>JAUCBN010000050.1:7175881-8375881 GCA_035048815.1 Abelmoschus esculentus
ATTTTTTTACTCAGTTAAAAATTCAATTGATTCACGGTAAAGCCCATTTAGGAATACAAGCTTTAAACCCAATAAAATGGTGCCCAAAAAAAAAGATTAATTCAAATTTTTTGAGTTCAAATATTTAATTAAAGAAGTTTGAATGTGATTATACAGTTTAATCTCATTTTTGGATTATTTTACTCAGTTAAAAATTCAACGAATTCACAGTAAAGGCTATATAGGAATACACGCTTTAAATAGAAAAAAACGGTAACAAGAAGAGATTAATTGAAATTTTATGAGTTCAAATATTTAATTATAGGCTTTTGAATATGACTATACAATTTAATCTCATTTTTAGATTATTTTACTTAGTTAAAAATTCAACGGATTCACGGTAAAGCGTATTTAGGAATAAACGGGTTAAACCCAACAAAACGGTCACAAAAAGAGATTAATTGAAATTTTATGACTTCAAGTATTTAGTTATAGGCTTTTGAATATGATTATACAGTTTAATTTCATTTTTAGATTATTTTACTCAGTTAAAAATTCATTGATTTGTTGGTAAAGACCATTTAGGAATACGCGCTTTAAACCCAATAAAACAGTACCAAAAAAGAGATTAATTAAAATTTTATCAGTTCAAATATTTAATTATAGGCTTTTGAATATGATTATACAGTTTAATATTATATTTAGATTATTTTACTCAATTAAAAATTCAACGGATTCACGGTAAAGCCCATTTAGGAATACACGCTTTAAACCCAATAAAACTTTCACAAAAAGAGATTAATTCAGATTTTATGAGTTCAAATATTTAATTATAGGCTTTTGATTATGATTATACAGTTTAATCTCATTTTTAGATTATTTTACTCAGTTAAAAATTTCATGGATTGTCGGTAAAGCCCATTTAGGAATACACGCTTTAAACCCAATAAAACAGTCACAAAAAGAGATTAATTCAAATTTTATGAGTTCAAATTTTTAATTAAAGGAGTTTGAATATGATTATATAGTTTAATCTCATTTATAGATTATTTTAGTCAGTTAAAAATTTAACGGATTCACGGTAAAGCGTATTTAAGAATACACGCTTTAAACCCAATAAAACGGTCACAAAAAGAGATTAATTCAAATTTTATGAGTTCAAATATTTAGTTATAGGCTTTTGAATATGATTGTACAGTTTAATCTCATTTTTAGATTATTGTACTTAGTTAAAAATTCAACGGATTCACGGTAAAGCGTATTTAGGAATACACGCTTTAAACCCAATAAAATGGTCACAAAAAGAGATTAATTCAAATTTTATGAGTTCAAATATTTAATTAAAGAAGTTTGAATATGCTTATAAAGTTTAATATCATTTTTAGATTATTTTACACAATTGAAAATTCAACAGATTCACGGTAAACCGTATTTAGGAATACACGCTTTAAACCCAATAAAACAGTCACAAAAAGAGATTAATTAAAATTTTATGAGTTTAAATATTTTATTATAGGCTTTTGAAAATGATTATACAGTTTACTCTCATTTTTAGATTATTTTACTCAGTTAAAAATTCAACGGATTCACTTTATAGCGTATTTAGGAATACACGCTATAAACCCAATAAAACGATCCAAAAAAATATTAATTCAAATTTTATGAGTTCAAATATTTAATTATATGCTTTTGAATATGATTATACAGTTTAATCTCATTTTAGATTATTTTACTCAGTTAAAAATTCAACGGAATCCCGGTCATGCCCATTTAGGAATACACGCTTTAAACCCAATAAAATGGTCCCATAAAAGAGATTAATTCAAATTTTATTGAGTTCAAATATTTAATTAAAAGAGTTTGAATAAGATTATATTGTTTAATCTCAGTTTTAGATTATTTTACTCAGTTAAAAATTCAATATATACACGGTAAAGCCCATTTAGGAATACACACTTTAAACACAATAAAACGATCACAAAAAGAGATTAATTCAAATTTTATGAGTTCAAATATTTAATTAAAGGAGTTTAAATATGATTATACAGTTTAATCTCATTTTTAGATTATGTTACTCAGTTAAAAATTCAACAGATTCACGGTAAACCGTTTTAGGAATACACGCTTTAAACCCAATAAAATGGTCCCAAAAAAGAGATTAATTCAAATTTTATGAGTTAAAATATTTAATTAAAGGAGTTTGAATATGATTATACAGTTTAATCTCATTTTTAGATTATTTTACTCAGTTAAAAATTCAACGGATTCACGGTAAAGCCCATTTAGGAATATATGCTTTAAACCCAACAAAACGGTCCCAAAAAAAAAGATTAATTCAAATTTTATGAGTTCAAATATTTAATTATAGGCTTTTGAATATGATTATACAGTTTAATATCATTTTAGATTATTTTACTCAATTAAAAATTCAACGTATTGACGGTGAAGCTTATTTAGGAATACACGTTTTAAACCCAATAAAACGGTCCCAAAAACGAGATTACTTCAGATTTTATGAGTTCAAATATTTATTATAGGCTTTTGAATATGATTATATAGTGTAATCTCATTTTAGATTATTTTACTCAATTAAAAATTCAAAGGATTCACGGTAAAGCGTATTTAGGAATACACGCTTTAAACCCAATAAAAAGGTCCCAAAATATAGATTAATTGAAATTTTATGATTTGAAATATTTAATTATAGGCTTTTAAATATGATTATAAAGTTTAATCTGATTTTTAGATTATTTTACTCAGTTAAAAATTCAACAGTTTCACAGTAAAGCTCATTTAGGAATACACGCTTTAAACCCAATAAAACGGTCGCAGAAAAGAGATTAATTCAAATTTTATGAGTTCAAATATTTAATTAAAGGAGTTTGAATATGATTATACAGTTTAATCTAATTTTTAGATTATTTTACTCAATTAAAAATTCAACGTATTCACGGTAAAGCCCATTTAGGAATGTACGCTTTCAACCCAATAAAACGGTCCCAAAAAAGAGATTAATTCAAATTTTATGAGTTCAAATATTTAATTAAAGGAGTTTGAATATGATTATACAGTTTAATCTCATTTTTAGATTATTTTACTCAGTTAAAAATTTAACTGATTCACGGTGAAGCCCATTTAAGAATACACGACTTAAACCCAATAAAACGGTGACAAAAAAAAGATTAATTCAAATTTTATGAGTTCAAATATTTAATTAAAGGAGTTTGAGTATGATTATACGGTTTAATCTCATTTTAGATTATTTTAATCAGTTAAAAATTCAACGTATTCACGATGAAGCCCATTTAGGAATATACGCTTTAAACCTAATAAAACGGTCCCAAAAGAGAGATTAATTCAAATTTTATGAGTTCAAATATTTATTATAGGCTTTTGAATATGACTATACAGTTTAATCTCATTTTAGATTATTTTACTCATTTAAAAATTCAACGGATTCACGGTAAAGCGTATTTAGGAATACACGCTTTAAACCCAATAAAAAGGTCCCAAAAAAGAGATTAATTGAAATTTTATGATTTCAAATATTTAATTATAGGCTTTTGAATATGATTATATAGTGTAATCTCATTTTAGATTATTTTACTCAGTTAAAAATTCAAAGGATTCACGGTAAAGCCCATTTAGGAATGTACGCTTTTAACCCAATAAAACGGTCCCAAAAAAGAGATTAATTCAAATTTTATGAGTTCAAATATTTTATTATAAGCTTTTGAATTTGATTATACAGTTTAATCTCCATTTTAGAGTATTTTACTCAGTTAAAAATTCAACGTATTCACGGTAAATCCCATTTAGGAATGTACGCTTTTAACCCAATAAAACGGTCCCAAAAACGAGATTAATTCAAATTTTATGAGTTCAAATATTTAATTAAAGGAGTTTGAATATGATTATACATTTTAATCTCATTTTTAGATTATTTTACTCAGTTAAAAATTTAACGGATTCACGGTAAAGCACATTTAGGAATACACGCTTTAAACCCAATAAAACGGTCCCCAAAAAGAGATTAATTCAAATTTTATGAGTTCAAATATTTAATTAAAGGAGTTTGAATATGATTATACAGTTTAATCTCATTTTAGATTATTTTACTCAGTTAAAAATTTAACGTATTCACGGTGAAGCCCATTTAGGAATATACGCTTTAAACCCAATAAAACGGTCCCAAAAGAGGGATTAATTCAAATTTTATGAGTTCAAATATTTATTATAGGCTTTTGAATATGATTATACAGTTTAATCTCATTTTAGATTATTTTACTCAGTTAAAAATTCAACGGATTCACGGTAAAGCGTATTTAGGAATACACGCTTTAAACCCAATAAAAAGGTCCCAAAAAAGAGATTCATTGAAATTTTATGATTTCAAATATTTAATTATAGGCTTTTGAATATGATTATACAGTTTAATCTCATTTTTAGATTATTTTACTCAGTTAAAAATTCAACGGATTGTAGGTAAAGAGCATTTAGGAATACATGATTTAAACCCAATAAAACGGTCCAAAAAAGAGATTAATTCAAATTTTATAAGTTCAAATATTTAATTAAAGGAGTTTGAATATGATTATACAGTTTAATCTCATTTATAGATTATTTTACTCAGTTAAAAATTCAACGTATTCACGGTAAAGCCCATTTAGGAATATAGGCTTTAAACCCAATAAAACGAACACAAGAAGTGATTAATTCAAATTTTATGAGTTAAAATATTTAATTAAAGGAGTTTGAATATGATTATACATTTTAATCTCATTTTTAGATTATTTTACTCAATTAAAAATTCAACGGATTGTCGATAAAGCCCATTTAGTAATATACGCTTTAAACCCAATAAAACGAACACAAAAAGAGATTAATTGAAATTTTATGAGTTCAAATATTTAATTATAGTCTTTTAAAAATGATTATATATTTTAATCTCATTTTTAGATTATTTTACTCAGTTAAAAATTCAACGGATTGTCGATCAAGCCCATTTAGGAATACACGCTTTAAACCCAATAAAACGGTCCCAAAAAACGAGATTAATTGAAATTTTATGATTTCAAATATTTAATTATAGGCTTTTAAATATGATTATATAGTTTAATCTCATTTTTAGATTATTTTACTCAGTTAAAAATTCAACGGATTCACGGTAAAGCTCATTTAGGAATACACGCTTTAAACCCAATAAAACGGTCGCAAAAAAAAGATTAATTCAAATTTTATGAGTTCAAATATTTAATTAAAGGAGTTTGAATATGATTATACAGTTTAGTCTAATTTTCAGATTATTTTACTCAATTAAAAATTCAACGTATTCACGGTAAAGCCCATTTAAGAATGTACGCTTTTAACCCAATAAAACGGTCCCAAAAAAGAGATTAATTCAAATTTTATGAGTTCAAATATTTAATTAAAGGAGTTTGAATATGATTATACAGTTTAATCTCATTTTGAGATTATTTTACTCAGTTAAAAATTTAACTGATTCACGGTGAAGCCCATTTAAGAATACACGATTTAAACCCAATAAAACGGTGACAAAAAAGATTAATTCAAATTTTATGAGTTCAAAGATTTTATTATAAGCTTTTGAATATGATTATACAGTTTAATCACATTTTTAGATTATTTTACTCAGTTAAAAATTCAACGGATTCACGGTAAAGCGTATTTAGGAATACACACTTTCAACCCAATAAAACGGTCACAAAAAGAGATTAATTGAATTTCATGAGTTCAAATATTTAATTATAGGCTTTTGAATATGATTATACAGTTTAATCTCATTTTTAGATTATTTTACTCAGTTAAAAATTCAATGGATAGTCGGTAAAGCCCATTTAGGAATACACGATTTAAACCCAATAAAACTGTCCCAAAAAAGAGATTAATTGAAATTGTATGATTTCAAATATTTAATTATAGGCTTTTGAATATGATTATACATTTTAATCTCATTTTTAGATTATTTTACTCAGTTAAAAATTTAACGGATTCACGGTAAAGCACATTTAGGAATACACGCTTTAAACCCAATAAAACGGACCCAAAAAGAGATTAATTCAAATTTTATGAGTTCAAATATTTAATTATAGGCTTTTGAATATGATTATACAGTTTAATCTCATATTTAGATTATTTTACTCAATTAAAAATTCAACGGATTCACGGTAAAGCCCATTTTAAAATACACGCTTTAAACCCAATAAAACGGTCACAAAAAGAGATTAATTCAAATTTTATGAGTTCAAATATTTAATTATAGGCTTTTGATTATGATTATACAGTTTAATCTCATTTTTAGATTATTTTACTCAGTTAAAAATTCCATTGATTGCTGGTAAAGCTCATTTAGGAATACACGCTTTAAACCCAATAAAACGTTACCAAAAAAGTGATTAATTGAAATTTTATGAGATCAAATATTTAATTATAGGCTTTTGAATATGATTATACAGTTTAATCTCATTTTTATATTATTTTACTCAGTTAAAAATTGAACGGTTTCACGGTAAAGCTCATTTAGGAATACACGCTTTAAACCCAATAAAACGGTCGCAAAAAAGAGATTAATTCAAATTTTATGAGTTCAAATATTTAATTATAGGCTTTTGAATATGATTATACAGTTTAATCTCATTTTTAGATTATTTTACTCAATTAAAAATTCAACGTATTCACGGTAAAGCCCATTTAGGAATGTACGCTTTTAACCCAATAAAACGGTCCCAAAAAAGAGATTAATTCAAATTTATGAGTTCAAATATTTAGTTGTAGGCTTTTGAATATGATTGTACAATTTAATCTCATTTTAAGATTATTTTACTTAGTTAAAAATTCAACGGATTCATGGTAAAGCGTATTTAGGAATACACGCTTTATACCCAATAAAACGGTAACAAAAAGAGATTAATTAAAATTTTATGAGTTTAAATATTTAATAATAGCATTTGAATACGATTATATAGTTTAATCTCATTTTTATATTATTTTACTCAGTTAAAAATTCAAAGGATTCTCGGTAAAGCCCATTTAGGAATACACGCTTTAAACCCAATAAAACGGTTCCAAAAAAGAGATTAATTCAAATTTTATTCGTTCAAATATTTAATTAAAGGAGTTTGAATATGATTATACAGATTAATCTCATTTTTAGATTATTTTGTTCAGTTAAAATTTCAACGCATTGTCGGTAAAGCCCATTTAGGAATACACGCTTTAAACCCAATTAAACAGACCCAAAAAATAGATTAATTCGAATTTTTTGAGTTTAAATATTTAATTAAAGGAGTTTGAATATGATTATACAATTTAATCTCATTTTAGATTATTTTACTCAGTTAAAAGTTCAACGTATTCACGGTAAAACCCAATAAAAGGGTCACAAAAAGAGATTAATTCAATTTTTATGAGTTCAAATATTTAATTGTAGGCCTTTGAATAAGATTATACAGTTTAATCTCATTTTTATATTATTTTACTCAGTTAAAAATTCAACGAATTCTCGATAAATCCCATTTAGGAATACAAGCTTTAAACCAAATAAAATGGTTCGAAAATAGAGATTAATTCAAATTTTATGAGTTTAAATATTTAATTAAAGGAGTTTGAATAAGATTATACAGTTTAATCTCATTTTTAGATTATTTTAATCAGTTAAAATTTCAACGTATTCACGGTGAAGCCCATTTAGGAATATGCGCTTTAAACCCAATAAAATGGTCCCAAAAGAGAGATTAATTCAAATTTTATGAGTTCAAATATTTATTATAAGCTTTTAAATATGATTATACAGTTTAATCTCATTTTAGATTATTTTACTCATTTAAAAATTCAACGGATTCACGGTAAAGCGTATTTAGGAATACACGCTTTAAACTCAATAAAAAGGTCCCAAAAAAGAGATTAATTGAAATTTTATGATTTCAAATATTTAATTATAGGCTTTTGAATATGATTATACAGTTTAATCTCATTTTTAGATTATTTTACTTAGTTAAAAATTCAACGGATTGTAGGTAAAGCTCATTTAGGAATACACGCTTTAAACCCAATAAAACGGTCCCAAAAAAGAGATTAATCAAATTTTATAAGTTCAAATATTTAATTAAAGGCGTTTGAATATGATTATACAGTTTAATCTCATTTATAGATTATTTTACTCAGTTAAAAATTCAACGGATTCACGGTAAAGCGTATTTAGGAATACACGCTTTAAACCCAATAAAATTGTTCGAAAATAGAGATTAATTCAAATTTTATGAGTTTAAATATTTAATTAAAGGAGTTTGAATAAGATTATACAGTTTAATCTCATTTTTAGATTATTTTACTCAATTAAAAATTCAACGTATTCACGGTAAAGCCCATTTAGGAATGTACGCTTTTAACCCAATAAAACGGTCCCAAAAAAGAGATTAATTCAAATTTATGAGTTCAAATATTTAGTTGTAGGCTTTTGAATATGATTGTACAATTTAATCTCATTTTAAGATTATTTTACTCAGTTAAAAATTTAACGGATTCACGGTAAAGCACATTTAGGAATACACGCTTTAAACCCAATAAAACGGTCCCAAAAAAGAGATTAATTCAAATTTTATGAGTTCAAATATTTAATTAAAGGAGTTTGAATATGATTATACAGTTTAATCTCATTTTAAATTATTTTACTCAGTTAAAAATTCAATGAATTCACGGTGAAACCCATTTTGGAATATACGTTTTAAACCCAATAAAACGGTCCCAAAAGAGAGATTAATTCAAATTTTATGAGTTCAAATATTTATTATAGGCTTTTGAATTTGATTATACAGTTTAATCTCATTTTAAATTATTTTACTCAGTTAAAAATTCAACGTATTCACGGTAAAGCGTATTTAGGAATACACGCTTTAAACCCAATAAAAAGGTCCCAAAAAAGAGATTAATTGAAATTTTATGATTTCAAATATTTAATTATAGGCTTTTGAATATGATTATACAGTTTAATCTCATTTTTAGATTAAATGAGTACCGTTGGTGGCAGTTAAAGCTTTAAATGGTGGTTACTCCATTTCAATACCTGTATTGATACTAAAATTCAAAGTTTACTTCAGGTATTGATACCTGTTTCGATACGCCCTTTAATAAATGCACAACATCTCTTTCTATTTGTGGTCTGTTTCGAAACAGGTAGCCCGTGTTTCGATACAAATTCTTGCAGAGTGAATTTATGATGGAAAGAGAAGGCTCCAACGTCTATATTTACATCTCCAACAACCCCAACGGTTAGAAATCAATGAGAAGGTATAAATTGAAGCATTTTGAGCACCCGTAACAACTATTTGAACCTTAAGCATCATCCAAGCATAAAAATCCAACTTACAAGCACTCCATTGAAAATCTTGACTCCCTACTCTTGTATTTCAATTTGTTTATTTGTAATTGAGTTTGGGGAGAGTTTATTTGTAAATGGGGCAATATTTATCTTGTGAGAGATTTCATATTTGCCTTCCTTTCATCTTTTTATCTTGTGAGGTTGAATCAATTCTTGGGTAGAAGAATTGATTTGAATCAATTCTTGTGAGGTTGAATCAAATCCAATGGCCTCCACTTCCGGAGATTGGAACGAGTCTCACTCCATCACAAAGCCACCCTTCTTCAATGGTGACAACTACCCTTATTGGAAGAATCGAATGAGGTTGTTCATCAACTCCAACGATTATGTCCTTTGGGGTATAATTGAAGATGGCCCCTCAATTCCAATGAAGCAAGAAGGAGATAGGCAAGTGCCAAAGAAAAGGAATGAGATGACCGATGAGGAGAGAAGAAGGATGTCCACAAATGACAAAGCTCTACACATCCTCTTTTGTGCTCTTGGCCCTAACATCTACTCCAAGATGTCATCATGTACAAGTGCCAAAGAAGTATGGGACTCTTTGGAGACAACTTAAGAGGGCACCAATGATGTCAAGGAGACAAAGATCGGTCTTCGTAATCTCAATTATGAGAACTTCAAGATGGAGCCGGATGAAGACATCACCAAAATGTTCGATCAGTTTTCCGTTATTGTTAATGGACTCAAGGAATTTGGTGAAGTCATACCGGAGGAGAAGCTCGTAACGAAACTCATCTATTCTCTTCCCGAGTCTTGAGATAGCAAGAGAACGGCTATTATTGAAGCAAAGTACCTCAAGACTCTCAAGCTCGATGCTCTTGTGGGATCTCTTCTCACCCATGAGATCATGAAGAAAGGAAGAGAAGAAGAGAGAAAGAAGGAAGATGTGAAGCTAGAGAAGAGAGAGGTTGAAAAGAAAAAGCAAGACATTGCTCTTAAAGCTTCATCATTCCAAGAAGAGGTGGACACTAGTGAAGAGGATGAGCATGAAGAGTTTGCTATGGTAGCTAAACGATTCACAAGGATCATGAAGGCAAACCGGAATAGGAGATTCTAAAGAAAGAAGGAATTCAAAGGAAAGGGAAAAGAAGATGATAAAGACCAAATCATTTTCTATGAGTGCAAGAAGCTCGGTCACATTAGGACCGATTGCCAAAATTCAAAAGGAAAGGGTTTGAGAAGAAGAAGAAACAAAAAGCACATGTTGACACTTGGAGTGATGAGGAGTCATCATCCGATGAAGAAAATGAGGTGACCAACCTTTGTCTCATGGCTCTTGATGAGCCCAAGGTAACTATTGAACCATCTTGCAATGATCTTTCTTATGATGAATTGTATGATGCATATGATGAATTGCAAGATGTTTATGATGAGTTGGTTTTAAAATTCAAGGAATCAGTTTTGAAAAACAAGAAAATTATTTCCAATTTAAAAGAGAAAAATGATTCTTTGACAAAAACGATTTTGGATTTTGAAGAAAAGGTTGTTGTTTTAAATGATGATTTAAAGTTCTTTCAAAAAGAAAATGTGGATTTAAACAACCTCATTTATATCTTGAGTGAGAATCGCCATAAAGTGGTGAATGAGCTCAAAGAACAAATCAAAGTGGTTGGTAGTTCAACTTTTGAAAAAGAAAGCTCTTCAAAACCCAACCATGTGAAAAAGAATTTTCAAAGCCACAAACAAAGAGGTTTTCAAAGGCATACTAGACATAGAAAGATTAGGAGTGTATGGGTTCCTAAGGAACTTGTTATTTCTAATAATGTTCATGTCATTGTATCTTGGATTCCTTAGGGAACGAAGCTTTTGGGAACTAACTCTCATGGACCCAAAATGATTTGGGTACCAAAAGTCAAAAACTAAATCTTTGTTTGTAGGTTGAGCATTGCTTCAAGGCCAAAGCTTCAAGTCAAAACATGTGGTACCTTAATAGTGGATGCTCAAGGCATATGACCGGAGACAAGGGACGATTTAAGGAGTTAGAGATCAAAAGTGGTGGAGTAGTGACCTTCGTTGACAACTCCAAAGGCCAAATTGAGGGTATTGGCTCTATTGGTAATCACTCCTTTATTCTTATTGTAAATGTTCTTCTTGTTAATGGTCTTAAACATAATTTGTTGAGCATTAGTCAATTGTGTGATAAAGGGTTCTATGTGTCTTTTGATAGATGTGGTTGCAAAATAAAAGACATAGAATCTAATAAAACAATGCTCATAGGTCATCGCATAGGAAATATCTATATGGTGCATTTAGATTACATAAATCTATCTCATGCATGCTTGGTAGTTAGTGATGAAAATGATGCATGGTTATGGCATGGGAAACTAGGACATGCTAACATAAGTGTTTTAGAGAAATTAGCTTCCCAAAATCTAGTTAGAGGTTTATCTAAGCTCAAGTTCTCTTTAGATAAGATTTGTGATGCATATGCTAAAGATAAACAAAAGAGAGTTTCTTTTAAGTCCATTAATGATGTTTCTACGAGTAGAGTATTACAATTGATCCGTATAGATCTTTTTGGACCTATTAGGACAACAAGCTTGGGTGAAAAATCATATGCATTTATTATTGTAGATGATTACTCTAGATACACTTGGGTTCTATTTTTAAGTACTAAAGATGAAGCCTTAGAAAAATTCATCACTTTTTCAAATATTTATCAAAATGGTCTTGATCAAAGAATTTCTCATATTAGAAGTGATCATGGAACCAAATTTCAAAATTTAGGTTTTGAGAATTTTTGTAATGAAAATGGGATTAGCCATAATTTTTCGGCTCCTCGCACTCCTCAACAAAATGGGGTAGTTGAGAGGAAAAATAGAACTTTAGAGGAAATGGCTAGGACCATGCTTTGTGAAAACAATTTACCTAAGTATTTTTGGGCGGAAGCCATAAACACTTCTTGTTATATTATAAATTGTGTAATGATTAGGCCAATTTTAAAGAAAACTCCTTATGAGATTTTAAAATCCAAAAAGCCTAACATTAGCTATTTTCACCCTTTTGGGTGCAAGTGTTTTGTTTTAAACAATGGAAAAGATAATTTAGGTAAATCTGATGCAAAAAGTGATGAAGCCATTTTTCTTGGATATTCTCAACTTTTAAAGGCTTATTAGAGTTTTTAATAAAAGAACCATAGTTGTAGAAGAGTCAATACATGTGGTTTTCGATGATAACCTCCTTCCTAGGAAGGATTCTTGTGATGATAATGATGTAGGAATCATTGAAACCATTAATGAGGAACAAGCATCAAAGGTGGATAGGGTTCCAACCAATGAGGAAACACAAGATCCTCCAATAGAAGCTTTGGGAGATGTAAAGCTTGAAGAAAGGGAAGTGAGGTACCCAAGAGATTTCAACTACGTCAAAGGTGGTGAATGTTATTGTCAAGAATTTTCTAAGTTAATGCAAGGTGAATTTGAGATGAGCATGATGGGGGAGCTCTCATTCTTTTTGGGACTCCAAATCAAGCAAAGGAAAAATGAAACCTTCATCAATCAAGCAAAGTATGTCAAAGATATGCTCAAGAAGTTTGGCTTGGAGAATGTGAAACCTCAAGCCACTCCTATTAGCTCATCAACTAAGCTTGACAAGGATGAAGGAGGTAAGTGTGTTGATTCTAAATTGTATAGATCCATGATAGGTTCTTTGCTTTACCTTACCACAAGTAGACCGAATATCATGTTTAGTGTTTGCTTGTGTGCTAGGTTTCAAGCTAGTCCTAGAGAATCACACTTAGTTGCCATTAAGAGAATTTTTAGGTACCTTGGAGACACACCTTGTTTAGGTCTTTGGTATCCTAAAGACTCTTCCTTTAATCTTCATACTTATTCGGATGCGGATTATGGAGGTTGTAAGATAGATAGGAAAAGTACTTCTGGAATATGTCAACTCTTAGGTAGTATGCTCATATCTTGGTTCTCTAAGAAACAAAATAATGTAGCTTTATCTACCACCGAGGCGGAGTACATATCCTTAGGAAGTTGTTGTGCTCAAATATTATGGATGAAACAACAACTCTTAGATTATGACATTAAGGTTGAAACTATACCTCTAAAATTTGATAATACTAGTGTCTTAAGTCTTACTAAGAACCCCATTCAACATTCTAGAACCAAACACATAGAAATTAGACATCACTTTATTAGAGATCATATATCTAAAAATGATGTTGTTCTAGAGTTTGTTGACTAAATCAATTAGCGGACATTTGTTTCGATACCTGTTCTCCGTGTTCATCTGGGAAGTTTCTGGGAGGAATTGGTATCAATACAAGTATCGATACTGATGTTTCGATACGAGTATCGATACATCTGTTTCGAAACGCCTATAAGGGCGTATCGAAACGCGCGGCGGCAGAATGCTTTAAAACACCTCAAACCTAATTTTTTTACCAAATTAAAACATACCCAAACTCTTCCTCTCTAACCCTAGCCGAACTCCTTTATAAAAAAACCCCTCAATCCTTCACTTTTTACTACAAAATCAAACGATTTTCTTGAGGGATTTTCATCATCACATCAAAGCTAAGGCTATATCAAGAATCGGTGCTTCAAAACCCCTTAATTCATCCTACTCAATACTCAAGGTAATTTTCGAAAAACCTTATTTTCATTGAATTTTAGTATGTTAAAATTTAGATTTTGAACATATTATGCATGTTTATTGTATGAGTTTTCATAATGCTACAAAAACTTTTTCAAAATCAAAAAATTTTCATTCGAATATAAATTATTTTCATCGTATTGGTTTTCACTGTTTTTTCAATTTTTTTTTTAAAATTTCAAAACCCTTGAATTATTGATTAATAGGAATGAATTAGGTTTATAAAGCATATATGTTTTAAGTGTCTAAAACTAATCCAATTTTGTTAAATTCTTAGATTATGGCACCCAAAAAGCGTCAACGTACCGAGGGCGGTAGTTCATCATCCTCTCGTGCTCCTAGAGCCGACGTTCATTTAGTTTTCGAAAGGAGCTTGGATGGACATGGCCGAGTTGAAAATTTTCAACAATTTCGCAATCTCCCGCTTAAAAAGGAATGTTGCGTAGATGTGTAATTCATAAACTCCACCAAGTTTCAATTCCGATATCTTCGCCTTTTACAAAGTTGGAAGTTCATGACCTTCCTCACCTCTACCGACAAGTTTTATCACACTCTTTTCCTCCTTTTCTATGCTAATACCTCTTGCATTCTTTCTAAGGATAGGAGCAAAGTGGTCGCCATAGAATCCTACCTCATGGGTCATACTTTTAGAATCGATGTCGACACCTTTATTGATGTTTTCGACCTTGAGGATGAGGGTATTGATGATGAGGATTCTCTTGGCACTTTCACTGGATTGGTTATTGGACTTGATGTACATGATCGCTTCTTGCATCTTATCATCTCTTGGTGGATTCGTCCATCAAATGGTAAGTATTCTTGGATACGTCAAGTTGATAGTTTTTGGCTCAAATGTTTTGCCAATCCGATCGTCAAAATCTTGCCCAAATAGTTTTCTCCGATATTGTTTGGCATATTAAGAACCATGTCACTCCCTTAGTCAAATCTTTTCCTTATACATGTGTCCTTAGTACTATTTTTTTGCATTTGGGAATTTATTGTTCTTATGACAAAGTAGAGTCTATCAAAGAACCTATCGGTGAAACCTCTCTTAACTGTTCCCATTTCCAATATCTAAATGGTGAATGGGTTCGTGGTGCTCCTCCTCTTCCTCCTCCTCTAGTTGATCCGGAGCCTATTCGACAAGTTGCTCCAAACACCGAGTTGATGGACTTTCTTACTTCAAGGTTTAATAGCTTGGATACTCGGTTTGCTAGTTTGGATGCTCGCTTTGATAGCTTGGATACTCGGTTTGATGCTCTCAACACTCACTTTGACTCTTGTTTCGATGCTATAGATACGAGGTTGACGAGTTTAGAGAATCAAAATCTTTCTTTGCGTGTCACGCTCGAAGCTCTTCGGCATGTTCAAGCTACCTCAAATAGAGATGATGAGGACGACGAGGAAGATGATAAAGAAGGTGATGAGGATGGTGAAGGTGATGGTGATGGAGATGAGAGATTCTTAGTTTAGCTAGTATGTTTTGGCTTTGTTTAGGACTAGTTATGTTTTACTAAGTTTTATGTTGCATTTTTCATTCATGTAGAACATTATGCACCTATGGTATTTGGTTGTTATGCTTTGACTATTTATGTTGCATTTGGATTAATGTTAATGCTATGCTTTATTTGATCTTTTATAAATGCTTGATCTTGTGCTTAAATTATCTTATGCCTTATTATTATTACACTGATTTTGATCTAACAAAAAGGGGGAGAAGAAATATGTCATATTTTTTAAGTTTTTCCTATGGGGGAGAATACCATTTTTAAAGCTATGCAACTATTTAGGGGGAGTTTTAATATTTTTTTCAAAGTTTTCAAACTTAAAAATTTATGTTGGTTTTGTTATATCAAAAAGGGGGAGATTGTAAAACTAATATTGATTTTCATATAACAATTATGTTAAAGGACTTATTATGTAATAAATTTTTAAGTTACTAAGTCAAAATTAAGGTTTGAAATAATTTTCAAGTCAAACCAAGAACTTTGAAATAATTTTTCTAAGTGTTTTTATACGAGCGTATCGATACCACTAGAACAAGTATCGATGCCGCCCTTTGTTTTTGAAAGGATGTTCTTGGGACTAAGAACAAGTATCGATACTCGTTTCGATACCAGGACCTCACTGCCAACAAATGTTCCGAACCCAATATCGAACCATGCCTTGAGTTTTTAATTATTTTAAAAATATTTAAAATTAAGGCTTAGTGTTTGGATACCAATATCGATAACCCCAAAATCCCCAACGGCTCTTTTAAGCAATAAATGAGTTGACCATTGGTGGCAGTTAAAGCTTTAAATGGTGGTTACTCTGTTTCGATACCCGTATCGATTCCAAACTTCACAGTTTACTTCAGGTATCGATACCCGTTTCGATACGCCTTTTAATAAATGCACAACATCTCTTTCTATTTGTGGTCTGTTTCGAAACAGGTAGCCCGTGTTTCGATACCAGTTCTATCAGAGTGCATTTATGATGGAAAGAGAAGGCTCTAACGTCTATATTTACATCTCCAACAACCCCAACGGTTAGAAATCAATGAGAAGGTATAAATTGAAGCATTTTGAGCAGCATTAACAACTATTTGAACCTCAAGCATCATCCAAGCACAAAAATCCAACTTACTAGCACTCCATTGAAAATCTTGACTCCCTACTCTTGTATTTCAATTTGTTTCTTTGTAATTGAGTTTGGGGAGAGTTTATTTGTAATTGGGGCAATATCTATCTTGTGAGAGATTTCATATTTGTCTTCCTTTCATCTTGTAAGGTTGAATCAATTCTTGGGTAGAAGAATTGATTCAAATTGTAACGGTTATCCCTTGAACCGAGAAAAAGGTCGAATTCTTTAGTCAATTAGTTTCAAAATCCTTAGTGGGAGATAAGGTAGTGTATGTAGAGCTTGTTTCAAAGCGTGAACCACTATAAATTGTGTGTTCTTTATTTTCTATCTTTCACCGAAAAACTTCCACCAAAATTTTAAATTGCCAATTCACCCCCCTCTTGGTCAACTTTATAGATCGATCAACTCAACAAACCCAATAAAACGGTCACAAAAAGAGATTAATTTAATTTTTATGAGTTCAAATATTTAATTATAGGCTTTTGAATCTAATTATACAGTTTAATCTCAATTTTAGAGTATTTTACTCAGTTAAAAATTCAACAGGTTCACGGTAAAGTCCATTTTAAAATGCATGTTTTAAACCCAATAAAAAGATACAAAAAGAGATTAATTTAAATTTTATGAGTTTAAATATTTAATTATAGGCTTTTAAATCTAATTATACAATTTTATCTAAATTTTAGAGTATTTTACTCAGTTGAAAGTTCAATGGGTTCACAGTAAAGCCCATTTAGAATGCACGCTTTAAACTCAATAAAACGATCACAAAAAGAGATTAATTCAAATTTTATTAGTTCAAATATTTTATTATAGGATTTTTGAATATAATTATACAATTTAATCTCAATTTTAGAGTATTTACTTAGTTAAAATTTTAACGTATTCAAAGTAAATCCCATTTTAAAATGCACATTTTAAACCCAATAAAATGGTCACAAAAGAGAATAATTCAAATTTTATGAGTTCAAATATTTTATTATAGGCTATTGAATCTGATTATACAGTTTATTCTAAATTTTAAAGTATTTTACTCGGTTAAAAATTCAACGGATTCACGGTAAAGCCCATTTAGAAATGCATGCTTTAAACTCAATAAAACGACCACAAAAAGATATTAATTCAAATTTTATGAGTTTAAATATTTTATTATAGGATTTTGAATCAGATTATACAATTTAATCTAAATTTTAGAGTATTTACTTAGTTAAAATTTCAACGAATTATCTACAATACCTATCACACGCCTATTCCTCTCTTTTGCTCTCAACTATCCCTTTTCTTTCATCAACTAATTATCAATGGAGTCTAAAACCTTTCTTCAACAACTTGGGAATTTTCAGTTCACTGATGATGAACAAGCTATTGTCTCTTGGAATTCCTCTAAAGAGGAAACAAAATCTACCCTACTAGGGAACCTTAGAACCTACAAGGAAATAGATGATCAGATGATTGTTAAAGCTTTTACCAGAATATGGACTCCAACAAGGCTAATTTCTATGAGAATCTTGAAGCCACATTTGTTCTTCATCCGTTTTAAAGATGAGAAAATTAAGGAGGACATCCTAGCCAGGGGACCTTGGACGTACAAGGATGAATGGTTAGCTCTCGTGCAGTACAATCCCACTATCAGCATTGACGAACACTCTTTTACGATGGTGAATATTTGGGTACGTATCTATAACATTCCCCCGTCCTTCTTGCTTTAGAGGAATCTACCCACAACACTGGAGAATCACTTGAGACCATAATTGGAACGGTAACAAAAATCAATACGAGGAAAATTGATTTCAATATGGTTGACTAACTCCGAGTTGGGTTAATTATAGATGCCACCAAACCAATTAGGCGATGTGTTACTATTGCCAGGGGGCCTTCTACAAGGTTCTTCCTACTTCAATACGAACAACTTCCTACCATATGTCACGTTTGTGGCAAAGTTGGTCATTCCACAGACTTTTGTCCTATTCCGGTCAAGGCTCGATCTGCCCGTATGCCATCTCCTTTAGTTAATGACCATGAGTTTGCTCCAAGTAACGAATCTTCACAGACTATTCTAAAAGGCCAAAGACTTTTTCCAACTGTCGTCAGTAGACTATCCGCCCGTCGGTGTCCTCCTCAACCATTGCAAATGATTTTTCCTGATCATGGCTCTAATATTACTACAAGGCAAAAGACTAATGACAACACCGGGGAGGTGAGCTTGCTGGAACCCGAACTCCAAGACTTGGAGGCTGAACTTGACAATGATAGCCTTTGGAGGTCAAATGGCACTAAAAGGGAAGTTATACAATGTATTACATGTTAAAGACATGTAACACATTGAATAAGCACCACATGTTTACTTAATTTCAGCTTTTAAATTCGTTTCAATAGTTATGTCATTCATTTTGATTCATTATATTTATTTTCTTAGCAAGGTATGTTGAACATGTCTTAAGGGAATATTGGCCAGCTCCGTTTTAGCTCAAATGCACTACTTGAGCTCAAAACAAAGAATCATTATTTGAGGCACTTACCAGCTTCCGATCAGTACCAAAATGTACCAAACACTCCTAGGCAGCGCAATGAAATGGATGCTAGCTTCGTTCCAGCTCACGAATCCAGATTAAGCTCAAAACGACAAATGGTGAATTTCCATCCATATAGGATTCGGATTAGCTCCTACACACTCTTATGGATTAAGGAGAGTATTATGGCCCTAAGGATCAGTTCACTCAGCTAGGGGGTTAGTCGTTCAGCTTAAATCATCACTCAAAGATGGTGAACTTTCATCTAGCTAAATCAGCTAGCTAGCACAGCTCAACCCAGTCAACCTTAGTTCATCCAGCTCATGTTAGCTCACCCTACAACCTTCAGCTTAACCATGGAAGGACATGTTCTCTTGGAGAGAGACACAACCGACCTACCATGGAGAGAAACATGTTTTGGGCGCCAAAACAAAGAGATAACACTCTTCATTGGGCAGATTCATGATAGTCCACTTGTGTGCCAATTTCGAGCAGGATACAAGTAGAATTGGGCTTCGGTGTCTTCATGAAAGTTGTTCCTCTATCTCTTATCCTTCCAAAGCATATTGAATCACATCAATCCAATATCGAGAATTCGAGATATGTCCAATTTACTAAAGACTGTGCAGGCTGGAATTTTAAACCGAAAAGTTACAACAATTATTGGAAGGAGACACCATTCAACCAAACGGTTAAAGAGGGATACACCACCAATTGAATAGGCACCAAGGCCACTATTCGGACACCTTTTCAAAGGGAAATGTCCCTTGGCTATACCCTTTCATTTCCTATAAATATGTAGCCATTTTGGCATTTGAGAGACAACTTTGAATCAGATTATTTAGTTTGTGAGTTAATCTCTCATTCTTGTTCTTTTAAGAACTTTATCGACTTATCAAATCATCTCTTTGATTTGTGGTGTCACCGTCCATTCTTTATACTTTAGGTTTCTGGAATTGCATTTCCAAGAGGTCTAAGTGCATCTACCACCCTCAGAGTTGCAACTAGATTGGGTTTATGTTCCTATAACGTAAGTTCAACCTTTGCCCCTTTGAATACTATCATTCCTACATCATATAAACACCATTCATCTTCCATTTTTGTCCACCATTCTTCACCAGCCCTTAATTTACCCTTCCATATCATTTACTTCACTTAAACACCTCCATTTCCTTGCTTAATCAACCATCAACATCCCCCATGCATTCCCTTCACCAAAACATCTTCCTTTTCGTCTAAACAATACCCCACACCATAACGGCTCTTTTAAACATTAAATGAGTTGACCGTTGGTGGCAGTTAAAGCTTTAAATGGTGGTTACTCCGTTTTGATACCCGTATCGATGCCAAACTTCACAATTTACTTCAGGTATCGATACCCGATTCTATACGCCCTTTAATGAATGCACAACGTCTCTTTCTATTTGTGGTCTGTTTCGAAACAGGTAGCCCGTGTTTCGATACCAATTCTATCAGAGTGCATTTATGATGGAAAGAGAAAGCTCCAACGTCTATATTTACATCTCCAACAACCCCAACGGTTAGAAATCAATGAGAAGGTATAAATTGAAGCATTTTGAGCAACAGTAGCAACTATTTGAACCTTAAGCATCATCCAAGCATAAAAATCCAACTTACAAGCACTCCATTGAAAATCTTGACTCCCTACTCTTGTATTTCAATTTGTTTATTTGTAATTGAGTTTGGGGAGAGTTTATTTGTAATTGGGGCAATATTTATCTTGTGAGAGATTTCATATTTGTCTTCCTTTCATATTTTTATCTTGTGAGGTTGAATCAATTCTTGGGTAGAAGAATTGATTTGAATTGTAACGGTTATCCCTTGAACCGAGAAAAAGGTCGAATTCTTTAGTGAATGGGTTTCAAAATCCTTAGTGGGAGGTAAGGTAGTGGATGTAGAGCTTGTTTCAAAGCTTGAACCACTATAAATTGTGTGTTCTTTATTTTCTATCTTTCACCGAAAAACTTCCACCAAAATTTTAAATTGCCAATTCACCCCCCTCTTGGCCAACTTTATAGATCGATCAACTCAACAATTGGTATCAGAGCTAGATTTTGAAGGGATTAACATCCACTAAAGAAGATCCAAAGATAGTTGATCATTTTCTAAATTCAAATCCAATGGCCTCCACTTCCGGAGATTGGAACGAGTCTCACTCCATCACAAAGCCACCCTTCTTCAATGGTGACAACTACCCTTATTGGAAGAATCGAATGAGGTTGTTCATCAACTCCAACGATTATGTCCTTTGGGGTATAATTGAAGATGGCCCCTCAATTCCAATGAAGCAAGAAGGAGATAGGCAAGTGCCAAAGAAAAGGAATGAGATGACCGATGAGGAGAGAAGAAGGATGTCCACAAACGACAAAGCTCTACACATCCTCTTTTGTGCTCTTGGCCCTAACATCTACTCCAAGATGTCATCATGTACAAGTGCCAAAGAAGTATGAGACTCTTTGGAGACAACTTATGAGGGTACCAATGACGTCAAGGAGAAAAAGATTGGTCTTCTTAATCTCAATTATGAGAACTTCAAGATGGAGCCAGATGAAGATATCACCAAGATGTTTGATCGGTTTTTCGTCATTGTGAATGGTCTCAAGGCTTTTGGTGAGATCATATCGGAGGAGAAGCTTGTGAGGAAGCTCATCTACTCTCTTCCCGAGTCTTGGGATAGCAGACGAACGGCTATCATCAAAGCAAAGGACCTCAAGACTCTTAAACTTGATGCTCTTGTGGGATCTCTTCTCACCCATGAGATCATGAAGAAAGGAAGAGAAGAAGAGAGAAAGAAGGAAGATTTGAAGCTAGAAAAGAGAGAGGTTGAAAAGAAAAGGCAAGGCATTGCTCTTAAAGTTTCATCATTCCATGAAGAGGTGGACACTAGTGAAGAGGATGAGCTAGAAGAATTGGTTATGGTAGCCAAAATATTCACTAGGCTCATGAGGACAAACCGGAATAGAAGATTCTAAAGAAAGAAGGAATTCAAAGGAAAGGGCAAAGAAGATGAGAAAGACCAAATCATTTTCTATGAGTGCAAGAAGCTCGGTCACATTAGGACCGATTGCCCACAATTCAAAAGGAAAGGTTTTGAGAAGAAGAAACAAGAAGCACATGTTGCCACTTGGAGTGATGAGGAGTCATCATCCAATGAAGAAAATGAAGTGGCCAACCTTTGTCTCATGGCTCTTGATGAGCCCAAGGTAACAAGATATTTATGATGAGTTGGTTTTAAAGTTCAAAGAATCGGTTTTGAAAAACAAGAAAATTATTTTCGATTTAAAAGAGAAAAACGATTCTTTGACAAAAAACGATTATGGATTTTGAAGAAAAGGTTGTTTTAAATGATGATTTAAATTTTTTCAAAAAGAAAATGTGGATTTAAACAACCTTATTTCTAGCTTGAGTGAGAATCACCATAAAGTGGTGAATGAGCTCAAAGAACAAATCAAAGTGGTTGATAGTTCAACTTTTAAAAAAAGGAAGCTCTTCAAAACCCAACCATGTGAAAAAGAATTTTTATGGCCACAAACAAAGAGGTTTTCAAAGGCATACTAGACATAGAAAGATTAGGAGTGTATGGGTTCCTAAGGAACTTATTATTTCTAATAATGTTCATGCCATTGTATCTTGGATTCCTAAGGGAACCAAGCTTTTGGGAACTAACTCTCATGGACCCAAAATGATTTGGGTACCAAAAATCAAAAACTAAATCTTTGTTTGTAGGTTGAACATTGCTTCAAGGCCAAAGCTTCAAGTCAAAACATGTGTTACCTTGATAGTGAATTCTCAAGGCATATGACCGGAGACAAGGGACGATTTAAGGAGTTAGAGCTCAAAAGTGGTTGAGTAGTGACCTTCGGTGATTAACTCCAAAGGCCAAATTGAGGGTATTGGCTCAATTGATAATCACTCCTCTATTCTTATCGAAAATGTTCTTCTTGTTAATGGTCTTAAACATAAGTTGTTGAGCATTAGTCAATTGTGTGATAAAGGGTTCTATGTGTCTTTTGATAGATGTGGTTGCAAAATAATAGACATAGAATCTAAAAAAACAATGCTCATAGGTCATCGCATAAGAAATATCTATATGGTGCATTTTGATTACATAAATCTATCTCATGCATGCTTGGTAGTTAGTGATGAAAATGATGCATGGTTATGGCATAGGAAACTAGGACATGCTAGCAAGTGTTTTAGAGAAATTAGCTTCCCAAAATCTAGTTAGAGGTTTACCTAAGCTCAAGTTCTCTTTAGATAAGATTTGTGATGCTTGTGCTAAAGGTAAACAAAAGAGAGTTTCTTTTAAGTCCATTAATGATGTTTCTACGAGTAGAGTATTACAATTGATCCATATAGATCTTTTTGGACCTATTAGGACAACAAGCTTAGGTGGAAAATCATATGCATTTGTTATTGTAGATGATTACTCTAGATACACTTGGGTTCTATTTTTAAGTACTAAAGATGAAGCCTTAGAAAAATTCATCACTTTTTCAAATATTTATCAAAATGATCTTGATCAAAGAATTTCTCATATTAGAAGTGATCATGGAACCAAATTTCAAAATTTAGGTTTTGAGAATTTTTGTAATGAAAATGGGATTAGCCATAATTTTTCGGCTCCTCACACTCCTCAACAAAATGGGGTAGTTGAGAGGAAAAATAGAACTTTAGAGGAAATGGCTAGGACCATGCTTTGTGAAAAGAATTTACCTAAGTATTTTTGGGCGGAAGCCACAAACACTTCTTGTTATATTATAAATTGTGTAATGATTAGGCCAATTTTAAAGAAAACTCCTTATGAGATTTTAAAATCCAAAAAGCCTAACATTAGTTATTTTCACCCTTTTGGGTGCAAGTGTTTTGAATTAATCAATGGAAAAGATAATTTAGGTAAATCTGATGCAAAAAGTGATGAAGCCATTTTTCTTGGATATTCTCAACTTTCAAAGGCTTATAGAGTTTTTAACAAAAGAACCTTAGTTGTAGAATAGTCGATACATGTGGTTTTCAATGATAACCTCCTTCCTAGGAAGGATTCTTGTGATGATAATGATGTAGGAATCATTGAAACCATTGATGAGGAACAAGCATCAAAGGTGGATGGGGTTCCAACCAATGAGGAAACACAAGATCCTCCAATAGAAGCTTTGGGAGATGTAAAGCTTGAAGAAAGGGAAGTGATGTACCCAAGAGAGTTCAACTATGTCAAAGGTGGTGAAATCTTGGGTGATTCATCCAAGGGGGTAACTACTCGTTATTCTCTTAAATTAATGAACCATATTGCATTTATCTCATGTATAGAGCCTAAAAATATCAATGAAGCTTTAAATGATGATTTTTGGATATTGGTTATGCCTAGTAATAAATCTACTATAGGAACTAAATGGGTCTTTAGAAACAAACTAGATGAGAGTGGTAACATTGTGAGAAATAAATCTAGATTAGTTGCTTAAGGTTACACTCAAGAAGAGGGAATAGATTTCGATGAAACTTATGCACCCGTAGCTAGAATGGAAGCTATTAGGATGTTACTTGCATTTGCATGTTATCATGACTTCAAGCTTTTTCAAATGGATGTCAAAAGTGCTTTTTTAAATGGTTTTATAAGTGAAGAAGTGTATGTTGAACAAGAACCGGGTTTTGAGGATCCAAAATTTCCAAACCATGTGTTTAAATTAACAAAAGCTTTATATGGTTTGAAACAAGCTCCTAGAGCTTTGTATGAAAGGCTTTCAAATTTTTTAATTGAAAAAGGTTTTGAAAAAGGAAAGGTGTATACTACACTTTTTATAAAAAGGTTTAAAAATAACATCTTAATAGTTCAAATTTACGTTGATGATATTATTTTTGGATCTACTAATGAATGTTATTATCAAAAATTTTCTAAGCTAATGCAAGGTGAATTCGAGATGAACATGATGGGGGAGCTCTCATTCGTTTTGGGACTCCAAATCAAGCAAAGGAAAGATGGAACCTTCATCAATCAAGCAAAGTATGTCAAAGATATGCTCAAGAAGTTTGACTTGGAGAATGTGAAACCTCAAGTCACTCCTATTAGCTCATCAACTAAGCTTGACAAGGATGAAGGAGGTAAGTGTGTTGATTCTAAATTAAATAGATCCATGATAGGTTCTTTGCTTTACCTTACCGCAAGTAGACTGGATATCATGTTTAGTGTTTGCTTGTGTGCTAGGTTTCAAGCTAGTCCTAGAGAATCACACTTAGTTGCCATTCAGAGAATTTTTAGGTACCTTAGAGACACACCTTGTTTAGGTCTTTGGTATCCTAAAGACTCTTCCTTTAATCTTTATACTTATTCGGATGCGGATTATGGAGGTTGTAAGATAGATAGGGAAAGCACTTCCGGAATATGTCAATTCTTAGGTAGTATGCTCATATCTTGGTTCTCTAAGAAACAAAATAATGTAGCTTTATCTACCACCGAGGCAGAGTACATATCCTTAGGAAGTTGTTGTGCTCAAGTATTATGGATGAAACAACAACTCTTAGATTATGGCATTAAGGTTGAAACTATACCTCTAAAATTTGATAATACTAGTGTCATAAGTCTTACTAAGAACCCCATTCAACATTCTAGAACCAAACACATAGAAATTAGACATCACTTTATTAGAGATCATATATCTAAAAATGTTGTTGTTCTAGAGTTTGTTAACTAAATCAATTAGCGGACATTTTTACCAAACCTTTGGATAAAAAGTGTTTTTGAACCCTTAAGAGAGAGTTAGGTCTAAGTAGCCTATCTTGACCTCTTAAGTGTTATTTTTATGCAAAATATGTTTGAATCTTGATTGAAATCATGCCTATGTTGTTTTGCATCTAGTTGCTTCTTTGCATATTGCTAGAGGGAGTATGAACTTGTTCATGCATTTTAATCATGTCATAACATCATATGTGATAAGTGCCCAACTCACTATCACTTTTTACACCTTTTATGGGCATTAATCATGGAATTTACACCCACTCGGACCAATGCATGTACTTAATGTGATATATTTAGAAGTTAAGCTTATAGATATAATATTTACAGAAAAGGCAAGTTTTACTACATTTTTATATCTGTGCAGGAGAACCATTGCCGCGGTAGCAACATGGCCGAGGCAGGACCTGATGCTGAGGCAGCAGCTGAGAGCCAAGAAGCAAGCCTGTAGGCGATTGGAAGAGAAAAATCTAAGGGACGTGTCTGGACATAAAGCACATGGATCGGAGCTGGCTAGCATGAGGAAAAGCCCAAGACAAGGCCACGCGGGAAAGCCTCTTAGTTGAATTAAACTTGGAAATATTTTAATTGTGTACATGACTTGTTCCCTACTCCAAGTTGTATTCTACTTAGGAAAGGTTTGCCCTAGATCAAGCCTATATAAAGACCTAGCCGTCCAATGTATTAGACACCAATACCTAGAGAGAGAGACGATTCATAGATTCAACAAAATGAGATTAATTGAAATTTTATGAGTTCAAATGTTTAATTGTAGGCTTTTGAATATGATTATACATTTTAATTGCATTTTTAGATTATTTTACTCAATTAAAATTTCAACTGATTCTCGGTAAAACTCATTTAGGAATACATGCTTTAAACCCAAAAAAAGGTCCCAAAAACGAGATTAATTGAAATTTTATGAGTTCAAATATTTAATTAAAGGAGTTGAATATGATTATACAATTTAATGTCATTTTTAGATTATTTTACTCAGTTAAAAATTCAACGGATTCATGGTAAAGCCCATTTAGGAATACACGCTTTAAACCCAATAAAACGGTTAAAAAAAGAGATTAATTCAAATTTTATGAGTCCAAATTTTTAATTATAGGCTTTTGAATATGATTATACAGTTTAATCTCATTTTAAATTATTTTACTCAGTTAAAAATTCAACGGATTCACGTTAATCCCATTTAGGAATACACGCTTTAAACCCAATAAAACGATCACAAAATGAGATTAATTGAAATTTTGTGAGTTCAAATATTTAATTATAGGCTTTTGAATATGATTATACAGTTTAATCGCATTTTTAGATTATTTTACTCAGTTAAAAATTCAACGGATTCACGTTAATCCCATTTAGGAATACACGCTTTAAACCCAATAAAACGATCACAAAATGAGATTAATTGAATGTGAGTTCAAATGTTTAATTATAGTCTTTTGAATATGATTATAGAGTTTAATATCATTTTTAGAATATTTTAATCAGTTAAAAATTCAACGGATTCACGGTAAAGCTCATTTAGGAATACACGCTATAAACCCAATAAAACTGTCACAAAAAGAGATTAATTCAAATTTTATGAGATCAAATATTTAATTATAAGCCTTTGAATATGATTATACAGTTTAATCTCCATTTTAGAGTATTTTACTCAGTTAAAAATTCAACGGATTCACGGTAAAGCCCATCTAGGAATACACGTTTTAAACCCAATAAAACGGTCCCAAAAAAGAGATTAATTCAAAATTTTTTAGTTCAAATATTTAATTAATGGATTTTGAATACGATTATACTGTTTAATCTCATTTTTAGAGTATTTTACTAAATTAAAAATTCAACGGATTCACGGTAAAGCCCATTTAGGAATACAGGTTTTAAACCCAATAAAACGATCCCAAAAAAGAGATTAATTCAAATTTTTTGAGTTCAAATATTTAATTAAAGTAGTTTGAATATGATTATACAGTTTAATCTCATTTTTAGATTATTTTGCTCAGTTAAAAATTCAACGGATTCTCGACAAAGCCCACTTAGGAATACACGCTTTAAACCCAATAAAACTGTCCCAAAAAAGAGATTAATTCAAATTTTATAAGTTCAAATATTTAATTATAGGCTTTTGAATATGATTATACAGTTTAATCTCATTTTTATATTATTTTACTCAGTTAAAAATTCAACGAATTCTCGGTAAAGCCCATTTAGGAATACACGCTTTAAACCCAATAAAACGATCACAAAAAGAGATTAATTGAAATTTTATGAGTCCAAATATTTAATTAAAGTAGTTTGAATATGATTATACAGTTTAATCTCATTTTAGATTATTTTACTCAGTTAAAAATTCAATGGATTCAAGGTAAAGCGTATTTAGGAATACACGCTTTAAACCCAATAAAACGGTCACAAAAAGAGATTAATTCAAATTTTATGAGTTCAAATATTTAATTATTGGCTTTTGAATTTGATTATACAGTTTAATCTCATTTTTAGATTATTTTACTTAGTTAAAAATTCAACGGATTCACGGTAAAGCACATTTAGGAATACACGTTTTAAACCAAATAAAACAGTCCCAAAAAGAAATTAATTAAAATTTTATGAGTTCAAATATTTAATTATAGGCTTTTGAGTATGATTATACAGTTTAATCTCATTTTTAGATTATTTTACTCAGTTAAAAATTCAACGGATTCATGGTAAAGCGTATTTAGGAATACACTCTTTAAACCCAATAGAACGATCACAGAAAGAGATTAATTGAAATTTTAAGCGTTCAAATATTTAATTATAGGCTTTTGAATATTATTATACAGTTTAATCTCATTTTTATATTATTTTACTCAGTTAAAAATTCAACGGATTCTCGGTAAAACACATTTAGGAATACACGCTTTAAATCCAATAAAACGGTCCCCAAAAAGAAATTAATTCAAATTTTAGGAGTTCAAATATTTAACTATATGCTTTTGAATATGATTATACAGTTTAATCTCATTTTAGATTTTTTTACTCAGTTAAAAATTCAATGGATTCATGGTAAAGCATATTTAGGAATACACGCTTTAAACCCAATAAAACGATCACAAAAAGAGATTAATTCAAATTCTATGAGTTCAAATATTCAACGGATTGTCTTAAAAAAAATTCAACGGATTCACCGTAAAGCCCATTTGGAATACACGCTTTAAACTCAATAAAACGGTGACAAAAAGAGATTAATTGAAATTTTATGAGTTCAAATATTTAATTATAGGCTTTTGAATATAATTATACAGTTTATTCTCATTTTTAGATTATTTTACTCAGTTAAAAATTCAACGGATTGTCGGTAAAGCCCATTTAAGAATACACGCTTCAAACTCAATAAAACGGTCACAAAAACAGATTAATTCAAATTTTATGAATTCTAATATTTAATTATAGGCTTTTGGATATGACTATACAGTTTAATCTCATTTTAGATTATTTTACTTAGTTAAAAATTCAACGGATTCACGATAAAGCCCATTTAGGAATACACGCTTTAAACCTAATAAAACGGTCCCAAAAAAGAGATTAATTCAAATTTTATGAGTTCAAATATTTAATTATAGGCTTTTAAATATGATTATACTGTTTAATCTCATTTTTAGATTATTCTACTTAGTTAAAAATTCAACGGATTCACGGTAAAGCCCATTTAGGAATACAAGCTTTAAACCCAATAAAACGGTCACAAAAAGATATTAATTAAAATTTTATGAGTTCAAGTATTTAATTATAGGCTTTTGAATATGATTATACTGTTTAATCTCATATTTATATTATTTTACTCAATTAAAAATTCAACGGATTCACGGTAAGCCCATTTTGAAATACACGCTTTAAACCCAATAAAACAGTCACAAAAAGAGATTAATTCAAATTTTATAAGTTCAAATATTTAATTATAGGCTTTTGATTATGATTATACAGTTTAATCTCATTTTTAGATTATTTTACTCAATTAAAAATTCAACAGATTCACGGTAAAGCCCATTTTGAAATACACGCTTTAAACCCAATAAAACGGTCACAAAAAGAGATTAATTCAAATTTTATGACTTCAAATATTTAACTATAGGCTTTTGATTATGATTATACAGTTTAATCTCATTTTTAGATTATTTTACTCAGTTAAAAATTCAACGGATTATCGATCAAGCCCATTTAGGAATACACGCTTTAAACCCAATAAAGCGGTCCCAAAAAAGAGATTAATTCAAATTTTATGAGTTCAAATATTTAATTATAGGCTTTTCAATACGATTATAAAGTTTAATCTCATTCTAGATTATTTTACTCAGTTAAATATTCAACGGATTCACGATAAAGCCCATTTAGGAATATACGCTTTAAACCCAATAAAACGATCATAAAAAGAGATTAATTGAAATTTTATGAGTTCAAATATTTAATTATAGGTTTTTGAATAATATTTTATAGTTTAATCTTATTTTTAGATTATTTTACTTACTTAAAAATTCAACGGATTGTTGGTAAAGATCATTTAGGAATACACGCTTTAAACCCAATAAAACAGTCCCAAAAAAGAAATTAATTCAAATTTTATGAGTTCAAATATTTAATTTAAGGAGTTTGAATTTGATTATATAGTTTAATCTCATTTTTAGATTATTTTACACAGTTAACAATTCAACGGATTCACCGTAAAGCCCATTTGGAATACACGCTTTAAACTCAATAAAACGGTGACAAAAAGAGATTAATTGAAATTTTATGAGTTCAAATATTTAATTATAGGCTTTTGAATATAATTATACAGTTTATTCTCATTTTTAGATTATTTTACTCAGTTAAAAATTCAACGGATTGTCGGTAAAGCCCATTTAAGAATACACGCTTCAAACTCAATAAAACGGTCACAAAAACAGATTAATTCAAATTTTATGAATTCTAATATTTAATTATAGGCTTTTGGATATGACTATACAGTTTAATCTCATTTTAGATTATTTTACTTAGTTAAAAATTCAACGGATTCACGATAAAGCCCATTTAGGAATACACGCTTTAAACCTAATAAAACGGTCCCAAAAAAGAGATTAATTCAAATTTTATGAGTTCAAATATTTAATTAAAGGAGTTTGAATATGATTATACAGTTTAATCTCATTTTTAGATTATTTTACTCAGTTAAAAATTCAACGGATTCACGGTAAAGCCCATTTAGGAGTACACGCTTTAAACCCAATAAAACGGTCACAAAAACAGATTAATTGAAATTTTATGAGTTCAAATATTTAATTATAGGCTTTTAAATATAATTATACAGTTTAATCTAATTTTTAGATTATTTTACTTAGTTAAAAATTAAACGGATTCACGGTAAAGCCCATTTAGGAATATACGCTTTAAACCCAATAAAACGATCACAAAAAGAGATTAATTGAAATTTTATGAGTCCAAATATTTAAATATAGGCTTTTGAATAATATTTTACAGTTTATTCTTAATTTTAGATTATTTTACTCAGTTAAAAATTCAATGGATTGACAGTAGAGCCCATTTTGGAATACACGCTTTAAACCCAATAAAACAGTCCTAATAAAGAGATTAATTCAAATTTTATGAGTTCAAATATTTAACTAAAGGAGTTTGAATATGATTATACAATTTAATCTCATTTTTAGATTATTTTACTCAGTTAAAAATTCAATGGATTCACGGTAAAGCGTATTTAGGAATACACGCTTTAAACCCAATAAAACGTTCACAAAAAAAGATTAATTCAAATTTCATTAGTTCAAATATTTAATTATAGGCTTTTGAGTATGATTATACAGTTTAATCTCATTTTTAGATTATTTTACTCAGTTAAAAATTCAACGGTTTCACGGTAAAGCGTATTTAGAATACACGCTTTAAACCCAATAAAACAGTCACAAAAAGAGATTAATTCAAATATCATGTGTCCAAATATTGAATTATAGGTTTTTGAATATAATTATACAGTTTATTCTCATTTTTAGATTATTTTACTCAGTTAAAAATTCAACGGATTGTCGGTAAAGCCCATTTCGGAATACACGCTTTAAACTCAATAAAACGGTCACAAAAAGAGATTAATTCAAATTTTATGAATTCAAATATTTAATTATAGGCTTTTGAATTTGATTATACATTTTAATCTCATTTTAGATTATTTTACTTAGTTAAAAATTCAACGGATTCACGATCAAGCCCATTTAGTAATGCACGCTTTAAACCCAATAAAACGGTCCCAAAAAAGAGATTAATTCAAATTTTATGATTCAGATATTTAATTAAAGGAGTTTGAATATGATTATACAGTTTAATCTCATTTTTAGAATATTTTACTCAGTTAAAAATTTATTGGATTGTCGGTATAACCCATTTAGGAGTACACGCTTTAAACCAAACGAAACGATCCAAAAAAAAGATTAATTCAAATTTTATGAGTTCAAATATTTAATTAAAGGAGTTTGAATATGATTATACAGTTTAATCTCATTTGTAGATTATTTTTCTCAGTTAAAAATTCCACGGATTCACGGTAAAGCGTATTTAGGATTACACGCATTAAACCCAATAAAACGGTCCCAAGAAAGAGATTAATTCAAATTTTATGAGTTCAAATATTTAATTAAAGGAGTTTGAATATGATTATACAGTTTAATCTCATTTTTAGATTATTTTACACAGTTAAAAATTCAATGGATTCACGGTAAAGCCCATTTAGGAATACACGCTTTAAACTCAATAAAACGGTCACAAAAAGAGATTAATTGAAATTTTATAAGTTAAAATATTTAATTATAGGCTTTTGAATATAATTATACAATTTATTCTCATTTTTAGATTATTTTACTCAGTTAAAAATTCAACGGATTGTCGGTAAAGCCCATTTAGGAATACATGCTTTAAACTCAATAAAACGGTCACAAAAACAGATTAATTCAAATTTTATGAATTCTAATATTTAATTATAGGCTTTTGAATATGACTATACAGTTTAATCTCATTTTAGATTATTTTACTTAGTTAAAAATTCAACGGATTCACGGTAAAGCCCATTTAGGAATACACGCTTTAAACCAGTAAAACGGTCTAAAAAAAGAGATTAATTCAAATTTTATGAGTTCAAATATTTAATTAAAGAGTTTGAATATGATTATACAGTTTAATCACATTTTTAGATTTTTTTACTCAGTTAAAAATTCAACGGATTCACGGTAAAGCCCATTTAGGAATACACGCTTTAAACCAGTAAAACGGTCCAAAAAAAGAGATTAATTCAAATTTTATGAGTTCAAATATTTAATTAAAGAGTTTGAATATGATTATACAGTTTAATCACATTTTTAGATTTTTTTACTCAGTTAAAAATTCAACGGATTCACGGTAAAGCCCATTTAGGAATACACGCTTTAAACCCAATAAAACGGTTACAAAAAGAGATTAATTGAAATTTTATGAATTCAAATATTTAATTATAGGCTTTTAAATAAGATTATACAGATTAATCTCATTTTTATATTATTTTACTCAGTTAAAAATTAAACGGATTTACGGTAAAGCCCATTTAGGAATATACGCTTTAAACCCAATAAAAGAATCACAAAAAGTGATTAATTGAAATTTTATGAGTCCAAATATTTAAATATAGGCTTTTGAATAATATTTTACAATTTAATCTTATTTTTAGATTATTTTACTCAGTTAAAAATTCAACGGATTCACGGTAAAGGCTATTTAGAAATACACGCTTTAAACCCAATAAAACGGTCCAAAAAAGAGATTAATTCAAGTTTTATGAGTTCAAATATTTAATTAAAGAGTTTGAATATGATTATACAGTTTAATCACATTTTTAGATTTTTTTACTCAGTTAAAAATTCAACGGATTCACGGTAAAGCCCATTTAGGAATACACGCTTTAAACCCAATAAAACGGTTACAAAAAGAGATTAATTGAAATTTTATGAGATCAAATATTTAATTATAGGCTTTTAAATATGATCATACAGTTTAATCTTATTTTTAGATTATTTTACTCAGTTAAAAATTCAATGGATTATCGATAAAGCCCATTTAGAAATACACGCTTTAAACTCAATAAAACGGTCACAAAAAGAGATTAATTCAAATTTTATGAATTCTAATATTTAATTATAGGCTTTTGAATATGACTATACAGTTTAATCTCATTTTAGATTATTTTACTTAGTTAAAAATTCAACGGATTCACGGTAAAGCCCATTTAGGAATACACGCTTTAAACCAGTAAAACGGTCCAAAAAAAGAGATTAATTCAAATTTTATGAGTTCAAATATTTAATTATAGGCTTTTGAATATGATTATACAGTTTAATCTCATTTTTAGATTATTTTACTCAGTTAAAAATTCAACAGATGCACAGTAAAGCGTATTTAGTAATACACGCTTTAAACCCAATAAAACGGTCCCCAAAAGAGATTAATTAAAATTCTATGAGTTCAAATATTTTATTATAGGCTTTTGAATCTTATTATACAATTTAATCTCAATTTTAGATTATTTTACTTTGTTAAAAATTCAACGGATTCACGGTAAAGGCCATTTAGAAATCCACGCTTTAAACCCAATAAAACGATCCCCAAAAAGAGATTAATTCAAATATTATGAGTTCAAATATTTAATTATAGGCTTTTGAATATGATTATACAGTTTAATCTCATTTTTAGATTATTTTACTCAATTAAAAATTCAACGGATTCACAGTAAAGGCTATTTAGAAATACACGCTTTAAACCCAATAAAACGGTCGCCAAAAAGAGATTAATTCAAATTTTATGAGTTCAAATATTTAAAAATAAAACAGCCTCGTTAGGTTTTACTAGAGATAAAGTTAACACGAGTCTCTCCAAATGGGACAAACATCTATTATCTTTTAGTGGTAGAGAAATATTCATAATATCAGTTACTCAATCTCTTCCGCAGTATGTCATGTCCTGCTATCTTCTTCCACATAAAATTATTGATGATATGACCACCTCTATTCGCCGATATTGGTGGTCTGGGAAAAGTAAGAAAAGAGGTTGGTACATGTTTTCTTGGGAAATTGTATGCCAACCAAAGTTAGTAGGGGACATGGGCTTTCGCGATCTCCACAACTTTAATATTGCTCTATTAGGAAAACAAATTTGGAGACTACTGTGCGAACCGCCTAACCTCCTTGGTCAGATATATCAGTCTAAATACTACCCATCTGGCAACATCCTCGATGCAACTTCAACTAAACAATCTTCTTTTGCTTGGAAGGGACTCTGTACAGCCCTAAAAAAACTTCTACCTGGTTTTGTTACTAGGCCAGGAATCAATAGCAAGATTAACATTTTCCATGATCTATGGGGATGCTCCTCTCCGATACAACTTTTTGGTGAATATGAAATTTCTAGTGAACTCCCAATATGAGCTTGGGATTTTATGATCCATGGACAACCACAATGGGATGAGCCTAAAATACGTTCCTTTTTTTATAGAGAGGATGCCAAAGCTATTTTAAACATCCCAATAATTAATGACCATAGAGATACGACCATATGGATGCATAACAATTGTGGACTTTATTCAGTCAGATCGGGCTATTTATTCCTACAAAAACCAAGTGGACCTCTAAATAGACCCACACGTATTTGGAAAATTATGTCTAAGCTACAAGCCCTACCAAAGGTCAGGACCTTTGGATGGCGACTAGGACATGATGCCCTTCCTACGGGATCCAAATTACTAAATGCTAATCTCGGTAATGGTATCTGCCCAATTTGTGCAGCTACGATTGAAACTCCGATGCACGCTTTGCGCGACTATCATGGCTATTATTTATTCGATTAGCGAGTTCAAAAAAATTTATTATAGGCTTTTGAATCTGATTATAAAGTTTATTCTCAATATTAGAGTATTTTACTCAGTTAAAAATTTAATGGATTCACAGTAAAGCCCACTTAGGAATACACGCATTGAATCCTGTAAAACTAATATTGATTTTGATATAACAATTATGTTAAAGGACATATTCTGTAATAAATTTTTAAGTTACTAAGTCAAAATTAAGGTTTAGTCAAACCAAGAACTTTGAAATAATTTTTCTAAGTGTTTTTATACGAGCGTATCGATACCACTAGAACATGTATCGATACTGCCCTTTGTTTTTGAAAGGATGTCCTTGGGAGTAAGAACAAGTATCGATACCAGTTTCAATACCGGGACCTCACTGCCAACAAATGTTCCGAACCCAGTATCGAACCATGCCTTGAGTTTTTAATTGTTTTAAAAATATTTAAAAATAAGGCTTAGTGTTTCGATACCAGTATCGATACCCCCAAAATTCCCAACGGCTCTTTTAAGATTAAATGAGTTAACTGTTGATGGCAGTTAAAGCTTTAAATGGTGGTTACTCCATTTCAATACCTGTATCGATACTAAACTTCAAAGTTTACTTCAGGTATTGATACCTGTTTCGATACGCCCTTTAATAAATGCACAACATCTCTTTCTATTTGTGGTCTGTTTCGAAATAGGTAGCCCGTGTTTCGATACAAATTCTTGCAGAGTGCATTTATGATGGAAAGAGAAGGCTCCAACGTCTATATTTACATCTCCAACAACCCCAACGGTTAGAAATCAATGAGAAGGTATAAATTGAAGCATTTTGAGCACCAGTAACTACTATTTGAACCTTAAGCATCATCCAAGCATAAAAATCCAACTTACAAGCACTCCATTGAAAATCTTGACTCCCTACTCTTGTATCTCAATTTGTTTATCTGTAATTGAGTTTAGGGAGAGTTTATTTGTAATTGGGGCAATATTTATCTTGTGAGAGATTTCATATTTTCCTTCCTTTCATCTTTTTATCTTGTGAGGTTGAATCAATTCTTGGGTAGAATAATTGATTTGAATTGTAACGGTTATCCCTTGAACTGAGAAAAAGGTCGAATTCTTTAGTGTATTGGTTTCAAAATCCTTAGTGGGAGCTAAGGTAGTGGATGTAGAGCTTGTTTCAAAGCTTGAACCACTATAAATTGTGTGTTCTTTATTTTCTATCTTTCACCGAAAAACTTCCACCAAAATTTTAAATTGCCAATACACCCCCCTCTTGGCCAACTTTATAGATCGATCAACTCAACAATTGGTATCATAGCTAGATCTTTGAAGGGATTAACATCCACCAAAGAAGATCCAAAGATAGTTGATCATTTCCTAAATTCAAATCCAATGGCCTCCACTTCCGGAAGTTGGAACGAGTCTCACTCCATCACCAAGCATCCTTTCTTTAATGGTGACAACTACCCTTATTGGAAGAATAGAATGAGGTTGTTCATCAACTCCAACGATTATATCCTTTGGGATATAACTAAAGATGACCCCTCAATTCCAATGAAGCAAGAAGGAGATAGACAAGTGCCAAAGAAAAAGAATGAGATGACCGATAAGGAGAGAAGAAGGATGTCCACAAACAAAAAAGCTCTACACATCCTCTTTTGTGCTCTTGGCCCCGACATCTACTCCAAGATGTCATCATGTACAAGTGCCAAAGAAGTATGGGACTCTTTGGAGACAACTTATGAGGGCACCAATGATGTCAAGGAGACAATGATCGGTCTTCAATCTCAATTATGAGAATTTCAAGATGGAGCCGGATGAAGACATCACCAAAATGTTCGATCAGTTTTTCGTTATTGTTAATGGACTCAAGGGATTTGGTGAAGTCATAACGGAGGAGAAGCTCGTAACGAAACTCATCTATTCTCTTCCCGAGTCTTGGGATAGCAAGAGAACGGCTATTATTGAAGCAAAGTACCTCAAGACTCTCAAGCTCGATGCTCTTGTGGGATCTCTTCTCACCCATGAGATCATAAAGAAAGGAAGAGAAGAAGAGAGAAAGAAGGAAGATGTGAAGCTAGAGAAGAGAGAGGTTGAAAAGAAAAGGCAAGGCATTGCTCTTAAAGCTTCATCATTCCATGAAGAGGTGGACACTAGTGAAGAGGATGAGCTAGAACAATTGGCTATGGTAGCCAAAAGATTCACTAGGCTCATGAGGGCAAACCGGAATAGGAGATTCTAAAGAAGGAATTCAAAGGAAAGGGCAAAGAAGATGAGAAAGACCAAATCATTTTCTATGAGTGCAAGAAGCCCGGTCACATTAGGACCTATTGCCAAAATTCAAAAGGAAAGGGTTTGAGAAGAAGAAGAAACAAAAAACACATGTTGCCACTTGGAGTGATGAGGAGTCATCATCCGATGAAGAAAATGAGGAGGCCAACCTTTGTCTCATGGCTCTTGATGAGCCCAAGGTAACTGTTGAAACATCTTGCAATCTTTCTTATGATGAATTGTATGATGCATATGATGAATTGCAAGATGTTTATGATGAGTTGGTTTTAAAATTCAAGGAATCAGTTTTGAAAAACAAGAAAATTATTTCCAATTTAAAAGAGAAAAATGATTCTTTGACAAAAACGATTTTGGATTTTGAAGAAAAGGTTGTTGTTTTAAATGATGATTTAAAGTTCTTTCAAAAAGAAAATGTGGATTTAAACGACCTCATTTCTAGCTTGAGTGAGAATCGCCATAAAGTGGTGAATGAGCTCAAAGAAAAAATCAAAGTGGTTGGTAGTTCAACTTTTGAAAAAGAAAGCTCTTCAAAACCCAACCATGTGAAAAAGAATTTTCAAAGCCATAAACAAAGAGGTTTTCAAAGGCATACTAGACATAGAAAGATTAGGAGTGTATGGGTTCCTAAGGAACTTGTTATTTCTAATAATGTTCATGTCATTGTATCTTGTGGATTCCTTAGGGAAACAAGCTTTTGGGAACTAACTCTCATGGACCCAAAATGATTTGGGTACCAAAAGTCAAAAACTAAATCTTCGTTTGTAGGTTGAGCATTGCTTCAAGGCCAAAGCTTCAAGTCAAAACATGTGGTACCTTGATAGTGGATGCTCAAGGCATATGACCGGAGACAAGGGACGATTTAATGAGTTAGAGCTCAAAAGTGGTGGAGTAGTGACCTTCGGTGACAACTCCAAAGGCCAAATTGAGGGTATTGGCTCTATTGGTAATCACTCCTTTATTCTTATTGAAAATGTTCTTCTTGTTAATGGTCTTAAACATAATTTGTTGAGCATTAGTCAATTGTGTGATAAAAGGTTCTATGTGTCTTTTGATAGATGTGGTTGCAAAATAAAAGACATAGAATCTAATAAAACAATGCTCATAGGTCATCGCATAGGAAATATCTATATGGTGCATTTAGATTACATAAATCTATCTCATGCATGCTTGGTAGTTAGTGATGAAAATGATGCATGGTTATGGCATGGGAAACTAGGACATGCTAACATAAGTGTTTTACAGAAATTAGCTTCCCAAAATCTAGTTAGAGGTTTATCTAAGCTCAAGTTCTCTTTAGATAAGATTTGTGATGCATATGCTAAAGATAAACAAAAGAGAGTTTCTTTTAAGTCCATTAATGATGTTTCAACTAGTAGAGTATTACAATTGATCCATATGGATCTTTTTGGACCTATTAGGACAACAAGCTTGGGTGAAAAATCATATGCATTTGTTATTGTAGATGATTACTCTAGATACACTTGGGTTCTACTTTTAAGTACTAAAGATGAAGCCTTAGAAAAATTCATCACATTTTCAAATATTTATCAAAATGGTCTTGATCAAAGAATTTCTCATATTAGAAGTGATCATGGAACCAAATTTCAAAATTTAGGTTTTGAGAATTTTTGTAATGAAAATGGGATTAGCCATAATTTTTCGGCTCCTCGCACTCCTCAACAAAATGGGGTAGTTGAGAGGAAAAATAAAACTTTAGAGGAAATGGCTAGGACCATGCTTTGTGAAAACAATTTACCTAAGTATTTTTGGGCGGAAGCCACAAACACTTCTTGTTATATTATAAATTGTGTAATGATTAGGCCAATTTTAAAGAAAACTCCTTATGAGATTTTAAAATCCAAAAAGCCTAACATTAGCTATTTTCACCCTTTTAGGTGCAAGTGTTTTGATTTAAACAATGGAAAACATAATTTAGGAAAATCTGATGCAAAAAGTGATGAAGCCATTTTTCTTGGATATTCTCAACTTTCAAAGGCTTATAGAGTTTTTAACAAAAGAACCTTAGTTGTAGAATAGTCGATACCTGTGGTTTTCAATGATAACCTCCTTCCTAGGAAGGATTCTTGTGATGATAATGATGTAGGAATCATTGAAACCATTGATGAGGAACAAGCATCAAAGGTGGATGGGGTTCCAACCAATAAGGAAACACAAGATCCTCCAATAGAAGCTTTGGGAGATGTAAAGCTTGAAGAAAGGGATGTGATGTACCCAAGAGAGTTCAACTATGTCAAAGGTGGTGAAATCTTGGGTGATCCATCCAAGGGGGTAACTACTCGTTATTCTCTTAAATTAATGAACCATATTGCATTTATCTCATGTATAGAGCCTAAAAATATCAATGAAGCTTTAAATGATGATTTTTGGATATTGGTTATGCAAGAAGAATTAAATCAATTTGAGAGAAGTAATGTATGGACATTAGTTGATATGCCTAGTAATAAATCTACTATAGGAACTAAATGGGTCTTTAGAAACAAACTAGATGAGAGTGGTAACATTGTGAGAAATAAATCTAGATTAGTTGCTCAAGGTTACACTCAAGAAGAGGGAATAGATTTCGATGAAACTTATGCACCCGTAGATAGAATGGAAGCTATTAGGATGTTACTTGCATTTGCATGTTATCATGATTTCAAGCTTTTTTAAATGGATGTCAAAAGTGCTTTTTTAAATGGTTTTATAAGTGAAGAAGTGTATGTTGAACAAGAACCGGGTTTTGAGGATCCAAAATTTCCAAACCATGTGTTTAAATTAACAAAAGCTTTATATGGTTTGAAACAAGCTCCTAGAGCTTTGTATGAAAGGCTTTCGAATTTTTTAATTGAAAAAGGTTTTGAAAAAGGAAGGTGTATACTACACTTTTTATAAAAAGGTTTAAAAATAACATCTTAATAGTTCAAATTTATGTTGATGATATTATTTTTGGATCTACTAATGAATGTTATTGTCAAGAATTTTCTAAGTTAATGCAAGGTGAATTTGAGATGAGCATGATGGGGGAGCTCTCATTCTTTTTGGGACTCCAAATCAAGCAAAGGAAAAATGGAACCTTCATCAATCAAGCAAAGTATGTCAAAGATATGCTTAAGAAGTTTGGCTTGGAGAATGTGAAACCTCAAGCCACTCCTATGAGCTCATCAACTAAGCTTGACAAGGATGAAGGAGGTAAGTGTGTTGATTCTAAATTGTATAGATCCATGATAGGTTCTTTGCTTTACCTTACCGCAAGTAGACCGAATATCATGTTTAATGTTTGCTTGTGTGCTAGGTTTCAAGCTAGTCCTAGAGAATCACACTTAGTTGCCATTAAGAGAATTTTTAGGTACCTTAGAGATACACCTTGTTTAGGTCTTTGGTATCCTAAAGACTCTTCCTTTAATCTTCATACTTATTCGAATGCGGTTTATGGAGGTTGTAAGATAGATAGGAAAAGTACTTCCGGAATATGTCAACTCTTAGGTAGTATGCTCATATCTTGGTTCTCTAAGAAACAAAATAATGTAGCTTTATCTACCACCGAGGCGGAGTACATATCCTTAGGAAGTTGTTGTGCTCAAGTATTATGGATGAAACAACAACTCTTAGATTATGACATTAAGGTTGAAACTATACCTCTAAAATTTGATAATACTAGTGTCATAAGTCTTACTAAGAACTCCATTCAACATTCTAGAACCAAACACATAGAAATTAGACATCACTTTATTAGAGATCATATATCTAAAAATGATATTGTTCTAGAGTTTGTTGACTAAATCAATTAGCGGACATTTGTTTCGATACCTGTTCTTCGTGTTCATCTGGGAAGTTTCTGGGAGGAATTGGTATCAATACAAGTATCGATACTGATGTTTCGATACGAGTATCGATACATCTGCTTTGAAACGCCTATAAGGGCGTATCGAAACGCGCGGCGGCAGAATGCTTTAAAACACCTCAAACCTAATTTTTTTACCAAATTAAAACATACCCAAACTCTTCCTCTCTAACCCTAGCCGAACTCCTCTATAAAAAAAACCCTCAATCCTTCACTTTTTACTACAAAATCAAACGATTTTCTTGAGGGATTTTCATCATCACATCAAAGCTAAGGCTATATCAAGAATCGGTGCTTCAAAACCCCTTAATTCATCCTACTCAATATTCAAGGTAATTTTCGAAAAACCTTATTTTCATTGAATTTTAGTATGTTAAAATTTAGATTTTGAACATATTATGCATGTTTATTGTATGAGTTTTCATAATGCTACAAAAACTTTTTCAAAATCAAAAAAAATTCATTCGAATATAAATTATTTTCATCGTATTGGTTTTCACTGGTTTTTCAATTCTTTTTCAAAATTTCAAAACCCTTGAATTATTGATTAATAGGAATGAATTAGGTTTATAAAGCATATATGTTTTAAGTGCCTAAAACTAATCCAATTTTGTTAAATTCTTAGATTATGGCACCCAAAAAGCGTCAACGTACCGAGGGCGGTAGTTCATCATCCTCTCGTGCTCCTAGAGCCGATGTTCATTTAGTTTTCGAAAGGAGCTTGGATGGACATGGCCGAGTTGAAAATTTTCAACAATTTCACCATCTCCCGCTTAAAAAGGAATGTTGCGTAGATGTGTAATTCATAAACTCCACCAAGTTTCAATTCCGATATCTTCGCCTTTTACAAAGTTGGAAGTTCATGACCTTCCTCACCTCTACCGGCAAGTTTTATCACACTCTTTTCCTCCTTTTCTATGTTAATACCTCTTGCATTCTTTCTAAGGATAGGAGCAAAGTGGTCGCCATAGAATCCTACCTCATGGGTCATACTTTTAGAATCGATGTCGACACCTTTATTGATGTTTTCGACCTTGAGAATGAGGGTATTGATGATGAGGATTCTCTTGGCACTTTCACTGGATTGGTTATTGGACTTGATGTACATGATCGCTTCTTGCATCTTATCATCTCTTGGTGGATTCGTCCATCAAATGGTAAGTATTCTTGGATACGTCAAGTTGATAGTTTTTGGCTCAAATGTTTTGCCAATCCGATCGTCAAAATCTTGCCCAAATAGTTTTCTCCGATATTGTTTGGCATATTAAGAACCGTGTCACTCCCTTAGTCAAATCTTTTCCTTATACATGTGTCCTTAGTACTATTTTTTTGCATTTGGGAATTTATTGTTCTTATGACAAAGTAGAGTCTATCAAAGAACCTATCGGTGAAACCTCTCTTAACTGTTCCCATTTCCAATATCTAAATGGTGAATGGGTTCGTGGTGCTCCTCCTCTTCCTCCTCCTCTAGTTGATCCGGAGCCTATTCGACAAGTTGCTCCAAACACCGAGTTGATGGACTTTCTTACTTCAAGGTTTAATAGCTTGGATACTCGGTTTGCTAGTTTGGATGCTCGCTTTGATAGCTTGGATACTCGGTTTGATGCTCTCAACACTCACTTCGACTCTTGTTTCGATGCTATAGGTCGAGGTTAACGAGTTTAGAGAATCAAAATCTTTCGATGCATGTCATGCTCGAAGCTCTTCGGCATGTTCAAGCTACCTCAAATAGAGATGATGAGGACGACGAGGAAGATGATAAAGAAGGTGATGAGGATGGTGAAGGTGATGGTGATGGAGATGAGTGATTCTTAGTTTAGCTAGTATGTTTTGGCTTTGTTTAGGACTAGTTATGTTTTACTAAGTTTTATGTTGCATTTTTCATTCATGTAGAACATTATGCACCTATGGTATTTGGTTGTTATGCTTTGACTATTTATGTTGCATTTTGATTAATTTTAATGCTATGCTTTATTTGATCTTTTATAAATGCTTGATCTTGTGCTTAAATTATCTTATGCCTTATTATTATTACATTGATTTTGATCTAACAAAAAGGGGGAGAAGAAATATGTCATATTTTTTAAGTTTTTCCTATGGGGGAGAATACCATTTTTAAAGCTATGCAACTATTTAGGGGGAGTTTTAATTTTTTTTTTCAAAGTTTTTAAACTTAAAAATTTATGTTGGTTTTGTTATATCAAAAAGGGGGAGATTGTAAAACTAATATTGATTTTGATATAACAATTATGTTAAAGGACTTATTATGTAATAAATTTTTAAGTTACTAAGTCAAAATTAAGGTTTGAAATAATTTTCAAGTCAAACCAAGAACTTTGAAATAATTTTTCTAAGTGTTTTTATACGAGCGTATCGATACCACTAGAACATGTATCGATACCGCCCTTTGTTTTTGAAAGGATGTTCTTGGGACTAAAAACAAGTACCGGTACTCGTTTCGATACCAGGACCTCACTGCCAACAAATGTTCCGAACCCAATATCGAACCATGCCTTGAGTTTTTAATTATTTTAAAAATATTTAAAATTAAGGCTTAGTGTTTCGATACCAATATCGATAACCCCAAAATCCCCAACGGCTCTTTTAAGCAATAAATGAGTTGACCATTGGTGGCAGTTAAAGCTTTAAATGGTGGTTACTCTGTTTCGATACCCGTATCGATTCCAAACTTCACAGTTTACTTCAGGTATCGATACCAGTTCTATCAGAGTGCATTTATGATGGAAAGAGAAGGCTCTAACGTCTATATTTACATCTCCAACAACCCCAACGGTTAGAAATCAATGAGAAGGTATAAATTGAAGCATTTTGAGCAGCATTAACAACTATTTGAACCTCAAGCATCATCCAAGCACAAAAATCCAACTTACAGCACTCCATTGAAAATCTTGACTCCCTACTCTTGTATTTCAATTTGTTTCTTTGTAATTGAGTTTGGGGAGAGTTTATTTGTAATTGGGGCAATATCTATCTTGTGAGAGATTTCATATTTGCCTTCCTTTTTATCTTGTGAGGTTGAATCAATTCTTGGGTAGAAGAATTGATTCAAATTGTAACGATTATCCCTTGAACCGAGAAAAAGGTCGAATTCTTTAGTGAATTAGTTTCAAAATCCTTAGTGGGAGATAAGGTAGTGTATGTAGAGCTTGTTTCAAAGCGTGAACCACTATAAATTCTGTGTTCTTTATTTTCTATCTTTCACCGAAAAACTTCCACCAAAATTTTAAATTGCCAATTCACCCCCCTCTTGGTCAACTTTATAGATCGATCAACTCAACAAACCCAATAAAACGGTCACAAAAAGAGATTAATTTGATTTTTATGAATTCAAATATTTAATTATAGGCTTTTGAATCTAATTATACAGTTTAATCTCAATTTTAGAGTATTTTACTCAGTTAAAAATTCAACAGGTTCACGGTAAAGTCCATTTTAAAATGCATGTTTTAAACCCAATAAAAAGAGATACAAAAAGAGAGTAATTTAAATTTTATGAGTTCAAATATTTAATTATAGGCTTTTAAATCTAATTATACAATTTTATCTAAATTTTAGAGTATTTTACTCAGTTGAAAGTTCAATGGGTTCATAGTAAAGCCCATTTAGAATGCACGCTTTAAACTCAATAAAACGATCACAAAAAGAGATTAATTCAAATTTTATTAGTTCAAATATTTTATTATAGGATTTTTGAATATAATTATACAATTTAATCTCAATTTTAGAGTATTTACTTAGTTAAAATTTTAACGGATTCAAAGTAAAGCCCATTTTAAAATGCACATTTTAAACCCAATAAAATGGTCACAAAAGAGAATAATTCAAATTTTATGAGTTCAAATATTTTATTATAGGCTATTGAATCTGATTATACAGTTTATTCTAAATTTTAAAGTATTTTACTCGGTTAAAAATTCAACGGATTCACGGTAAAGCTCATTTAGAAATGCATGCTTTAAACTCAATAAAACGACCACAAAAAGATATTAATTCAAATTTTATGAGTTTAAATATTTTATTATAGGCTTTTGAATCAGATTATACAATTTAATCTAAATTTTAGAGTATTTACTTAGTTAAAATTTCAACGGGTTATCTACAATACCTATCACACGCCTATTCCTCTCTTTTGCTCTCAACTATCCCTTTTCTTTCATCAACCAATTATCAATGGACTCTAAAACCTTTCTTCAACAACTTGGGAATTTTCAGTTCACTGATGATGAACAAGCTGTTGTCTTTCAACCAAGTATCTCTTGGAATTCCTCTGAAGAGGAAACAAAATCTACCCTACTAGGGAACCTTAGAACCTACAAGGAAATAGATGATCAGATGATTGTCAAAGATTTAACCGCAATATGGACTCCAACAAAGCTAATTTCTATGAGAATCTTGAAGCCACATTTGTTCTTCATCCGTTTTAAAGATGAGAAAATTAAGGAGGACATCCTAGCCAGGGGACCTTGGACTTACAAGGATGAATGGTTAGCTCTCGTGTAGTACAATCCCACTATCAGCATTGACGAACACTCTTTTACGACGATGAATATTTGGGTACGTATCTATAACATTCCCCTCGTCCTTCTTGCTTTAGAGGAATCTACCCACAACACTAGAGAATCACTTGAGACCATAATTGGAATGGTAACAAAAATCAATACGAGGAAAATTGATTTCAATATGGTTGACTAACTCCGAGTTGGGTTAATTATAGATGCCACCAAACCAATTAGGCGATGTGTTGCTATTGCCAGGGGGCCTTCTACAAGGTTCTTCCTACTTCAATACGAACAACTTCCTACCATATGTCACGTTTGTGGCAAAGTTGGTCATTCCACAGACTTTTGTCCTTTTCCGGTCGAGGCTCGATCCACCCGTATGCCATCTCCTTTAGTTAATGACCATGAGTTTGCTCCAAGTAACGAATCTTCACAGACTATTCTAAAAGGCCAAAGACTTTTTCCAACTGTCGCCAGTAGACTATCCGTCCGTCGGTGTCCTCCTCAACCATTGCAAATGATTTTTCCTGATCATGGCTCTAATATTACTACAAGGCAAAAGACTAATGACAACACCGAGGAGGTGAGCTTGCTGGAACCCGAACTCCAAGACTTGGAGGCTGAACTTGACAATGATAGCCTTTGGAGGTCAAATGGCACTAAAAGGGAAGTTATACAATGTATTTTTAACATGTAACACATTGAATAAGCACCACATGTTTACTTAATTTCAGCTTTTAAATTCGTTTCAATAGTTATATCATTCATTTTGATTCATTATATTTATTTTCTTAGCAAGGTATGTTGAACATGTCTTAAGGGAATATTGGCCAGCGCCGTTTTAGCTCAAATGCACTATTTGAGCTCAAAACAAAGAATCATTGTTTGAGGCACTTACCAGCTTCCGATCAGTACCAAAATGTACCAAACACTCCTAGGCAGCGCAATGAAATGGATGCTAGCTTCGTTCCAGCTCACGAATCCAGATTAAGCTCAAAATGACAAATGGTGAATTTCCATCCATATAGGATTCAGATTAGCTCCTACACACTCTTATGGATTAAGGAGAGTATTATGGCCCTAAGGATCAGTTCACTCAGCTAGGGGGTTAGTCGTTCAGCTCAAATCATCACTCAAAGATGGTAAACTTTCAGCTAGCTAAATCAGCTAGCTAGCACAGCTCAACCCAGTCAACCTTAGTTCATTCAGCTCATCTTAGCTCACCCTACAACCTTCAGCTCAACCATGGAAGAACATGTTCTCTCTCCAAGAGACACAACCGACCAACCATGGAGAGAAACATGTTTTGGGCGCCAAAACAAAGAGATAACACTCTTCATTGGGCAGATTCATGATAGTCCACTTGTGTGCCAATTTCGAGCAAGATACAAGTAGAATTGGGCTTCGGTGTCTTCATGAAAGTTGTTCCTCTATCTCTTATCCTTCCAAAGCATATTGAATCACATCAATCCGATATCGAGAATTCGAGATATGTCCAATTTACTAAAGACTGTGCAGGCTGGAATTTTAAACCGAAAAGTTACAACAATTATTGGAAGGAGACACCATTCAACCAAACGGTTAAAGAGGGATACACCACCAATTGAATAGGCACCAAGGCCACTATTCGGACACCTTTTCAAAGGGAAATGTCCCTTGGCTATACCCTTTCATTTCCTATAAATATGTAGCCATTTTGGCATTTGAGAGACAACTTTGAATTAGATTATTTAGTTTGTGAGTTAATCTCTCATTCTTGTTCTTTTAAGAACTTTATCGACTTATCAAATCATCTCTTTGATTTGTGGCGTCACCGTCCATTCTTTATACTTTAGGTTTCTGGAATTGCATTTCCAAGAGGTCTAAGTGCATCTACCACCCTCAGAGTTGCAACTAGATTGGGTTTATGTTCCTATAACGTAAGTTCAACCTTTGCCCCTTTGAATACTATCATTCCTACATCATATAAACACCATCCATCTTCCATTTTTGTCCACCATTCTTCACCAGCCCTTAATTTACCCTTCCATATCATTTACTTCACTTAAACACACCCATTTCCTTGCTTAATCAACCATCAACATCCCCCATGCATTCCCTTCACCAAAACATCTTCCTTTTCGTCTAAACAATACCCCACACCATAACCTCTTCTTAAATCATCATTATCTTATTTCCATCATCTTTTTAACATTCTTTTGTTTAGGAAACAAGCGTAATACAAGGCTTGCTTGCATTCTAAGGTCCGGGCAATCAAAGCTTCTCTCCACAAGCATCTTTGGTGAGTTGGAGCATATCATATGATAATCAGAGTAAAGGAAGAATCAGGTTAGCCCTATTTCTTGTTATTTCAATTCTGATAAAAAAAAGAGAAAATTCAGATTGTTCCAGCATATAAGGAATCTAAATTAGAATAAAAAAAAGAGAGAAGAGAAAAGAAATCTGTAAAACTAAAATTGATTTTGATATAACAATTATGTTAAAGTACTTATTTTGTAATAAATTTTTAAGTTAATAAGTCAAAATTAAGGTTTCAAGTCAAACCAAGAACTTTGAAATAATTTTTCTAAGTGTTTTTATACGAGCGTATCGATACCACTAGAACAAGTATCGATACCCGTTTTGATACTGAGACCTCACTGCCAACAAATGTTTCGATCCCAGTATCAAACCAATTTTTGAGGTTTAATTATTTTAAAAATATTTAAAATTAAGGCTTAGAGTTTCGATACTAGTATCGATACCCCTAAAATCCCCAACGTCTCTTTTAAACATTAAATGAGTTGACCGTTGGTGGCAGTTAAAGCTTTAAATGGTGGTTACTCCGTTTTGATACCCGTATCGATGCCAAACTTCACAATTTACTTCAGGTATCGATACTCGATTCTATACGCCCTTTAATGAATGCACAACGTCTCTTTTTATTTGTGATCTGTTTCGAAACAGGTAGCCCGTGTTTCGATACCAATTCTATCAGAGTGCATTTATGATGGAAAGAGAAGGCTCCAACGTCTATATTTACATCTCCAACAACCCCAACGATTAGAAATCAATGAGAAGGTATAAATTGAAGCATTTTGAGCAGCAGTAACAACTATTTGAACCTTAAGCATCATCCAAGCATAAAAATCCAACTTACAGCACTCCATTGAAAATCTTGACTCCCTACTCTCGTATTTCAATTTGTTTATTTGTAATTGAGTTTGGGGAGAGTTTATTTGTAATTGGGGCAATATTTATCTTGTGAGAGATTTCATATTTGCCTTCCTTTCATCTTTTTATCTTGCGAGGTTGATTCAATTCTTGGGTAGAAAAATTGATTTGAATTGTAACGGTTATCCCTTGAACCGAGAAAAAGGTCGAATTCTTTAGTGAATTGGTTTCAAAATCCTTAGTGGGAGCTAAGGTAGTGGATGTAGAGCTTGTTTCAAAGCTTGAACCACTATAAATTGTGTGTTCTTTATTTTCTATCTTTCACCGAAAAATTTTCACCAAAATTTTAAATTGCCAATTCACCCCCCTCTTGGCCAACTTTATAGATCGATCAACTCAACAATTGGTATCAGAGCTAGATCTTTGAAGGGATTAACATCCACCAAAGAAGGTCCAAAGATAGTTGATCATTTCCTAAATTCAAATCTAATGGCCTCCACTTCCGGAAGTTGGAACGAGTCTCACTCTATCACAAAGTCACCCTTCTTCAATGGTGACAACTACCCTTATTAGAAGAATTGAATGAGGTTGTTCATCAACTCCAACGATTATGTCCTTTGGGATATAACTGAAGATGGCCCCTCAATTCCAATGAAGCAAGAAAGAGATAGGCAAGTGCCAAAGAAAAGGAATGAGATGACCGATGAGGAGAGAAGAAGGATGTCCACAAACGACAAAGCTCTACACATCCTCTTTTGTGCTCTTGGCCCTGACATCTACTCCAAGATGTCATCATGTACAAGTGCCAAAGAAGTATGAGACTCTTTGGAGACAACTTATGAGGGTACCAATGACGTCAAGGAGACAAAGATCGGTCTTCTTAATCTCAATTATGAGAACTTCAAGATGGAGCCGGATGAAGATATCACCAAGATGTTTGATCGGTTTTCCGTCATTGTGAATGGTCTCAAGGGTTTTGGTGAGATCATATCGGAGGAGAAGCTTGTGAGGAAGCTCATCTACTCTCTTCCCGAGTCTTGGGATAGCAGACGAACGACTATCATCAAAGCAAAGGACCTCAAGACTCTTAAACTTGATGCTCTTGTGGGATCTCTTCTCACCCATGAGATCATGAAGAAAGGAAGAGAAGAAGAGAGAAAGAAGGAAGATGTGAAGCTAGAAAATAGAGAGGTTGAAAAGAAAAGGCAAGGCATTGCTCTTAAAGCTTCATCATTCCATGAAGAGGTGGACACTAGTGAAGAGGATGAGCTAGAAGAATTGGCTATGGTAGCCAAAAGATTCACTAGGCTCATGAGGACAAACCGGAATAGAAGATTCTAAAGAAAGAAGGAATTCAAAGGAAAGGGCAAAGAAGATGAGAAAGACCAAATCATTTTCTATGAGTGCAAGAAGCTCGGTCACATTAGGACCGATTGCCAAAATTCAAAAGGAAAGGGTTTGAGAAGAAGAAGAAACAAAAAACACATGTTGCCACTTGGAGTGATGAGGAGTCATCATCCGATGAAGAAAATGAGGTGGCCAACCTTTGTCTCATGGCTCTTGATGAGCCCAAGGTAACTGTTGAACCATCTTGCAATGATCTTTCTTATGATGAATTGTATGATGCATATGATGAATTGCAAGATGTTTATGATGAGTTGGTTTTAAAATTCAAGGAATCAGTTTTGAAAAACAAGAAAATTATTTCCAATTTAAAAGAGAAAAATGATTCTTTGACAAAAACGATTTTGGATTTTGAAGAAAAGGTTGTTGTTTTAAATGATGATTTAAAGTTCTTTCAAAAAGAAAATGTGGATTTAAACGACCTCATTTCTAGCTTGAGTGAGAATCGCCATAAAGTGGTGAATGAGCTCAAAGAAAAAATCAAAGTGGTTGGTAGTTCAACTTTTGAAAAAGAAAGCTCTTCAAAACCCAACCATGTGAAAAAGAATTTTCAAAGCCATAAACAAAGAGGTTTTCAAAGGCATACTAGACATAGAAAGATTAGGAGTGTATGGGTTCCTAAGGAACTTGTTATTTCTAATAATGTTCATGTCATTGTATCTTGGATTCCTTAGGGAAACAAGCTTTTGGGAACTAACTCTCATGGACCCAAAATGATTTGGGTACCAAAAGTCAAAAACTAAATCTTCGTTTGTAGGTTGAGCATTGCTTCAAGGCCAAAGCTTCAAGTCAAAACATGTGGTACCTTGATAGTGGATGCTCAAGGCATATGACCGGAGACAAGGGACGATTAAGGAGTTACAGCTCAAAGTGGTGGAGTAGTGACCTTCGGTGACAACTCCAATGGCTAAATTGAGGGTATTGGCTCTATTGGTAATCACTCCTTTATTCTTATTGAAAATGTTCTTCTTGTTAATGGTCTTAAACATAATTTGTTGAGCATTAGTCAATTGTGTGATAAAAGGTTCTATGTGTCTTTTGATAGATGTGGTTGCAAAATAAAAGACATAGAATCTAATAAAACAATGCTCATAGGTCATCGCATAGGAAATATCTATATGGTGCATTTAGATTACATAAATCTATCTCATGCATGCTTGGTAGTTAGTGATGAAAATGATGCATGGTTATGGCATGGGAAACTAGGACATGCTAACATAAGTGTTTTAGAGAAATTAGCTTCCCAAAATCTAGTTAGAGGTTTATCTAAGCTCAAGTTCTCTTTAGATAAGATTTGTGATGCATATGCTAAAGATAAACAAAAGAGAGTTTCTTTTAAGTCCATTAATGATGTTTCAACTAGTAGAGTATTACAATTGATCCATATGGATCTTTTTGGACCTATTAGGACAACAAGCTTGGGTGAAAAATCATATGCATTTGTTTTCTTGTAGATGATTACTCTAGATACACTTGGGTTCTATTTTTAAGTACTAAAGATGAAGCCTTAGAAAAATTCATCACATTTTCAAATATTTATCAAAATGATCTTGATCAAAGAATTTCTCATATTAGAAGTGATCATGGAACCAAATTTCAAAATTTAGGTTTTGAGAATTTTTGTAATGAAAATGGGATTAGCCATAATTTTTCGGCTCCTCGCACTCCTCAACAAAATGTGGTAGTTGAGAGGAAAAATAGAATTTTAGAGGAAATGGCTAGGACCATGCTTTGTGAAAACAATTTACCTAAGTGTTTTTGGGCGGAAGCCACAAACACTTCTTGTTATATTATAAATTGTGTAATGATTAGGCCAATTTTAAAGAAAACTCCTTATGAGATTTTAAAATCCAAAAAGCCTAACATTAGCTATTTTCACCCTTTTAGGTGCAAGTGTTTTGATTTAAACAATGGAAAAGATAATTTAGGTAAATCTGATGCAAAAAGTGATGAAGCCATTTTTCTTGGATATTCTCAACTTTCAAAGGCTTATAGAGTTTTTAACAAAAGAACCTTAGTTGTAGAATAGTCGTTACCTGTGGTTTTCAATGATAACCTCCTTCCTAGGAAGGATTCTTGTGATGATAATGATGTAGGAATCATTGAAACCATTGATGAGGAACAAGCATCAAAGGTGGATGGGGTTCCAACCAATGAGGAAACACAAGATCCTCCAATAGAAGGTTTGGGAGATGTAAAGCTTGAAGAAAGGGAAGTGATGTACCCAAGAGAGTTCAACTATGTCAAAGGTGGTGAAATCTTGGGTGATCCATCCAAGGGGGTAACTACTCGTTATTCTCTTAAATTAATGAACCATATTGCATTTATCTCATGTATAGAGCCTAAAAATATCAATGAAGCTTTAAATGATGATTTTTGGATATTGGTTATACAAAAAGAGTTAAATCAATTTGAGAGAAGTAATGTATGGACATTAGTTGATATGCCTAATAATAAATCTACTATAGGAACTAAATGGGTCTTTAGAAACAAACTAGATGAGAGTGGTAAAATTGTGAGAAATAAATCTAGATTAGTTGCTCAAGGTTACACTCAAGAAGAGGGAATAGATTTCGATGAAACTTATGCACCCGTAGATAGAATGGAAGCTATTAGGATGTTACTTGCATTTGCATGTTATCATGATTTCAAGCTTTTTCAAATGGATGTCAAAAGTGCTTTTTTAAATGGTTTTATAAGTGAAGAAGTGTATGTTGAACAAGAACCGGGTTTTGAGGATCCAAAATTTCCAAACCATGTGTTTAAATTAACAAAAGCTTTATATGGTTTGAAACAAGCTCCTAGAGCTTTGTATGAAAGGCTTTCAAATTTTTTTAATTGAAAAATGTTTTGAAAAAGAAAGGTGTATACTACACTTTTTATAAAAAGGTTTAAAAATAACATCTTAATAGTTCAAATTTATGTTGATGATATTATTTTTGGATCTACTAATGAATGTTATTATCAAAAATTTTCTAAGCTAATGCAAGGTGAATTCGAGATGAACATGATGGGGGAGCTCTCATTCTTTTTGGGATTCCAAATCAAGCAAAGGAAAGATGGAACCTTCATCAATCAAGCAAAGTATGTCAAAGATATGCTCAAGAAGTTTGACTTGGAGAATGTGAAATCTCAAGTCACTCCTATTAGCTCATCAACTAAGCTTGACAAGGATGAAGGAGGTAAGTGTGTTGATTCTAAATTAAATAGATCCATGATAGGTTCTTTGATTTACCTTACCGCAAGTAGACCGGATATCATGTTTAGTGTTTGCTTGTGTGCTAGGTTTCAAGCTAGTCCTAGAGAATCACACTTAGTTGCCATTCAGAGAATTTTTAGGTACCTTAGAGACACACCTTGTTTAGGTCTTTGGTATCCTAAAGACTCTTCCTTTAATCTTCATACTTATTCGGATGCGGATTATGAAGGTTGTAAGATAGATAGGAAAAGTACTTCCGGAATATGTCAATTCTTAGGTAGTATGCTCATATCTTGGTTCTCTAAGAAACAAAATAATGTAGCTTTATCTACCACCGAGGCAGAGTACATATCCTTAGGAAGTTGTTGTGCTCAAGTATTATGGATGAAACAACAACTCTTAGATTATGGCATTAAGGTTGAAACTATACCTCTAAAATTTGATAATACTAGTGTCATAAGTCTTACTAAGAACCCCATTCAACATTCTAGAACCAAACACATAGAAATTAGACATCACTTTATTAGAGATCATATATCTAAAAATGATATTGTTCTAGAGTTTGTTGACTAAATCAATTCGCGGACATTTTTACCAAACCTTTGGATAAAAAGTGTTTTTGGACCCTTAAGAGAGAGTTAGGTCTAAGTAGCCTATCTTGACCTCTTAAGTGTTATTTTTATGCAAAATATGCTTGAATCTTGATTGAAATCATGCCTATGTTGTTTTGCATCTAGTTGCTTTTATGCATATTGTTAGGGGGAGTATGAACTTGTTCATGCATTTTAATCATGTCATAACATCATATGTGATAAGTGCCCAACTCACTATCACTTTTTACACCTTTTATGGGCATTAATCATCGAATTTACACCCACTCGGACCAATGCATGTACTTAATGTGATATATTTAGAAGTTAAGCTTATAGAGATAATATTTACAGAAAAGGCAAGTTTTACTGCATTTTTATATCTGTGCAGGATAACCATTGCCGCGGCAGCAACATGGCCGAGGCAGGACCTGATGCTGAGGCAGCAGCTGAGAGCCAGGAAGCAAGCCTGTAGGCGATTGGAAGAGAAAAATCTAAGGGATGTGTCTGGACATAAAGCACATGGATCGGAGCTGGCTAGCATGAGGAAAAGCCCAAGACAAGGCCACGTGGGAAAGCCTCTTAGTTGAATTAAACTTGGAAATATTTTAATTGTGTACATGACTTGTTCCCTACTCCAAGTTGTATTCTACTTAGGAAAGTTTTGCCCTAGATCAAGCCTATATAAAGACCTAGCCGTCCAATGTATTAGACACCAATACCTAGAGAGAGAGACGATTCATAGATTCTTTGTTTTCTTTCTCTCAACTATGTTCTAAGCTTTCTTAGGGTTCAGGTGAAGGTTGTTAGCATTTGTGAGAGGAGATTTTACTTTGTCTTTGTTTCAATGCAATAAAACTATCAAGGTTTGCTTATCCTTTGTTATTCCTTGTTCTTACATTCAAGCTCGGGAGAGAAGTTTGTGAGTAATCCATTTATCTAGATTCGGGAGAGTTAGATTCACGAAAGGGGTAAGTACGGTGTTTCAATCGCGAAATACTAACTCGGCCTAGGGATAGGTTAAGAGTTTCAGCGGCTAAAAGAAGTGTGAGATTGGTTGGTGAGTATAATTGATTCACGCCGGGAGGTATCATCAAGGACTAGTCATCAACAGTACTTTGACTTAGGGATAAGCGGAGTCATCCAAGGACACTTTGCCGAACTTTGGTAAAGTCCACCCACGAGCAAGGGATTGTCGCGGCGGACAGTATCGTTGCTGCCAAGGCAGTAATCTGCAGTGCTGCCGAGGCAGTGATATACGATTGCATTGGGCAGAGACAAGTCAATCAAATCCACAATACAACGCATCTGGATCCTGACCTCTCTCTCTACTTATCAAATCTCTTTATTTTACTTAGTTGTTTTATTTTAGTTCCATCACAACCCAAATTACTTGTGTTTTACTTATTTCTACAGAACAAGAAGACGAAGAAGACATATTGAGTATACCAATCCCTGTGGAGACGATAATCCGATAAATACTTATCACTTATTACTTTCGATATGTCCACTTGCACTAAACGCGCACTTTTGACACGCGACAAGTTTTTGGTGACGTTGCCTGGAATGGCAACTAAATTTTGTTTTCTTTATTTTCTTGTTTCTTTTATTTTATTTTTCTTTTTACCTTTGTTTTTCTTGGTGTATGACTAGGGCCAACCCAACCAACCCTTTGTACGAATTAGACCCAGAGATCGAACGAACAAGGCAAAGGTTGAGGAGACAAATCCAAGAAGCTATGGCAGACCACCCAGCAGGACAAAACTTACCTGCCGGTAATGGAGGTCTTCCGCTGCCACCAGGGCCGCGGCACCTCATTGTCAGAGACTTCCTAGAAGAGGATTTAAATGGATTAAACCCAGGAGTCGTTACACCGGAGATAGAAGCAGCCCACTTTGAACTGAAACCTTTCATGTTCAATATGCTTAACACCATTGGACAGTTTGGTGGGTCTGTAACTGAAGATGCAAAGCAGCATCTCAAGTCCTTCATGGAGATATGCAATTCTTTTAAAATTCAAGGAGTCCATGAAGATGTCTTGAGATTAAAGCTATTCCACTATTCATTGAGGGATAGGGCAAAAGCCTGGCTAAATAGCATTCCAGCAGGATCTATTGGATCTTGGAGTGAACTCTGCCGTGATTTTATTACACGTTTTAATCCTACAAATTTATATGATAGAATTCGTAATGAAATCACTTCTTTTTGATAGGCAGATGACGAACCAATGTACGAGGCATGGGAGCGATACAGGGACTTATTGCACAAGTGTCCTTTGCATGGATTTCCCCTATGGACACAAGTGACCATGTTCTATAATGCCACGAATGCCCCGAAAAGAATGATGTTAGATGCCTTGGCGAACGGAACACTCTTGGACAAGGCACCTGAGGAAGCTATTGAGATACTGAACAAACTCGCATAGAACGATTTTCAATTTCCTACATCTAAGCAAGGAGGAGTAAGACGCCAAGCCACGGTGAATGAGTTAGACACATAAAATTCAGTGGCAGCACAATTGGCCTCTCTTACAAAGATGGTGCAAAATTTGCAACTACAACAAAATACCTGTGAGGTTAAGGTAATTGATTCTTTTTGTGATTTATGTGGAGGTAACCACAGTTCCTCTGATTGTATGAATCAAGAAACCGGTATGTATGTTGGAAATTACAACCGAACCAATATGATGTCCAACACATACAATCCCTCATGGAAGAGGCATTCGAACCTGTCATGGAGCAATCCTAACAATGCCTTAAACCCAACCACCCAACCTTCAGGATTCCAGCAGCCAATGCAACATCTGCCGCCGCCGCAGGTCCAGCAACCAATGCCGCCGCAGCAGAAGCAACAACAATCGGTAAGTTCATTGGAGAACACTCTTAAAGCCTTTATGATGAAAACAGAGTCATACATGGCAGAGAACAGTAATTTCATCAAAAGGACAGATGCTTTCATGAATAGGACTGAGATGAGGTTGCAGAATCAAGAAGCAACTATTAAAACACTAGAAACCCAGGTTGGGCAATTTGCTCAAAACATAAACACTAGACCACAAGGAGGACTACCTAGCAATACTGAAGTTGCTAAGGTAATGGGCCATGAACAGTGTAAAGCAATCACTACTAGGAGTGGTCTACAACTGAAGGAAAAGATTCTAGCAAGTCAAAATCTATTAGCAGATCAAGCAAAAGAAGAGGCTGAGCAAACTGATCTTGATAACACTGCCCCGGCAGAAAGCGCTGCCGCTCCTGAACAGCCTGCCGAGACAGCAACAACCCTAGTGGTTCCAGGTATTAAATTCCAAACTAAGGAAACCCTGGATGAGATAAGACCACCACCACCTTTCCCACAAAGGTTGAAAAAGCAAAAACAGGACCAGCAATTCAAAAAATTCCTTAATATTTTAAAGCAAGTCCACATTAACATACCATTCGTAGAGGCAATTGAACAAATGCCTAACTATGCCAAATTCTTAAAAGACATGGTGTCTAAGAGGAAACGAATAGGTGAGTTCGAAACAGTGGTTGCTACCAAGGGATGCATGGCAATGCTACACAATCGCATGCCACCAAAATTGAAGGATCCTAGATGCTTTATCATACCTTGTGCGATAGGTAAAAATTATGAAGGTAAGGCCTTATGCGACCTTGGAGCAAGCATCAATCTAATGCCCAAATCGGTCTTCCAAAAGCTTGGAATAGGAAGGGCAAAACCTACAACAGTTATGCTCTAACTAGCGGATCGATCATATGTGCAACCCGAAGGCAAAATCGAGGACATACTGGTAAGAGTCGATAAATTTATTTTTCCTGCTGATTTTCTTGTCCTTGATTGTGAAGCAGATGATAATGCACCGATCATCTTTGGGGAGACCTTTCCTTGCAACTGGACAAACCTTAATCGATGTGGAAAAAGGAGAATTGACACTGAGGGTTAATGACCAACAAGTCAAACTCAATGCATTCCACAACTTAAAAAAATATGATGATCCAGAAGAATGCAAGGCACCAAAATATCCTACCTTGGCAGCATACTCGGCAGACTATTTGGCAAAAAGATCAAGCTCATAGTGGATGAAAACACAGCAAAAGGGAGTGGCCAACAACTGATTTATAATTCTGGCAAACAAGAGAGAATAATCTTGGGAGATGCATTTGCATGCACTCCACTAGTAACATGATCTCCTCCTTTTTCCTTATTATTATTATATTAGGATTAGTTTAGTTTATTTTTATTTTTTCTAAATTTATTTCTTCTTTAAGTATTTTTCTTTGTTTGTGTTTAATTTTTATTTAGGATAATAAGCAAGAATAAAAGACAAATAGTTCACAACAGGAATTCTGCCGAGGCAGAAAACAGTGTCAAAGCCACAGTAGTTTTAACAGGCAGAACAGTGTAACGGCTAATCTGCCGAGATTCCTACCGCGGCAGAAAAGGAAACAACAGTAAAGAGTAACGGCTACAAAACGGCTAGTGGATTCAAACGATCACAAGGCCGAGGCCTATATAAGCAACCCTCTCCTCTTGAACTATTCACTCTTGCTTTCTTGTTTTCTTTAGAATTCTTAACAATCTTGCTCTCACAATACTCTCTGCCTACTCACAATTCTTCGTGAAATTCCCAGATTCTTTCCAAGGAAATCTCCAAGAAATCAATCTCTCACAATGTTGATGGCCACTTACAAGCGATTTTCCCTAGCCAATGTTGAAGACCGCTTCAACAGGTCTTTCATTGCCCGACAATTGTGGGAAGAACAAGGTTTCCAACACTCGGATGACAAAAACTACGGCATCGAACATTATCTCTTTGACATAATCAAGTACCAAGACTGGGAAATCTTCTGTCTTCAACCTGCCCAGGCGAACGCTACCATCGTACGAGAATTCTATGCGCACGGGCCCAACAAAGATTCCCTCTTTGTTCACTGCCGCGGCAGGCCTGTCCAGTTGGATGCCGAGACCATCAACGATTTCTACGGCCTCACTCCAAACCATGATGTTCACGCTGAATTCATGGAGGATGTCATTGCCGAGGATTACGAGTTGATCAAAGACGACCTTTGTTACACGAATACTCCATGGGAAACCGGTACCCATAGAGGATCTGTAACAAGGCAGAGCCTAAAGCCCGAGACCAAACTTTGGAACACCTTTGTCAAGCGACGCCTCATCCCTACATCCCACAACAGCACGGTGGACCAAAAGCGATTGGTGCTCATCCAATCGATCATCAACAAAAGGAGCATCAACGTTGGAGAGATCATCTTACGCGAAATTCACGAATGCGGTAAGAAGGATAGAGGACCATTATATTTCCCATGTTTGATCACTGGTTTATGTGTTGTCGCAGGTGTGCCAATAGAAGATACGGACGAATACACTCCCCAAAGGCGCGGACGGACCAGAGACTTTTGCCATAAAGTAATGCAGATCACGCAGGCGGAACCAGTCCAAGCAACGCCTCAGCAGTTCACTGCTGATACTGCTGTCAGGGTCCAGTACACGGCAGACATGCCAAACACTGCCCACACCTCTGCCGCAACAGACCCGTACCAGGAGATATTGCAAAGGATGGCAGCGATGGACCTCAGGCAACAGAGATACATGGAGTATCAAAGAGACTTCAATGGCACATTAGCCCAAATAATGCTCCATGCTTTTACAGACCAAGGGGCGCAATTTCCAGAATTTCCCAGCAATATGTTTGTCACAGCCGCCCCTTATACCGAGACTACACCAGCTTCGAGAGGACCAAGGTCGTTCTTCCATGCGGACCCTCCACCACAGTACCATGCTGCTGGCCCATCCAGGGCAGCAGACTCTGCCGCGGCATCATCTGCCAGCAGGAGACCATCAAAGCGGAGGGCAGTCTTCAGCACTCCACCACGATCCCCAATCATCATGGGCAGTCTATCAGCTGAGATAGATGCCTATGTGCACCAAAGCTCAACCGCCACCGGACCGAGTACACACCATACCGGGGCAGCCACAGCAATGGAAGGTGGAACGGACATCATGATCACCGAGGAGATGGCTGATGTGGAAGAAGGAGAAGAAGTGGAGGCTTCGATGCAACGGACACCACCCACAAGAGTCCAACCGCCCCGGCAAGCAAAAGCTCAACCATCGCCCTCACCAAGAACAAAGCAATCGGCAGCAAGACCAAGGAGAAAAATTGTTACAAGCAGCTCTTCGGAGTCTCTTTAAATTTTTTTTCATATAATTCAATATTAATTGATGTTGGTTTCTTTATATATTGCTTATCTCTTTCATAATTTTTGTTGTCTGCTATTCGCTTCTAATATAAAGCATTGAGGACAATGCTTGGTTTGAGTTTAGGGGTGCAGATTCACTGCCGAGGCAGCTATCTACTGCCGAGGCCATACCAAGAAAAGGGAGTACTTAAGTGAATTTTTTTTATGCTCCTCGCCTTACTTAAATTAAATTCTTATACTTTTGCACTGCTTATCATCAATATTGCCTTAGTTTATTCTTTAAGGCTATAGAAATCTTTCTCCTTACCATGATTAGGTCCTGTTAAGAAGGTTTAACCTTAGGATACTTAAGGATGAAAACTTAGAAACTTACTATAAGATGAATTTTTAAACACTTTTGGGACTTGTTGGATTATAGGAATTCTTTTAATGAACTTAGGTGATAAAGACTTAGATTCTTGGGAAAGTAACTAGAGGTGCCTATCACCGGCTCTAGGAAGTACTCTTCTTCATGCTAGAGGTGCCCGAAATTGGCTCTAGTATGCTTTAAGAAATATTTACAAGAAAAAAGGAATTAGTGAAGGGAAAAACACAATCCTTGAGGTGCCTGAAATTGGCTCAAGAATTGGTTGTTTAGAAAAGAAGAGAACACTTAACCCAATTCTACTTGTCTTGAACTTAGAGTTTATCTAAGAAAGCCTCTAATCAAACTTGTCCACAAAAACGCACCCACCCACCAATTCTTATAGTTTGTTTCTAGGTAAAGCCTTGGGTAGCCGAAAGGTTAAGTCTAAAGAATAGACATAGTTATGGTGGGGAGAATAGATGAAAACATAAGACCAAGAGAGAGTAGAGTTCGGCAAATTGATGGTTTGCATTGCTTAAGGACAAGCAATAGTTCGAGTTTGGGGGTGTGATAAGTGCCCAACTCACTATCACTTTTTACACCTTTTATGGGCATTAATCATCGAATTTACACCCACTCGGACCAATGCATGTACTTAATGTGATATATTTAGAAGTTAAGCTTATAGAGATAATATTTACAGAAAAGGCAAGTTTTACTGCATTTTTATATCTATGCAGGAGAACCATTGCCGTGACAGCAACATGGCCGAGGCAGGACCTGATGCCGAGGCAGCAGTTGAGAGCCAGGAAGCAAGCTTGTAGGCGATTGGAAGAGAAAAATCTAAGGGACGTGTCTGGACATAAAGCACATGGATTAAAGCTGGCTAGCATGAGGAAAAGCCCAAGACAAGGCCACGCGGGAAAGCCTCTTAGTTGAATTAAACTTGGAAATATTTTAATTATGTACATGACTTGTTCCCTACTCCAAGTTGTATTCTACTTAGGAAAGTTTTGCCCTAGGTCAAGCTTATATAAAGACCTAGCCGTCCAATGTATTAGACACCAATACCTAGAGAGAGAGACGATTCATAGATTCTTTGTTTTTCTTTCTCTCAACTATGTTCTAAGCTTTCTTAGGGTTCAGGTGAAGGTTGTTAGTATTTGTGAGAGGAGATTGTACTTTGTCTTTGTTTCAATGCAATAAAACTATCAAGGTTTGCTTATCCTTTGTTATTCCTTGTTCTTACATTCAAGCTCGGGAGAGAAGTTTGTGAGTAATCCATTTATCTAGACTCGGGAGAGTTAGATTCACGAAAGGGGTAAGTACGGTGTTTCAATCGCGAAATACTAACTCGGCCTAGGGATAGGTTAAGAGTTTCAGCGGCTAAAAGAAGTGTGAGATTGGTTGGTGAGTATAATTGATTCACGCCTGGAGGTATCATCAAGGACTAGTCATCAACAATACTTCGACTTAGGGATAAGCGTAGTCATCCAAGGACATTTTGCCGAACTTTGGTAAAGTCCACCCACGAGCAAGGGATTGCCGCGGTGGACAGTATCGTCGCTGCCAAGGCAGTAATCTACAGTGCTACCAAAGCAGTGATATACGATTGCATTGGACAGAGACAAGTCAATCAAATCCACAATACAACGCAACTGGATCCTGACCTCTCTCTTTACTTATCAAATCTCTTTATTTTACTTAGTTGTTTTATTTTAGTTCCATCACAACCCAAATTACTTGTGTTTTACTTATTTCTACAAAACAAGAAGACGAAGAAGACATATTGAGTATACCAATCCCTATGGAGACGATAATCCGGTAAATACTTATCACTTATTACTTTTGATGTGTCCACTTGCACTAAACGCGCACTTTTGACATGCGACAATATGCATGCTTCTAGGGACTTTAGAGACTCATTTGTAGTACTTTAGAAGCCTAAAATGCAAAGCTCAGCTAAGTGGTATCGAAACCAGTTCAACCTGTTTCGATACTTGTTCATCTTGATCTTCTGGGAAGTTTCTGGGAAGAACTGGTATCGAACCCTGTATCGATACCAAGGTTTCGATACTAGCATCGAAATAGTCTATTTCGATACCTGTTCTGAAACTCGAGGTGGTAGAATGCTTTTAAAACACCCAAAACCTAATTCTAATCATATTAAAACATATCCCAACTTTCCTCTAAAAAACCTAGCTGAAATTTTCTTTAAAATCCTCTCAAATCCATCACTTTTTACCACAAAATCAATGGTTTTCTTTGGGGATTTTCATCCACACATCAAAGGCAAGTTCATATCAAAGTTTGGTGCTACAAAAACCACAAATTCATTCTAATCCTAATTCAAGGTAACTTTTCGAAAAACCTATTTTTCGTTTGATTTTAAAATGTTAAAATTTAGATTTTGACTGTTTTATTAATGCTTATTGTATGGGTTTTCATAATCCTACAAAAATCTTTTCAAAATCAAAATTTTTTCATTCGAATATAAATTAATTTTATCGTATTGATTTTCAATGTTTTTTCAAGTATTTTTTCAAAATTTCAAAACCCTTGAATTATTGATTAATAGGATTGAATTAGGTTGATAGAGTATACATGTTTTTAAGTGCCTAATCTTAAATTGTTTTAATCCCTAGATAATGGCACCAAAGAAACGTCCACGCACCGAGGGCGATAATTCGTCATCCTCTCATGCTCATAAATATAACATCCATTTGGTTGTCGAAAGGAGCTTGGATGGTCATGGTCGTGTGGAAAATTTTCAACAATTTCATCCCCTCCCGCTTAAAAGGGAACGTTGTGAGGATGTGCAATTCATGAACTCCACCAGGTTTCAATTCCGCTACCTCCGTATTTTACAAGATTGGAAGTTCTTGACTTTCCTCACCTCTACCGGCAAGTTTTATCCCATTCTTGTTCTCCTTTTCTATGTTAATGCCTCTTGCATTCTTTCCAAGGATAGGAGTAAAGTGGTAGCCATTGAATCCTACATCATGGGTCGTACTTTTAGAATCGATGTCGACACCTTTGTTGATGTTTTCGGCCTTGAGGATGAGGGCATTGATGATGAGGATTCTCTTGGCACTTTCACCGGATCGGTTATTGGACTTGATGTACATGATCGCTTCTTCACCTTATCATCTCTTGGTGGATTCGTCCATCAAATGGTAAGTATTCTTGGATACGTCAAGTTGATAGTTTTTGGCTTAAATGTTTTCGCCAATCCGATCGTCCAAATCTTACCCAAATTGTTTTCTCCGATATTGTTTGGCATATCAAGCACCGTGCCACTCCCTTGGTCAAATCTCTTCCTTATGCATGTGTCCTTAGCTCTATTTTTATGCATTTGGGAATTGATTATTCTTATGACAAAGTGGAGTCCGTCAAAGAACCTATCGGTGAAACCTCTCTTAACCGTTCCCATTTTCAATATGTAAATGGTGAATGGGTTCATGGTGCTCCTCCTCCTCCTCCTCTAGTTGATCTGGAGCCTATTCAACAAGTTGCTCCAAACACCGAGTTGATGGACTTTCTTACTTCAAGGTTTAATAGCTTGGATACTCGGTTTGCTAGTTTGGATGCTCTGATAGCTTGGATACTTGTTTTGATACTCTCAACACTCTCTTCGATTCTTGTTTCGATGCTATGGAAATAAGGTTGACGAGTTTGGAGAATCAAAATCTTTCGATGCGTGTCTCGCTCGAAGCTCTCCGGCATGTTCAAGCTACCTCAACTAAAGATGATGAGGATGACGAGGAAGATGATGAGGATGGTGAAGGCGATGGTGACGGAGATGAGTGATCTTTAGCTTAGCTAGTTTGCTTAGTGTTTGCTATGGCTTTTTAGGAACTAGTTATGTTTTTGTAAGCTTTATGTTGCATTTTTCATTCGTGTAGAACATTATGCCCCTATGGTATTTGGTTATTATGCTTTGACTATTTATGTTGGATTTGGATTAATTTTAATGCTATGCTTTATTTGATCTTTTATAAATGCTTGATCTTGGGCTTAAATTATATTATGCCTTATTATTATTACATTGATTTTGATCTAACAAAAAGGGGGAAAAGAAATATGTCATATCTTTTTTAAGTTTTTCCTAAGGGGGAGAATACCATTTTTAAAGCTATGCAACTATTTAGGGGGAGTTTTAAAAGTTTTTCAATGTTTTCAAACTTAAAAATTTATGTTGGTTTTGTTATATCAAAAGGGGGAGATTATAAAACTAAAATTGATTTTGATATAACAATTATGTTAAAGGACTTATTTTGTAATAAATTTTAAGTTACTAAGTCAAAATTAAGGTTACAAGTCAAACCAAGAAGTTTGAAATAAATTTTCTAAGTGTTTTTATACGAGCGTATCGATACCACTAGAATAGGTATCGATACCGTCCTTTGTTTTTGAAAGGATGTTCTTGGGACTAAGAACAAGAATCGATACCCGTTTCGATACCGAGACCTCACTGCTAATAAATGTTTCGATCCCAGTATCGAACCAATTTTTGAGGTTTAATTATTTTTAAAATATTTAAAATTAAGGCTTAGTGTTTCGATACCAGTATCGATACCCCCAAAATCCCTAGCAGCTCTTTTAAACATTAAATGAGTTGACCGTTGGTGGTAGTTAAAGCTTTAAATGGTGGTTACTCCGTTTTGATACCTGTATCGATACCAAACTTCACAGTTTACTTCAGGTATCGATACCCGATTCGATACTCCCTTTAATGAATGCACAACGTCTCTTTCTATTTGTGGTCTGTTTCGAAACAAGTAGCCTGTGTTTCGATACCAATTCTATCAGAGTGCATTTATGATGGAAATAGAAGGCTCCAATGTCTATATTTACATCTACAATAACCCCAATGGTTAGAAATCAATGAGAAGGTATAAATTGATGCATTTTGAGCAGCATTAACAACTATTGAACTTCAAGCAACATCCAAGCACAAAAATCCAACTCCAAAGCTCTTTATTGCATATATTGACTCCCAACTATTGTAATTTCTTTTTGATTCTTTGTAATTGAGTTTCGGGAGAGTTTATTTGTAATTGGGGCAATATCTATCTTGTGAGAGATTTCAAACTTGCCTTCTATTCATCTTTTTATCTTGTGAGGTTGAATTAATTCTTGGGTAGAAGAATTGATTCGAATTGTAATGGTTATCCCTTGAACCGAGAAAAAGGTTGAATTCTTTAGTGAATTGGTTTCAAAATCCTTAGTGGAGCTAAGGTAGTGGATGTAGAGCTTGTTTCAAAGCTTGAACCACTATAAATTGTGTGTTATTCATTTTCTATCTTTCACCGAAAAACTTCCACCAAAATTTTTAAATTGCCAATTCACCCCCCTCTTGGCCAACTTTATAGATCGATCAACTCAACAAAAACAGAATTTGCAAAGGGAGAAGATTCAAGTACGAACGTCCAAGCAACAAACTACGAGAAGTTCCTCAAGTTTGATTGCTCAAAACCAGTTTGTAAGTTGAGTTTTGTGGTAACGTTTCTGTTTTCTTTAGTCCTTGAAAATTTTATTTTACTATTCAATCCCTAAAATTTTTTGTTTCTTCTTTTAAACTTTTCCCTTCTTTCTATTTGCACACCTAACCTTTGTTTCAGCCCAAACGCCATCATTTCTTAGGATATTTGACAAGTTTTGAGTAAGTTCTTCTAAGAACATGGTTTGAGATATTTGAGAGGTAAAAGGCAAGAGAGTGATGAGCACAGAAGGGGAAATAAAAGCCAGAATTCCCAGAGTGTAAACACGAGTGAATTGAGTGCCATCTTTCTATTCCTTGGAGTAACCATGAGGATTTTTGTGTGTGAGTATTGGTGAGGTTTTTTTCATTAACTATCAATGTTTCTAGAATCTTGCATTTCTCCATCTACTTCTGGACAGGTTTTGATTATCAAAAAAACATTAAGTGTTCATTCAATAGAAGATAACCAAAGGGAGAACATCTTTCACACCTGTGATCATGTTAATGGAAAGGTTTGTAGCATAATATTGACAGAGGAAGTTGCACAAACATAGCTAGCACTATGATGGTGGAAAGGCTTGATTTGAGGACCTTTGAACATCCATAGCCTTACAAACTACAATGGCTAAGCAATGAAGGTGAGTGCAGCGTGTCAAGACAAGTACAAGTGCCAATTTCCATAGGAAGTTACAAGGATGAAATCTTATGTGATGTATTATCGATGAACGTCTGCCATATCTTCCTTGGGAGGCCCTCGCAATTTGATAAGAAGGCAATTTATGATGGTCATTTAAACCATTATATTTTCAAGTTTGAAGGCCGAAAGATCACGTTGACACCTTTGATGCCAAAACAAGTGAGGAATGATCAAGATGCCTTGAAAGAAAGCCTAGCGTCATGGAAGAAGTCCTCCAAAGAATACACTAAGAAGATGACCTTTTATGCTCGTGGGAGGGACATTCGGAGGCACCTTTCCACACAACAAAACGTGCTTGTACTTATGTACAAAGAAAGTTGTTTTAGCACTAACACCCTTGAAGGTTTGCCTTTAAATATTTCTCAACTTTTGCAGGAATTCAAGGATATGTTCCCTGATGATCTTCCTAGTGGATTACCTCCCGTTAGAGGAATTGAACACCAGATAGATTTCATGCCTGGAGCCACCATTCCTAATTGACCTACTTATAGGAGCAATCCAAAAGAGACCAAGGAGTTACAACACCAAATAGGGAAACTTATACAGAAGGGATATATTAGAGAAAGCTTGAGTCCTTGTGCCGTGCCAGTTTTGTTAGTTCCAAAGAAGGATGGTTCATGGAGGATGTGTGTGGATTGTAGGGCTATCAACCAAATAACAATCAAGTACGGACATCCCATACCCAAATTGGATGATATGTTAAATGAACTCAGTGGGGCTAGCATATTCTCCAAGATTGATCTCAAAAGTGGTTATCATCAAATCAGAATGCGAGAAGGGGATGAGTGGAAAACAACTTTCAAAACTAAGCAAGGTTTGTACGAGTGGATGGTTATGCCTTTTGGCCTAACCAATTCCCCTAGCACTTTCATGAGATTGATGAGTCATGTCTTACGGCCTTACATTGGTAAGTTTTGTGTTGTTTACTTTGATGATACACTGATATATAGCCGTAACTTGAATGACCATGATCAACATCTAAGGGAAGTTCTTAAAACATTGAAAAAGGAGCACTTATATGCCAATCTATCAAAATGTGTCTTTTGTACTAATGAGTTATCTTTCCTAGGATTTATTGTAAGTTCACAGGGATTAAAGGTAGATTCAGAGAAGATTCAAGCAATACAAGAGTGGCCAAGGCCTACCAACATCAGTCAAGTGAGGAGTTTTCATGGGTTGGCCAGTTTTTAACGAAGATTTGTAGCCAACTTTAGTTCTATTACCGCCCCCTTAACCGAGATTATTAAGAAAAAATCAATCTTCGAATGGGGTAAAGAGCAAGAGGAGGCATTTCAAGAGATCGAAAGGAAGTTAACCGAGGTTCCCTTATTAGTATTATCATATTTCAATAAAACCTTTGAAGTTGAGTATGATGCGTCTGGATTTGGGATATGAGCTGTTTTGACACAAGAAGGGCGCCCTATAGCCTATTTTAGTGAAAAGCTAAATGGGGCTACGCTCAACTATCCTACATATGACAAGGAGATGTATGCCCTTATCTGAGCCCTTGAAACATGACAACATTATTTATGGCCTAAGGAGTTCGTTATTCATACCGACCATGAAGCTTTGAAGCATATTAAGGGCCAACACAAACTTAACAAGAGGCACGCAAAGTGGGTTGAATTTCTTGAATCCTTTCCCTATGTCATCCACTACAAAAAGGGTAAGGACAATGTAGTAGCACATGCACTCTCAAGAAGGTACGTAATTCTTAACTTACTACATTCTCAAGTTTTTGGATTCTCTTTTATCAAGGAACAATATGCCACTGATAATGATTTCAAGGAAAGGTATGAATCTTGTGATAAGTTTGCTGAAGGAAAATATTATAAGCAAGATGGATATCTTTTCAAGGAGAAGAGAGTATACATACCACACGGTTCTATCCGAGAAGTATTGCTACAAGAGGCACATGAAGGAGGATTAATGGAACATTTTGGCATACACAAGACGTTAGACATCTTGAAGGAACATTTCTTTTGGCCTAAAATGCGAAGAGATGTGGAACGGTTCTGTGAAAGGTGTCTTGTTTGTAGAAAGGCTAAGTCAAAAGTCATGCCCTACGGATTGTACTCCCCGTTGCCTATTCCAACCACACCATGGGAAGACATCTCAATGGATTTCGTGCTTGGATTGCCAAGAACCAAGGCTGGAAGAGATTCTATCTTTGTGGTAGTAGATCAATTTTCGAAGATGGCTCATTTCATACCTTGTCATAAGACAGATGATGAAACTCACATTGCCAACTTATTCTTCAAAGAGGTAGTTCGTTTGCATGGCATACCAAGGACTATCATTTCTAATCGAGACATCAAGTTTCTTAGCCACTTCTGGAGAACTTTGTGGAGCAAAATATGTACTAAACTACTTTTCTCAACGACTTGCCACCCACAAACAGATGGTCAAACTAAAGTGGTCAACCGAGTGTTATCTACGCTTCTAAGGTCCATCATCCAAAAGAACACTAGAACGTGGGAGGAATGCTTACCACATGTGGAATTTGCCTATAATCGAGCACATCATTCAGCCACTAAACACACCCCGTTTGAGGTAGTATATTGCTTTAACCCTCTTACTCCTTTAGATATTTTACCCTTGCCACATGAACAGATCCTTAATAAGGATGGAGAGAACAAGGCAGAATTTGTCAAGAAGCTTCACCAAAAGATACGAGAGAACATAAAGCAACGTACTAAGCAATATGACTACCAAGCCAACAAAGGAAGGAAGAATGTCACATTTGAGGTAGGAGATTGGGTGTGGGTTCATTTTCGTAAAGAAAGGTTTCCTAACCAAAGAAAGTCTAAACTACTACCAAGGGGAGATGAACCATTTCAAGTAACTTAAGGAGGCATATACTCACAAGTGCATTACAGCCTTTGGAGGTCAAATGGCACTAAAAGGGAAGTTATATAATGTATTACATGTTGAAGACATGTAACACATTGAATGAGCACCACATGTTTACATAATTTCAGCTTTTAAATTCGTTCCAATAGTTATGTCATTCATTTTGATTCATTATATTTATTTTCTTTGCAAGGTATATTGAACACAGCTTAAGGGACTATTGGCCAGCTCTGTTTTAGCTCAAATGCAATATTTGAGCTCAAAACAAAGAATCATTGTTTGAGGCACTTACCAGCTTCCGATCAGTACCAAAATGTACCAAACACTCCTAGGCAGCGCAATGAAATGGATGCTAGCTTCGTTCCAGCTCACGAATCCAGAATAAGCTCAAAACGACAAATGGTGAATTTCCATCCATATGGGATTCGGATCAACTCCTACACACTCTTATGGATTAAGGAGAGTATTATGGCCCTAAGGATCAGTTCACTCAGCTAGGGGGTTAGTCGTTCAGCTCAAATCATCACTCAAAGATGATGAACTTTCAGCTAGCTAAATCAACTAGCTAGCTAGCTTAGCTCAACCCAGTCAACCATGTTCATCCAGCTCATCTTAGCTCACACTACAACCTTCAACTCAACCATGGAAGGACATGTTCTCTCTCCAAGAGACACAACCGACAAACCATGGAGGGAAACATGTTTTGGGCGCCAAAACAAAGAGATAGCACTCTTCATTGGGCAGATTCATGATAGTCCACTTGTGTGCCAATTTCGAGCATGATACAAGTAGAATTGGGCTTTGGTGTCTTCATGAAAGTTGTTCCTCTATCTCTTATCCTTCCAAAGCATATTGAATCGCATCAATCCAATATCGAGAACTCGAGATATGTCCAATTTACTAAAGACTGTGCAGGCTGGAATTTTAAACCGAAAAGTTACAACAATTATTGGAAGGAGACACCATTCAACCGAACGGTTAAAGAGGTAGACACCACCAATTGAATAGGTACCATGGCCACTATTCAGCCACCTTTTCAAAGGGAAGTGTCTCTTGGCCACAACCTTTCATTTCCTATAAATATGTAGCCATTTTGGCATTTGAGAGACAACTTTGAATCAGATTATTTAGTTTGTGAGTTAATCTCTCATTCTTGTTCTTTTAAGAACTTTATCGACTTATCAAATCATCTCTTTATTTGTGGCGTCACCGTCCATCTTTATACTTTAGGTTTCTGGAATTACATTTCCAAGAGGTCTAAGTGCATCTACCACTCTCAGAGTTGCAACTAGATTGGGTTTATGTTCCTATAACATAAGTTTAACCTTTGCCCCTTTGAATACTATCATTCCAACATCATATAAACACCATCCATCTTCCATTTTTGTCCACCATTCTTCACCAGCCCTTAACTTATCCTTCCATATAATTTACTTCACTGAAACACCTCCATTTCCTTGCTTAATCAACCATCAACATCCCCAATGCATTCCCTTCACCAAAACATCTTCCTTTTCGTCTAAACAATACCCCACATCATAACCTCTTCTTAAATCATCATTATCTTATTTCCATCATCTTTTTAACATTCTTTTGTTCAGGAAACAAGCGTGATGCAAGGCTTGCTTGCATTCTAAGGTCTGGGCAATTAAAGCTTCTCTCTACAAGCATCTTTGGAGAGTTGGAGCATATCAGTACCAAGAGAACTCCACCTTCTGATGAGAGTAACAGGCCTAAATGGCCCAGACCAACGAGCAAGGCTTCTGCTGAAAAAGCTTGGATGAGCATCACAAAAAACTCTCCGGCGGAGGTTGATGTTGATCAACGCCGCCGAGCAAAATGAAAATTTTTTTGTTGGAACTCCCAGGGTCTCGATAACACTCAGGTAGTTCACGCTCTTCAATGTGTTGTTTCCAAGCATGATGCCGATTTTATTTTCCTCTGCAAAACTAGGTTAAATAGACATAATATGGACTGTATTAGGATCAAGTTAGGAATGCATGGGTGCATAGCTGTTGAATCTAGCCCTACTTGTATAGGGCTTTCTATCATTTGGAATAATAAAACTTTTATTGATTTGCTTTCTTACTCGGATCGCCATATTGATGTCATTATTTCTTTCGAGCAAACACAATTCCATTTTTCTAGCTTACATGGATTTCTTGAAACTGCAAACAAATACAAAACTTGGCAATTAATGGACACTCTACAATCTACATCTCCCCTTCCTTGGCTTTTAGGGGGGGACTTTAATGAAATTCTATATTATAATGAAAAACGAGGTGGTACCCGTCGTGCACGATCACAAATTAATAATTTCAGAGATTGTCTCACAAAGAATGATCTTTTTGATTGTAAGCCAACATCAGGATGGTTCACTTGGACTAGATCTAGACGTAATACGGGAACAATTATGGAAAAAATCGATAGATTCCTTGGTAATTCTTCCTGGTTTAACTCATTTCCTAACTTCCAAGCTATATCTTTCTTTCAGGCACATTCTGACCATTGCCCTATCTTAATGGATACTAACCCATCTCAGGCTCTCAGATCCAATCACTCTAAAAATCCTTTTCGCTATGAGAATTGCTGGGCTGATAGCCCAGAAGTGTCGACTCGTATTAGAGAGATTTGGTCTAACCACTCTCGCTCGACCCTTGATAAATTTAAGGATATTGGTCGATTTATAGACTCTTGGCAAACAAATAAACGTATTAAATCCAATGAACGTATCACTCAACTTAATGATTTCATTAATATGTGCCTCAAACGACATCTATCTGATATATACATCCATAACTTTATTTCAGCTAAAAGTGAGCTTGATAGCTTGCTAAATGCGAAAGAAATATATTGGGCTCAACGAGCTCGGACACAATGGTTAGAACACAGAGACAAAAACACTTCCTTTTTTCATGCTAGAGCAAATAGTCGACGGCGGAAGAATCATATTGCTGGGCTTCTCGACAACCAAAACATATGGCAAATGATTACAATAGACATCATGACTACTGCTATTAACTATTTTCGAGACCTCTTTTCGTCCTCCTCCCCTACTATTGCTTCTTCCATTTTGGAAAACATTCCCACTATTGTTATTGAAACAATGAATCATGACCTACTTAAGGACTTCACAGCAGATGAAGTTACCCTTGCTTTTCGTGATATTGACCCACGAAAAGCTCCAAGAGTTGATGGATTCCCAAGTGGCTTTGAAATACTTGGCCAGGATTTTATAAGCCTCTGCCTTGGACTCTTACGAGGGTCGATTAATATAAAAGAGGTTAATCATACTATCATTGTTCTTATACCCAAGATAAGTAACCCTACAACAATGCGTCATCTCAGACCTATTAGCCTTTGCACAGTCCTCTACAAGACAGTTGCGAAAGTACTTGTTACCCGATTGAAATCTATTATACCATTGTGCATAAGTGGCAATCAAGCAGCTTTTGTTCAAGGGCGAAACATTACGGACAATATTCTCATTGCACATGAGCTTATCCACACCTTACATACCGATGAGACCTCACTTGCCAAAGGAGCTAGCTTAAAGCTAGACATGGAAAAGGCATTCGACCGTGTTGAATGGCCTTTCCTTGAGCAAATTATGCTTAAGCTCGGTTTTAATACCCACTGAGTTTCCCTTATTATGAAATGTATATCCTTTGTTTCCTTTCAAGTACGTGTCAATGATTCCCTTTCACAACCCTTTAAACCTCACAAAGGTTTGTGGCAAGTGGACCCTCTATCTCCTTTCCTTTTTTTGTTTTGTACCCAAGGTCTATCAGCACTGCTCAATGTAGAGCAAGAAAATGGTAATCTCACAGGACTTTTTGCTAGCAGGAATGAGCCTCGCATTAACCACCTCCTCTTTGCGGATGACTGTGTTGTGTTCATCAAGAATATAACTACAGAAGCCCAATGACTTAAAGATGCTTTACACACTTATGCTACTTCGTTTGGGCAGGCGGTGAACTTTGAAAAGTCTACTATTTTCTTTTCTCGAAAAACCTCCACACTACTTCGAATAGAAATTAATGACATCCTTCACGTAAGAGAAGTTGACGATCCAAGCATTTATCTGGGTGTCCCTCTCTTAATAGGGAAAAACAAAACTTTGACCTTGGGTTTTACCAGAGACAAAATGAATGTCCGTCTGAGTAAGTGGGATAAACATCATTCCTTTAATGGTAGAGAAATTTTCATTAAATCAGTCATACAATCTATGCCTTAGTATGTCATGTCTTGTTACCTTTTATCACAAAACACTATTGATGACATGAGTACTTTGATACATCGATATTGGTGGTCTAGGAAAGCTGACAAACGAGGTTGGCATATGCTCCCTTGGGACACCATCTATATGCCGAAAATAGCATGAGGGATAGGCTTTCGTGATCTTCACCACTTCAATATCGCTTTACTAGGTAAACAAATCTGGCGATTGATTTGTGAACCTGATAACCTTTTAAGTCAGGTCTACAAATGCAAGTACTATCCCATGAGATCTATCCTTGAATCTGATCACACTCGGAAATCTTCTTTTGCCTGGAAAAGAATTACCATAGCTATTTCTAAGCTTAGCAATGGATTCTTCAAACGACCAGGTATATCCAGCCAAGCTCAAATCCACTTTGACAAATGGGGCGGCTTTCAGCCTGTGCACCTTTTTGGTGATTATGAGGTGAATGACGAAGTCCCTCTTCGAGCAAGTACCTTCATGGTGCCTAATCTACCCCGATGGGATGAATTGAAGGTAAGAGAATACTTCTCTCATGAAGATGCCAATACCATCCTTAATGATATGTGCCGATCTTGTTGAAGATGCTGAACGGAAAACTTTGATTGTAGGACCTAGTAAGGAAGGAAGTCTCTCGCAAGAAGTGACTGCAAAATAAAGAATTAAGGATAAGGGATGAAAGGAATAGGTGAAATGAATGGAAGGAATAGTTTAGGGGTTGATTTGGAAGCGGAAGGATATGTGGTGTTGACAAGGGTGAATGGATGTTTAGAACATTTTATGATGATGATAAAGGATGAGAATGGTGAATGGAATAAGATGATATGTCAAGATGGTGATATGATGAAAAGGAATGGTGAAATGGAAATAGTATCTTAAAGATACTCATAGAAGAAACTAGGCTATAAAAAACCTAATCTTGAACCTTATATTGATCTTTAAGGGGTGGTGATAAACGGACCTTGACCCTTTTAGTATATTAAACTTAAAGAACCCGAAACATCAAGATGAATAGAAAGGGTTTGACACCACAAGTACAAAAGTACTTGATAAGTCGATAAAGTTCAAAGAAGAACTAAACGAGAGAAAAATCTCACAAGTAATTTTATATAATCTGAATGGTGTGTTTACAAAATGAAATCCAAGTCCTATTTATAGTTTTCTAAGAGTTTTGGCCGAAATGGCCTCTAACTATTCGGATAACCATTCATTTGAATGGTGTCTCCCTCCAAATCTATTAGAAGAGTTGTAACTTTTCGGTCCAGCCTGCACAGTCTTCAGTAATTGGGCCATATCTCGAGCTCCCGATATCGGATTGATGCGATTAAACATGAGTTGGAAAGATAATAGATAGGGGAACAACTTTAATGAAGACAGCGAAACCAAATTCTTCTTTTATACTGCTCGAAATTGGCAAACAAGTGGAATATCATGAATCTATTCAATGAAAAGTGCTATCTCTTTGTTTTGGCGCCCACTTGCTTTCCCTCCATGATCTTGGCGCCCAATGTGGATGATGGACGAACATGATGCTTGGTGAAGGGTAGGTAACCTTCGGGTGTTGAGTTGGGAGTGATAGCTGGAGCTGAGGTGAGCTAATCGAGTTGGGAGTGAGCTAGATTGAACTGAGCTATCTAGCTGAAAGACTTAGCTAAAATTTGAAGCTGAAATAAGCTAATCCGAGCTGCCTTTAGCAAAGTGATCTGGTCCATTAGCTTTCTTATACTCTCTTCTAGAGTGAGGAGTGTTTTGGAGCTGATCTGAATCTCCTAAGGTCTCGTTTTGAATTATGTTTCATTTGAGATCGTATGGGATTTTTGAGCTGTCATGGAGCTATACTTTAGTCCTTTAAGTATTGTAGGAGTGTTTCATGCATTTCCAAGCTATTCTGAAGTTGGTTCCATGTGTTTCTAGCATTGCCTTCCGTTTAGCTTCTTCTGAGCTGACTGAGCTGATACCAAGCTAATACTTACTCCTTGAGCTGTAGGTAAGTCCTATGAAGAAAACATGATAATGGAAGTAATGAGAATACTTAAAATAACTTAATATGAGTTTAGAATTAAGCTGAAACTTAATAATGTGTTTATAATTACTATTCATGTTTATAACTTAATTAATATAACTCTTAAGTATCTTACTATAAAGTATATAAAAGTAATAAATACTAAGATCAGTAAAATAACTCCCATTTGATCCCATGCATGAAATGAAGTATGAAAGCATGAGATAAATGAGTAGAAATGTGAACGCATCACTTAATGTACCCAATATCAATGACATAAAAGACACCACCCTTTGGGGTCACCATGACTTTGGCATCTATACGGTACGGTCTGGTTACCAATTCTTGCAGTTGCAGTCAGGGCCAACCAATAGGCCGTCTAAACTTTGGAAAATTCTATATAAACTGCCTACTCTCCCAAAGGTTCGTTCCTTTGGATGGCGTTTATGTCATGATGCATTACTAACGGGCCATAAACTCCTCCAAGCAAATCTTGGTACGGGGGTATGCCCGATTTGCAATATGACTACTGAAACCACCATCCATGCTATGAGGGATTGTCCCAGTGCAAAAGAGGCTCTCCAATTGGTAGGACTCCCCGCTCGAATTTTCTCCACCTCCTCCTCTTCTCCCCACCAATGGCTTTCCGAAGTTGCTGGGTTTCTTTCCCTACATGAATTCTCTTTCCTCATAACGCTCCTATGGAAATTATGGAACCGCCACAATGATTTTGTCCATAACAACCATCTCCAACCGGTTTGGTTAACTGTTTCCAATGCCCAAACTCTCTTTAATGGTTATACATCAATCAATGATTCTTCCCATCAACGCTCCCAGCTAGCCGAGCCCACTTTTGCTCTAACCATTTTGGAAGGATTAAAATTCGCGGTTGCTAATGGATGGACTAATGTGATCATTGAAACTGACTCACCTTCAATTGCTAACAAGGTTAATAATGCTAATCACCAAGACCTCTCCACGGTGCGGAATTTGGTGTCCCGCATTCGCTCCACTCTTGGTACTTTGCCTGATTGTAAGATTTGTTATGTACCTAGAGACACAAACGTTGTAGCCCTTGTCTTAGCTACTAGGGCTTTACATTCATTTACTTCTTGTTCTTTTGGGGGTGTTTTCCCGTCTTTATTCGGGTCTTTGTAAACTTGGAGAGGTTTTCCTCTTCTTCTCAATAAAACCATGGGTACTCTTTTCCCCATAGAGGCCTACTCACCGCTCGAGGTGACTGGCTATAGTTTTTTTTTAATGAGGCCCTTTCCTTCAAAATAAATTTTAACGGGTTCATAGTAAAGCCTATTTTGAAATGCACGTTTTAAACCCAATAAAACGTCACAAAAAGAGATTATTTCAAATTTTATGAGTTCAAATATTTTATTAAAGGCTTTTGAGTCTAATTATACAGTTTAATCTAAATTTTAGGGTATTTTATTCAGTTAAAATTTCAATGGGTACAAGCCTCTGCCTCGGACTCCCGAGAGGGTCGATTAATATGGAAGAGGTCAATCGTACTATCATTGTTCTTATTCCCAAAATCAGCGACCCCACTACAATGTGCCATCTCAAACCTATTAGCCTTTGCACAGTCCTCTACAAAACTGTATCGAAAGTTCTTGTTAATCGTCTAAAATCTATCATACCCTTATGTATCAGTGGCAATCAAGCTACTTTTGTTCAAGGAAGGAACATTACTGACAACATCCTTATTGCCCATGAGCTCATCCACACTTTAAATACTGATGAAACATCTCTTGCAAAAGGCGCTGAACCGAATTATACAACTTAAACTCAATTTTTGAGCATTTTGCTTAGTTAAATTTCTCACGGGGTCACTAAAAAGTCTAGTTAGACATGCACGCTTTAAATCGAACAAATCGACCACAAAATGAGATTCAATGAAGCTAAATGAGTTCAAATAGTTAATTATAGGCTTTTGAATATGATTAAACCACTTAATCTCAAATTCAGAGCACTTACTCGGTTTAAATTCCAATGTATTTACTATAAAACTCATTAGAATGACACAATTTAAACCAAACAAAACGGTCGCAAAATAAGTGTAAAAAAATTTAAAGAGTTCAAATAGTTAATTATGGGCTTTGAACTAAATTATACTACTTAATCTCAATTTTAGAATATTTTACTCGGCTAAATTTCTAACGGATTCACTAAAAAGCCCAATTAGAAATGGACGTTTTAAATCGAACAAACCGACCACAAAATGAGATTCAATCAAACAAAATGCGTTCTAATAGTTAATTGTAGGCTTTTGAAAATGATTAAACCACTTAATCAGAAATTCAAAGCACTCTACTCGGTTTAAATTCCAATGTGTTTACTATAAAACTCATTAGATATACACACTTTAAACCTAACAAGACGGTCGCAAAATAAGTATAAATCAAATTTCATGAGTTCAAATAGTTAATTATGATCTTCTGAACCAAATTGTACAACTTAATCTCAATTTTAGTGCATTTTTACTCGGTTAAATTTCTCACGGGTTCACTAAAAAGCCTAATTAGACACGAACGCTTTAAATCGAACATACCGACCACAAAATAAGATTCAATCAATCTACATACATTCAAATTGTTAATTATGGGCTTTTGAACAAGAGTAAACCACTTAAGCTCAAATTTAGAGCACTTTACTCGGTTTAAATTCTAATTTATTCACTGTAAAGCTGATTTAGATATGCACACTTTAAACCTAACAAAACGGCTGCAAAATAGGAATAAATCAAATTTCATGAGTTCAAACAGCTAATTATTATCTTCTGAACCAAATTATACAACTTAAACTCAATTTTTGAGTATTTTACTTAGTTAAATTTCTCACGGGGTCACTAAAAAGCCTAGTTAGACATGCACGCTTTAAATCGAACAAATCGACCACAAAATGAGATTCAATGAAGCTAAATGAGTTCAAATAGTTAATTATAGGCTTTTGAATATGTTTAAACCACTTAATCTCAAATTTAGAGCACTTACTCGGTTTAAATTCCAATGTATTTACTATAAAACTCATTAGAATGACACAATTTAAACCAAACAAAACGGTCGCAAAATAAGTGTAAATAAAATTTAAAGAGTTCAAATAGTTAATTATGGGCTTTGAACCAAATTATACTACTTAATCTCAATCATAGAGCATTTTACTTGGCTAAATTTCTAATGGATTCACTAAAAAGACCAATTAGACATGCACGCTTTAAATCGGACAAACCGACCACAAAATGAGATTCAATCAAACTACATGCGTTCTAATAGTTAATTATAGGCTTTTGAATATGATTAAACCACTTAATCTGAAATTCAGAGCACTCTACTCGGTTTAAATTCCAATGTGTTTACTATAAAACTCATTAGATATACACACTTTAAACCTAACAAGACGGTCGCAAAATAAGTATAAATCAAATTTCATGAGTTCAAATAATTTAATTATGATCTTCTGAACCAAATTGTACTACTTAATCTCCATTTTAGTGCATTTTACTCGGTTAAATTTCTCACGGGTTCACTAAAAAGCCTAATTAGACACGCACGCTTTAAATCGAACATACCGACCACAAAATAAGATTTAATCAATCTACATACATTCAAATTGTTAATTATGGGCTTTTGAACAAGAGTAAACCACTTAAGCTCAAATTTAGACCACTTTACTCGGTTTAAATTCTAATGTATTCACTATAAAGCTTATTTAGATATGCACACTTTAAACCTAACAAAATGGCTGCAAAATAAGAATAAATCAAATTTCATGAGTTCAAATAGCTAATTATGGGCTTCTGAACCAAATTATACAACTTAAACTCAAATTTTGAGTATTTTACTCATTTAAATTTCTCACGGGTCACTAAAAAGCCTAGTTAGACATGCACGCTTTAAATCGAACAAATCGACCACAAAATGAGATTCAATGAAACTAAATGAGTTCAAATAGTTAATTATAGGCTTTTGAATATGATTAAACCACTTAATCTCCAATTCAAAGCACTTTACTCGGTTTAAATTCCAATGTATTTATTACAAAACTCATTAGATGTACACACTTTAAACCAAACAAACGGTCGCAAAATAAGTATAAATAAAATTCAGTGCACATATATGTATGATAGTGTACAGGCACTTTAAATTCAGACTGTCCATACATACATGATGCAGTGAAGATCAAAACAAAAAAGGATAAACATGAATCCAAAGAGAATGGCCATTATCATTCTGGCCAACAAGAGTCAATCACCTTAGGAGATGCATTTGCATGCACTCTCCTAGTGACATAATCTCTTTCCTATAATTTTTCTTCATATTATTTGGATTAGTTTAGTTTAGAGTTAAATTTTTTTTATCTTTAATTTTTTTTTTGTTTATGTTTAATTTTTTTTAGGATAATAAGCAAAGAATAAAGGAGAAATAGTTCACAGTAGGAATTCTGCTGAGGCAGAAAACAGTGCTAGAGCCGCAGCAGTCCCAACGTGTAGAACAATGTAACAACTAGTCTGCGAGATTCCCACCACGGTAGTAAATGCAAACGGTAGTAAAAGTTTAACGGCTATAAAACGGCTAGTGGTTTAAACGGCTACAAGGCCGAGGCCTATATAAGCAATCTCTCCCTCTTGAACTATTCACTCTTGCATTCTTGTTTTCTTTAGAATATCTGCTAATCTTGCTCTCACAATACTCTCTGCCTACTCACAAGCCTTCTTGCAATTTTCAGAACTTCTTCAAGAAAATCTCCAAGAACCTCAACTCCCAAAATGGCCACCTACAAACGTTTTGCCCCAGCCAATGTTGAAGACCTTTTCAACAGGTCTTTCATTGCTCGGCAGCTATGGGAGGAACAAGGGTTCCAACATTCCGATGAAGAAAATTTCGGCATCGAGCATTATTTGTTCGACAGGATCAAGTATCAAGATTGGAAGATCTTTTGCCTACAACCAACTCAGGTCAATGTCACCATCGTGCGAGAATTCTATGTGCACGGACCAAGTAAGGACTCTCTTTTTGTCCACTACCGAGGCAGGCCTGTCAAACTCGATGCCGAGACAATCAACCTATTCTACGGCCTTACACCTGAACGTGATGATCATGCTGAATTCATGGAGGATGTGACCGCTGAAGATTATGAACTGATAAAAGACAACCTTTGCTAATGAGAATACTCATTGGGAAACCGGTGCCCATAGAGGATTAGTAGCAAGGCAAAGTCTGAAACCCGAGGCCAAGCTTTGGAACACCTTTGTCAAGAGACGCCTTATCCCAACTTCCCACAACAATACAGTGGACCGAAGAAGATTGGTGCTCATCCAATCAATCATCAACAAACGGAGCATCAATGTTGGAGAAATTATTTTACGAGAAATATACGAATGCGGTAAGAAGGATAGAGGACCTCTATATTTCCCTTGTTTAATTACTGGTATTTGTACTAATGCAGGTGTCCCTACGGCCGAAACAGATGAATTCACAGCCTATAGGAGAGGGTGGACAAGAGAATTCTGCCACAAAATCATGCAGATCACACAGGTAGAACCAGTCCAGGCAACTCCCCAGCAGTTCACTGTTGATACTACTGCTGGGGCCCAATACACGACAGACATGCCTGACACTGCCCACACCACTACCGGAGCAGACCCATACCAGGAAATACTACAAAAGATAGCAACTATGGATCTTAGGCAACAAAGATACATGGAGTATCAAAGAGACTTTAACAGCACACTTGCCCAAATGATGCTCCATAACTTTCCAGACCAAGGGGTGCAATTTCCGGAATTCCCCACCAACATGTTTGTAACAGTTGCACCCTACACCGAAACTACACCAGCTCTAGAAGGACCGAGGTCATTCTTCCACACTGGACCTCAGCAACAATTTCATGCTGCTGGCCCATCTAGGGCAGCAGACTCTGCCGCGACATCATCTGCCAGCAGACGACCATCAAAGAGGAGGGCAGTCTTCAGCACTCCACCAAGAACCCCATCATCATGGGCAGTCTATCAGAAGAGATAGATGCCTATGTACATCAAAGCTCAACCATTGTCGGGCTAAGTATACACCATGCCGGGGCAGACGCAACAAATAAAGGTGGGGCAGACATCATGGTCACCGAGGAAATTGCCGACGAGGAAGAAGGAGAAGAAGTGGATGCTCCAATGCAACGGACACCACCAACGAGAGTCCAACCACCAAGACAAGCAAAAACTCAGCCCTCGCCATCACCGAAGATGAAGCAATCAGCAGCACGACCTCGAAGAAAGATTGTGACAAGCAGCTCTTCGGAGTCCCTTTAATTTTTATATATTCAATACTTTTTATCTTTATATGATGCTTGTTTCTTTTCATATTTTGTTGCCCACTGTTTGCCTCTAGTATAAGCATTGAGGACAATGCTTGGTTTGAGTCTGGGGGTGCAGAGCCACTGCCGAGGCATTCCACTGCCGCGGCCTTGCCCAGGGGAGTATTTAAGTGATATTTTTTTTAAGTTTTTATGTCCACTACTTTACTTGAATCTGTTGCCCATACTTTTGCACTGCCCATCATCAGTATTGCCTTAGTTTATTATTTAAGGCTACAGAAATCTTTCTCCTTACCATGGTTAGGTCCTGTTAAGAAGGTTTAACCTTAGGATACTTAAGGATGAAAACTTAGAAGCTTAATATAAGATAAATTTTAAAAACACTTTTGGGACTTGTTGGATTACATGAATTCTTTTAATGAACTTAGGTGATAAAGACTTTGATTTTTGGGCAAGTGACTAGAGGTGCCTATCACCGGCTCTAAGAATTACTCTTCTTCATGTTAGAGGTGTCAGAAATTGGCTCTAGTATGCTAAAAAGAATATCAAAAGAAAGAAGGAATTAGTGATGAGAAAAACACAATCCTTGAGGTGCCCGAAATTGGCTCAAGAATTGGTTGTTTAGAAAAGAAGAGAACACTAAACCCAAATCTACTTGTCTTGAACTTAGAGTTTATCTAAGAAAGCCTTTAATCAAACTTGTCCACAAAAACGCACACACTCACTAAATCTTATAGTTTGTTTCTAGGTAAACCCTTGGGCAGCCGAAAGGTTAAGTCTAAAGAATAGGCATAGTTATGGTGGGGAGAATAGATGGAAACATAAGACCAAGAGAGAATAGAGTTTGGCAAATTGATGGTTTGCATTGCTTGAGGATAAATAATAGTTTGAGTTTGGGTGTGTGATAAGTGCTCAACTCACTATCACTTTTTACACCTTTTATGGGCATTAGTCGTCAAATTTACACCTACTTGGACCAATGCATACACTTAATATGATATATTTAGAGGTTATGCTTATAAAGATGATATTTACGGAAAAGGCAAGTTTTACTACAGTTCTACATTTGTGCAGGAAAAAACTATTGCCGCGGCAGCAACGTGGCCGAGGCAGGACCTGATGCCGAGGCAGTAGCCGAAAGACAAGTAGCGATATTATAGGCGATTTGAAGAGAAAAATGAGTTGGACGTTTCTAGACAAGCAGCGCATGAATCGGAGCTGAGAAGCACATGGAAAGTCCAAGTCAAAGGCCACACGGAAACAAATCCTAGTTGGAGTAAACTTTTTTAATTATGGACTTGACTTGTGTCCTACTCCAAGTTATACTCCTACTTAGGAAAGGTTTGCCCTAGACCAAGCCTATATAAGACCTAGCCGTCCAAGAGGAGGAGGAGGAGAGTTTTCGGCACAAAGAGCTTAGACCTAGCCGACTTCATCTTTTAGAGTTTTCTTTTTTTACATTATGTTCTAGTTTTCTCTAGATTTAGGTGAAGGTTGTAGCGTATTAGTGTGAGGAGACTGAACCTTGTTTCTTGTTTTAATGCAATAAAGTATCAAAGATTACTTATTCTTTGCTATTCTTTGTTCTTGCATCCAAGCTCGAGAGAGAAGTTTGCAAGTAATCCATTTATCTAACATCGGGAGATGTAGATTCACGAAAGGAATAAGTACGGTATTTTTCTAGCTGGAAAAATACTAACTCGGCCTAGGGATATGTTAGAGTTTCAACAGCTAAGAGAAGTGTGGGATTGGTTGGTGATTATAATTGATTCACGCCGAGAGGTATCATCAAGGACTGGTCATCAATAGTACTTCGACTTAGAGATAAGCGGAGGCATCAAAGGACACTTTGTCGAACTTTGGTAAAGTCTTCCCAAGAGCAAGAGATTGTCGCGGCGGACAAGCATCACCGTTGTCGAGGCAGTAAACTGCAGTACTGCCGAGGCAGTGTTGTGCGATTGCATTGGACAGAGACAAGTCAATTGAATCCACTATACAACACAACTGGATCCTAGCCACTCTCTTTATCTGATTTTATCTTTTTATTTAGTTTCATCAAAACTCAATTTACCTGTGTCTTTACTTTATTTCTTTTTACAGAGCAAGAAGACGAAGAGGGCATATTAAGTAGACCAATCTCTGTGGAGATGATATCTGATATACTTATCACTTTATTACTTGCGACGTGTTCACTAGCACCAATTGCGCATTCTTTTTACATGCAACACCTAACCACTTTGTTTCAACCGAATTCCACAAAGAAAGTTTGTTGAGCCTTGAGTAAGTTCTCTAAGGACTTAGAAAAGAGAGAAAGAGTGGTAAAAGGCAAGAGTGTGCATTAAGGGAAAAAGCCTTTCCCAAGTGAAACACGAGTGTAAGTGCATTTTCTTTGGAGTGGAAAGGTGAGGATTTGTGTTGGTTAGGTTTAATTTTTTTTATCTAATCATGTCACAAAGATCTGGTCATGGTGGTGAAGGAGTTCCCAATTTGCAAAACCAAGCATTGCTATAAGCAATGGCAAAGATGATTCAACAGCAATTGGAGCCCTTATTAGAACGAATTGACCAACTTGAAATTTCACAAGCTTATCATGGTAATGAGGAGTATCCTGAAGGGGTTGATGATGTACATGAACATGATCAATCATCCCAACATAGTATGGCACAACAAGGCCAAAGAGCACATCCAAGAGTGGATGATAATCTCAGCAACATTAAGATTGCCATTCCTCCTTTCCAAGGAAGAACGGATCCAGAAGCATACCTTGCATGGGAAAAGAAGGTTGAACACATCTTTGAGTGCCATAACTATTTAGAGCTTAAAAAGGTAAAACTCGCAAACATTGAGTTTATGGATTACGCACTTATATGGTGGGATCAATTGACATCTAGCAGGAGACACAATGGTGAACATCCTATATCTACTTGGAATGAGATGAAAGCTGTGATGCGTAGAAGATTCATTCCAACTCATTACCATAGAGTTGTTTAACAAGCTTCAAAACCTTACACAAGGCAATCGTAGTGTTGAGGATTATTATAAAGAAATGGAAGTAGCCATGATCCGAGCCAACATTGATGAGGATCGAGAAGCCACAATGGCAAGGTTTCTATCTGGTCTTGATCCTAACATTGCAGCCATTGTTGAGTTGCAACATTATGTCGAAATAGAAGACATGGTTCATATGGCCATGAAGGTGGAGAAACAACTCAAAAGGAAAGGTGCAACACAAGTCTATGGAGGTTCTACTTCTAAATGGGGGCAAGGTAACTTAAAAAAGAATCCATCCTTTACTCCTAATGAACGAGCCGGACCATCAGAGAATATCAAACCCATCACCGAAACCAGCAAGGGAAAGAGTCCAACCATGCCAGTTCGATCCCGTGATGTACAATGCTTCAAGTGTTTGGGGAGAGGTCACATTGCTAGCCAATGCCCTAACCACAACACTATGTTCATCCGTGATGATGGAGATATCGAAACTGACCAAGAGGAGGAGGAAGATGATGAAAAAGAATTTGAAGAAGAAGAGTTGGAACATGCCGTAGATGGAGAGGTACATGTTGTTAGAAGGAGCCTAAGCATGCAAGCAATTGAGGGGGATCAGCAACGCGAGAACATTTTCCATACTCGCTTCCATATTAATGGAAAGGTATGCTTTGTAATTATCGATGGTGGTACTTGCACTAACGTTGCTAGTACTTTAATGGTAGATAAACTTGGCCTAGAAACTACCAAGCATCCACATCCCTACAAGTTGCAGTAGCTTAATGATGGAGGAGAACTTAAAGTGATCAAACAAGTTATTGTGCCTTTTTCCATTGGCAAGTATAAAGACGAGGTGTTATGTGATGTTGTGCCAATGCACGCCGGTCATCTCTTGTCAGGAAGACCATGGCAGTTTGATAGAAGAGTCAAACATGATGGTTATACCAATCGGTATACCTTCACCCATGAAGCAAGGAAGATCACTCTAGCCCCACTTTCACCAAAGCAAGTTCACAAAGATCAACTTCATTTAAGAGAAAGCTTTGAAAAGCCAAAGAGAGCGATATCAAAATTGAGAGAAGAGCAAAGGAGAGTGAGGTAACATCTGAGCGGAAAAAAGAGAGAGAAAAGGGAGAAAAAAAAGAGAGTTAGCATTTTTGCTAAAGAAAAAGAGATAAGAAAGAATATGTTTTTGGAAAATATGGTTCTTGTACTTATGTACAAGGAGAGTTATTTAAGCGCTAACGATCTTAACCCAAATTTGCCATCTTTTATTGTTTCATTGTTGCAGGAATATGAAGACCGATTTCTAGAAGAGATTCCAAGTGGGCTACCTCCAATTCGTGGAATAGAGCATCAAATTGACTTTGTTCCTGGTGCTATCATTCCTAATCGACCAGCTTACCGATGTAACCCCGAGGAAACTAAGGAGTTACAAAGGCCAAGTTTCAGATTTGATGGAAAAGGGTTATATTAGAGAGAGCCTTAGTCCTTGTGCAATACCTGTTCTACTTGTGCCTAAGAAAGATGGTACATGGCGTATGTGTGTGGACTGTCGTGCGGTGAACAAAATAACGGTAAAGTATCGTCATCCTATTCCACGTTTAGATGATATGTTAGATGAGCTTAGTGGTTCTAATGTCTTCTCTAAGATTGATCTTAAAAGTGGTTACCATCAAATTCGAATGTGAGAAGGGGATGAGTGGAAAACTGCATTCAAGACTAAACAAAGATTATATGAGTGGTTGCTTATGTCGTTCAGTCTAAATAATGCACCAAGTACTTTTATGAGATTAATGAATCACATCCTTAGACAATTCTTGGGTAAGTTTTGTGTAGTGTATTTTGATGATATTTTTATCTATAGCAAGAGTTTGAATGAACATGTTTAGCATCTAAGGTGAGTGTTAGATGTTTTGAGAAATGAAAGAATTTATGCTAATCTACAAAAATGCATATTTTGCAATAACAAGGTTGTATTCTTAGGTTTTGTTGTGAGTGCAGATGGATTAGAAGTTGAAAGAGAGAAGGTTAAGGCAATTGAAGAATGGCCTAGACCAACAAGCATTAGCCAAGTTAGAAGCTTCCATGGTTTAGCAAGCTTCTATCGTCGGTTTGTACCTAATTTCAGCACCTTAGCTGCTCCTTTAACCAGAGTCATTAAAAAGAATTCCAACTTCTTTTGAGGTGAGAACAAGAAAAATCCTTTAACCTGATTAAGGATTGTTTAATTAATGCACCATTGTTAACTTTACTTGATTTTAACAAAGTTTTTGAGGTAGAATGTGATGCTTCAGGTTTAGGAATTGGAGCAGTTTTATCTCAAGAAGGACGCCCCATAGCCTACTTTAGTGAGAAATTGAGTGGAGCTGCACTCAATTATCCGACCTATGATAAGGAGATGTATGCACTAATTCGGGCTTTGGAAACTTGGCAGCATTACCTATGGTCTAAAGAATTCATCATCCATACAGACCATGAGGCATTAAAGCACATCAAGGGTCAACATAAGCTAAACAAGAGACATGCCAAATGGGTTGAATTTCTTGAAGCCTTCCCTTACGTGATCAAGTATAAAAAGGGTAAGGAAAACATTATTGCCGATGCACTATCACGTAGGTATGCCCTTCTTAACACCTTAGACTCTAAATTGTTGGGTTTTGCTTTCATTAAGGAATTATACGAGTCTGACCATGATTTTGGTGAAGTGTACAAAATTTGTGAGAAAGGTGCACATGATAAGTTTTATAGAGATGATGGATACCTATTCAAGGAAGGGAAGCTTTGCATCCCACAAGGATCCATTCGAGAGTTGCTCCTCAAGGAAGCACATGGTGGAGGACTAATGGGACATTTTGGAGTAGCAAAGACGTTGAACATGCTTCAAGAGCACTTGTATTGGCAAAAAATGAAACGAGATGTTGAGAGACTATGTGAGCGTTGTATCACATGTAGAAAGGCCAAGTCAAAAGTCATGCCCCATGGCCTATATACCCCACTACCTATTCCTAATGCACCTTGGGTAGACATATCCATGGATTTTGTACTTAGAGTGCCACATACAAAGAATAACAAAGATTCTATCTTTGTAGTAGTGGATTGATTCTCTAAAATGGCTTATTTTATTCCTTGTAATCAGACTAATGATGCTTCACATGTTGCTAATTTATTTTTCAGGGAAATCATAAGATTGCATGGTGTTCCAAGAACTATCATATCTGATCGAGATGTGAAGTTCTTAAGCCATTTTTGGAGAACATTATGGAGCAGGATTGGAACCAAGTTGTTGTTTTCCACAACTTGCCATCCACAAACAGACGGTCAAACTGAAGTGGTGAACCGGGTGTTATCCATGTTGTTGAGGATAATCATCAAAAAGAATTTGAGGACTTGGGAGGAAAGCTTGCCACATGTGGAGTTTGCTTACAACCGATCCATTCAGTCTGCCACTAAATAAAGATGGAAGAAACAAGTCTGAATTTGTCAAGAAAATCCATCAACAAGTGCGGGACAATATTGAAAAGAGAACTAGGCAATATGAGCAACAAGCTAACAAGGGACGCAAACGAATTACATTTGAGCCGGGAGATTGGGTTTGGCTGCACATGAGAAAAGAAAGATTTCCAGCCCAACGCAAATCAAAATTGATGCCTAGAGGGGATGGTCCTTTTCAAGTGAACAAGCGTATCAATGATAATGCCTATCAATTAGACCTCCCAGGAGAGTTTAATGTCAGTGCAACATTTAATGTGGTTGATTTATCTCCATTTGATGTAGGTGACGATTTGGGGACAAATCGCTCTCAAGAGGGAGGGAATGATATGATCACATCCAACAATGAACCAGAAGAATTTCCTATTGGACCTATGACTTGTGCTAAAACCAAGAAATTCCAAGAGGCCATGGGAAATCTATTTATTCAAGGCTGGAAATTAGAGAATGCAACACCAACTTTGTTGTAACAATACAACCTCCTACTTGTGCATGAGTTTGCATGAGTTCTTTCTTAAGTTTTTAAATTTAGTTTCAGCATGTGTGCATGAATAAATAATGCTTGATGATCATTTAAGCATGTTAGTGCAATTAAGTTCATTAGTTTAATTAATGCATGATAGTTCACTTAAAGCATGTTAGTTCTCTTATGTAACTAGTTTATTATTGCGTGAGTTAATTAATTAAACTAGATCATTCAATGTAACTAGTTTCATTAATTAAACTAGCTCATTAAATTTGTTTCATGCATTCACTTTCATTTTTATTGAATAAAGTTATTATCTAATGGTTGCTTATATATTTTAGCTAAGATATTCTTTTGGAGCAAATGGCTGATCATATTCTCAGGAATGACAAGCCATTTGCATCAATTAAAGACCCTTGAAGACACATCAAGGTTGATTGGTTACAATGCAATTCAATGTAGCAATTACACCACTTGAAGGCTGTTATTTCCAACAATGATTTTAAGGCTTTCAAGAGAGTCTTTACATCACTTTAAGGCTGTCAGTTTCAGCAAGCAAGAAAGAAAAGACATGCAATAAAAGTCTTCATTATCACCACTTAAGGGAGAGTAAAGGCAGCAATTAAAACAATACTTAAGGAGGGAATTCAAGGAATATCAGTCAACTTGTTCTCCATTTTTGGATTTGATACGAGCATATTTGAGTCTTGAGGTCTTCTTCAAAATTATTCCCCTATTCCTTATCTTTCCAACGCACTTTGAATCACCTCAATCCGATATCTGGAGCTTAAGATATGATTAAATTATTGAAGACAGTGCATGCTGGAAATTCAATACGGGAATAGTCACAAGATGCTTCTTCCAAGAATTCAAGAGACCATTCAATTGCTGAATTCAATGCTTTATAACAGCCCCTTAAGGGAGGATGAAGGACAACTTAATCAACCATCAGCCTAAGGGTTTCTACTTGTGGATGATATGTATGTCTACATTCATCCTAAGAATGTCCACATTCATCCTTCTAGATCAAACTTTTTGGCTGTCAATAGGAGATATGATAACCTACAAATTAATAGGCCTTTAACACTAGAATAATGATTCTTTAATCTTTGTCTAGGCCAATCAATTTGTTGTTGTCTTACACCTATAAATAGGCACTCATTTCATTGTAAAAGGGACAACTTTTGGCATATATTACAACTTGAGAGTGTTTCTCTTTTATAGTTTTTTTTTTGAACTTTATCGGCTTGCAAGATTGTTCTTGTGGCATTCATCCCTTTTCATCTTTTTATATTGTTGGTTCCTAGTTCTTATAACTAGAGGGTCACAATCCATTAGCCTTTCACCCAAGTCACGGTTTAAAAACTCTTAAGGAACGGGTCTTCACTTTTTAGTGTTGGTTCCTCCTTTGTTTACACCGCACCATCAATTATATTTCTTCTCTTCACTTCCATCTTCCATACATCCATATTTTCCATACTTCATCCCAAGCACAACCATCTTATCATCATTCCATTTCACTATATTATCTATCCATTTCATATCATCTTATAAGTTTCATTTCAAAGTTCCTATTTTTCATTTTAGTTACTTACTAGAATCACGATCGGGCAATCACAAATACAAATTCGGATATTCCGCAACCGGATTCGTATCAATAGGTTATATGTGTAAATGGTAAGGGATGGTTGGGTGATATTTTGGTTAGGGAAAAAATTGGAAAAGGTGATAGTGAAGGCTAGGGAAGTCGATTAAGGTGATGGACGAAAGGGTTAGGATAGAATGTATGGAAGGTGGTAAAGAAATAGTATTCAAAGGTAACAAAAGTAGAACTTATGCTATGAAGCATAAACCCAACTTATAGTATGCTTTGAGGGTGATATAGGACTTAGACCCTTAGGAAATAAGTTCCTAGAACCTTAAGTATGGATGGAAAAGATAGGAGACGCCACAAACCTATATAATAGATTTGATAAGTCGATATAATTCTAAAAAAGAACAAGTTTGAGAGTAAACTCACAAAGTAATTTTGTATTGATCAAAGTTGTGATTTGCAAATGAATTTAAGTCCTATTTATAGTTTTCTAAGAGGTTTGGCCGAAATGGCCTTTAACTATTCGGATAACCATTCATTTGAATGGTGTCTCCCTCCAAATCTATTCGAAAAGATGTAACTTCTCGGTCCAGCCTGCACTGTCTTCAGTAATTTGGCCATATCTCGAACTCCCGATATCGGATTGACGTGATTCAACATGCATTGAAAACATAAGAGATAGGGGAACAACTTTCATGAAGACACTGAAACCCAGTTCTGCTTGTATCCTGCTCGAAAATGGAAAACAAGTGGACCATTATAAATCTGTCCAATGAAAAGTGCTACCTCTTTGTTTTGGCGCCCACTTCCTTTCCCTCCATGATCATGGCGCCCAATATGAATAATGGACGGACATGATGCTTGGTGAAGGGTAGGTGACCTTCGGGTGTTGAGTTGGGGTGATAGCTAGAGTTGAGGTGAGCTAATCGAGCTGGGAGTGAGCTGGATTGAACTGAGCTATCTAGCTGAAAGACTTAGCTAAAGTTTGAAGTTGAAATAAGCTAATCCGGGCTGCCTTTAGCAAAGTGAGCTGGTCCATTAGCTTCCTTCTACTCTCTTCTAGTGTGAGGAGTGTTTTGGAGCTAATTCGAATCTCCTAAGGCCTTGTTTTGAATTATGCTTCATTTGAGCTCGTATGGGACTTGTGAGCTGACATGGAGCTATCCTTTAGTCCTTTAAGTGCTGTAGGAGTGTTCCATGCATTTCCAAGCTATTCTGAAGTTGGCTCCTTGTGTTTCTAGCATTGTCTTCCATTTAGCTTCTTCTAAGCTGACTGAGCTGACACCGAGCTACTATTTACTCCTTGAGCTGTAGGTATGAAGAAAACATAATAATGGAAATAATTAGAATACTTAAAATACTTAACATGAGTTTAGAACTAAGCTAAAACTTTAATCAATGTGGTTATATAACTATTCATTTTTATAGCTTAAGTAATATAACTCTTAATTAGCATAATATAAAGTATATAAAAGTAATAAATACTAAGATCAATAAGATAACTACCCTTAGATCCTATGCGTGAAATGAAGCATGAGATAAATGAGCAGAAATGTACACGCATCAAAAGTTGTGATGCGTAGAAGATTCATTACAGCTCACTACCATAAAGAGTTGTTTAACAAGCTTCAAAACCTTACACAAAGCAATCATAGTGTTGAGGATTATTATAAAGAGATGGAAGTAGCCATGATCCGAGCCAACATTGATGAGGATTGATAAGCCACAATAGCAAGGTTTCTATCTGGTCATTATCCTAACATTGCAACTATTGTTGAGTTGCAACATTATGTGGAAATAGAAGATATAGTTCATATGGCCATGAAGGTGGAGAAGCAACTCAAAAGGAAAGGTGCAACCCGAGTCTATGGAGGTTCTACTTCCAAATGGGGGCAAAGTAAATTAGAAAAGAATCCATCCTTTACTCATAATGACCGAGCCGGACCAACAAAGAATATCAAACTCATCGCTGAAACCAGCAAGGGAAAGAGTCCAGCCATGCCAATTCGATCCCGTGATGTACAATTCTTCAAGTGTTTGGGGAGATGTCACATTGCAAGCCAATGCCCTCTGCAACACTATGTTCATCCGTGATGATGGATAGATCGAAACTGACTAACAGGAGGACGAAGATGATGAAAAAGAATTTGAAGAAGAAAAAGAGTTGGAACATGCCGTGGATGGAGGGGTCCTTGTTGTTAAAAGAATCCTAAGCATGCAAGCAATTAAGGGGGATCAGCAACACGAGAACATTTTCCATACTCGCTGCCATATTAATGGAAAGTTATGATTTATCATTATCGATGGTGGTAGTTGCACTAGTGTTGCTAGTACAATAATGGTAAATAAACTTGGCCTAGAAACAACCAAGCATTCACATCCCTACAAGTTGCAGTGACGTAAAGATGGAGGAGAACTTAAAGTGATCAAACAAGTTATTGTTCCTTTTTCCATTGGCAAGTATAAAAACGAGGTGTTATGTGATGTTGTGCCAATGCACGCCGGTCATCTCTTGTTAGGAAGACCATGGCAGTTTGATAAGAGAATCATACATGATGGTTATACCAATCGGTATACCTTCACCCATGAAGTAAGGAAGACCACTCTAGCACCACTTTCACCAAAGCAAGTTTACAAAGATCAACTTCATTTAAGAGAAAGTTTTGAAAAAGCCAAAGAGAGTGATATCAAAATTGAGAGAAGAGAAAAGGAGTATGAGGTAACATCCGAGAGGAAGAGAGAGAGAGAGAGAGAGAGAGAGAGAAGGAAGAATAAAAAGAGTTAATATTTTTGCTAAAGAAAAAGAGATAAGAAAGAATTTGTTTTCGGAAAAGATGGTTCTTGTACTTATGTACAAGGAGAGTTATTTAAGCACTAAGGATCTTGACCCAAATCTGTCATCTTTTATTGTTTCATTGTTGCAGGAATATGAAGACCTATTTCTAGAAGAGATCCCAAATGGATTGCCTTTAATTCGTGGAATAGAGCATCAAATTGACTTTGTTCCTGGTGTTATCATTCCTAACTGACCAGCTTACCGATGTAACCCCAAGGAAACTAAGGAATTACAAAGGCAAGTTTCAAATTTGATGAAAAAGGGTTATGTTAGAGAGAGCCTTAGTCCTTGTGCAGTACTTGTACTACTTGTGCCTAAGAAAGATGGTACATGGCGCATATGCATGGACTGTTGTGCGGTGAACAAAATAACGATAAAGTATCGTCATCCTATTCCATATTTAGATGATATGTTATATGAGCTTAGTGGTTCTAATGTCTTCTCTAAGATTGATCTTAAAAGTGGTTACCATCAAATTCGAATGCGAGAAGGGGATGAGTGGAAAACTGCATTCAAGACTAAACAACGATTATATGAGTGGTTGGTTATGCCGTTCGGTTTAACTAATGCACCAAGCACTTTCATGAGACACTAATGAATCACATCCTTAGACAATTCTTGGGTAAGTTTTGTTTAGTGTATTTTGATGATATTCTTATCTATAGCAAGAGTTTGAATGAACATGTGCAGCATCTAAGGTCAGTGTTAGATGTTTTGAGAAATGAAAGACTTTATGCTAATTTACAAAAATACATATTTTGCACTAACAAGGTTGTTTTCTTAGGTTTTGTTGTGAGTGCAGATGGATTAGAAGTTGATAGAGAGAAGGTTAAGGCAACTGAAGAATGGCCTAGACCAACATGCATTAGCCAAGTTAGAAGCTTCCATGGTTTAGCAAGCTTCTATCGTCGGTTTGTACCCAATTTCAGCACCTTAGTTGTTCCTTTAACTGGAGTCATTAAAAAGAATTCCAACTTCTTTTGGGGTGAGGAGCAAGAGAAATCCTTTAACTTGATTAAGGATTGTTTAATTAATGCACCATTATTAACTTTTCCTGATTTTAACAAAGTTTTTGAGGTTGAATGTGATGCTTCAGGTTTGGGAATTGGAGTAGTTTTATCTCAAGAAGGACGCCCCATAGCCTACTTTAGTGAGAAATTGAGTGGAGCTACACTCAATTATCCGACCTATGATAAGGAGATGCATGCACTAATTTAGGCCTTGGAAACTTGACAGCATTACCTATGGTCTAAGGAATTCATCATCCATACAGACCATGAGGCATTAAAGCACATCAAGGGTTAGCATAAGCTAAACAAGAGACATGCCAAATGGGTTGAGTTTCTTGAAGCCTTCCCTTACGTGATCAAGTATAAAAAGGGTAAGGAAAACATTGTTGATGATGCACTATCACGTAGGTATGCCCTTTAACACCTTAGACTCTAAATTGTTGGGTTTTGCTTTAATTAAGGAATTATACGAGTTTGACTATAATTTTGGTGAAGTATACAAAATTTGTGAGAAAGGTGCACATGATAAGTTTTATAGCGACGATGGATACCTATTCAAGGAAGGGAGGCTTTGCATCCCACAAGGATCCATTCGAGAGTTGCTCCTCAAGGAAGCACATGGGGAGGATTCATGGGACATTTTGGAGTAGCGAAGACGTTGAACATGCTTCAAGAGCACTTGTATTGGCCAAAGATGAAATGAGATGTTGAGAGGCTATGTGAGCGTTGTATCACATGTAGAAAGGCCAAGTCAAAAGTCATGCCCCATGACCTATATACCCCACTACCTATTCCTAATGCACCATGGGTAGACATATCCATGGATTTTGTACTTGGGCTGCCACGTACAAAGAATAACAAAGATTCCATCTTTGTAGTAGTGGATCGATTCTCTAAAATGGCTCATTTTATTCCTTGTAATAAGACTAATGATGCTTCACATGTTGCTAATTTATTTTTCAGGGAAATCATGAGATTGCAAGGTGTTCCAAGAAATATCGTATCTGATCGAGATGTGAAGTTCTTAAGCCATTTTTGGAGAACATTATGGAGTAGGATTGGAACCAAGTTGTTGTTTTCCACAACTTGCCATCCACAAATAGATGGTCAAACTAAAGCAGTGAACCAGATGTTATCCATGTTATTAAGGATAATCATCAAAGAGAATTTGAGGACTTGGGAGGAAAGCTTGCCACATGTGGAGTTTGCTTACAACCGATCCATTCATTCTGCCACTAAAATGTCTCCATTCGAAATAGTGTATTGTTTCAATTCCTTAACTCCATTGGATTTATTACTTTTACCCACTGATCAAATTGTGAATAAAGATGGAAGAAACAAGTTTAAATTTGTCAAAGAACTCCATCAATAAGTGCGGGAGAATATTGAAAAGAGAACTAGGCAATATGAGCAACAAGCTAACAAGGGACGTAAAAGAATTACATTTGAGCTGGGAGATTGGGTTTGGCTGTACATGAGGAAAGAAAGATTTCCAACCCAACGCAAATCAAAATTGATGCCTAGAGGGGATGGTCCTTTTCAAGTGATCAAGCGTGTCAATGATAATGCCTATCAATTAGACCTCACAGGTGAGTTTAATGTCAGTGGAACATTCAATGTGTCAATGATCAAGCGTGTCAATGACGTTTTGGGGACAAATTGCTCTCAAGAGGGAGGGAATGATATGATCACAACCAACAATGAATTAGAAGAATTTCCTATTGGACCTATGACTCGTGTTAAAACCAAAAAATTCCAAGAGGCCATGGGAAATTTATTTATTCAAGGCTGGAAATTAGAGAACGCAGCACCAACTTTGTTGGAACAATACAGCCTCCTACTTGTGCATGAGTTTGCATGAGTTTTTTCTTAAGTTTTTTAATTTAATTTTAGCATGTGTGCATGAATAAATAATGCTTGATGTTCATTTAAACATATTAGTTCAATTAAGTTCATCAGTTTAATTAATGCATGATAATTCACTTAAAGCGTGTTAGTTTTCTTATGTTTATGAGTTCATTTAGTGTGTGAGTTAATTAATTAAACTAGATCATTCAATGTAACTAGTTTCATTAATTAAACTAGCTCATTAAATTTGTTTCATGCATTCACTTTTATTGAATAAAGTTGTCATATAATGGTTGCTTATATGTTTTTAGCTAGGGCACTCATTTGGGATCGAATGGCTGATCATTTTCTACAAGAATGATAAGTCATTTACCACCACCAATTGAAGACACTTGAAGACACCATGATAGTTGGTTAGGTTCAAGACATTCAAGGGAGATTTACACCACTTAAAGGCTGTTAGTTTCAACAATGTTACAAAGCATTGAAGAGCTCCAAAATACACCATTTAAAGAGCTACTTAAACACTACTTAAGAGGTACTTTAACACCCCATAAAGCTGATCAGTTTTTTATCAGAGAATTCATGCAATGAAAGCCTTCATTATCACTATTTAAGGGATAGTAAAGGTAGGAATTAAAACAACACTTAAGGAGGGAATTCAAGGAATATCAGTCAACTTGTTTGCCATTTTTGGATCGGATACGGGCATATTTGACTCTTGAGATCTTCTTCAAACTTATTCCCCTATTTCTTAGCTTTCCAACGCACTTTGAATCACCTCAATCCGATATCAGGAGTGATGTGAGCACATCTATTCAAGCACAATCTGATCCGGAGGTCTTGCCACCAGGACCTATTACTCGTTCTAAGGCAAAAATTCAGGGAAATTCTTTTCCCCTTACTTGTGCTTCAATTCTAGATTTATTCGATAATGTTTATGCCTTAGAACATAGGTTTTATAATGTGTTGCATGCTGATATGTGACAGATTAGACTATACTAATTATATATGCTATTAAGTATGTTTTAAGGATTGGTTTGATAGTGTTTAATATGTTTCTAACTTATTTATAAGTTAATGTATGTTATTGAATAAGTTTGTTAGTGTTTACACCTTGTATTTATGTTTCCATTGAGTTTACAATACTTTGATGGATTCTTGTGATGTTTACATGTAGGAACATAGGATAACACCAACTCAAGAGAGTGTATGTAGGACAACTCCATCTCAAGAGAGTGGATGCAGCTCAACTCTAGCTCAAGCAAGTGTATGCAGCTGAACTCCAGCTCAAGTGAGTTCTATTCAGCTCAGATGAAGTCCAACGGAGTGCATGCAACTCACCTTAGCTCGAGGTAACTTAAAGGCTCATCTCTAAGCTCAACTCAACTCCTAACACTCTTGTCTTTTAGTGCAGCACAGGAGGTCTCTAAATTTGTCATGGCATTTATCCATCGCTATCCTTCTGCAAATGCCATGACAAGTGTCCCTTGCTTCCCATTTTGCTTTACCTACACAACAATAACCAAAAGCACGACCTTCCCCGTAAAATAACACCTATTTCCACATCATAAATGCCATGGCATATCTATCTACTCAATGCAATGTTATGATCCTAAATGCATCTAAATGCTCATGTATGCACTTAAAGATACTCAATAACTTAAGTACAAAGGCTTAAAATATAGCCTTTTTGTGGAGTTATAAGTATCAAGTAGGATAGGGCAATGGTCAGAGTTTGCCTTAAAGAAAGAAAGAAGTAGCTTTAAAGTTTAGAAAGGAGTTAAACCAGGCAGAATTACCAAGGAGCGATCAATTCTTTCCATAATTGTTTATGTATTACATCCAAATCTAGTCCAAGTGAACCATCCTGACGTTGGCTGATAATCAAAAAGATCATTTCTAGTAAGATAATCTCTGAAATTATTAATTTGTGATCGCGCACGACGGGTACCGCCTCGTTTTTCATTATCATAAAGGATTTCATTAAAGTCCCCTCCTAAAAGCCATGGAAGGGAAGAGGTCGATTGTAAAGAGTCTATTAGTTGCCAAATTTTGTATTTGTTTGTAGTTTCAGCAAAACCATGTAAACCGGAGAAATGGAATTGTGTTTGACAAAAAGAAATAATAACATCAATATGACGATCCGAGTAAGAAAGCAAATCAATAGAAGTTTTTTTACTCCAAATAAAAGCAAGACCCATAAAAGAAGGGCTGGATTCAATGGCTATGCATCCATGCATTCCTAAATTAATCCTAATACGGTCCATATTTTGTCTGTTTAACCTAGTTTCACAAAGAAATAGAAAGTCAACATCATGCTTTGAGATAGCACGTTGTAAAGCGCGAATTGCCTGGGTGTTGTCGAGACCCTGAAAGTTCCAACATAATAGTTTCATGTGACTCGGCGGGGTTGATCATCATCAACTACCGCCGAAGATTTGTTTGCGCTGATCATCCCAGCTTTTTCATTAAAGCTTTTGTTTGAAGATCAAGGTCATTTAGGCTTGTGGCCCTCATCAGAAGGTGGCGTTCTTTTTGTGCCTCTATTTGTAGTGGGACGAGCAAGTCTTTTGGGGGTTGACACATTGTTCAGCCAGTTAACTGCCTCCTGGAAGTTAGGATCATAAGCTAATTTGGCCTCCAAATCTTGGAGTTTCGGTTCCATAGCCAGATTTCGTCAGCGTCATCATGGTTCTTTTTTCTTGTAGTAATGTTAGAGCTATGCTTAGAGAAGACCATTTATAATGGTTGGGGGGGAACCTGTGGGCTTGTAACCTACTAGCAACAATAGGGAGAGATCGAGAGCCTTTTGAAGTATTTTGGGTGGGCTCAGTACCTGGAGCATACACTTGGAAATTAATTTGAGGTCATTGCTTAGGAGATTTGCCATTGTTATTGATGTCAGCCTGGTGGTTTGCTGAGTTTGAGAAGAAGTTGGTGTACATTGACTCTTAGAAGGGCCAGTGTTTAAATAACGAATCCGTCCATTTTGAGTAGGTTGTGCATCCTTATTCTTAAGCACATAGCGAAGCCAATCACCATATTGTAGTTGTTCATGGTGATCCTCAACTGGGATAGAACAAGATTCCGTCGAATGACCAACCTTACCACAAATTACATAGCTTAATCGACAAATTTTTTGGTTTATACTCGGTTATAATTTGAATGGGTTCACTATAAAGCCTATTTTGAAATGCACGCTTTAAACCCAACAGAACGACCACAAAATGATATTAAATTAAATTTTACGAGTTTAAATAGTTAATTTGAGTTTTTGAATTTAATTACATAGCTTAAACGAAAATTTTTAGATTTTTAATCGGTTAAAATTCGAACGGGTTCACTATAAAGCCCAATTTGACATGCACGCTTTAAACCCAATATAACGACCGCAAAATGATATTAAATTAAATTTTATGAGTTTAAATAGTTAATTATGAGCTTTTGAAATTAATTACATAGCTTAATCATAAATTTTTAGAATTTACTCCGTTAAAATTTGATCGAATTTGCTATAAAGTCCATTTAGACATGCATGATTAAAACCCAACAAAATAACCACAAAATGATATTAAATAAATTTTGATGATTTCAAATAGTTAATTAAGGACTTTTGAGCCTAATTATTTAAGTTAATATTAAATTTTTAACTTTTTACTCGAATAAAATTCGAACGGGTTCACTATAAAGCCTTTTAGATATCCGTGCTATAAGCCAAACAAATCGATTGCAAAATGATATTAAAACAAATTTTATGAGTTCAAATAGTTAATTATAGACTTTTGAACCTAATTATACAGCTTAATCTCAAATTTTTATTTTTTTACTCAGTTAAAATTCGAACCGGTTGACTATAAATCTCATTTAGACATGCAGGCTTTAAACCCAACAAAATGACCACAAAATTATATTAAATCAAATTTTATAAGTTTAAATAGTTAGTTATGTTTTTTTCAATTTAATTACATAGATTAAACAAAAATTTTAGATTTTTACTCTGTTAAAATTTGAACGGGTTCACTATAATGCCCAATTTGAAATGTACGCTTTAAACCCAACATAACGACCACAAAAGGATATTAAATCAAATTTTATGAGTTTAAATAGTTAATTATGTGGTTTTGAATTTAATTACATAGCTTAATCGCAAATTTTTAGATTTTTACTCAGTTAAAATTTGAAATGGTTTACTATATAGCCCAATTGGACAAGCACGCTTGAAACCCAACATAACAACCGCAAAATGATATTAATTCACATTTTATGAGTTTAAATATTTAATTATGAGATTTTGAATTTAATTACATAGCTTAATCCCAAATTTTTAGCTTTTTACTCGGTTAAAATTTGAACGAATTTATTATAATGCCAATTAAGACATGCACGTTTTAACCCCAAGAAAATAACCACAAAATGATATTAAATCTATTTTTATGAGTTCAAATAGTTAATTAAGGACTTTTGAAAATAATTATTTAAGTTAATATAAAATTTTTAACATTTTACTCGAATAAAATTCAAATGGGTTCACTATAAAGCCCATTTTGACATGCATGCTTTAAACCCAACAAACGACCGCAAAATGATGTTAAATCAAATTTTATGATTTTAACTAGTCAATTATGAGCTTTTGAATTTAATTACAAAGCTTAATCGCAAATTTTAAGATTTTTACTCGGTTAAAATTTGAATGGGTTTGCTATAAAGCCTATTTTGAAATGCACGCTTTAAACCCAACATAATGACCCAAAATGATATTAAATCAATTTTTTTTGTTTAAATAGTTAATTATGATCTTTTGCATTTAATTACATAGCATAATCGTAAATTTTTAGATTTTTACTCAATTAAAATTTGAACGGGTTTACTATAAAGCCAAATTTGACAAACATGCTTGAAACCCAACATAACGACCGCAAAATGATATTAAATAAAATTTTTATGAGTTTAAGTAGTTAATTATTAGCTTTTGAATTTAATTACATAGCTTAATCGTAATTTTTAGCTTTTCACTCAGTTAAAATTTGAACGAATTTGCTATAAATCCTATTTATACGTGCACTTTTTAACCCTAACAAAATAACCATAAAATGATATAAATCAATATTTGTGATAACAAATAGTTAATTAAGGACTTTTGAACCTAATTATTTAAGTTAAAATTAAAATTTTCACTTTTTACTCAAATAAAATTAGAACGGGTTCATTATAAACCCTTTTAGACATCCACCTTATAAGGCAAACAAATCAATCGCAAAATGATATTAAAACAATTTTTTTTTGTTCAAATAGTTAATTGTAGAGTTTTGAACCTAATTATACAGCTTAATCTCAAAATTTTATTTTTTTACTCAGTTAAAATTCGAACCGGTTCGTTATAAATCTCATTTAGACATGCACGCTTTAAAACCAATAAAACGACCACAAAATGATATTAAATTAAATTTTATGAGTTTAAATAGTTAATTATGAGCTTTTGAATTTAATTACATAGCTTAATCGCAAATTTTTAGATTTTTACTCGATTAAAATTTGAACGGATTTGAAGCCCATATAGACATGCACGTTTTAACTCCAATAAAATAACCAAAAAATGATATTAAATCTATTTTTATGAGTTCAAATAGTTAATTACGGAATTTTGAACCTAATTATTTAAGTTAATATTAACTTTTAACGTTTTACTCAAATAAAATTCGAACGAGTTAACTATAAAGCCCATTTTGAAATGCATGCTTTAAATCCAAGAAACGACCATAAAATGATATTAAATCAAATTTTATGAGTTTAAATAGTTAATTATGAGCTTTCAAAATTAATTACATAGCTTAATCGCAATTTTTTTTTATATTTTTACTCTTTTAAAATTTGAACGAGTTCACTATAAAGCCTATTTTGAAATGCACGCTTTAAACCCAATATAACGTCCGCAAAATGATAGTAAACCAAATTTTTTGAGTTTAAATAGTTAATTATGAGCATTTGAATTTAATTACATAGCTTAATCGCAAATTTTTAGATTTTTACTCGGTTAAAATTTGAGCGAGTTTACTATAAAGACCAATTTGACAAGCACACTTGAAACCCAACATAATGATCGCAAAATGATATTAAATCAAATTATATGAGTTTAAATAGTTAACTATGAGCTTTTGAATTTAATTACATAGCTTAATCTTGTAACCCACTCGACTCGGTCTAGACACAACCCGACTCGAACGAGTTATACGGGGAATACCGAGGCTAATCTAGAGACTCGCCTCGATAAACAACCCTGATAGTTTTTCTTTTTATCTTATCTATATGCTTTATTTTGATCCTACATGTTCATGCATAGATTATATTCGAATGCAGCAGAAACAAATAAGGAACGAGTGCTAAAACGTACAACATTCTTTAGGGACCAAAATTTAATTTTCATAAATTTAAGGTCTAAACGTGAAATTTAAATTATCAAACTTTAATTAAGTTCATTAATGCTTGCATCTCAAAGTTCAACTTAAAATAATATCTACAAGTCATTTAATTGCATGCTCAAAGTTTAGGGACTATTTCCAGCCTCCAAATGTTTCATGATATTCTCTATATGCAAATTCACCTAAAAACACTTTAAACACAAATCAAGGCATATTAGCTAGACACAATTCAACCTAGTTAGTAACAATATATTCAACTCCTAAGAGTATGCTTCAACATTAACAATCTTATAAACATATGAAAGAACCACCTCAATATACTCAACATGATTTCTAGATGCATTCCAACCTAAATAACAATATCATAGATTCGACTCATAAATAGTCATGCTTCATTATCAACAACACTCAAATTCACACATAGGGATATCAAGAATCAAACTTCAAAATAACTATGTTATAACTAAAAGAATATCAATGGACAATTCAATTCAAAGTTATAAAGTTAATATCAACATAGATAAACATCAAACATGTATAAGCATAAGACTACTACAAGTCTCATTAATATAACAATATTCGTAACATGGTACCCATCCACATTGCTCTCTCACTACTACTAATGTTATAAAGACATACTTGAGTTTTCACTTGGCGGTTACCTAGATCCTTGCTTCCCTTTGCTACCTCAACATTATTTACTCTGCATTGCAAGGTAAATGAGAGGGTAAGCATAAGCTTAGTGAGTGAATAAAAACATATTTAAAAACACATTTGAAAACACCTTGCAATGCAGCCCATATTAAACCAATTTGTTCAATTTAAAAACATTTCATGCTCTTTATAAAACAAAACAAACATGGCTAACAACGCCGCTTTTAAAACTCAGTAAGTTTCATCAAACCATGGCTAACAATGCAATTATTAAAATTTAGTAAAAACCTTTTTGAAATCACGTTCTTTAAAAGCTAAAACACAAGTCTTATATGCTACTCACATAGAAATGCTTACACATGCATCTCAATGCACAAAGCTCAAGTCTTACATGCTAACAACATAGTAATGCTCAAATCACATGTATACTAATGCACAAAACTCAAGTCTTACATGCTAACAACATAGCAATGCTCAAATCACATGCATACCAATGCACAAAACCTCGTATGCATAATACCATATGCAATCAAGTAAAAACCATGACACTTACCTTTGAAAAGTAAAAACATATATTGGTGCTAGTGATCCGATTTGTACTACTCCAAATCGTTAGGATAAACGGGCAACCGCATGTTAGTACTACTCCTAGAGCATGCGCATGTTGATACTACTCTCAACATGAATTATCTCACCTTGGTGCCCGGTGACAGTACTACTCCTATCACACAGAATTAGACTAAAAGCCAAAATGCAACACACAAGGAATTTAAATACGTACGACTTTTAAATATTTATAGTGCACTTTAGACCCTATTGATCGATCAACTTATCCCATAAGGTTCATCACTTAACTAGCCAATATATTCTCCAAAATCAATGCTAAAAACTTAATTCAAAACAGAATTCAAATCACATGTATCCCACTTTTCACGCATCACTTGTAAAAACTGATAAAACCACTTTTATCTTATTTTTCAAAACAAAACCGTGGGAACATCGAATGCTTATAAAATATTTTTAAAAACAGTTTCATGAGCATTTATATACATGTATAATCAAATATGCACAACACAACAAGAGCATAAGAAATAATGTTGTAAAAACACGGCATAATATGGGAACCTTTAAGAAAGCAAAATTTTGAACTTACTTCCGAGTATAGGGAGTTTTTTCACACCTTCCATACACCCCCAAACCTTTGAAAACACATGTAAAACCATGCCAAATTGGTAGCCCTCATAATCCACTCAGCGATTTACCGAAACTTGCTCGACAAGTCACCCAAAAACGCGATTCGGCTTTCTGATCTCCCTCAAACTTGTTCCTCTACCTCTTGACCTAATTCAAGCATCAAAATCAGAGGTTTTAGTACATTAAAACACACCCAAACATCCCTCAAGTCGGACCAATACATGGCATCCCCTAAAAACACCATGAAACCTAACTGAAACTCATTGAAAACCTCTCTAATCTCCACCTAAACCTTAGATCCGGGATTAGATACTTAAAATCCATCTTAATTACATTTAAACACTTCAATATTCATGTATTTAGACATAAAAAACAGCCATGTAAAATCCTTGAATGAAAATCAAGAAAATAATGGATTTTTTTTATCAAGAAAACCGATTTTATTCATTCAAGACTTTAAAGATTGTTTCAATCAGCCAAGAACTTAAGAATTTCATTAAAGAACTTTAGGCTTCAGTGGTTTGAATGATTCTCACCTCCAAATTGATCCAACCTCCCTCTAAGGTTTAAAAACAAGTAAAACCAAAGAAAAACGAAGAGATTTTGAAGAAGATAAATATAGGAAAATAAACCAACAAAATTTTATTAAAAAGAATGGATATTTACCTTGAAAATATGATGAAGAATATGTCTTGGGAAGGAAGAAACCAAAATCTTTGACAAGGGTTTAAAGCTTGATGCAAAAATAGAGTTTTTTAAGTAAAACCAAAGAAGAAAATTATAAAGAATTGACCAAACTAATTTTTATTGAAAAGATTGATGTTTAACTTTGAAAATATGATGGAATGACTACCAAGAATATGAAAATTCGGAATTTTAAAAATAGGTTTAGGTTTACGACATAAAAATAGGTTTTTAAGATTAATATTAAGTTATTTGGGCTATTAATTAAAATTATGGGTTATGGGTTATTAAAATATACCCTTATAAGGCTTACATCAGCTAGGATTAGGATTGGATCAAAGTCCCTTAAAGATTCAAAGTTTTGGCTTAATTTATGAAATTGTCCTCAAGTTTTCAATTTTTACAAAATAGTCACTAATTTCAAAATCTTAGCGATTCAAGAGTTAATTTTCGAAATTGAGTTGACCTAAGTCTAGTATAGGTTAATTATGAATTTTAGAATATTTTCCATAATTTATTTATATTTAAAACTATTTTTTTAAGAATTTAATCCCGAACTAGGCTTAACCGACAAAACTGGTCCTCTAGACCTCTAAACCGACCTATAAACTTCTAGGCCCAATTTTTGGATATTAAAAATCATAAACTTTTAGCTTTTAACTTGGTTAAAATTTGAACGAATTTGCTATAAAGCCCATTTAGACATGCACGTTTTAACCCCAACAAAATAACCACAAAATGATATTAAATCAATATTTATGTGAAAAAATAGTTAATTAAAGACTTTTGAACCTAATTATTTAAGTTAAAATTAAATTTTTAAATTTTTACTCGAATAAAATTCGAACTGGTTCACTAGAAATCCTTTTAGACATCCACCCTATAAACCAAACAAATCGATCGTAAAATGATATTAAAATAAATTTTATGAGTTCAAATAGTTAATTATAGAGTTTTGAACCTAATTATACGGCTTAATCTCAAATTTTTATTTTTTTACTCAGTTAAAATTCGAATTGGTTCACTATAAATCCCATTAAGACATGCACGCTTTAAACCTAATAAAACGACCGCAAAATGATATTAAATCAAATTTTATGAGTTTAAATAGTTAATTATGAGCTCTTGAATTTAATTACATATCTTAATCGCAAATTTTTAGTTTTTACTCGGTTAAAATTTGAAGGGGTTCACTACAATGCCCAATTTGACATGCACGCTTTAAACACAACATAACGACCACAAAATGATATTAAATCAAATTTTATGATCTTAAATAGTTAATTATGAACTTTTGAATTTAATTGCATAGCTTAATCGAAAAAATTTAACTTTTTACTCGGTTAAAATTTGAACGAATTTGTTATAAAGCCAATTTAGGCATGCACATTTTAACCCCAACAAAATAACCACAAAATGATATTAAATCAATTTTTATTAGTTCAAATAGTTAATTAAGGACTTTTGAACCTAATTATTTAAAGATAATATTAAATTTTTAACTTTTTACTCGAATAAAATTCTAACGGGTTCACTATAAAGCCTTCTAGGCATCCACGCTATAAGCCAAAGAAATATATCACAAAATGATACTAAAACAAATTTTATGAGTTAAAATAGTTAATTATAGATTTTTGAACATAATTATACAGCTTAATATTAAATTTTTACTTTTTTACTCTGTTAAAATTCGAACCGGTTCACTATAAATCCCATTTATATATACATGCTTTAAACCCAACAAAAAGACCGCAAAATAATATTAAATCAAATTTTAAGAGTTTAAATAGTTAATTATGAGCTTTTGAATCTAATTATACAACATAAACTCAAATTTATAGCTTTTTACTCGGTAAAAATTCGAACGAGTTTACTAAAAACCCACTTTGACGTGCATGTTTTAAACCCAACAAACGACCGAAAAATGATATTAAATCAAATTTTATGAGTTTAAATAGTTAACTTTGTGCTTTTGAATTTAATTGCATAGCTTAAACGCAAATTTTTAGCTTTTTACTCGGTTAAAATTTAAACAGATTTGCTATAAAGCTCATTTAGACATGCACGTTTTAACCCCCAAAAAATAACCACAAAAATGATATTAAATCAATTTTATGAGTTCATTGAGTTAATTAAGGACTTTTAAACCTAATTATTTAAGTCAATTTTAATTTTTTAACTTTTTACTCGAATAAAATTCGAACAGATTCACTATAAAGCCTTTTAGACAAGCGCTCTTTAAACCAAACAAATCGATCGCAAAATGATATTAAAATTTTATTATGATTTCAAAGAGTTAATTATAGAATTTTGAACCTAATTATACAGTTTAATCTCAAAATTTTATTTTTTACTCATTTAAAATTCGAACCAGTTCACTATAAATCTCATTTAGACATGCACGCTTTAAACCCAACAAAACGACCACAAAATGATACTAAATCAAAATTTAAGAGTTCAAATAGTTAATTATGGGCTTTTAAACCCAATCATACAACATAAACTCAAATTTTTAGCTTTTTACTCTGTAAAAATTCGAACTGGTTCACTAAAAAGTCCATTTTGACAAGCACGCTTAAAACCTAACATAACGACCGCAAAATGATATTAAATCAAATTTTATGAGTTTAAATAGTTAATTATGAGCTTTTGAGTTAATTACATAGCTTAATCACAGATATTTAGATTTTTACACGGTTAAAATTTCAACGGGTTCACTATAAAGCCCATTTTACATGCACGCTTTAAACCCAACATAACAACCGCAAAATGATATTAAATCAAATTTTAAGAGTTCGAATAGTTAGTTATGGTTTTTATACCTATTTATACAATATAAACTCAAACATTCAGCTTTTTTCTCGGTAAAAAATCGAACGGGTTCACTAAAAAGCCCATTTTGACAAGCACGCTTTAAACCCAACATAACTAACGTAAAATGATATTAAATCAAATTTTATGAGTTTAAATAGTTAATTATGAGCTCTTGAATTAATTACATAGCTTAATTGCAAATATTTAGATTTTTACTCGGTTAAAATTCGACGGGTTCACTATGAAGCCCATTTCACATGCACGCTTTAAACCCAACATAACAACCGCAAAATGATATAAAATTAAATTTTAAGAGTTCAAATAGTTAGTTATGGGCTTTTAAACCTATTTATACAATATAAACTCAAATTTTTAGTTTTTTACTCGGTAAAAATTCAAACGGGTTCACTAAAAAGCCCATTTTGACAAGCACGCTTTGAACCCAACATAAAGAACAGAAAATGATATTAAATCAAATTTTATGAGTTTAAATAGTTAATTATGAGCTCTTGAATTTAGTTACATAGCTTAATCGCAAATTTTTAATTATAGGCTTCTGAATCTGATTATACAACTTCATTTCAATTTTAAAGTATTTTACTCGATTAAAATTTCAACAATTTTAATGTAAATCCCAATTAGAAATGAAGCTTTAAAGCCAACAGAGAGGTCACAAAATGAGATTAATTCAAATTTTATGAGTTCAAATATTTAATTATAGGCTTCTGAATCTAATTATACAAATTAAATTTAATTTTAGAGTATATTACTCAGTTAAAATTTCAATTGTTTTACTGTAAATCCCAATCAGAAATGCACGCTTTAAACCCTACAAAACGGTCACAAAATGAGATTAATTCAAATTTTATGAGTTCAAATATTTAATTATAAGCTTCTGAATTTTATTATACAGCTTAATTCAATTTTAGAGAATATTACTCAGTTAAAATTTCAAATGTTTTACTGTAAAGCCTAATTAGAAATACACGCTTTAAACCAAACAGAACGATCACAAAATGAAATTAATTCAAATTTTATGAGTTCAAATATTTAATTATAGGCTTCTAAATCTGATTATACAGCTTAAATTCAATTTTAGAGTATATTACTCAGTTAAAATTTCAACTGTTTTACTATAAAGCTAACATAACGTTGACAAAATAAGATTAATTCAAATTTTATGTGTTCAAATATTTAATTATGGGCTTCTGAATCTGATTATACAGCTTAATTTCAATTTTAGAGCATTTTACTCGGTTCAAATTTCAAATGTTTTACTATAAAGCCCAATCACAAATGCACGCTTTAAACGCAACAGAATGGTCACAAAATGAGATCAATTCAAATTTTATGAGTTCAAATGTTTAATTATAGGCTTCTGAATCTTATTATACAGCTTATTTTAAATTTTAGAGTATTTTACTCAGTTAAAATTTAAACTGTTTTACTGTAAAGCCAAATCAGAAATGCATGCTTTAAACCGAACAGAAGGGTCACAAAATGAGATTAATTCAAATTTTATGAGTTCAAATATTTAATTATAGGCTTCTGAATCTGATTATACAGCTTAAATTCAATTTTAGAGTATATTACTCAGTTAAAATTTCTAGTGCTTTACTGTAAATCCCAATCAGAAATACAAGCTTTAAACCCAATAGAACGGTGAAAAAATGAGATTAATTCAAGTTTTATGAGTTCAAATATTTAATTATAGGCTCCTGAATCTGATTATACAACTTAATTTCAATTTCAAAGTATTTTACTCTATTAAAATTTCAATTGTTTTACTGCAAAGCTCAATCAGAAATGCAAGCTTTAAACCCAACAGAATGGTGATAAAATGAGATTAATTCAAATTTTATGTGTTAAAATATTTTAGTATAGGCTTTTGAATTTGATTATAAAGTTTAATTTCAATTTTAGAGTATTTTACTCAGTTAAAATTTCAACAGTTTTACTGTAAAGCCCAATCTGAAATGCATGCTTTAAACCCAACAGAACGATCAAAATATGAGATTAATTCAAATTTTATGAGTTCAAATATTTAATTGTATGCTTTTGAATCTAATTATACAACTTAAATTCAATTTTAGAGTATTTAATTCATTTAAAATTTCAATTGTTTTACTGTAAAGCCCAATGAGAAATGCACGCTTTAAACCTAACATAACGTTGACAAAGTGAGATTAATTCAAATTTTATGTGTTCAAATATTTAATTATAGGCGTCTGAATTTGATTATACAGCTTAATTTCAATTATAGAGTTTTTTACTCAGTTAAAATTTCAAATGTTTTACTGTAAAGCCCAATCAGAAATGCATGCTTTAAATCCGAAAGAACAATCGCAAAATGAGATTAATTCAAATTTTATGAGTTCAAATATTTAATTACAGGCTTCTAAATCTGATTATACAGCTTAAATTCAATTTTAGAGTATTTTACTCAGTTAAAAATTCAACTGTTTTACTGTAATGCCCAATCAGAAATGCACGATTAAAACCTAATAGAACGATCACAAAATAATATTAATTCAAATTTTATGAATTCAAATATTTAATTATAGGCTTCTGAACTTGATTATACAACTTAATTTCAATTATAGAGTATTTTACTCAGTTAAAATTTCAATTGTTTTACTGTAAAGCCCAATTGGAAATGCAAGTTTTAAACCCAACAAAACGATCACAAAATGAGATTAATTCAAATTTTATGAGTTCAAATATTTAATTATAGGCTTCTGAATCTGATTATACAACTTAATTTTAATTTTAGAGTATTTTACTCATTTAAAATTTCTGTTGTTTTATTGTATAGTCCAATCAGAAATGCACGCTTCAAACCTAACAAATCGGTAACAAATTGAGATTAATTCAAATTTTATGAGTTCAAATATTTAATTATAGGCTTCTGAAACTGATTATACAGCTTAATTTCAATTTTAGATTATTTTACTCAGTTAAAATTTCAATTATTTTACTGTAAGGTCCAATCAGAAATGCACGCTTTAAACCCAACAGAATGGTCAAAAAATTAGATTAATTCAAATTTTATGAGTTAAAATTTTTAATTATAGGCTTCTGAATCTGATTATACAGCTTAATTTCAATTTTAGAGTATTTTACTCAGTTAAAATTTCAATTGTTTTACTGCAAAGGTTAATCAGAAATTGTAATCACTAATTTTATCCGGTGTTATAAAACCTAGTTTAAATTTTCGTCTTTAATTCGAATAACGGGATAAATTTTAGATTTAATTTCTAATATTTATTTTTGTTTAATATTTTCTCAAAAATCTAAAAATATTATGTTAATATATTTCTAAATATATTAATACCTTTTTACAATAAAAAAATGTGTTTATTCTTTCATTAAAATTAAGATCCCAAAAAAGACATATATATGTTTGCTATTTTTGTTATACACCATGTCTTATAACTTAAAAATCAAAAAATATTACTATATTAATATGTTGTTTTTATTTGATTATTTGAAAACTCAAAAATATTTTAATATTAAATATTATTTATGTAATTTCAATTTCCCATATTTTATATTTATTATTACAATTGTTATCTTATATGTATATATTATTATCGCATTGTTTAATTTTCTTTTTCACTATTATTATGTTTTATTAATCTTAATTGTTATTTATTATTAGTAGTATTAATTATGCTAAAGAGGATTTGTAAATAAATAAAGACCCATTATTAAATAAAAACCCAAATTTCATTTATCTTCTAAACAATCCATGATATAAATAATAACCCAAATACAAACCCATTTATATTTATCCAGTCCAAAATTACATCAGACTCAATACAATAAACAAGGCCCGGAACTAAATTTAATTACAAGCCCAATTCTTAAAACCCGTTTAGCCCAACCGGTTACAATTGAAAACCCTAACCCCATCTTTTTCTGGTGCGCAGCCTAATTGTGGCCGTTAATATAGATCTAACGGTCACGATCAAAGGAGAAAAATCATCCAGAAGTTGCACGCTCCCCATGCGATGCCGCTTCGCTACCACCACACGCGTGTTTGTCATACGCGCCCGGCTCTTCAGTTGCTCTAGACGTCTATTTGACTTCCGCCACCGTCGGTCGCCGTCCGGTGGTCCCCTCGTTAATCTGATCGCCAGCAGCACAAACAAAAAAATGTGTCAGATTCGTACCAAATAACGCCGAATGCAAAGAGATATTTACACCAAAAAATCAAATATTTCAGAGGCTTTGCAACATAATTTCAGTACGATTCCCGCAAATTCCCGCAAATATCAGAAGGATATCAGACGTGAATACAAACAAATTTCGACAGAGCCAAATCGCACAACCAATAGCAAATTAGGAGTGTTTTTCATTTCTTTTTTTTCTCATGTAAAAAATCGGTTATTTAAACCGATTCAAAGAATGTATTCGGGGTTTCCCCACCCACTCGAAGCAATACAAAGAATTCGATTTCAGAGGTAAAAAGACCTCTTGCTCTTTTCTTCATATATCGAATAAACATAGGGGGTAAGGCTTAGATTTACCTGGTGTTCTTCAGTAACATCGGTGTCTCCTTCTCTTCGGCAACAAGCCTATCATCCTTCCTTTGAAGGTTGTTTGTGGTGAGCCAGTATAAGGACAAGGGGCCCACTGAGTTCCTTTTTCTACAAAGAGTTCTTTGTTTCGGTTTTCATATAAAAAGGGGGCTTTTTTTTATTCTGTTTCACAAAGAAAAAGGGGGTTTTGATTTTGTTTTCAATGGATCCAAGGCTTGAGTGGGGCTTAGGTTTTGAAAAGGTTTCGAAAAGTTTGGTTTTTATTGGTTTTTGGTTCGCTGGCCACCGCTCGTGATTAAAATTCCCAATTTTTGATTTGAAACCCTAATTTTAAATCTTCATCTTTCAATTTGAATCCCTAATTAGGGGTTCAAAATCTAAATCCTAATTTTTAACCCTGATTTTCTAATTTTCAATTTCTTTCCGAAGTTTCTACTAATAACCCCCTTTTTTACCTCGCATTTCTTTTTATCATACACTTAATACTATTATTTAATATTAATAATTTTTTATTTTTAAAAGGGTCGCTACAAAAATACATGCTTTAAACCCGACAAAAGGGTCACAAAATGAGATTAATTCAAATTTTATGAGTTCAAATATTTAATTATAGGCTTCTAAATCTGATTATACAACATAATTTTAATTTTAGAGTACTTTGCTCAGTTAAAATTTTAATTATTTTACTATAAAGCTCAATCATAAATGCACGCTTTAAACCCAACAGAACTGTCACAAAATGAGATTAATTCAAATTTTATGTGTTCAAATATTTAATTATAGGCTTCTGAATCTGATTGTAAAGCTTAATTTCAATTTTAGAGTATTTTACTCAATTAAAATTTCAACTGTATTTCAGTAAAACTCAATGAGAAATGCACGCTTTAAACCAACAAAACGATAACAAAATTAGATTAATTCAAATTTTATGAGTTCAAATATTTAATTTTAGGCTTCTATATTTGATTATACAGCTTAATTTTAATTTTTAGAGCATTTTATTGATTTAAAATTTCAACTGTTTTACTGTAAAGCCCAATAAAAAATGCAAGCTTTAAACCCAACAAAACGATCACAAAATGAAATTAATTCAAATTTTATGAGTTCAAATATTTAATTATAGGCTTTTGATTCTGATTATACAACTTAATTTCAATTTTAGATTATTTTACTCAGTTAAAATTTCAACTGTTTTACTATAATGACCAATCAGAAATGCAGGCTTTAAACCCAACAGAACCGTCAAAAAATTATATTAATTCAAATTTTATAAGTTCAAATATTTCATTATAGGCTTCTATATTTGATTATACAGCTGAATTTTAATTTTTAGAGCATTTTATTGATTTAAAATTTCAACTGTTTTACTGTAAAGCCCAATAAAAAATGCAAGCTTTAAACCCAACAAAACGATCACAAAATGAAATTAATTCAAATTTTATGAGTTCAAATATTTAATTATAGGCTTTTGATTCTGATTATACAACTTAATTTCAATTTTAGATTATTTTACTCAGTTAAAATTTCATCTGTTTTTACTATAATGACCAATCAGAAATGCAGGCTTTAAACCCAACAGAACCGTCAAAAAATTATATTAATTCAAATTTTATAAGTTCAAATATTTAATAATAGGCTTCTAAATTTGATTAGACAACTTAAATTCAATTTTAGAGTATTTTACTTGGTTCAAATTTCAACTGTTTTAATAAAGCCCAATCAGAAATGCACTCTTTAAACCCAACAGAACGATCACAAAATGAGATTAATTCAAACTTTAAGAGTTCAAATATTTAATTATAGGCTTTTGAATCTTATTATACAACTTAATTTTAATTTTAGAGTGTTTTACTCATTTAAAATTTCAACTGCTTTACTGTATAGTCCAATCAGAAATACACGCTTTAAACTTAAGAAAACGGTAACAAAATGAGATTAATTCAAGTTTTATGAGTTCAAATATTTAATTATAGGCTTCTGAATCTGATTGTACAGCTTAATTTCTATTTTAGATTATTTTACTCTGTTAAAATTTCAACTGTTTTTCAGTAAAACTTAATGAGAAATGCACGCTTTAAACCAACAAAAAGGTAACAAAATTAGATTAATTCAAATTTTATGAGTTCAAATATTTAATTATAGGCTTCTAAATCTGATTATACAACTTAATTTTAATTTTAGAGTATTTTACTCATTTAAAATTTCAACTGTTTTACTGTAAAGCCCAATCAGAAATGCAAGCTTTAAACCCAACAAAATGATCATAAAATGAGATTAATTTAAATTTTATGAGTTCAAATATTTAATTATAGGCTTTTGATTCTGATTATACAACTTAATTTCAATTTTAGATTATTTTACCCAGTTAAAATTTCAACTGTTTTGCTATAATGCCCAATCAGAAATGCAGGCTTTAAACTCAATAGAACGTTCAAAAAATTAGATTAATTCAAACTTTAAGAGTTCAAATATTTAATTATAGGCTTCTGAATCTGATTATACAGCTTAATTTTAATTTTAGAGTATTTTACTCATTTAAAATTTCAATTGTTTTACTGTATAGTCCAATTAGAAATACACGCTTTAAACCTAAGAAAACGGTAACAAAATGAGATTAATTCAAATTTTATGATTTCAAATATTTAATTATAGGCTTCTGAATTTGATTATATAACTTAATTTCAATTATAGAGTATTTTACTCAGTTAAAATTTCAATTTTTTCAGTAAAACTCAATGAGAAATGCAAGTTTTATACCCAACAAAACGGTCACAAAATAAGATTAATTCAAATTTTATGAGTTCAAATATTTAATTATAGGCTTCTCAATTTGATTATACAGCTTAATTTCAATTATAGAGTATTTTACTCAGTTAAAATTTCAATTGTTTTACTATAAAGCCCAATCAGAGATGCACGCTTTAAACCCAACAGAACGATCCCAAAATGAGATTAATTCAAATTTTATGAGTGTAAATATTTAATTATATGCTTCTGAATCTGATTATACAGATTAAATTCAATTTTAGAGTATTTTATGCAGTTAAAATTTCAATTGTTTTCCTGTAAAGCCCAATCAGAAATGCAAGCTTTAAACCTAACAAAACGATCACAAAATGAGGTTAATTCAAATTTTATGATTTTAAATAATTAATTATAGGCTTTTGATTCTTATTATACAACTTAATTTCAATTTTAGTTTATTTTACTCTGTTAGAATTTCAACTATTTTACTATAATGCCCAATCAAAAATGCAGGCTTTAAAACCAACGGAACAGTGAAAAAATTAGATTAATTCAAATTTTATGTGTTCAAATATTTAATTATAGGCTTCTAAATCTGATTAGACAGCTTAAATTCAATTTTAGAGTATATTACTCAGTTAAAATTTCAACTATTTTAATGTAAAACCCAATTAGAAATGCATGCCTTAAACCTAACAGAACATTGACAAAATGAGATTAACCCAAATTTTATGTGTTCAAATATTTAATTATAGGCTTCTAAATCTGATTATACAACTTAATTTCAATTTTAGAGTATTTTACTCAGTTCAAATTTCAATTGTTTTTATTTAAAGCATAATCATAAATGCACGCTTTAAAGCAAACAGAACGGTCACAAAATGAGACTAATTCAAATTTTATGAGTTCAAATATTAAATTATAGGCTTCTGAATCTGATTATACAGCTTAAATTCAATTTTTAAGTATTTTACTCAGTTAAAATTTCTTCTACTTTACTGTAAAGCCCAATCAGAAATGCAAGGTTTATACCCAACAGAACGATGACAAAATGAGTTTAATTCAAATTTTATGTGTTCAAATAATTAATTATAAGCATCTAAATTTGATTATATAGCTTAATTTCAATTATAGAGTATTTTACTCAGTTTAAATTTCAACTATTTTAATGTAAAACCCAATCAAAAATGCAAGCTTTGAACCCAACAAAACGATCACAAATTGAGATAAGTTAAATTTTATGAGTTCAAATATTTAATTATGTGCTTCTGAATCTAATTATACAGCTTAAATTCAATTTTAGAATATTTTACTCAGTTTAAATTTCAATTGTTTAACTATAAAGCCCAATTAGAAATGCATGCTTTAAACCCAACAGAACGATCACAAAATGAGATTAATTCAAATTTGATGAGTTCAAATATTTAATTATAGGCTTCTGAGTCTGATTATACAGCTTAAATTCAATTTTAGTGTATATTATTCAATTAAAATTTAACTGTTTTAATGTAAAGCCCAATCAGAAATGCATGCTTTAAACCCAACAGAATGATGACAAAATGAGATTAATTCAAATTTTATGTGTTCAAATATTTAATTATAGGCTTCTACATCTGATTATACAGCTTAATTTCAATTTTAGAGTATTTTACTTAGTTCAAATTACAATTTTTTACTATAAAGCCCAATCAGAAATGCACGCTTTAAACCCAACAGAACGATCACAAAATGAGATTAATTCAAATTTGATGAGTTCAAATATTTAATTATAGGCTTCTGAGTCTGATTATACAGCTTAAATTCAATTTTAGTGTATATTATTCAGTTAAAATTTAACTGTTTTAATGTAAAGCCCAATCAGAAATGCACGCTTTAAACCCAACAGAATGATGACAAAATGAGATTAATTCAAATTTTATGTGTTCAAATATTTAATTATAGGCTTCTACATCTGATTATACAGCTTAATTTCAATTTTAGAGTATTTTACTTAGTTCAAATTACAATTTTTTACTATAAAGCCCAATCAAAAATGCACGCTTTAAACCCAACAGAACGATCACAAAATGAGATTAATTCAAATTTTATGAGTTCAAATATTTAATTATAGGCTCTTGAATCTGATTGAACAGCTTAATTTCAATTTTAGAGTATATTACTCTGTTAGAATTTCAATTGTTTTACTGTAAAACTCAATCCGAAATGCAAGCTTTAAACCCAACAGAACGGTGAAAAAATGAGATTAATTCAAATTTTATGTGTTCAAATATTTAGTTATAGGCTTATGAATTTGATTATAAGGCTTAATTTCAATTTTAGAGTATTTTACAGAATTAATATTTCAACAGTTTTACTATAAAGCCCAATCAGAAATGCATGCTTTAAACCCAACAAAACGATCACAAAATGAAATTAATTCAAATTTTTTGAGTTGAAATTTTAAATTATATTCTTCTGAATCTAATTATACAGCTTAAACTCAATTTTAGATTATTTTACTCAGTTAAAATTTTAACTGTTTTACTGTAAAGCCCAATCAGACATGTTCGCTTTAAACCCAACAGAATGGTCAAAAAATTAGATTAATTCAAATTTTATGAGTTCAAATATTTAATTATAGGCTTCTGAATTTGATTATACAGCTTAAATTCAATTTTAGAGTATATTACTGAGTTAAAATTTCTACTGCTTTACTGTAAAGCCCAATCAGAAATGCATGCTTTAAACTCAACAATACGATCACAAAATGAAATTAATTCAAATTTTATGAGTTGAAATATTTAATTATAGTCTTCTGAATCTGATTATAGAGCTTAATTTCCATTTTAGAGTATTTTACTAAGTTAAAATTTCAACTATTTTACTGTAAATCCCAATAAAAAATGCACGCTTTAAACCCAACAATATGATCACAAAATGAAATTAATTCAAATTTTATGAGTTCAAATATTTAATTATAGTCTTCTGAATCTGATTATAGAGCTTAATTTCCATTTTAGAGTATTTTACTAAGTTAAAATTTCAACTATTTTACTGTAAATCCCAATAAAAAATGCACGCTTTAAACCCAACAGAACGACCACAAAATGAGATTAATTCAAATTTTATGAGTTCAAATATTTAATTATAGGATTCTGAATTTGATTATACAAATTAAATTCAATTTTAGAGTATATTAGTCAGTTAAAATATCAATTGTTTTATTGTAAAGCCCAATCAGAAATGCACGCTTTAAATCCAATAGAACGGTCACAAAATGAAATTAATTGAAAGTTTATGAGTTCAAAATTTTAATTATAGGCTTCTGAATCTGATTATACAACTTAATTTGAATTTTAGAGTATTTTACTCACTTAAAATTTCAACTGTTTTACAATAAAGCCCAATCAGAAATGCTCATTTTAAACCCAACAGAACGGTCACAAAATGAGATTAATTCAAATTTTATGAGTTCAAATATTTAGTTATAGGCTTCTAAATCTGATTATATAGCTTAATTTCAATTTTAGAGTATTTGGCTTGGTCACTAGCAGAAGAGGATTGGTCACTAGCATGAATATTTTGAGAAGATTTGAATGAGAATTTGGCTTTGGAGAAACAAATCACTGATTCATGGGACTTGGGTTGATCTTAATTAATGAACTCTCTCCCTAAAATGAAAAAAACAAACAAAGAAGACGACGTTATCTCGTAACAAAGATTCATGATATTCGAGTTGATCTCAATTAATAAATTGCATCTTTTCTTGATTTTTATCCATGGTGTTTTGAGTTGCAGAAAAAATAGAAAGAATGGTAATGGTGATGATTAAATTGAAATAATAAATAAATTGTAGGGATTAAATGTGTAATTTTATAGGTTTTAATTAACTGACACGTCACCTCCATTAATTTTTTCCTTTAACATTAATCTTTTTTGTTAACATTTTAACGGCGGGGACACAAACAGATAGGGTTTAAAAGTTGGGAGACTTGATTGACGAGTTTGTTAGTTGGGTGGCTAAAATAGGTATCCCCAATTAGTTCGGTGGTCACTGGAGTAGTTTATCCTTCAAATTTTATGAGTTCAAATATTTAAGTATAGGCTTCTGAATCTATTTATACAACTTAGATTCAATTTTAGAGTATTTTACTCAGTTAAAATTTAAACTATTTTACTGTAAAGCCCAATCAGAAATGCAAGCTTTAAACCCAACAGAACGGTGACAAAATGAGATTAATACAAATTTTATGTTTTCAAATATTTAATTATAGGCTATTGATTCTGATTATACAGCTTTATTTTAATTTTAGAGAATTTTACTCATTTAAAATTTCAACTGTTTTACTGTAAAGCCCAATAAGAAATGCACGCTTTAAACCCAACAGAACGATCACAATATGAGATTAATTCAAATTTTCCGAGTTCAAATATTTAATTATAGGCTTCTGAATCTGATTGTACAGCTTAATTTTAATTTTAAAGTATTTTACTCATTTAAAATTTCAACTGTTTTATTGTATAGCCCAATCAGAAATGCACACTTTAAACCTAACAAAACAGTAACAAAATGAGATTAATTCAAATTTTATGAGTTCATATATATAATTATAGGCTTTTAAATCTGATTATACAGCCTAATTTCAATTTTAGAGTATTTTACTCTGTTAAAATTTCAACTATTTTACTGCAAATCCCTATCAGAAATGCACGTTTTAAACGAAACAAAAGTGTCACAAAATGAGATTAATTCAAATTTTATGAGTTATAATATTTAATTCTAGGCTTCTGAATCTTTTTATACAGCTTAATTTTAATTTTAGAGTATTTTACTCAGTTAAAATTTTAACTATTTTACTATAAAGTCCAATCATAAATGCACGCTTTAAACCCAACAGAACGGTCACAAAATGAGATTAAATCAAATTTTATGTGTTTAAATATTTAATTATAGGCTTCTGAATCTGATTACACAACATAATTTCAATTTTAGAGTATTTTATTCGGTTAAAATTTCAACTGTTTTACTATAAAGCCCAATCAGAAAGGCACACTTTAAATTCAACAAAACAGAACAAAATGAGAGTAATTCAAATTTTATGAGTTCAAATATCTAATTATAGGCTTCTGAATCTGATTATGCATCTTAATTTTAGTTTTAGAGTATTTTACTCATTTAAAATTTCAACTGTTTTACTATATTGCCCAATCAGAAATGCACGCTTTAAACCCAACAAAACGGTCACAGAATGAGATTAATTCAAATTTTATGAGTTTAAATATTTAATTATAGGCTTTTGATTCTGATTATACTACTTAATTTTACTTTTACTGTATTTTACTCATTTAAAATTTCAACTGTTTTACTGTATAGCCCAATCAGAAATGCACGCTTTAAACTTAACAAAACGGTAACAAAATGAGATTAATTCAAATTTTATAAGTTCAAATATATAATTATAGGCTTCTAAATCTGATTATACATCTTAATTTTAATTTTAGAGCATTTTACTCAATTAAAATTTCAATTGTTTTACTGTATAGCCCAATCAGAAATGCACGCTTTAAAACCCAACTGAACGGTCACAAAATGAGATTAATTCAAATTTTATGTGTTCAAATATTTAATTATAGGCTTCTGAATCTGATTATACAACTTAATTTCAATTTTAGAGTATTTTACTCAGTTAAAATTTTAAATGTTTTACTTTAATACTCAATCTGAAATGCATACTTTAAATCCAACAGAAAGGTGACAAAATGAGATTAATTCAAATTTTATGTGTTCAAATATTTAATTATAGGCTTCTGAATCTGATTATACGGCATATTTCAATTTTAGAGTATTTTACTTAGTTAAATTTTCTTCTGTTTTACTGTAAAGCCCAATCAGATATGCACGCTTTAAACCCAAAAGAACGATCACAAAATGAGATTAATTCAAAATTTATGTGTTCAAATATTTAATTATATTCTTCTGAATCTAATTATACAACTTAAATTCAATTTTAGATTATTTTACTCAGTTAAAATTTCAACCGTTTTACTGTAAAGCCCAATCAGAAATGTTCGCTTTAAACCCAACAGAAAGGACAAAAAATTAGATTAATTCAAATTTTATGAGTTCAAATATTTAATTATAGGCTTCTGAATCTGATTATACAACTTAATTTTAATTTTAGAGTATTTTACTTTGTTAAAATTTCATTTGTTTTACTATAAAGCCCAATCAGAAATGCAAGCTTTAAACCCAACAGAACGATCAAAAAATGAGATTAATTCAAATTTTCTGAGTTCAAATATTTAATTATAGGCTTCTGAATCTGATTATAAATCTTAATTTTAATTTTAGAGTATTTTACTCATTTAAAATTTCAATTGTTTTACTGTATAGCCCAATCAGAAATGCACGCTTTAAACCCATCAAAACGGTCAAAAAAATGTGATTAATTCAAATTTTATGAGTTTAAATATTTAATTTTAGGCTTTTGATTATGATTATACAGCTTAATTTTAATTTTATAATATTTTACTCATTTAAAATTTCAACTATTTCACTGTAAAGCCCAATCAGAAATGCACGCTTTAAACCCAACAGAATGATGACAAAATGAGATTAATTCAAATTTTATGAGTTCAAATATTTAATTATAGGCTTCTGAATTTGATTATACAAATTAAATTCAATTTTGGATTATTTTACTCAGTTAAAATTTCAATTGTTATACTGTAAAGTCCACTTAAAAATGCATGCTTTAAACCCAACTGAACGGTCACAAAATGAAATTAATTCAAATTTTATGTGTTCAAATATTTAATTATGGGCTTCTGAATCTGATTATACAGCTTAAATTAAATTTTAGATTATTTTACTCAGTTAAAATGTTAACTGTTTTACTGTAAAGCCCAATCAGAAATGCACGCTTTAAACCCAACAAAACGATCACAAAATGAGATTAATTCAAATTTTATGAGTTCAAATATTTAATTATAGGCTTCTAAATCTGATTATACATCTTAATTTTAATTTTAGAGTATTTTACTCATTTAAAATTTCAATTGTTTTACTATATAGCTCAATCAGAAATGCACGCTTTAAACCAAACAAAACGGTCAAAAAATGAGATTAATTCCAATTTTATGAGTTCAAATATTTAACTTTAGACTTTTGATTATGATTATACAGCTTAATTTTAATTTTATAGTATTTTACTCATTTAAAATTTCAACTATTTCACTGTAAAGCCCAATCAGAAATGCACGCTTTAAACCCAATAGAACGATGATAAAATGAGATTAATTCAAATTTTATGAGTTCAAATATTTAATTATATAGGCTTCTGAATTTGATTATACATCTTAAATTCAATTTTGGATTATTTTACTAAGTTAAAATTTCAATTGTTTTACTGTAAAGCCCACTTAGAAATGCATTCTTTAAACCCAACATAACGGTGAGAAAATGAGATTAATTCAAATTTTATGTGTTCAAATATTTAATGATGGGCTTCTGAATCTAATTATACAGCTTAAATTAAATTTTAGATTATTTTACTCAGTTAAAATTTTAACTGTTTTACTGTAAAGCTCAATCAGAAATGTACGCTTTAAACCCAATAGAACGATCACAAAATGAGATTAAGTCAAATTTTATGAGTTCAAATATTTAATTATAGGCTTCTGAAACTATTTATACAACTTAGATTCAATTTTAGAGTATTTTACTCAGTTAAAATTTCAACTGTTTTACTATAAAGTCCAATCAGAAATGCAAGCTTTAAACACAACATAACAGTGACAAAATGAGATTAATTCAAATTTTATGTGTAGCTTCTGAATCTGATTATACATCTTAATTTTAATTTTAGATTATTTTACTCATTTAAAATTTCAACTGTTTTACTATATAGCCCAATCAGAAATGCACGCTTTAAACCCAACAAAACGGTCAAAAAATGAGATTAATTCAAATTTTATGAGTTCAAATATTTAATTATAGGCTTTTGATTCTAATTATACAGCTTAATTTTAATTTTATAGTATTTTACTCATTTAAAATTTCAACTATTTCACTGTAAAGCCCAATCAGAAATGCACGCTTTAAACCCAAAAGAACGATCTCAAAATGAGATTAATTCAAATTTTATGAGTTCAAATATTTAATTATAGCCTTCTGAATTTGATTATACATTATAATTTCAACTTTAGATTAATTTACTCAGTTAAAATTTTAATTGTTTTACTGTAAAGCCCAATCAGAAAAACACCCTTTAAACCCAACAAAACGGACACAAAATGATATTAGTTCAAATTTTATGAGTTCAAATATTTAATTATAGGCTTTTGAATCAGATTATACAGTTTAATTTCAATTTTAGACCTTTTTACTCAGTTAAAATTTCAATTGTTTTACTGTAACGCTCAATCAGAAATGCAAGTATTAAACCAAACGGAACGGTGAAAAAATGAGATTAATTCAAATTTTATAAGTTCAAATATTTAATTACAGGCTTTTGAATCTGATTATACAGCTTAAATTCAATTTTAAATTATTTTACTCAGTTAAAATTTTAGCTATGTTACAGTAAAGCCAAATCAGAATTGCACGCTTTATAAACCCAACAAAGCGATCACAAAATGAGATTAATTCAAATTTTATTAGTTCAAATATTTAATTATATGTTTTTGAATCTAATTATACAGCTTAAATTAAATTTTAGAGTATATTACTCAATTAAAATTTCACCAGTTTTACTGTATAGCCCAATTAGAAATGCAAGCTTTAAATCCAACAAAACGATCAAAAATGAGATTAATTCAAATTTTAAGAGTTCAAATATTTAATTACAGGCTTCTGAATCTGATTATATAGCTTAATTTTAATTTTAGAGTATTTTACACATTTAAAATTTCAACTGTTTTATTGTATAGCCCAATCAGAAATGCACACTTTAAAATTTCAGAGTATTTTACTAAGTTAAAATTTCAGAGTATTTAATTATAGGCTTCTGAATCTGATGATAGAGCTTAATTTCCATTTTAGAGTATTTTACTAAGTTAAAATTTCAACTATTTTACTGTAAAGCCGAATTAGAAATGCACGCTTTAAACCCAAAAGAACGGTCATAAAATGTAATAAATTCAAATTTTATGAGTTCAAATACTTCATTACAGGCTTCTGAATCTGATTATACAACTTAAATTCAATTTTAAATTATTTTACTCAGTTAAAATTTCAATTATTTTACTTTAAAGCCCAATCTGAAATGCACGCTTTAAACCCATCTGAACGGTCACAAAATGAGATTAATTCAAGTTTTATGAGTTCAAATATTTAATTATATGCTTCTGAATCTAATTATACAGCTTAAATTCAATTTTAGAGTATTTTACTCAGTTAAAATTTCTATTGATTTACTGTAAAGCCCAATCCGAAATGCAAGCTTCAAACCCAACAGAGCGGTGACAAAATGAGATTAATTCAAATTTTATGTGTTAAAATATTTAATTGTAGGCTTCTGAATCTGATTATACAAACTAAATTAAATTTTAGAGTATATTAGTAAGTTAAAATTTCAATTGTTTTACTGTAAATCCCAATAAGAAATGCACGCTTTAAAATCAACAAAACGGTCACAAAATAAAATTAATTGAAATTTTATGACTTTAAATATTTAATTATAGGGTTTTGAATCTGATTATACAACTTAAATTCAATTTTAGAGAATTTTACTCAGTTAAAATTTCAATTATTTTACTGTAAAGCCCAATCAGAAATGCAAGCTTTAAACCCAATAAAACGATCACAAAATGAGATTAATTCAAATTTTATGAGTTCAAATGTTTAATTATAGGCTTTAGAATCTGATTGTACAGCTTAATTTTAATTTTAGTTTTTTTTTATTCCTTTAAAATTTCAATTGTTTTACTGTAAAACTCAATAAGAAATGCACGCTTTAATCCCAATAGAACGGTCACAAAATCAAAATTAATTCAAATTTTATGAGTTCAAATATTTAGTTATAGGCTTCTGAATCTGATTATACAGCTTAATTTCAATTTTAGAGTATCTTACTTAGTTAAAATTTTAACTGTTTTACTGTAAAGCCCAATAAGAAATACACGTTTTAAACCCAACAGAACGAACACAAAATGAAATTAATTCAAATTTTATAAGTTCAAATATTTAATTAAGGCTTTTGAATCGGATTATAAAGTTTAATTTCAATTTTAGAGTATTTTACTCAGTTAAAATTTCAATTGTTTTACTGTAAAGTTCAATCAGAAATACAAGCTTTAAACCCAACAGAACGGTGACAAAATAAGATTAATTCAAATTTTTTGAGTTCAAATATTTAATTATAGGCTTTTGAATCTGATTATCCAACTTAAATTCAATTTTAAATTATTTTACTCTGTTAAAATTTTAATTGTTTTACTGTAAAGCCCAATAAAAAATGAACGCTTTAAACCCTACTGAAGGGTTACATAATGAGATTAATTCAAATTTTATGTGTTCAAATATTTAATATAGGCTTTTGAATCTGATTATACAACTTAATTTCAATTTTAGAGTATTTTACTTAGTTAAAATTTCAACTGTTTTTCTGTAAAACCCAATCAGAAATGCACGCTTTAAACCCAACAAAACGATCACAAAATGAGATTAATTCAAATTTTATCAATTCAAATATTTATTTATAGGATTATTATTCCGATTATACACCTTAATTTTAATTGTAGAGTATTTTACTTAGTTAAAATTTCAATTGTTTTAGTGTAAAGCTCAATAAAAAATGCACATTTTAAACCCAACAGAACGGTCACAAAATGAGATAAATTCAAATTTTATGAGTTCAAATTTTTAGTTATATGCTTTTGAATCTGATTATACAGCTTAAATTCAATTTTAGAGTATTTTACTCAGTTAAAATTTCAACAGTTTTACTATAAAGCCCACTCAGAAATGCAAGCTTCAAACCTAACAAAACGATCACAAAATAAGATTAATTCAAATTTTAAGAGTTCAAATATTTAATTATAGGCTTCTGAATCTGTTTATATAGTTTAATTTTAATTTTAGAGTATTTTACACATTTAAAATTTCAACTGTTTTACTGTATAGCCCAATTAGAAATGCACGCTTTAAACCTAACAAAACTATAACAAAATGAGATTAATTCAAATTTTATGAGTTCAAATATTTAATTATAGGCTTCTAAATTTGATTATACAGCTTAATTTTAATTTTAGTATATTTTATTCCTTTAAAATTTCAATTGTTTCACTGTAAAGCCGAATCAGAAATGCACGCTTTAAACCCACCAAAACGGTCACAAAATAAAATTAATTCAAATTTTATGAGTTCAAATATTTAATTACAGCATTCTGAATCTGATTATACAGCTTAAATTCAATTTTAAATTATTGTACTTAGTTAAAATTTTATCTATTTTACTGTAAAGCCCAATTTGAAATGCATGCTTTAAACCCAACTGAACGGTCACAAAATGAGATTAATTCAAATTTTAAGAGTTCAAATATTTAATTACAGGCTTCTGAATTTGATTATACAACTCAATTTCAATTTTAGAGTTTTTTACTCAGTTAAAATTTCAACTATTTTACTGTAAATCCCCATCAAAAATGCACGCTTTAAACCGAAAAGAACGGTCACAAAATGAGATTAGTTCAAATTTTATGAGTTCAAATATTTAATTATAGGCTTCTAAATCTGATTATACAAATTAAATTCAATTTTAGAGTATTTTACTCTATTTTAATTTCAATTGTTTTACTATAAAGCCCAATAAGAAATGTACGCTTTAAAACCAACAAAACAGTGACAAAATGAAATTAATTGAAATTTTTTGACTTCAAATATTTATTTATAGGCTTCTAAATCTGATTATACAACTTAAATTCAATTTTAGAGAATTTTACTCAGTTAAAATTTCAATTGTTTTACTGTAAAGCCCAATCAGAAATGCAAGGTTTAAACCCAACAAAACTATCACAAAATGAGATTAATTCAAATTTTACAAGTTTAAATATTTAATTATAGGCTTTAGAATTTGATTGTACAGCTTAATTTTAATTTTAGTGTATTTTATTCCTTTAAAATTTTAATTGTTTTACTGTAAAACCCAATCAGAAATGCACGCTTAAAGCCCAATAGAACGGTCACAAAATGAAATTAATTCAAATTTTATGAGTTCAAATATTTAATTATAGGCTTCTGAATCTGATTATACAGATTAATTTCAATTTTACAGTACTTTACTATGTTAAAATTTCAATTGTTTTACTGTATAGCCCAATCAGAAACGCACACTTTAAACCCAACCAAATGGCTCAAAATAAGATTAATTCAAATTTTACGAGTTCAAATATTTAATTATAGGCTTCTGAATTTGATTATGTAGCTTAATTTCAATTTTAGAGTATTTTACTCAGTTAAAATTTCAACTATTTTACTGTAAAGCCCAATCTTAAATGCACGCTTTAAACCAAACAGAACGATCATAAAGTGAGATTAATTCAAATTTTATGTGTTCAAATATTTAATTATAGGCTACTGAATCTGATTATAGAACTTAATTTTAATTTTAGAGTATTTTACTCATTTAAAATTTCAATTGTTTTACTGTATAGGCCAATCAGAAATGCTCGCTTTAAACCTAACAAAACAATAACAAAATGAGAGTAATTCAAATATTATGAGTTCAAATATATAATTATTGGCTTCTAAATCTGATTATACAACGTAATTTCAATTTTAGAGTATTTTACTTTGTTAAAATTTCAACTGTTTTACTGCAAAGCCCTATCAGAAATGCACGCTTTAAACCAGACAAAAGTGTCACAAAATGAGATTAATTCAAACTTTATGAGTTCAAATATTTAATTATAGGCTTCTGAATCTTTTTATACAGCATAATTTAAATTTTAGAGTATTTTACTCAGTTAAAATTTTAACTATTTTACTGTAAGGCCCAATCATAAATGCATGTTTTAAACCCAATAGAACGGTCACAAAATGAGATTAATTCAAATTTTATTTTTTAAAATATTTAATTATAGGCTTCTGAATCTGATTATACAACTTAATTCCAATTTTAGAGTATTTTACTCGATTAAAATTTCAATTGTTTTACTATAAAGCCCAATAAGAAAGGCACACTTTAAATCCAACAAAACAGTCACAAAATGAGAGTAATTCAAATTCTATGATTTCAAATATCTAATTATAGGCTTTTGAATCTGATTATACATCTTAATTTTAATTTTAGAGTATTTTACTCATTTAAAATTTCCATTATTTTACTATATAGCCGAATTTAGAAATGTACGCTTTAAACCCAACAAAAAGGTTAAAAAATGAGATTAATTCAAATTTTATTAGTTTAAATATTTAATTATAGGCTTTTGATTCTGATTATATAGCTTAATTTTAATTTTATAGTATTTTACTCATTTAAAATTTCAATTGTTTCACTGTAAAGACCAATCAGAAATGCACGCTTTAAACCCAACAGAACGATCACAAAATGAGATTAATTCAAATTTAATGAGTTCAAATATTTAATTATAGGCTTTTTATTCTAATTATATAGCTTAAATTCAATTTTGGATTATTTTAGTCAGTTAAAATTTCAATTGTTTTACTGTAAAGCGCACTTAGAAATGCATGCTTTAAACCCAATAGAACGGTCACAAAATGAAATTAATTCTAATTTTATGAGTTCAAATATTTAATTATGGGCTTCTGAATCTGATTATACAGCTTAAATTCAATTTTAGATTATTTTACACAATTAAAATTTTAACTATTTTATTGTAAAGCCCAATCTAAAATGCACACTTTAAACCTAACAGAAAGGTCAAAAAATTAGATTAATTCAAGTTTTATGAGTTCAAATATTTAATTATAGGCTTTTGAATCTGATTATACAGCTTAAATTCAATTTTAGAGTATTTTACTCAGTTAAAATTTCTACAACTTTACTGTAAAGCCCAATTAGAAATGCAAGCTTTAAACCCGATAGAACGGTCACAAAATGAAAGTAATTGAAGTTTTATAAGCTCAAATATTTAATTATAGGTTTCTGAATTTGATTATACAACTTAAATTCAATTTTAGAGTATATTAGTCAGTTAAAATTTCATATGTTTAACCGTAAAACTCAATAAAGAATGCACGCTTTAAACCCAACCGAACGGTCACAAAATAGGCTTCTTAATCTGATTATACAGCTTAAATTCAATTTTAGATTATTTTACTCAGTTAAAATTTTAAATGTTTTACTTTAAAGCTCAATCTGAAATACACACTTTAAACCCAACAGAACGGTGACAAAATGAGATTAATTCAAATTTTATGTGTTCAAATATTTAATTATAGGCTTTTAAATCTGATTGTACAGCTTATTTCAATTTTAGAGTATTTTACTCAGTTAAAATTTCATTTGTTTTACTGTAAAGCCCAATCAGAAATGCACGCTTTAAACCCAAAAGAACGATCACAAAATGAGATTAATTCAAATTTTATGTGTTCAAATATTTAATTATATTCTTCTGAATCTAATTATACAACTTAAATTCAATTTAAGATTATTTTACTCAGTTAAAATTTCAACTGTTTTCTGTAAAGCCCAATCAGAAATGTTCGCTTTAAACCTAACAAAAAGGTCAAAAAAATAGATTAATTCAAGTTTTATGAGTTCAAATATTTAATTATAGGCTTCTGAATCTGATTATACTGCTTAAATTCAATTTTAGAGTATTTTACTCAATTAAAATTTCTACAACTTTACTGTAAAGCCCAATTAAAAATGCAAGCTTTAAGCCCGATAGAACGGTCACAAAATGAAATTAATTGAAGTTTTATAAGTTCAAATATTTAATTATAGGTTTCCGAATTTGATTATACAACTTAAATTCAATTTTAGAGTATATTAGTCAGTTAAAATTTCATCTGTTTAACCGTAAAGCCCAATAAAGAATGCACGCTTTAAACCCAACAGAACGGTCACAAAATAGGCTTCTTAATCTGATTATACAGCTTAAATTCAATTTTAGATTATTTTACTCAGTTAAAATTTTAAATGTTTTACTTTAAAGCTCAATTTGAAATGCACACTTTAAACCCAACAGAACGGTGACAAAATGAGATTAATTTAAATTTTATTTGTTCAAATATTTAATTATAGGCTTTTAAATCTGATTGTACAGCTTATTTCAATTTTAGAGTATTTTACTCAGTTAAAATTTCATCTGTTTTACTGTAAAGCCCAATCAGAAATGCACGCTTTAAACCCAATAGAACGATCACAAAATGAGATTAATTCAAATTTTATGTGTTCAAATATTTAATTATATTCTTCTGAATCTAATTATACAACTTAAATTCAATTTAAGATTATTTTACTCAGTTAAAATTTCAACTGTTTTTTGTAAAGCCCAATCAGAAATGTTCGCTTGAAACCTAACAGAAAGGTCAAAAAAATTAGATTAATTCAAGTTTTATGAGTTCAAATATTTAATTATAGGCTTCTGAATCTGATTATACTGCTTAAATTCAATTTTAGAGTATTTTACTCAGTTAAAATTTCTACAACTTTACTGTAAAGCTCAATTAAAAATGCAAGCTTTAAGCCCGATAGAACGGTTACAAAATTAAATTAATTGAAGTTTTATAAGTTCAAATATTTAATTATAGGTTTCCGAATTTGATTATACAACTTAAATTCAATTTTAGAGTATATTAGTCAGTTAAAATTTCATCTGTTTAACCGTAAAGCCCAATAAAGAATGCACGCTTTAAAACCAACAGAACGGTCACAAAATAGGCTTCTTAATCTGATTATACACCTTAAATTCAATTTTTTATTATTTTACTCAGTTAAAATTTTAAATGTTTTACTTTAAAGCTCAATCTGAAATGCACACTTTAAACCCAACAGAACGGTGACAAAATGAGATTAATTTAAATTTTATTTCTTCAAATATTTAATTATAGGCTTTTAAATCTGATTGTACATCTTATTTCAATTTTAGAGTATTTTACTCAGTTAAAATTTCATCTGTTTTACTATAAAGACCAATCAGAAATGCACGCTTTAAACCCAAAAGAACGATCACAAAATGAGATTAATTCAAAATTTATGTGTTCAAATATTTAATTTTATTTTTCTGAATCTAATTATACAACTTAAATTCAATTTAAGATTATTTTACTCAGTTAAAATTTCAACTGTTTTCTGTAAAGCCCAATCAGAAATGTTCGCTTTAAACCTAACAGAAAGGTCAAAAAATTAGATTAATTCAAGTTTTATGAGTTCAAATATTTAATTATAGGCTTCTGAATCTGATTATACAGCTTAAATTTAATTTTAGAGTATTTTACTCAGTTAAAATTTCTACAACTTTACTGTAAAGCCCAATTAGAAATGTAAGCTTTAAACCCGATAGAACGGTCACAAAATTAAATTAATTGAAGTTTTATAAGTTCAAATATTTAATTATAGGTTTCCGAATTTGATTATACAACTTAAATTCAATTTTAGAGTATATTAGTCAGTTAAAATTTCATCTGTTTAACCGTAAAGCCCAATAAAGAATGCACGCTTTAAATCCAACAGAACGGTCACAAAATAGGCTTCTTAATCTGATTATACAACTTAAATTCAATTTTAGATTATTTTACTCAGTTAAAATTTTAAATGTTTTACTTTAAAGCTCAATTTGAAATGCACACTTTAAACCCAACAAAACGGTGACAAAATGAGATTAATTTAAATTTTATTTATTCAAATATTTTATTATAGGCTTTTAAATCTGATTGTACAGCTTATTTCAATTTTAGAGTATTTTACTCAGTTAAAATTTCATCTATTTTACTATAAAGACCAATCAGAAATGCATGCTTTAAACCCAAAAGAACGATCATAAAATGAGATTAATTCAAATTTTATGTGTTCAAATATTTAATTATATTCTTCTGAATCTAATTATACAACTTAAATTCAATATAAGATTATTTTACTCAGTTAAAATTTCAACTGTTTTCTGTAAAGCCCAATCAGAAATGTTCGCTTTAAACCTAAAAGAAAGGTCAAAAAATTAGATTAATTCAAATTTTATGTGTTCAAATATTTAATTATATTCTTCTGAATCTAATTATACAACTTAAATTCAATTTAAGATTATTTTACTCAGTTAAAATTTCAACTGTTTTCTGTAAAGCCTAATAAGAAAGGCACACTTTAAATCCAACAAAACAGTCACAAAATGAGAGTAATTCAAATTCTATGATTTCAAATATCTAATTATAGGCTTTTGAATCTGATTGTACATCTTAATTTTAATTTTAGAGTATTTTACTCATTTAAAATTTCCATTATTTAACTGTATAGCCCAATTTAGAAATGTACGCTTTAAACCCAACAAAACGGTCAAAAAATGAGATTAATTCAAATTTTATGAGTTCAAATATTTAATTGTAGGCTTTTAATTCTGATTATACAGCTTAATTTTAATTTTATAGTATTTTACTCATTTAAAATTTCAACTGTTTCACTGTAAAGACCAATCAGAAATGCACGCTTTAAACCCAACAGAACGATCACAAAATGAGATTAATTCAAATTTAATGAGTTTAAATATTTAATTATAGGTTTTTTATTCTAATTATATAGCTTAAATTCAATTTTGGATTATTTTAGTCAGTTAAAATTTCAATTGTTTTACTGTAAAGCGCACTTAGAAATGCATGCTTTAAACCCAACAGAACGGTCACAAAATGAGATTAATTCTAATTTTATGAGTTCAAATATTTAATTATGGGCTTCTGAATCTGATTATACAGCTTAAATTCAATTTTAGATTATTTTACACAATTAAAATTTTAACTGTTTTATTGTAAAGCCCAATCTAAAATGCACACTTTAAACCTAACAGAAAGGTCAAAAAATTAGATTAATTCAAGTTTTATGAGTTCAAATATTTAATTATAGGCTTCTGAATCTGATTATACTGCTTAAATTCAATTTTAGAGTATTTTACGCAGTTAAAATTTCTACAACTTTACTGTAAAGCCCAATTAGAAATGCAAGCTTTAAACCCGATAGAACGGTCACAAAATGAAATTAATTGAAGTTTTATAAGTTCAAATATTTAATTATAGGTTTCTGAATTTGATTATACAACTTAAATTCAATTTTAGAGTATATTAGTCAGTTAAAATTTCATCTGTTTAACCGTAAAGCCCAATAAAGAATGCACGCTTTAAAACCAACCGAACGGTCACAAAATAGGCTTCTTAATCTGATTATACACCTTAAATTCAATTTTAGATTATTTTACTCAGTTAAAATTTTAAATGTTTTACTTTAAAGCTCAATCTGAAATGCACACTTTAAACCCAACAGAACGGTGACAAAATGAGATTAATTCAAATTTTATGTGTTCAAATATTTAATTATAGGCTTTTAAATCTTATTGTACAGCTTATTTCAATTTTAGAGTATTTTACTCAATTAAAATTTCATTTGTTTTACTTTAAAGCCCAATCAGAAATTCACGCTTTAAACCCAAAAGAACGATCACAAAATGAGATTAATTCAAAATTTATGTGTTCAAATATTTAATTATATTCTTCTGAATCTAATTATAAAACTTAAATTCAATTTAAGATTATTTTACTCAGCTAAAATTTCATCTGTTTTACTGTAAAGCCCAATCAGAAATGCACGCTTTAAACCCAAAAGAACGATCACAAAATGAGATTAATTCAAAATTTATGTGTTCAAATATTTAATTATATTTTTCTGAATCTAATTATACAACTTAAATTCAATTTAAGATTATTTTACTCAGTTAAAATTTCTACAACTTTACTGTAAAGCCCAATTAGAAATGTAAGCTTTAAACCCGATAGAACGGTCATAAAATGAAATTAATTGAAGTTTTATAAGTTCAAATATTTAATTATAGGTTTCTAAATTTGATTATACAACTTAAATTCAATTTTAGAGTATATTAGTCAGTTAAAATTTCATCTGTTTAACCGTAAAGCCCAATAAAGAATGCACGCTTTAAACCCAACAGAACGGTCACAAAATAGGCTTCTTAATCTGATTATATAGCTTAAATTCAATTTTAGATTATTTTACTCAGTTAAAATTTTAAATGTTTTACTTTAAAGCTCAATCTGAAATGCACACTCTAAACCCAACAGAACGGTGACAAAATGAGATTAATTCAAATTTTATTTGTTCAAATATTTAATTATAGGCTTTTAAATCTGATTGTACAACTTATTTTAATTTTAGAGTATTTTACTCAGTTAAAATTTCATTTGTTTTACTTTAAAGCCCAATCAGAAATGCACGCTTTAAACCCAAAAGAACGATCATAAAATGAGATTAATTCAAATTTTATGTGTTCAAATATTTAATTATATTCTTCTGAATCTAATTATACAACTTAAATTCAATTTAAGATTATTTTACTCAGTTAAAATTTCAACTGTTTTCTGTAAAGCCCAATCAGAAATGTTCGCTTTAAACCTAACAGAAAGGTCAAAAAATTAGATTAATTCAAGTTTTATGAATTCAAATTTTTAATTATAGGCTTCTGAATCTGATTATACAGCTTAAATTTAATTTTAGAGTATTTTACTCAGTTAAAATTTCTACAACTTTACTGTAAAGCCCAATTAGAAATGTAAGCTTTAAACCCGATAGAACGATCACAAAATGAAATTAATTGAAGTTTTATAAGTTCAAATATTTAATTATAGGTTTCTGAATTTGATTATACAACTTAAATTCAATTTTAGAGGTATATTAGTCAGTTAAAATTTCATTTGTTTAACCGTAAAGCCCAATAAAGAATGCACGCTTTAAACCCAACGGAACGGTCACAAAATAGGCTTCTGAATCTGATTATACAGCTTAAATTCAATTTTTGATTATTTTACTCAGTTAAAATTTTAAATGTTTTACTTTAAAGCTCAATCTGAAATGCACACTTTAAACCCAACAGAACGGTGACAAAATGAGATTAATTCAAATTTTATGTGTTCAAATATTTAATTATAGGCTTTTAAATCTGATTGTACAGCTTATTTCAATTTTAGAGTATTTTACTCAGTTAAAATTTCATCTGTTTTACTATAAAGACCAATTAGAAATGCACGCCTTAAACCCAAAAGAACGATCATAAAATGAGATTAATTCAAATTTTATGTGTTCAAATATTTAATTATATTCTTCTGAATCTAATTATACAACTTAAATTCAGTTTAAGATTATTTTACTCAGTTAAAATTTCAACTGTTTTCTGTAAAGCCCAATCAGAAATGTTCGCTTTAAACCTAACAGAAAGGTCAAAAAATTAGATTAATTCAAGTTTTATGAATTCAAATATTTAATTATAGGCTTATGAATCTGATTATACAACTTAAATTTAATTTTAGAGTATTTTACTCAGTTAAAATTTCTACAACTTTACTGTAAAACCCAATTAGAAATGTAAGCTTTAAACCCACCAGAACGGTGAAAAAAATGAGATAAATTCAAAATTTTAAATGTTCAAATATTTAGTTATAAGCTTCTGAATTTGATTATAAAGCTTAGTTTCAATTTTTGAGTATTTTACTCAGTTAAAATTTCAATTGTTTTACTGTATAGACTAATCAGGAACGCACACTTTAAACCCAACCAAACGGCTCAAAATAAGATTAATTCAAATTTTACGAGTTCAAATATTTAATTATAGGCCTCTGAATCTGATTACACAACCTAAGTTCAATTTTAGAGAATTTTACTCATTTAAAATTTTAACTGTTTTACTATAAAGCCCAATCAGAAATGCACGCTTTAAACCCAACGAAGCGGTCACAAAATGAGATTAATTCAAATTTTATGTGTTCAAATATTTAATTATAGGCTTCTGAAGCTGATTATATAGATTAATTTCAATTTTAGAGTATTTTACTCAGTTAAAATTTTAATTTTTTTATTTCAATGCCCAATATGAAATGCACGCTTTAAACTCAAAAGAACGGAAAAAAAATAGATTAATTCAAATTTTATGAGTTCAAATATTTAATTATAGATTTCTGAATCTGATTATACAACTTAATTTCAATTTTAGAGTATTTTACTCGGTTAAAATTTTAACTATTTTACTATAAAGCCCAATCATAAATGCAAGCTTTAAACCCAACAGAACGGTTACAAAATGAGATTAATTCAAATTTTATGAGTTCAAATATTTAATTATAGGCTCCTGAATCTATTTATTCAACTTATTTTCAATTTTAGAGTATTTTACTCATTTAAAATTTCAACTGTTTTACTATGAAGCCCAATCAGAAATGCAAGCTTTAAATCCAATAAAACAGTGACAAAATGAGATTAATTCAAATTTTATGAGTTCAAATATTTAATTATGGGCTTCTGAATCTAATTATACAACTTAAATTCAATTTTAGATTATTTTACTCAGTTAAAATTTCAACTGTTTTCTGTAAAGCCCAATCAGAAATGTTCGCTTTAAACCTAACAGAAAGGTCACAAAATGAGATTAATTCAAATTTTATGAGTTCAAATATTTAATTATCGCTTTAAACCAATCAGAAATGCAAGCTTTAAACCCAACTGTTTTACTTTGTTAAATTTTATGTGTTCAAATATTCAATTATAGGCTTCTGAATCTGATTATACAGCTTAATTTCAATTTTATAGTATTTTATAGACTTCATCTACCGTGAAGTCCTTAAGAAGGTCATTATTCATCGGTTCAGTAACAATGGTAGGAATGTTATCCAAAATGGAAGATGCAATAGTGGGAGAGCAGGATGAGAAGAGGTTTAGAAAATAGTCAATAGCAATATTCATAATGTTATTTGTATGCGTATGCCATACATTTTGGTTGTTAAAAAGTCCAGCAATATTATTATTATTCTGTAGACTATTTGCTCGGGCATGAAAAAAAGGAAGTATTTTTGTCACCGTGTTCTAACCACTATATACGAGCTCGTTGAGCCCAGTATATTTCTTTCGCATTTGGTAAACTATCAAGCTCGCTTTTAGCGGAAATAAAGTTTTGGATGTCCGCATCAGAGAGATGTCGTTTGAGACACATATTAATGAAGTCATTAAGCTGCGTAATCCGTTCATTGGATTTGATACGTTTATTCCTTTGCCAAGAGGACAGAAAACGTCTAATATCCTCAAGTTTAGCTAAAGATGATCGAGAATGGTTAGACCAAATGGCACTAATTCGAGAGGAAACTTATGGACTATCAGCCCAACAGTTTTCAAAACGAAAAGGTTGTTAGAGTGGCTGGGTCGGATAACTCGAGTTGGATTAGTATCCAATAGGATAGGACAGTGGTCAGAGCGAGCCTGAGAGAAAGAAGTAGCTTGGAAGTTTGGAAAAGAGTTGAACCAGGCAGAATTGCCAAGAAAACGATCAATTCATTCCATGATCAATTCTGCTTGACGCCCAGATCTAGTCCAAGTTAACCATACGGATGATGGCTTGCAATCAAAGAGGCCATTCCTTGAGAGACAATCTCTGAAATTATTAATTTGTGATCTCGCACGACGGATATTGCCTCGTTTTTCATTATCACAGAGAATTTCATTAAAATCCCCTCCTAGAAGCCAAGGAAGAGAAGAGGCAGATTGTAAAGAATCTATCAATTGCCAAGTTTTATATTTGTTCGCAGTCTCAACAAACCCATGTAATCCTGAAAAGTGGAACTGTGACTGCCCAATGGATATAGTAACATCAATATGTCGATCCGAGTAAGAAAGCAAATTAATGGTGGTTTTAGTGTTCCAAAGGAGATCTAGCCCTGTACAAGAATGACTAGAGTCAATAGTTATGCAACCTTGCATTCCTAATTTAATCCTGATACGGTCCATATAATGTTTGTTTAATCTAGTTTCACAAAGGAACAAGCAGTCGGCATCATGCTTGGAGGTAGCATGTTGAAGAGCAAGAACTGCCTGGGTGTTGCTAAGACCCTGACAATTCCATCATAATAGTTTCATTTTGCTTGGCGGGGTTGAACCACGTCAACCACCGCCGGAGAGTTTTTGGTGATGGTACTGGTCAAAGTACGAAACCAATTTTTGGTGTCTGTAGGCCGAAAACCTTGAATCAAACCAGACATTACACCAGGAAAGGTGATAGTAAAAGCCCAGGGAAAGGTTGGTATATCGTGGAAAACAAAGCAAAAAATAGATAGTGTGCTTGTTGGTATGCCTGTGATTGGAGCTAACCAGTCCTCCTTGGAAATATATAAGTAACCTGTAGGAGGCCCAGATCCAGATTGATAACTAAGAATTAACGGTCTTGTGGGATTAAAACAAATAACACTAGTAAGGGTTAGGCCAGATTCCAAAGGGATACCTCGCTGGATTGAGAGTAATACACCATAAATGGTGTTAGTAAAAACCCTTAACAAGGGTGGTATGTTTATATAAGTGGCAACTAGAATAGAAAAGGTACAAAAAGAAGCAAAATTTTGATATCTAGAATGTAAAGGTTCGTGGATTATGCTAAGTAGAGTGTGTATCAAAGGAAGATAGTGCAGAAAAGAGGAAAACAACAACACTAAGAAATAAAAAAGATACAACAACATAATAAGATAGAGAAAAGAAAAAGAAACAATAAAATAATAGAGAGAATAAAAAAACAAGGCAATTAAGATATTATTAAACCAAATAAAAGAAAACTTCGAAACAAAAACCCTAAAAACAAAGCTAAAACAGCCACGCATTCCTAACTTGGTCCTAAAAAAGACCAAAAGAAAAATAAGCCTAGAAAAAAGAAAAAGCAAAAACAAAAAAACGACTTCATGCTTATGGATAGCATGTTGCAAAGCTTGAATTGTCTGGGTGTTGCCAGTACCCGGACAGTTCCAACATAAGTTTATCATTTGGCTCGGCGGGGTTGATCTGAGTCAACCTCCGCCGGAGAGTTTTTTGCGCTGCTCATCCCAACTTTCTCAGTAGGTGCTTTGCTAGTCGATCGAGGCCGTTTAAGCCTTGTATTCTCATCTGAATGTGGATTTCTCTTAGTACCTCTACTTGAAGTAGATCGTACAATTCGCTTGGGGTTGGTGCAGAGTCAAGCCAATCAGCTACCTCCTGGAAGTCTTGGTCATTGGCGAGATCATCATCCTCCAAATCCTGGAGTTTAGGTTCCAGAAGGCTCACTTCCCTAGGGTTGTTATGGGTTGTTTGTCGGGTTGTAATATGAGAGCTTAGATCGGGAGAAACCATTTGCAATGGTTGTGGAGGACAACGACGAGCAGATAGTTTACTAGCAACCGTTGGAAGGAGTCTGGGTCCAAGCGGGATAATATGCGAGGGATTATTACTAGGGACAGTAGATTCAATATCATCAACCGAAGGAGGTGCCATAGGGGCTTTACCTTTCCCATTGGTATTGGATGGAGAAGACGGCATCAGGCCTTTGTCTTTGTTATTTGTGTTGGAGGTTTGGGAGGATGTTGGTGTCGGTTGAGCAATGGTATCATTGGCAATATAACGAATGCGACCTCTTTGTGTAGGTTGCACATCCTTCATTTTAGGAACATGTCGTAGCCAATCGCCATATGGGAATTGCTCAGGCCGTGAATCTACCGGGATAGTACAAAAATCCAGGGAGTGACCAATTCTGAGCAAGCTAGTGGTAACCTACCTGGTCTTTGTGCTGGTAGGAATGGGTCACGTGTGAACCATCTTCTTTTTGCTGATGACTGTGTTGTATTCATTAAAAATACAACTACAGAAGCTCAACACCTTAAGAATGCTTTGCATACTTATGCCACCTCTTCTGGTCAAGCAATGAACTTTGAAAAGTCTACTATTTTCTTTTCCCAAAAAACGTCCATGTCGCATAGAGCGGAAATTAATGATATCCTTCACGTGCGAGAAGTTGACGACCCAGGTGTTTATCTTGGAGTCCCCCTCATAATAGGGAAAAACAAGACAACAACCTTGGGGTTTACTAGGGAAAAAATGAATGCTCGCTTGAGTAAATGGGATAAACACCTTTTATCCTTTAGTGGTAGAGAAATTTTTATTAAATCCGTCATACAATCAATACCTCAATATGTTATGTCTTGCTACCTTTTACCACAAAACATTATTGATGATATGACCGCTTCGATACGCCGATATTGGTGGTCTGGCAAAGCAGACAAACGAGGTTGGCATATGCTCCCTTGGGACATTGTCTGTCTGCCGAAAGCAGTAAGAGGTATAGGATTTCGCGATCTACACCACTTCAATGTTGCTTTACTAGGCAAACAAGTCTGGCGTTTGATTTGTGAACCTAACAATCTCCTTAGTCAGGTCTACAAATGTAAGTATTACCCATCGGATTCTATCCTTGAATCTGAACACACTCGGAGATCTTCTTTTGCCTGGAAAGGCCTTAGCATAGCTATCTCTAAACTTCGCAATGGTTTCTTCAAACGGCCAGGCATGTCTAGTCAAATTCAGATCCACTTTGAGAAATGGGGAGGCTCTCAGCCTATACACCTTTATGGTGATTATGAGGTGAATGACGAAGTACCTCTTCGGGCAGGTACTTTCATGCTACCTAACATGACCCGGTGGGATGAACTAAAGGTAAGAGAATACTTCTCCCATGAAGATGATAACACCATTCTTAATGTACCAATCATTAATGACACAAAGGACACCACTCTTTGGGGTCACCATGACTCTGGCATATATTCGGTTCGGTCAGGGTACCAATTTTTGCAACTACAACTAGGGCCAGTTAATAGGCCCCCTAAGCTTTGGAAAATTCTTTCTAAACTACCCACCTTACCTAAAGTTTGTTCCTTTGGTTGACGGCTATGTCATGATGCAATCCCATCTGGCCATAAAATTCTTCAGGCCAATCTTGGTACGAGAGTTTGTCCACTTTGCAACATGGCCATTGAAACCACCCTCCATGCGGTGAGGGACTGTACTAGTGCCAAGGAGGCGCTCTAGTTGGCAGGGTTTCCTACTCGAATTTTCTTGAACACGCATATTTCCGCCAACCAGTGGCTCTCTGAAGTTGCTAGTTTCCTTTCTTTACATCAATTTTCTTTCCTTCTTACGATCCTATGGAATTTATGGAACTGCCGTAACGACTTTGTCCATAATAATCATCTCCAACCGACCTGGTTAGTTGTTTCCAATGCACAAAAAATTTTCAATGACTATACATCAGTTAATGATGCTTCCCATCTACGTTCACAGCTAGCCGAACCTACTTTCGCTCAAGCTAGATGGACGAAACTGGCTCCTGGTTTCGTCAAAATTAACACAGATAGGGCCTTTGACCTAGTATTAAGGGGTGTTGCTGCAGGCGTCATTGCTCGAGACTCTTCTGGTTCTGTTCTCGGTGGATGCTCTATGCCTCTTGTCTGTCCAGACCTAGCTTCTGCCGAGGCTCTTGCTATTTTGAAAGGTTTAAGATTTGTTGTTGCCAATGGTTGGACTAATGTGATTATTGAAACAGATTCTGCTTCCATTGCTAACAAAGTTAACAACACTCATCACCAAGATCTTTCCACAGTGCAACATTTGGTGTCTTGCATCCGCTCCACTCTTGGTACTTTGCCTGATTGTAAGATTTGTTATATACCTAGAGACGCAAACGTTGTAGCCCATGCCTTAGCTACTAGGGTTTTGCGTTCTTTTACTTCTTGCACGTTTGATTGTATCTTTTCCGACTTTATTCGGGCTTCTGTAAACTCGGAGAGGTTCTCCTCTTCTACTCAATAAAACCATAGGTACTTTTTCCCCATAGGGGCCTACTCACCTCTCGGGGTGACTGGCTATAATGTTTTTTTAATTAGGCCCTTTCCTTCAAAAAAAAATTTAATTGTTTTACAATAAAGCCCTATCAGAAATGCACGATTTAGACCCAACATAATGATCATTAAATGAGATTAATTAAAATTTTATGAGTTCAAATATTTAATTATGGGCTACTGAATATGAATATAAAGCTTAATTTCAATTTTGGAGTATTTTACTCAGTTAAAATTTCAACTATTTTAATGTAAAGCCCAATCAGAAATGCACGCTTTAAACCCAACAAAACGGTCACAAGATGATATTAATTAAAATTTTATGAGTTCAAATATTTAACTACAGGTTTCTGAATCTGATTATAAAACTTAATTTCAATTTTATATTATTTTACTCGATTAAAATTTCAGTTGTTTTACTGTAAATCCCAATCTGAAATTCTCTCTTTAAACCCAACAAAAGGGTCACAAAATCAGATTAATTCAAATTTTATGAGTTAAAATATTTAATTATAGGCTTATGAATCATAAATGCACGTTTTAAACCCAACAAAATGGTTACAAAATAAGATTAATTCAAATTTTATGAGTTCAAATATTTAATTATAGTCTTCTGAATCTGATTACACATCTTAATTTAAATTTTAGATTATTTTACTCATTTAAAATTTCAACTGTTTTACTGTAAAGGCCAATAAAAAATGCACGCTTTAAACCCAAATGAACGGTCAAAAAATGAGATTAATTCAAATTTTATGAGTTGAAATATTTAATTATAGGCTTCTAAATCTGATTATACAACTTAATTTCAATTTTAGAGTATTTTAATCAGTTAAAATTTTGACTGTTTAACTATAAAGCCCAATCAGAAATGCACGCTTTAAACCCAACAGAACAGTCACAAAATGAGATTAATTTGAATTTTATGAGTTGAAATATTTAATTATAGGCTTCTGAATCTGATTATACAGCTTAATTTCAATTTTAAAGTATTTTACTTAGTTATAATGTCAATTGTTTTACTGTAAAGCCCAATCAGAAATGCACGCTTTAAACACAACAAAAGGGTCACAAAATGAGATTAATTCAAATTTTATGAGTTCAAATATTTAATTATAGGCTTTTGAATCATAAATGCACGCTTTAAACCTAACAAAACGGTCACAAAATAAGATTAATTCAAATTTTATGAGTTCAAATATTTAATTATAGACTTCTGAATCTGATTATACATCTTAATTTCAATTTTAGATTACTTTACTCAGTTAAAATTTCAACGATTTTACTATAAAGGCCAATCAGAAATGCACGTTTTAAACCCAATAGGACGGTTAGAAAATGAGATTAATTAAAATTTTATGAGTTCAAATATTTAATTATAGGCTTCTGAATCTGATTATACGACTTAATTTCAATTTTAGAGTATTTTACTCGGTTAAAATTTCAACTGATTTACTATAAAGCCCAATCGGAAATGCACGCTATAAACCCAACAGAATGGTCACAAAATGAGATTAATTCAAATTTTATATGTTCAAATATTTAATTATAGGCTTCTGAATCTGATTATACAACTAAATTTCAATTCTAGAGAATTTTACTAAGTTAAAATTTCAATTGTTTTACTGTAAAGCCCAATCAGAAATGCACTTTTTAAACTAGGGATGGCAAAGGATCTTGGACCCAACCCGAATTCGTAGATCCAGATCTGTTTTATAGGGTTTGGATTCTAAAATTTTAGACCCGATGGATATGGGTTGGATCTGGATCTTTTGATTAAAATACGGATCTGGATCTGACATTTAAGACCCGAACCTAGACCTGAATCCGTTTACCAATTTATTAAAAAACCCAGCTTTAGTTTTAAAATATATATAAATATATAATAGTAGGTTTTATATTTCACATTATTCTCTAATATATTTTTTATTTATTTATGAAAAAGAGACTTTTTGAAGGAATACATGTTTGTTCTACTATTAATGAAGATTGTGATGATGATGCGGAAATGGTGAATATCATTGACAAGTTATATAAGAAAGTTAATATATTACATAACCTTAATATTAATATTTAAATTTCACAAATATTATTTTCATAAAACATTTTTTCTCTTTAGTTGATAGTTTCTTATTTGTTTTAGGATGTTTACGATTTAAGTAGTGATGAAGATTAGTACTCTAAAAAATAAAAGTACGATACTCGGTTTGTGATAGTGAAATATTTTATGATCTACATTTCTTAATATTTGTGTTATTCAAAAGATATTTGTGTAATTATTAAGTTTTTTTTAATATTTTAATTTATCGTTTCTTATCATGATACTAGTTAATTAAGTTGTGATGTGAAATTAATTAATGATAGTTTTATTACGTTAAAAAATAGGTCGACTAGTTATTTTTTAATAGATTCGTTTTGGACCCGTTTTAGACCCGGATTCGTAAGATCCATTGGATCTAGATCTGGATCTCAATTTTCTAGACCCACAGATCTGGGACGGATCTGGATCCATGATGTAAAAATGGATCTAGATCTGGATTCGGCTAGATCCGGTCCAGATCCGACCCGTTGCCATCCCTACTTTAAACCCAACAAAAAGGTCACAGAATGAGATTAATTCAAATTTTATGAGTTTAAATATTTAATTATAGGCTTCTGAATCTAATTATACAGCTTAATTTTAATTTTAGAGTATTTTACTCATTTAAAATTTCAACTATTTTACTGTATAGCCCAATCAGAAATGCACGCTTTAATCCTAACAAAACGATAACAAAATGAGATTAATTCAAATTTTATAAGTTTAAATATTTAATTATAGACTTCTGAATCTGATTATACAACTTAATTTCAATTTTAGATTATTTTACTCACTTAAAATTTCAATTGTTTTACTGTAAAGCCCAATCAGAAATGCACGCTTTAAACCCAACAGAACGATCAAAAAATGACATTAATTCAAATTTTACGAGTTCAAATATTTAATTATAGGTAATTGAATCTGATTATACAACTTAATTTAGAATTTAGAGTATTTTACTCAGTTAAAATTTCAATTGTTTTACTATAAAGGCCAATCAGAAACGTACGCTTTAAACCCAACAAAATGGTCAGAAAATGAGATTAATTCAAATTTTATGAGTTGAAATATTTAATTATAGGCTTATGAATCTGATTGTACAGCTTAATTTTAATTTTAGAGTATTTAACTCAGTTAAAATTTCGACTGTTTTACTATAAAGCCCAATTAGAAATGCACGCTTTAAACCCAACAGAACAGTCACAAAATGAGATTAATTTAAATTTTATGAGTTCAAATATTTAATTATAGGTTGCTGAATCTGATAATAAAACTTATTTTCAATTTTACAATATTTTACTCAGTTAAAATTTAAATTGTTTTACTGTAAAGCCCAATCAGAAATGCACTCTTTAAACCTAACAAAAGGTTCGCAAAATGAGATTAATTCAAATTTTATGAGTTCAAATATTTAATTATAGGCTTCTGAATCATAAATGCACGCTTTAAACCCAATAGAACGGTCAAAAAATAAGATTAATTCAAATTTTTTGAGTTCAAATATTTGATTATATAGGCTTCTGAATCTGATTATACAGTTTAATTTCAATTTTATTATATTTTACAGTATTTTACTCAGTTAAAATTTCAACTATTTTACAATAATGCCCTATCTAAAATGCACGATTTAGACCTAACAGAATGATCATTAAATGAGATTAATTAAAATTTTATGAGTTGAAATATTTAATTATAGGCTTATTAATATGAATATACAACTTAATTTAAATTTTGGAGAATTTTACTCAGTTAAAATTTCAACTATTTTAATGTAAAGCCCAATCAGAAATGCACGCTTTAAACCCAACAAAAACGTTACAAGATGATATTAATTAAAATTTTATGAGTTCAAATATTAAACTACAGGCTTCTGAATCTGATTATACAACTTAATTTCAATTTTATATTATTTTACTCGATTAAAATTTCAGCTGTTTTACTGTAAATCCCAATCTAAAATGCTCTCTTTAAACCCAACAAAACAATCATAAAATGAGATTAATTCAAATTTTATGAGTTGAAATATTTAATTATAGGCTTCTGAATACGATTAAACAACTCAATTTCAATTTTAGAATATTTTACTCAATTAAAATTTGATGTGAGCACATCTACACAAGCTCAAACAGCTGATCCGGAGGTCTTACCATCAGGACCCATCACTCGATCAAAGGCTAAGCAATTCAGGGAAGTTCTTATTCTTAAATGTTTACAAGTCTCAGAATCCCTTAATAATGCATATGCCTTAGAGAATAAACTTTACACTATGTTACATACTGATGTGTAACATCTTGTAACTATATAGTACTTAAGCTAGTATTGTGTTTATTAAGCATGTAAATAGGTGTGTTTTCAATAAGTTCAATAAGAACACAAGCTCATAATCATGTTTACCATGTTTCTTTAGCTTGTTACATGTTTTCCAATATGATAACTATGTTTTTCAGCTTGTTTTAACTTTCTTTAATAAGTTTACAATACTTATGATGGTATAACTTTTGTTTTCTCATAGGCACAAGGAAGAGTACCAAATGAAGGACTTCACCTTAGCTCGGGAAAAGCTCAATGGATTTCTAGCAGCTCGTTTCAGCTCAACTAATCCTCAACACTTCAGCTAGCTGAATTCAGCTCAACTCAGCTCCATTCAGCTCAACTCCAGCTCTACTAGCTCAACTCAAGCTGGTGAGTCCCGGGATAGCTCAAAGGTGTCCTCCACGTGGGAGAGTGTGTCATGGTCATGTGACCAGCATGAGGGGCGTCCACCATCCATTCCAAGCATGTGCATGTGCATGGCATGTGGCAGATTCAAATTTCAAGATTTCCCTCCTTGAAGTTGGCGTCAAAGTAAGATAAGGACAAGGAGTTATTTCCTTTGAATTTCACACATAAAACACATGTGTTAAATGTTTGAAATTCAGTCTTCCCTCCCTCCAAAACCAGCCGGCCACAAAGGATAAGGATGAGTAGTTTTCTCATCCACATTTAACATAATTAACACATGTTAATTGTGCTTACATTTCAGCCACTCATCTGAAACTTCCAATTCAATTCTGGCCAAGTATTCTAGGCGCCAACTCCCTTGTACTAGCCTATATATATGTATACTTTGTAAAGGAAAAGAAGACAAAATTTTGAATGAAATTTACTTTTGTGAGAATTTCTCTCATTTCGGTTCTTTTGAGAACTTTCTGACTTCTCAAGTTCGTTGCTTGCGTGGTCAACCCCTTTGATACTTTGGGTTCTCGGTTGTAGATAATCGAAGGGTCCAAGTCCGTCTGAAGCAAGTTCAAGATAAGGTTCGGGTTCGTTCAACAGATTGTTCGAGTTCATCCTTGGAGTTTGTTTCATTTTATTTCTTTTCCTTGTTTTTATTTCATTTTCGTACTACCCCTTGCATCCTATTTTTCAACCTTGTCAGAAACTTCATTTCTCACCAGTCACCTCACCAAAGACCAAACCTAGCCATAACCAAACCAATACTTTCAACGTTCCACCATTGTCAACTTCTCCGAGCCTTCATCTTCTACATTCTGTCTACCTATATTTTTCAGCCCTTTTAAACACCAATTTGCAGCCATGCTTATTGCAGGAGACATCTTACTTCAATCCTAGATCCGAAACAATCAAGAAGGCGTCCTCAACAAGGAGCCCTCTTATCATGTGGTAATCAGAGCCTAGGTTGGATTACAAGTAAGAATCATCTTCGTGAGTGCAAAAACAATCAAAAAACAAAAAAAAGTCAAAAAAAAAAAAAGTCAAAGTCAACTCTAGTTAAAAAAAAAATTTCGAAAATTCAAAAAAAAATCAGAATATCAATAGTTGAAAGAAAAGCACTTCATGGTATTGAAAAGATGAAAGAAAATGCAAGTTTAATGTGTTCTACAGCATCAAACACTACCATAATCAACCGGGCATGAAGAATTGATTGTTCGGTGAAAGGAGAGTAGTAAGTGTTTCTTTGTAGTAAGTAATCCATTTTTTTTTTCTTTTCTTTTTCTTTCTTTCTAACCTTTACCTTACTTTACATCACTTTTCTTTCCATTTAACACTAACCGAATTTGTTGTGGACAGAACCTTACATTTCGATTGTCACTAACCGTTGTTGTTAAAGACTAACACTTGTGACAGATTTGAAGAAAGTCTACGCTAGTCCTCTAAAGAACTTATAACGAGAGAAGGAGTGGTAAAAGGCATTTGTGTGTGTGAGATCAGAAGGGGAATCAAAAGAGCCATTCAAGTATTCCCGAGTGAAACACGAGTGTTGGAGTGCCATTTTTATTTTTCTTTGGAGTGAACTTGTGAGGATCTTGTGTGTGTACTTTGTGAGGTCCATTTATCCTTATTTTATTTTGTGTTGTTTGTTCTTTACTAACAATGGCAGGTTCAAATGGAGATCGTGATGATCAACAACAAAACGACGTTCAACCAAGCCTTATGATGCAAGCCATGCTTCGAGAAGTCCGAAGAGTAGTGCAATCAGAGATTGAACAATTGCACGTGAGAATGGACAAGATCGAGGGATCTCAAAACAATTCCCATGATGACAACAATGATGACGTTGAAGAAGTGCAAGAACCGAGGCAGAATGCTCCTAGAACAAATGGGAGGCGTGTACAACACCAGGCACAACTGGATGACAATTTGAACAACATCAAAGTTGCCATACCCCCTTTTCAAGGACGATCAGATTCGGATGCATATCTTGCGTGGGAAAGCAAGGTGGAACACGTCTTTGATTGCTACAATTATTCTGACCAGAAGAAGGTTCGATTGGCAGCGATGGAGTTCGTTGACTATGCCTTAATTTGGTGGGATCAATTGATTCTAAGTAGAAGACGAACCGGTGAAGGTCCAATCAATACATGGGCAGAGATGAAAAGAATTTTGAGAAAGAGATTCGTACCATCCCATTACCATCGAGACCTATTTCAAAGGTTACAAACTTTGAAACAAGGAAATCGAAGCGTCGAAGATTATTTTAAAGACATGGAGATGGCCATGATGCGTGCTAACATTGAGGAAGACCGAGAAGCAACCATGGCGCGATTCCTTTCAGGTTTGAACACCGACATTGCCAATGCTGTTGAATTGCAACATTACGTCGAATTAGACGAAATGGTGCAAATGGCAATTAAGGTTGAGAGGCAGCAACGAAGAAAGATGTCGTCATCCCGAGGTAATAATTCTTTCAGACCTCCTTCCAATTCTGTTTTCAATCCTTCTAACAATTTCAGGAAACAAGTACCGTTTCAAAACAAAGAGAAGGGTGAAACGAGCAAGCCAAAGGCCCCGATTGTAGATGTTGGGCGTGGGAAGCAAAATGCACAACCAGAACGTCCAGAACGCTCAAGGGATATTCAATGCTTTAAGTGTCTTGGAAGAGGACATATTGCAAACCAATGTCCTAATCGGAAGACTATGTTGATGTTAGAAAACGGAGAGATTGAGTCTGAATCCGACAATGAAGAACATGAACCTTTACACGAGGAAGACAAGGATGATGCGGATGATGCCTTGGATACATACATGACCGGTGAAGCACTTGTCATAAAAAGAAGTCTAAATGCTACACCTACACAAGACGACCAGCAACGAGAAAACATCTTCCATACTAGATGCCTCATTAACGACAAGGTATGTGTTGTCATTATTGATGGTGGTAGTTGTACTAATGTTGCAAGTTCTTTCATGGTTGATAAGTTAGGCTTAAAGACGACGAAGCATCCCAAACCATACCGTCTTCAATGGTTAAATGATGGCGGAGAAGTACGAGTTACTAGACAAGTTTCGGTACCATTTACCATAGGGAGGTATAAAGATGAAATCCTTTGTGATGTCGTCTCAATGGATGCGTGTCACCTACTTTTGGGACGTCCATGGCAATACGACAAAGGTACGTTGCATGATGGAATTACAAATCGATATTCTTTTACACATGCAGGTAAGAAGATCACCTTAGCACCTTTGACACCGAGTCAAGTGCAAGAAGATCAGGTTCGATTGAGAAAGAATGTCGAGGAAGCCAAAACAGAAAGGAAGAAGACGAACGTATATGCGAGCGGCAAGGATATCAGGAAATGTTTTTCCTCTCAACAAACTTTACTTATTTTAATGTATAAGGAGTATTGTTTGTTATCTGATATTCCTAATGATTTGCCTACATCTATTACGTCTCTTTTGCAGGAGTTTGAAGACGTGTTTCCGGATGAGACACCGAGTGGGTTGCCACCTATTCGAGGTATAGAACATCAAATTGATTTCATTCCGGGAGCTACCATTCCAAATCGGCCAGCATATCGAAGTAATCCAGAAGAAACAAAGGAACTTCAAAAACAAATCACCGAGTTGATGGAAAAGGGTTACATTCGGGAAAGTTTAAGTCCGTGCGCTGTACCAGTGCTTTTAGTACCCAAGAAAGACGGAACATGGAGAATGTGTGTTGATTGCCGAGCGGTGAATCAGATTACCATCAAGTATAGGCATCCCATTCCTCGTCTTGATGACATGCTAGATGAGTTGTGTGGTGCGACCATATTTTCCAAAATTGATTTAAAGAGTGGATATCATCAGATTCGGATGCGAGAAGGCGACGAATGGAAGACAGCCTTCAAAACGAAATTGGGTCTGTACGAGTGGTTAGTGATGCCTTTCGGTTTAACTAACGCACCTAGCACCTTTATGCGTCTGATGAATCATGTTTTACGATCTTACATTGGAAAATATTGTGTTGTGTACTTTGATGACATTCTTATATACAGCAAGTCTTTGCAGGATCACGAGGAACACTTGAGGAATGTTCTTGGCACATTGAGAAAAGAAAGGTTATTTGGTAATCTGAAGAAATGTATGTTTTGTACTGATAAGGTTACCTTTCTTGGTTTTATCGTGACTGCACAGGGTGTGGAAGTCGATCCAGAAAAGGTGAAGGCGATTCAGGATTGGCCTCGACCGACATCAATAAGTCAGGTTAGATCTTTTCATGGTTTAGCTAGTTTTTATCGTCGGTTTGTACCTAATTTCAGTTCCATTACCGCCCCCTTAACCGGGATTATAAAGAAGAATTCAGTCTTCAATTGGGGTGATGAACAGGAAGAAGCCTTCTTGAAAATTAAGGATTATTTGACTAAGGCCCCAGTGTTAGCCTTACCTAACTTTGATAAAATGTTCGAGATTGAGTGTGATGCTTCAGGAATAGGAATTGGAGCCGTTTTATCACAGGAGAAGCGACCTATTGCCTATTTCAGCGAGAAGTTAAGTGGTGCTACCTTGAATTATCCAGTGTACGACAAAGAGATGTATGCATTGATTCGAGCTCTTGAAACATGGCAGCACTATCTCTTACCGAAAGAATTCGTAATTCACACCGATCACGAAGCTTTGAAGCACATAACAGGTCAGCATAAGTTGAATAAAAGGCATGCTAAGTGGGTTGAATTTCTAGAATCTTTTCCTTATGTCATTCGATATAAGAAAGGTAAAGACAACGTTGTAGCAGATGCCTTATCCCGTAGGTATGCACTTCTGAATTACTTAGACTCTCATTTGATTGGGTTTGCCTATATCAAAGAATTATATGCTACTGACCCTGATTTTGGAGAAAGATATACATTGTGTGAAAAGGGTGCAGATGAGAAATTTTATCGACATGATGATTATCTTTTCAAAGAAGGAAGACTCTGCATTCCTCAAGGGTCAATTCGAGAGGTCCTAATTCGAGAAGCTCATGAAGGAGGACTTATGGGACACTTTGGAGTCACCAAGACGTTACACATTCTCAAGGAGCACCTATTCTGGCCAAAGATGCGACGAGACGTCGAAAGGATGTGTGAACGATGCGTGACATGTAAGAAAGCAAAGTCGAAGGTATTACCACACGGTTTGTACTTACCTTTTACCTATTCCCGACTCCCCCTGGACTGATATATCTATGGATTTTGTGTTGGGATTGCCTAGGACTAGGACAGGTAGAGATAGTATCTTTGTTGTGGTTGACAGGTACTCAAAGATGGCACACTTCATTGCGTGTCATAAGACCGATGATGCTGTTAATGTGGCTAACTTGTTCTTTAAGGAAATTGTGCGTTTACATGGTATTCCTAGGTCGATTGTTTCTGACAGGGATGTAAAATTCTTGAGTCACTTCTGGAGGACTCTTTGGAGCAAATTAGGTACGAAACTTATGTTTTCTACTACTTGTCATCCCCAAACTGATGGACAAACTGAGGTTGTTAATCGTATTTTATCTACTTTACTCCGTTCCATCATCAAAAAGAATATTAAGACGTGGGAAGATTGTTTGCCGCATGTTGAATTTGCATATAACCATGCCGTTCATTCTGCTACTAAAATGTCACCTTTTGAGGTTGTTTATGGATTTAATCCTATCACTCCTCTCGATATGTTGCCTTTGCCATATGAACAAGTGACGAATAGGGACGGACAATCCAAGGCTGATTATGTAAAGAAGTTGCATCAACAGGTTAAAGATAACCTTGAACGAAGGACTCAACAATACGAGAAGCAAGCGAACAAAGGACGTAAGCGAGTTACCTTCGATGTTGGAGATTGGGTTTGGATTCACTTCCGAAAGGAACGTTTTCCAACCCAACGACGGTCCAAGCTGTTACCACGAGGAGATGGTCCTTTTCAAGTGGTTGAGAAAGTGAACGACAATGCTTACAAGTTGGACTTGCCGGGTGAATACAATGTAAGTGCTACATTTAATGTTTCCGACTTATCCCCTTTTAATGATTCTGCAGATTTGAGGACAAATCCTTTTCAAGAAGGGGGGGATGATGTGAGCACATCTACACAAGCTCAAACAGCTGATCCGGAGGTCTTACCATCAGGACCCATCACTCGATCAAAGGCTAAGCAATTCAGGGAAGTTCTTATTCTTAAATGTTTACAAGTCTCAGAATCCCTTAATAATGCATATGCCTTAGAGAATAAACTTTACACTATGTTACATACTGATGTGTAACATCTTGTAACTATATAGTACTTAAGCTAGTATTGTGTTTATTAAGCATGTAAATAGGTGTGTTTTCAATAAGTTCAATAAGAACACAAGCTCATAATCATGTTTACCATGTTTCTTTAGCTTGTTACATGTTTTCCAATATGATAACTATGTTTTTCAGCTTGTTTTAACTTTCTTTAATAAGTTTACAATACTTATGATGGTATAACTTTTGTTTTCTCATAGGCACAAGGAAGAGTACCAAATGAAGGACTTCACCTTAGCTCGGGAAAAGCTCAATGGATTTCTAGCAGCTCGTTTCAGCTCAACTAATCCTCAACACTTCAGCTAGCTGAATTCAGCTCAACTCAGCTCCATTCAGCTCAACTCCAGCTCTACTAGCTCAACTCAAGCTGGTGAGTCCCGGGATAGCTCAAAGGTGTCCTCCACGTGGGAGAGTGTGTCATGGTCATGTGACCAGCATGAGGGGCGTCCACCATCCATTCCAAGCATGTGCATGTGCATGGCATGTGGCAGATTCAAATTTCAAGATTTCCCTCCTTGAAGTTGGCGTCAAAGTAAGATAAGGACAAGGAGTTATTTCCTTTGAATTTCACACATAAAACACATGTGTTAAATGTTTGAAATTCAGTCTTCCCTCCCTCCAAAACCAGCCGGCCACAAAGGATAAGGATGAGTAGTTTTCTCATCCACATTTAACATAATTAACACATGTTAATTGTGCTTACATTTCAGCCACTCATCTGAAACTTCCAATTCAATTCTGGCCAAGTATTCTAGGCGCCAACTCCCTTGTACTAGCCTATATATATGTATACTTTGTAAAGGAAAAGAAGACAAAATTTTGAATGAAATTTACTTTTGTGAGAATTTCTCTCATTTCGGTTCTTTTGAGAACTTTCTGACTTCTCAAGTTCGTTGCTTGCGTGGTCAACCCCTTTGATACTTTGGGTTCTCGGTTGTAGATAATCGAAGGGTCCAAGTCCGTCTGAAGCAAGTTCAAGATAAGGTTCGGGTTCGTTCAACAGATTGTTCGAGTTCATCCTTGGAGTTTGTTTCATTTTATTTCTTTTCCTTGTTTTTATTTCATTTTCGTACTACCCCTTGCATCCTATTTTTCAACCTTGTCAGAAACTTCATTTCTCACCAGTCACCTCACCAAAGACCAAACCTAGCCATAACCAAACCAATACTTTCAACGTTCCACCATTGTCAACTTCTCCGAGCCTTCATCTTCTACATTCTGTCTACCTATATTTTTCAGCCCTTTTAAACACCAATTTGCAGCCATGCTTATTGCAGGAGACATCTTACTTCAATCCTAGATCCGAAACAATCAAGAAGGCGTCCTCAACAAGGAGCCCTCTTATCAAAATTTCAACTATTTTAATCTAAAGCCCAATCAGAAATGCACGCTTTAAACCCAATAGAAAGGTCACAAAATGAGATCAATTAAAATTTTATGAGTTTAAATATTTAATTACAGGCTTCTGAATATGATTATACGACTTAATTTCAATTTTAGAGTATTTTACTCGGTTAAAATTTCAACTAATTTACTATAAAGCCCAATCGGAAATGCACGCTATAAACCCAACAGAACGGTCACAAAATGAGATTAATTCAAATTTTATATGTTCAAATATTTAATTATAGGCTTCTGAATCTAATTATACAACTAAATTTGAGATTAATTGGTTTAACCTTATTCAAAGCCTATAATTAACTATTAGAACGCATGTCAAATTGGGCTTTAAAGTGAACCCATTAGAAATTTAACCGAGTAAAATACTCAAATTTAGAGCACTTTACTCAGTTTAAATTCTAATGTGTTTACTTTAAAACTAGCTAGATATACACACTTTAAACCTAACAAAACAATCACAAAAATATGAATAAATCAAATTTCTTGAGTTCAAATAGATAATTATGGGATTTTGAACCAAATTATACAACTTAATCTCAATTTTTGAGCATTTTACTTGGTTAAATTTCTAACGAGTTCACTAAAAAGCCCAATTAGACATGCACGCTTTAAATCGAACAAACCGACCACAAAATGAGATTCAATCAAATTAAATGGGTCCTAATAGTTAATTATAGGCTTTTGAATATGATTAAATCACTTAGTCTCAAATTCAAAGCACTATACTTGGTTTCAATTCCAATGTGTTTACTATAAAACTCATTCGATATACACACTTTAAACCTAACAAAATGGTTGCAAAATAAGTATAAATCGAATTTTATGAGTTCAAATAGTTATTTATGGGTTTTGAACCAAATTATACAACTTAATCTCAATTTTACAGCATTTTACACGGTTAAATTTCTAACGGGTTCACTTTAAAGCCCAATTTGACATGCACACTTTAAATCGAACAGTCCGACCATAAAATGAGATTCAATCAAACTACATGCGTTCTAAAAGTTAATTATAGGCTTTTGAATATAATTAAATCAATTAATCTCAAATTTAGAGCACTTTACTCAGTTTAAATTCCAATTCGTTAACTGTAAAATTTACTAGATATACACACTTTAAACCTAACAAAACCGTTGTAGATAATTACGAGATTCTGAACCAAATTATACAACTTAACCTCAATTTTTGAGAATTTTACTCGCTTAAATTTCTAACGAGTTCACTAAAAAGCCCAATTAGACATGCACGCTTTAAATCGTACAAACCGACCACTAAATGAGATTCAATCAGATTAAATGGGTTTTGATAGTTAATTATAGGCTTTTGAATATGATTAAATCACTTAATATCAAATTCAAAGCACTTTGCTCGGTTTAAATTCCAATGTGTTTACTATAAAACTCATTTGATATACACACTTTAGACCTAAGAAAACGGTCGCAAAATAAGTATAATCAAATTTCATGAGTTCAAATAGTTATTTATGGGCTTTGAACCAAATTATATAACTTAATCTCAATTTTAGAGCATTTTACTCGGTTAAATTTCTAACGGGTTCACTTTAAAGCCCAATTTGACATGCACACCTTAAATCGAACAAACCGACCATAAAATGAGGTTTAATCAAACTACATGCGTTCTAATAGTTAATTATAGGCTTTGAATATGATTAAACCAATTAATCTCAAATTCAGAGCACTTTACTCAGTTTAAATTCTAATGTGTTTACTTTAAAACTAACTAGATATACACACTTTAAACCTAACAAAACAGTAGCAAAAATATGAATAAATAAAATTTCATGAGTTCAAATAGATAATTATGGGATTTTGAACCAAATTATACAACTTAATCTCAATTTTTGAGCATTTTACTCGGTTAAATTTCTAACGAGTTCGCTAAAAAGCCCAATTAGACATGCACGCTTTAAATCGAACAAACCGACCACAAAATGAGATTCAATCAAATTAAATGGGTCCTAATAGTTAATTATAGGCTTTTGAATATGATTAAACCACTTAGTCTCAAATTCAAAGCACTTTACTCGGTTTAAATTCCAATGTGTTTACTATTAAACTCATTCAATATACACACTTTAAACCTAACAAAACGGTCGTAAAATAAGTATAAATCGAATTTCATGAGTTCAAATAGTTATTTATGGGTTTTGAACCAAATTATACAACTTAATCTCAATTTTAGAGCATTTTACACGGTTAAATTTCTAACGGGTTCACTTTAAAGCCCAATTTGACATGCACACTTTAAATCTAACAGTCCGACCATAAAATGAGATTCAATCAAACTACATGCGTTCTAAAAGTTAATTATAGGCTTTTGAATATGATTAAATCAATTAATCACAAATTTAGAGCAGTTTACTCAGTTTAAATTCCAATTCGTTAATTGTAAAATTTACTAGATATACACAATTTAAACCTAACAAAACGGTTGCAGATAATTACGAGATTCTGAACCAAATTATACAACGTAACTTCAATTTTTGAGAATTTTACTCGTTTAAATTTCTAACGAGTTCACTAAAAAGCCCAATTAGACATGCATGCTTTAAACCCAACAAATCGACAAAAAAAATGAGATTCAATCATACTGCATGAGTTCTAATAGTTAATTATGAGCTTTTGAATCTGATTAAACCACATAATCTCAAATTTAGAGAACTTTACGCGGTTTAAATTTCAATGTGTTTACTATAAAACTCATTAGATATACAAATTTTAAAACTAACAAAACGGTCGCAAAATAAGTATAAAGAAAATTTCATGAGTTCAAGTAGTTAATTATGGGCTTTGAACCAAATTATATTACTTAATCACAGTTTTAGAGCATTTTACAAGGTTAAATTTCTAACGGGTTCACTTTAAAGCCCAATTTGACATGCACACTTTAAATTGAACAAACCGACCATAAAATGAGATTCAATCAAACTACATGCGTTCTAGTAGTTAATTATAGGCTTTTGAATATGATTAAACCACTTAATGTCAAATTTAGAGCACTTTACTCCATTTAAATTCCAATGTGTTTACTATAAAACTCACAAGATATACACACTTTAAACCTAACAAAACGGTCGTAAAATAAGTATAAATCAAATTTCATGAGTTCAAATAGTTAATTATGGGCTTTGAACCAAATTATACAACTTAATCTCAATTTTAGAGCATTTACTCGTTTAAATATCTAACGGGTTCACTAAAATGCCAAGTTAGATATGCACGCTTTAAATCGAACAAACCGACCACAAAATGAGATTCAATGAAACTACATGAGTTCAAATAGTTAATTATAGGCTTTTTAATATGATTAAACCACTTAATGTCAAATACATAGCGCTTTTCTCGATTTAAATTCCAATGTGTTCACTATAAAACTCATTCGATATACACATTTTAAACCTAACAAAACGTTCGCAAAATAAGTATAAATAAAATTTCATGAGTTCAAATATTTAATTATGGTTTTTAAACCAAATTATACAACTTAATCTCAATTTTAAAGAATTTTACTCGGTTAAATTTGTAAAGGTTCATTAAAAGCCTAATTAGACATGCACACTTTAAATCGAACAAACCAACCACAAAATGAGATTCAATGAAACTACATGAGTTCAAATAGATAATTATAGGCTTTTGAATATGATTAAACCTCTTAATGTCAAATTCAGAGCACTTTACTCGGTTTAAATTCTAATGTGTTCACTATAAAACTCATTCGATATACACACTTTAAACATAACAAAACATCACACAATTTGTATAAATCAAATTTCATGAGTTTAAATAGTTAATTATGGGCATTGAGCCAGCTTCCATTGCCAACAAGGTTAGTAATGCTCATCACCAAGATCACTCCATGGTGCGACATTTGGTGTCCCGCATTTGCTCCACTCTTGCTACTTTGTCGGATTATAAGATTTGTTATGTACATAGAGACGCAAACGATGTAGCCCATGTCTTAGCTACTAGGGCTTTGCGTTCTTTTATGTCCTTTTCTTTTGGTTTTATCTTTCCCGACTTTATTCGGGCCATTGTAAACTCAGAGAGGTTCTCCGCTTCTTCTCAATAAAAGCATGGGTACTCTTTTCCCCATAGGGGCCTGCCTACTCACCTCTCGAGGTGACTGGCTATAGGGATTTTTAATGAGGCCCTTTCTTTCAAAAAAATTCTAAAGGGTTAATTCAAAAGCCTAATTAGATACGCACACTTTAAATCGAACAAATCGACCTCAAAATGAGATTCAATGAAACTACATGCATTCTAATAGTTTTGAATATGATTAAACCACTTAATCTAAAATTCAAAACACTTTACTCGGTTTAAATTCTAATGTGTTTAGTATAAAACTCATTAGATATACACACTTTAAACCTAACAAAACGGTCTCAAAATAAGAATAAATAAAATTTCATGAGTTCAAATCGATAATTATGGGATTCTGAACCAAATTATACAACTTAATCACAATTTTTAAGCATTTTACTAGGTTAAATTTCTAAAGAGTTCGCTAAAAAGCCCAATTAGACATGCACGCTTTAAATTGAACAAACCGACCATAAAATGAGAATCAATCAAACTACATGCGTTCTAATAGTTAATATAGGCTTTTGAATATGATTAAACCACTTAATTTCAAATTCAGAGAACTTTACTCGGTTTAAATTTTAATGTGTTTACTATAAAACGCATTAGATATACACACTTTAAACCTAACAAAACGGTCGCAAAATAAGAATAAATGAAATTTCATGAGCTCACATAGATAATTATGGGATTCTGAAACAAATTATACAACTTAATCTCAATTTTAGAGCACTTTACTCGGGTAAATTTTTAAAGGGTTCATTAAATAGCCTAATTAGACATGCACGCTTAAAATTGAACAAACCAACCACAAAATAAGATTCAATGTAACTACATGCATTCTAATAGTTAATTATAGGCTTTTGGATATGATTAAACCACTTAATCTAAAATTCAAAGCACTTTAGTCGGTTTAAATTCTAATGTGGTTACTATAAAACTCATTAGATATACACATTTTAAACCTAACAAAACGGTCTCAAAATAAGAATAAATCAAATTTCATGAGTTCAAATAGATAATAATTATGGGATTCTGAACCTAATTATGCAACTTAATCTCAATTTTTGAGCATTTTAGTCGGTTAAATTTCTAACGGGTTCACTAAAAAGCCCAGTTAGACATGCACGCTTTAAATCGAACAAACCGACCACAAAATGAGATTCAATGAAACTATATGCGTTCTAATAGTTAATTGTAGGCTTTTGAATATGATTAAACCACTTAATTTCAAATTCAGAGCACTTTATTCGATTTAAATTCCAATGTGTTTATTATATAAAACTCATTAGATATACACACTTTAAACCTAACAAAACGGTCACAAAATAAGAATAAATCAAATTTCAAGAGTTCAAGTAGATAATTATGGGATTCTGAACCAAATTATACAACTTAATCTTAATTTTTGAGCATTTTACTCGGTTAAATTTCTAATGGGTTCGCTAAAAAGCCCAGTTACACATACACGCTTTAAATTGAACAAACCAACCACAAAATGAGATTCAATGAAACTATATGCGTTCTAATAGTTAATTGTAGGCTTTTGAATATGATTAAACCACTTAATTTCAAATTCAGAGCACTTTATTCGATTTAAATTCGAATGTGTTTACTATATAAAATTCATTAGATATACACAATTTAAACCTAACAAAACGATCGCAAAATATGTATAAATCAAATTTCATGAGTTCAAATAGTGATATGATCACAACCAACAATGAATCAGAAGAATTTCCTATTGGACCTATGACTCGTGCTAAAACTATGAAATTCCAAGAGGCCATGAGAAATCTATTTATTCAAGGCTGGAAATTAGAGAATGCAACACCAACTTTGTTGGAACAATACAGCCTCCTCCTTGTGCATGAGTTTGCATGAGTTCTTTATTAAGTTTTTAAATTTAATTTCAGCATGTGTGCATGAATAAATAATGCTTGATGTTCATTTAAGCATATTAGCTCAATTAAGTTCATTAGTTTAATTAATGCATGATAGTTCACTTAAAGCATGTTAGTTTTCTTATGTTTATGAGTTCATTTAGTGTATGAGTTAATTAAACTAGATCATTCAATATAACTAGTTTCATTAATTATACTAGCTCATTAAATATGTTTCATGCATTCACTTTTATTGAATAAAGTCATTTACCAGCAATTGAAGACTCTTGAAGACACCATGATGGTTGGTCAGTTTCAAGACATTCAAGGGATATTTACACCACTTAAAGGTTGTCAGTTTCAACAATGTTACAAAGCGTTGAAGAGCTCCTAAATACACCACTTAAAGAGCTACTTAAACACTACTTAAGAGCTACTTTAACACACCATAAAGCTGATCAGTTTTTTATCAGAGAATTCATGCAATGAAAGCCTTCATTATCATCATTTAAGGGATAGTAAAGGCAAGAATTAAAACAACACTTAAGGAGGGAATTCAAGGAATATCAATCAACTTGTTCACCATTTTTGGTTTGGATACGGGCATATTTGAGTCTTGATATCTTCTTCAAACTTATTCCCCTATTTCTTATCTTTCCAACGCACTTTGAATCACCTCAATCCGATATCAGCAGCTTAAGATATGATTAAATTATTGAAGACAGTGCATGCTGGAAATGCAATGTGGGAATAGTCACAAGATGCTTCTTTCAAAACTTCAAGAGACCATTCAATTGCTGAATTCAATGCTTTATCAATAGCCCATTAAAGGAGGATGAATGACAACTTAATCAAGTTCATTAGACCAAGGGTTTCTCCCTGTGGATGATATGTATGTCTACATTCATCCTACAAATGTCCACATTCATCCTTCTAGATCAAACTTTTTGGCTGTCAATTGGAGATAAGGTAACCTACAAATTAATAGACCTTTATCACTAGAATAATGAGTGTTTAATCTTTGTTTAGGCCAATCAATTTGTTGTTGTCTTACACCGATAAATAGGCGCTCATTCCATTGTAAAAGATACAACTTTTGGCATATATTACAACTTGAGAGTGTTTCTCTTTTATAGTTCTTTTTGAACTTTATCGGCTTGCAAGATTGTTCTTGTGGCATTCATCCCTATTCATTTTTTTATATTGTTAGTTCCTAGTTATTATAACTAGAGGGTCACAATCCATTAACCTTTCACCCAAGTCATGGTTTAAAAACTCTTAAAGAACGGGTCTTCACTTTTTAGTGTTGGTTTCTCCTTTGTTTACACCACACCATCAATTACATTCCTTTTCTTCACTTCCATCATCAATACATCCATATTTTCCATACTTCATCCTAAACACAACAACCATCTTATCATCATTCTATTTCACCATATTATCTATTAACTCCATGTTACCTTGTAAGTTTCATTTTAAAATTCCTATTTCTAATTTTAGTTACTTACTAGAATCACGATCGAACAATCACAAATACAAATTCGAATATTTTGTAATCGGATTCGTATCAATTGGTATCAGAGCTACAACGAATCTGTAAGTTGTTAGATTTATCTCCCAAAAAATTGAAAAAAAAATTTGAAAAAAATCCAAAATATAAAAAATAAAGGTTCAAGAGGGAGGGATCGTATCTTAAAAGTATACAAAAAAGGTTTGGTTGTATTTTTTTATCACATTTTCTCAAGATTTCTATTTTATCTTTTTTACTATCTCTTTGCTACCTTTATCTTGTTTTCCTTTTCTAACCACTTTGTTTCAGCCGAATTCCACAAAGAAAGCTTGTTGAGCCTTGAGTAAGTTCTCTAAGGACTTAATTAAAAAAGAGAGCAAGAGTGGTAAAACGCAAGAGTGTTCATTAAGGGAAAAGCCTATCCCGAGTGAAACACGAGTGTGAGTGCATTTTCTATGGAGTAGAAAGGTGAGGATTTATGCTGGTAAGGTTTAATTTTTTTATCTAATCATGTCACAAAGATCTGGTCACAGTGGTCAAAGAGTTCCCAATTTGCAAAACCAAGCATTACTACAAGCAATGGCAAAGATGATTCAACAGTAATTGGAGCCCTTATTAGAACGAATTGACCAACTTGAAATTTCACAACCTTATCATGGTAATGAGTATCCTGAAGGGGTTGATGATGTGCATGAACATGATCAATCATCCCAAAATAGTATGGCACAGTAAGGCCAAAGAGCACGTCCAAGAGTAAATGATAATCTCAGCAACATCAAGATTACAATTCCACCTTTCCAAGGAAGAACTGAACCAGAAGCATACCTTGCATGGGAAAAGAAGGTTGAACACATCTTTGAGTGCCATAACTATTCAGAGCTTAAAAAGGTAAATCTCGTAGCCATTGATTTTATGGATTATGCACTTATATGGTGATGGTGAACATTCTATTTTTACTTGGAATGAGATGAAAGTTGTGATGTGTAGAAGATTCATTACAGCTCACTACCATATAGAGTTGTTTAACAAGCTTAAAAACCTTACACAAAGCAATCATAGTGTTGAGGATTATTATAAAGAGATGAAAGTTGATAAGAGGGCTCCTTGTTGAGGACGCCTCCTTGATTGTTTCGGATCTAGGATTGAAGTAAGATGTCTCCTGCAATAAGCATGGCTGCAAATTGGTGTTTTAAAGGGCTGGAAAATTTAGGTAGACAGAATGTAGAAGATGAAGGCTCGGAGAAGTTGACAATGGTGGAACGTTGAAAGTATTGGTTTGGTTATGGCTAGGATTGGTCTTTGGTGAGGTGATTGGTGAGTAATGAAGTTTCTGACAAGGTTGAAAAATAGGATGCAAGGGGTAGTACGAAAATGAAATAAAAACAAGGAAAAGAAATAAAATGAAACAAACTCCAAGGATGAACTCGAACAATCTGTTGAACGAACCCGAACCTTATCTTGATCTTGCTTCAGACGGACTTGGACCCTTCGATTATCTACAACCGAGAACCCAAAGTATCAAAGGGGTTGACCACGCAAGCAACGAACTTGAGAAGTCAGAAAGTTCTCAAAAGAACCGAAATGAGAGAAATTCTCACAAAAGTAAATTTCATTCAAATTGTCTTTTTTCTCCTTTACAAAGTATACATATATATAGGCTAGTACAAGGGAGTTGGCGCCTAGAATACTTGGCCAGAATTGAATTGGAAGTTTCAGATGAGTGGCTGAAATGTAAGCACAATTAACATGTGTTAATTATGTTAAATGTGGATGAGAAAACTACTCATCCTTATCCTTTGTGGCCGGCTGGTTTTGGAGGGAGGGAAGACTGAATTTCAAACATTTAACACATGTGTTTTATGTGTGAAATTCAAAGGAAATAACTCCTTGTCCTTATCTTACTTTGACGCCAACTTCAAGGAGGGAAATCTTGAAATTTGAATCTGCCACATGCCATGCACATGCACATGCTTGGAATGGATGGTGGACGCCCCTCATGCTGGTCACATGACCATGACACACTCTCCCACGTGGAGGACACCTTTGAGCTATCCCGGGACTCACCAGCTTGAGTTGAGCTAGTAGAGCTGGAGTTGAGCTGAATGGAGCTGAGTTGAGCTGAATTCAGCTAGCTGAAGTGTTGAGGATTAGTTGAGCTGAAACGAGCTGCTAGAAATCCATTGAGCTTTTCCCGAGCTAAGGTGAAGTCCTTCATTTGGTACTCTTCCTTGTGCCTATGAGAAAACAAAAGTTATACCATCATAAGTATTGTAAACTTATTAAAGAAAGTTAAAACAAGCTGAAAAACATAGTTATCATATTGGAAAACATGTAACAAGCTAAAGAAACATGGTAAACATGATTATGAGCTTGTGTTCTTATTGAACTTATTGAAAACACATCTATTTACATGCTTAATAAACACAATACTAGCTTAAGTACTATATAGTTACAAGATGTTACACATCAGTATGTAACATAGTGTAAAGTTTATTCTCTAAGGCATATGCATTATTAAGGGATTCTGAGACTTGTAAACATTTAAGAATAAGAACTTCCCTGAATTGCTTAGCCTTTGATCGAGTGATGGGTCCTGATGGTAAGACCTCCGGATCAGCTGTTTGAGCTTGTGTAGATGTGCTCACATCATCCCCCCCTTCTTGAAAAGGATTTGTCCTCAAATCTGCAGAATCATTAAAAGGGGATAAGTCGGAAATATTAAATGTAGCACTTACATTGTATTCACCCGGCAAGTCCAACTTGTAAGCATTGTCGTTCACTTTCTCAACCACTTGAAAAGGACCATCTCCTCGTGGTAACAGCTTGGACCGTCGTTGGGTTGGAAAACGTTCCTTTCGGAAGTGAATCCAAACCCAATCTCCAACATCGAAGGTAACTCGCTTACGTCCTTTGTTCGCTTGCTTCTCGTATTGTTGAGTCCTTCGTTCAAGGTTATCTTTAACCTGTTGATGCAACTTCTTTACATAATCAGCCTTGGATTGTCCGTCCCTATTCGTCACTTGTTCATATGGCAAAGGCAACATATCGAGAGGAGTGATAGGATTAAATCCATAAACAACCTCAAAAGGTGACATTTTAGTAGCAGAATGAACGGCATGGTTATATGCAAATTCAACATGCGGCAAACAATCTTCCCACGTCTTAATATTCTTTTTGATGATGGAACGGAGTAAAGTAGATAAAATACGATTAACAACCTCAGTTTGTCCATCAGTTTGGGGATGACAAGTAGTAGAAAACATAAGTTTCGTACCTAATTTGCTCCAAAGAGTCCTCCAGAAGTGACTCAAGAATTTTACATCCCTGTCAGAAACAATCGACCTAGGAATACCATGTAAACGCACAATTTCCTTAAAGAACAAGTTAGCCACATTAACAGCATCATCGGTCTTATGACACGCAATGAAGTGTGCCATCTTTGAGTACCTGTCAACCACAACAAAGATACTATCTCTACCTGTCCTAGTCCTAGGCAATCCCAACACAAAATCCATAGATATATCAGTCCAGGGGGAGTCGGGAATAGGTAAAGGTAAGTACAAACCGTGTGGTAATACCTTCGACTTTGCTTTCTTACATGTCACGCATCGTTCACACATCCTTTCGACGTCTCGTCGCATCTTTGGCCAGAATAGGTGCTCCTTGAGAATGTGTAACGTCTTGGTGACTCCAAAGTGTCCCATAAGTCCTCCTTCATGAGCTTCTCGAATTAGGACCTCTCGAATTGACCCTTGAGGAATGCAGAGTCTTCCTTCTTTGAAAAGATAATCATCATGTCGATAAAATTTCTCATCTGCACCCTTTTCACACAATGTATATCTTTCTCCAAAATCAGGGTCAGTAGCATATAATTCTTTGATATAGGCAAACCCAATCAAATGAGAGTCTAAGTAATTCAGAAGTGCATACCTACGGGATAAGGCATCTGCTACAACGTTGTCTTTACCTTTCTTATATCGAATGACATAAGGAAAAGATTCTAGAAATTCAACCCACTTAGCATGCCTTTTATTCAACTTATGCTGACCTGTTATGTGCTTCAAAGCTTCGTGATCGGTGTGAATTACGAATTCTTTCGGTAAGAGATAGTGCTGCCATGTTTCAAGAGCTCGAATCAATGCATACATCTCTTTGTCGTACACTGGATAATTCAAGGTAGCACCACTTAACTTCTCGCTGAAATAGGCAATAGGTCGCTTCTCCTGTGATAAAACGGCTCCAATTCCTATTCCTGAAGCATCACACTCAATCTCGAACATTTTATCAAAGTTAGGTAAGGCTAACACTGGGGCCTTAGTCAAATAATCCTTAATTTTCAAGAAGGCTTCTTCCTGTTCATCACCCCAATTGAAGACTGAATTCTTCTTTATAATCCCGGTTAAGGGGGCGGTAATGGAACTGAAATTAGGTACAAACCGACGATAAAAACTAGCTAAACCATGAAAAGATCTAACCTGACTTATTGATGTCGGTCGAGGCCAATCCTGAATCGCCTTCACCTTTTCTGGATCGACTTCCACACCCTGTGCAGTCACGATAAAACCAAGAAAGGTAACCTTATCAGTACAAAACATACATTTCTTCAGATTACCAAATAACCTTTCTTTTCTCAATGTGCCAAGAACATTCCTCAAGTGTTCCTCGTGATCCTGCAAAGACTTGCTGTATATAAGAATGTCATCAAAGTACACAACACAATATTTTCCAATGTAAGATCGTAAAACATGATTCATCAGACGCATAAAGGTGCTAGGTGCGTTAGTTAAACCGAAAGGCATCACTAACCACTCGTACAGACCCAATTTCGTTTTGAAGGCTGTCTTCCATTCGTCGCCTTCTCGCATCCGAATCTGATGATATCCACTCTTTAAATCAATTTTGGAAAATATGGTCGCACCACACAACTCATCTAGCATGTCATCAAGACGAGGAATGGGATGCCTATACTTGATGGTATTCTGATTCACCGCTCGGCAATCAACACACATTCTCCATGTTCCGTCTTTCTTGGGTACTAAAAGCACTGGTACAGCGCACGGACTTAAACTTTCCCGAATGTAACCCTTTTCCATCAACTCGGTGATTTGTTTTTGAAGTTCCTTTGTTTCTTCTGGATTACTTCGATATGCTGGCCGATTTGGAATGGTAGCTCCCGGAATGAAATCAATTTGATGTTCTATACCTCGAATAGGTGGCAACCCACTCGGTGTCTCATCCGGAAACACGTCTTCAAACTCCTGCAAAAGAGACGTAATAGATGTAGGCAAATCATTAGGAATATCAAATAACAAACAATACTCCTTATACATTAAAATAAGTAAAGTTTGTTGAGAGGAAAAACATTTCCTGATATCCTTGCCGCTCGCATATACGTTCGTCTTCTTCCTTTCTGTTTTGGCTTCCTCGACATTCTTTCTCAATCGAACCTGATCTTCTTGCACTTGACTCGGTGTCAAAGGTGCTAAGGTGATCTTCTTACCTGCATGTGTAAAAGAATATCGATTTGTAATTCCATCATGCAACGTACCTTTGTCGTATTGCCATGGACGTCCCAAAAGTAGGTGACACGCATCCATTGAGACGACATCACAAAGGATTTCATCTTTATACCTCCCTATGGTAAATGGTACCGAAACTTGTCTAGTAACTCGTACTTCTCCGCCATCATTTAACCATTGAAGACGGTATGGTTTGGGATGCTTCGTCGTCTTTAAGCCTAACTTATCAACCATGAAAGAACTTGCAACATTAGTACAACTACCACCATCAATAATGACAACACATACCTTGTCGTTAATGAGGCATCTAGTATGGAAGATGTTTTCTCGTTGCTGGTCGTCTTGTGTAGGTGTAGCATTTAGACTTCTTTTTATGACAAGTGCTTCACCGGTCATGTATGTATCCAAGGCATCATCCGCATCATCCTTGTCTTCCTCGTGTAAAGGTTCATGTTCTTCATTGTCGGATTCAGACTCAATCTCTCCGTTTTCTAACATCAACATAGTCTTCCGATTAGGACATTGGCTTGCAATATGTCCTCTTCCAAGACACTTAAAACATTGAATATCCCTTGAGCGTTCTGGACGTTCTGGTTGTGCATTTTGCTTCCCACGCCCAACATCTACAATCGGGGCCTTTGGCTTGCTCGTTTCACCCTTCTCTTTGTTTTGAAACGGTACTTGTTTCCTGAAATTGTTAGAAGGATTGAAAACAGAATTGGAAGGAGGTCTGAAAGAATTATTACCTCGGGATGACGACATCTTTCTTCGTTGCTGCCTCTCAACCTTAATTGCCATTTGCACCATTTCGTCTAATTCGACGTAATGTTGCAATTCAACAGCATTGGCAATGTCGGTGTTCAAACCTGAAAGGAATCGCGCCATGGTTGCTTCTCGGTCTTCCTCAATGTTAGCACGCATCATGGCCATCTCCATGTCTTTAAAATAATCTTCGACGCTTCGATTTCCTTGTTTCAAAGTTTGTAACCTTTGAAATAGGTCTCGATGGTAATGGGATGGTACGAATCTCTTTCTCAAAATTCTTTTCATCTCTGCCCATGTATTGATTGGACCTTCACCGGTTCGTCTTCTACTTAGAATCAATTGATCCCACCAAATTAAGGCATAGTCAACGAACTCCATCGCTGCCAATCGAACCTTCTTCTGGTCAGAATAATTGTAGCAATCAAAGACGTGTTCCACCTTGCTTTCCCACGCAAGATATGCATCCGGATCTGATCGTCCTTGAAAAGGGGGTATGGCAACTTTGATGTTGTTCAAATTGTCATCCAGTTGTGCCTGGTGTTGTACACGCCTCCCATTTGTTCTAGGAGCATTCTGCCTCGGTTCTTGCACTTCTTCAACGTCATCATTGTTGTCATCATGGGAATTGTTTTGAGATCCCTCGATCTTGTCCATTCTCACGTGCAATTGTTCAATCTCTGATTGCACTACTCTTCGGACTTCTCGAAGCATGGCTTGCATCATAAGGCTTGGTTGAACGTCGTTTTGTTGTTGATCATCACGATCTCCATTTGAACCTGCCATTGTTAGTAAAGAACAAACAACACAAAATAAAATAAGGATAAATGGACCTCACAAAGTACACACACAAGATCCTCACAAGTTCACTCCAAAGAAAAATAAAAATGGCACTCCAACACTCGTGTTTCACTCGGGAATACTTGAATGGCTCTTTTGATTCCCCTTCTGATCTCACACACACAAATGCCTTTTACCACTCCTTCTCTCGTTATAAGTTCTTTAGAGGACTAGCGTAGACTTTCTTCAAATCTGTCACAAGTGTTAGTCTTTAACAACAACGGTTAGTGACAATCGAAATGTAAGGTTCTGTCCAAAACAAATTCGGTTAGTGTTAAATGGAAAGAAAAGTGATGTAAAGTAAGGTAAAGGTTAGAAAGAAAGAAAAAGAAAAGAAAAAAAAAAAATGGATTACTTACTACAAAGAAACACTTACTACTCTCCTTTCACCGAACAATCAATTCTTCATGCCCGGTTGATTATGGTAGTGTTTGATGCTGTAGAACACATTAAACTTGCATTTTCTTTCATCTTTTCAATACCATGAAGTGCTTTTCTTTCAACTATTGATATTCTGATTTTTTTTTGAATTTTCGAAATTTTTTTTTAACTAGAGTTGACTTTGACTTTTTTTTTTGACTTTTTTTTGTTTTTTGATTGTTTTTGCACTCACGAAGATGATTCTTACTTGTAATCCAACCTAGGCTCTGATTACCACATGATAAGAGGGCTCCTTGTTGAGGACGCCTCCTTGATTGTTTCGGATCTAGGATTGAAGTAAGATGTCTCCTGCAATAAGCATGGCTGCAAATTGGTGTTTTAAAGGGCTGGAAAATTTAGGTAGACAGAATGTAGAAGATGAAGGCTCGGAGAAGTTGACAATGGTGGAACGTTGAAAGTATTGGTTTGGTTATGGCTAGGATTGGTCTTTGGTGAGGTGATTGGTGAGTAATGAAGTTTCTGACAAGGTTGAAAAATAGGATGCAAGGGGTAGTACGAAAATGAAATAAAAACAAGGAAAAGAAATAAAATGAAACAAACTCCAAGGATGAACTCGAACAATCTGTTGAACGAACCCGAACCTTATCTTGATCTTGCTTCAGACGGACTTGGACCCTTCGATTATCTACAACCGAGAACCCAAAGTATCAAAGGGGTTGACCACGCAAGCAACGAACTTGAGAAGTCAGAAAGTTCTCAAAAGAACCGAAATGAGAGAAATTCTCACAAAAGTAAATTTCATTCAAATTGTCTTTTTTCTCCTTTACAAAGTATACATATATATAGGCTAGTACAAGGGAGTTGGCGCCTAGAATACTTGGCCAGAATTGAATTGGAAGTTTCAGATGAGTGGCTGAAATGTAAGCACAATTAACATGTGTTAATTATGTTAAATGTGGATGAGAAAACTACTCATCCTTATCCTTTGTGGCCGGCTGGTTTTGGAGGGAGGGAAGACTGAATTTCAAACATTTAACACATGTGTTTTATGTGTGAAATTCAAAGGAAATAACTCCTTGTCCTTATCTTACTTTGACGCCAACTTCAAGGAGGGAAATCTTGAAATTTGAATCTGCCACATGCCATGCACATGCACATGCTTGGAATGGATGGTGGACGCCCCTCATGCTGGTCACATGACCATGACACACTCTCCCACGTGGAGGACACCTTTGAGCTATCCCGGGACTCACCAGCTTGAGTTGAGCTAGTAGAGCTGGAGTTGAGCTGAATGGAGCTGAGTTGAGCTGAATTCAGCTAGCTGAAGTGTTGAGGATTAGTTGAGCTGAAACGAGCTGCTAGAAATCCATTGAGCTTTTCCCGAGCTAAGGTGAAGTCCTTCATTTGGTACTCTTCCTTGTGCCTATGAGAAAACAAAAGTTATACCATCATAAGTATTGTAAACTTATTAAAGAAAGTTAAAACAAGCTGAAAAACATAGTTATCATATTGGAAAACATGTAACAAGCTAAAGAAACATGGTAAACATGATTATGAGCTTGTGTTCTTATTGAACTTATTGAAAACACATCTATTTACATGCTTAATAAACACAATACTAGCTTAAGTACTATATAGTTACAAGATGTTACACATCAGTATGTAACATAGTGTAAAGTTTATTCTCTAAGGCATATGCATTATTAAGGGATTCTGAGACTTGTAAACATTTAAGAATAAGAACTTCCCTGAATTGCTTAGCCTTTGATCGAGTGATGGGTCCTGATGGTAAGACCTCCGGATCAGCTGTTTGAGCTTGTGTAGATGTGCTCACATCAAAAGTACCCATGATCCGAGCCAACATTGATGAGGATTGAGAAGCCACAATAGCAAGGTTTCTATCTGGTCATTATCTTAACATTGCAACCATTGTTGAGTTGCAACATTATGTGGAAATAGAATATATGGTTCATATGGCCATGAAGGTGGAGAAGCAACTCAAAAGGAAAGGTGCAACCCGATTCTATAGAGGTTCTACTTCCAAATGGGGGCAAAGTAAATTAAAAAAGAATCCATCCTTTACTGATAATGACCGAGCCGGACCATTAAAGAATATCAAACCCATCGCTGAAATCAGCAAGGGAAAGAGTCCAGCCATACCAAGTAGATCCCGTGATGTACAATGCTTCAAGTGTTTGGGGAGAGGTCACATTGCAAGACAATGTCCTAACCGCAACACTATGTTCATCCGTGATGATGGAGAGATCGAAACTGACCAAGAAGAGGAGGAAGATGATGAAAAAGAATTTGAAGAAGAAGAAGAGTTGGAACATGCCGTGGATGGAGGGGTCCTTGTTGTTAAAAGAATCCTAAGCAAGCAAGCAATTGAGGGGGATCAGCAATGCGAGAAAACTTTCCATACTCGCTGCCATATTAATAGAAAGTTATGCCCTATCATTATCGATGGTGGTAGTTGCACTAGTGTTGCTAGTACATTAATGGTAGATAAACTTGGCCTAGAAACCTAATTTTTAGATTATTTTACTTAGTTAAAAATTCAACGGATTGTTGGTAAAGATCATTTAGGAATAAACGCTTTAAACCCAATAAAACGGTCCCAAAAAAAGAGATTAATTCAAATTTTATGAGTTCAAATATTTAATTATAGGTTTTTGAATATGATTATACAGTTTAATCTCATTTTTAGATTATTTTACTCAGTTAAAAATTCAACGGATTCACGGTAAAGCGTATTTAGGAATACACGCTTTAAACCCATTAAAATGGTCACAAAAAGAGATTAATTTAAATTTTATGAGTTCAAATATTTAATTATAGGCTATTGAATAATATTTTGCAGTTTAATCTCATTTTTAGATTATTTTACTCAGTTAAAAATTCAACGGATTGTCGGTAAAGCCCATTTAGGAATACATGCTTTAAACACAATAAAACGGTCCCAAAAAAGAGATTAATTTAAATTTTATGAGTTCAAATATTTAATTAAAGGAGTTTGAATATGATTATATAGTTTAATCTCATTTTTAGATTATTTTACTCAGTTAAAAATTAAATGGATTGTCGGTACAACCCATTTAGGAATATACGCTTTAAACCCAATAAAACGATCACAAAAAGAGATTAATTGAAATTTTATGAGTCCAAATATTTAATTATAGGCTTTTGAATAATATTTTACAGTTTAATCTCATTTTTAGATTATTTTAGTTAAAAATTCAAGGGATTGTTGGTAAAGATCATTTAGGAATACACGCTTTAAACCCAATAAAACGATCCCAAAAAAGAGATTAATTCAAATTTTATGAGTTCAAATATTTAATTAAAGGAGTTTGAATATGATTATACAATTTAATCTCATTTTTAGATTATTTTACTCAGTTAAAAATTTAACAGATTCACGGTAAAGCCCATTTAGGAATACACGCTTTAAACCCAATAAAACGGTCCCCAAAAGAGATTAATTAAAATTCTAAGAGTTCAAATATTTTATTATAGGCTTTTGAATCTTATTATACAGTTTAATCTCAATTTTAGATTATTTTACTCAGTTAAAAATTCAACGGATTCACAGTAAAGGCCATTTAGAGATCCACGCTTTAAACCCAATAAAACGATCCCCCAAAAGAGATTAATTCAAATGTTATGAGTTCAAATATTTAATTATAGGCTTTTAAATCTGATTATACAGTTTAATCTCCATTTTAGAGTATTTTATTCAGTTAAAAATTCAACGGATTCACGGTAAAGTGTATTTAAGAATACACGCTTTAAACCCAATAAAACGATCACAAAAAGAGATTAATTAAAATTTTATGAGTTCAAATATTTAATTATAGGCTTTTGAATATGATTATACAGTTTTATCTCATTTTTAGATTATTTTACTCAGTTAAAAATTTAATGGATTCACGATAAAAGACATTTAGAAATGCACGCTTTAAACCCAATAAAACGGTCACAAAAAGAGATTAATTGAAATTTTATGAGTTCAAGTATTTAATTAAAGGCTTTTAAATATGATTATACAGTTTAATCTCATTTTTAGATTATTTTACTCAGTTAAAAATTCAATGGATTGTCGGTACAGCCCATTTAGGAGTACACGCTTTAAACCCAACAAAACGGTCCAAAAAAAGAGATTAATTAAAATTTATGAGTTCAAATATAGTTTAATCTCATTTTTAGATTATTTTTCTCAGTTAAAAATTCCACGGATTCACGGTAAAGCGTATTTAGAAATGCATGCTTTAAACCCAATAAAACGATCCCAAAAAAGAGATTAATTCAAATTTTATGAGTTTGAATATTTAATTATAGGCTTTTGAATATGATTATACAGTTTAATCTCATTTTTAGATTATTTTACTCAGTTAAAAATTCAACGGATTCACGGTAAAGCATATTTCGAAATACACTCTTTAAACCCAATAAAACGGTCCCCAAAAGAGATTAATTAAAATTCTAAGAGTTCAAATATTTTATTATAGGCTTTTGAATCTTATTATACAGTTTAATCTCAATTTTAGATTATTTTACTCAGTTAAAAATTCAACGGATTCACAGTAAAGGCCATTTAGATATCCACGCTTTAAACCCAATAAAACGATCCCCCAAAAGAGATTAATTCAAATATTATGAGTTCAAATATTTAATTATAGGCTTTTAAATCTGATTATACAGTTTAATCTCCATTTTAGAGTATTTTATTCAGTTAAAAATTCAACGGATTCACGGTAAAGTGTATTTAGGAATACACGCTTTAAACCCAATAAAACGATCACAAAAAGAGATTAATTAAAATTTTATGAGTTCAAATATTTAATTATAGGCTGTTGAATATGATTATACAGTTTTATCTCATTTTTAGATTATTTTACTCAGTTAAAAATTCCACGGATTCACGGTAAAGCGTATTTAGAAATGCACGCTTTAAACCCAATAAAACGATCCCAAAAAAAAGATTAATTCAAATTTTATGAGTTTGAATATTTAATTATAGGCTTTTGAATATGATTATACAGTTTAATCTCATTTTTAGATTTTTTTACTCAGTTAAAAATTCAACGGATTCACGGTAAAGCCCATTTAGGAATACAAGCTTTAAACCCAATAAAACGGTCACAAAAAGAGATTAATTGAAATTTTATGAGTTCAAATATTTAATTATAGGCTTTTAAATATGATTATACAGTTTAATATCATTTTTAGATTATTTTACTCAGTTAAAAATTCAATGGATTCACTGTAAAGCCCGTTTAGGAATATACACTTTAAACCCAATAAAACGATCACAAAAAGAGATTAATTGAAATTTTATGAGTTCAAATATTTAATTCTATGATTTTGAATAATATTTTATAATTTAATCTCATTTTTAGATTATTTTACTCTGTTAAAAATTCAACGGATTGTCGGTAAATCCCATTTAGGAATACACGCTTTAAATCCAATAAAACTGTCCCAAAAAAGAGATTAATTCAAATTTTATGAATTCTAATATTTAATTATAGGGTTTTGAATATTACTATACAGTTTAATCTCATTTTTGATTATTTTACGCAGTTAAAAATTCAACGGATTCACGGTAAAGCGTATTTCGAAATACACTCTTTAAACCCAATAAAACGGTCCCCAAAAGAGATTAATTAAAATTCTAAGAGTTCAAATATTTTATTATAGGCTTTTGAATCTTATTATACAGTTTAATCTCAATTTTAGATTATTTTACTCTATTAATGATGTGAGCACATCTACACAAGCTCAAACAGCTGATCCGGAGGTCTTACCATCAGGACCCATCACTCGATCAAAGGCTAAGCAATTCAGGGAAGTTCTTATTCTTAAATGTTTACAAGTCTCAGAATCCCTTAATAATGCATATGCCTTAGAGAATAAACTTTACACTATGTTACATACTGATGTGTAACATCTTGTAACTATATAGTACTTAAGCTAGTATTGTGTTTATTAAGCATGTAAATAGGTGTGTTTTCAATAAGTTCAATAAGAACACAAGCTCATAATCATGTTTACCATGTTTCTTTAGCTTGTTACATGTTTTCCAATATGATAACTATGTTTTTCAGCTTGTTTTAACTTTCTTTAATAAGTTTACAATACTTATGATGGTATAACTTTTGTTTTCTCATAGGCACAAGGAAGAGTACCAAATGAAGGACTTCACCTTAGCTCGGAAAAAGCTCAATGGATTTCTAGCAGCTCGTTTCAGCTCAACTAATCCTCAACACTTCAGCTAGCTGAATTCAGCTCAACTCAGCTCCATTCAGCTCAACTCCAGCTCTACTAGCTCAACTCAAGCTGGTGAGTCCCGGGATAGCTCAAAGGTGTCCTCCACGTGGGAGAGTGTGTCATGGTCATGTGACCAGCATGAGGGGCGTCCACCATCCATTCCAAGCATGTGCATGTGCATGGCATGTGGCAGATTCAAATTTCAAGATTTCCCTCCTTGAAGTTGGCGTCAAAGTAAGATAAGGACAAGGAGTTATTTCCTTTGAATTTCACACATAAAACACATGTGTTAAATGTTTGAAATTCAGTCTTCCCTCCCTCCAAAACCAGCCGGCCACAAAGGATAAGGATGAGTAGTTTTCTCATCCACATTTAACATAATTAACACATGTTAATTGTGCTTACATTTCAGCCACTCATCTGAAACTTCCAATTCAATTCTGGCCAAGTATTCTAGGCGCCAACTCCCTTGTACTAGCCTATATATATGTATACTTTGTAAAGGAGAAAAAGACAATTTTGAATGAAATTTACTTTTGTGAGAATTTCTCTCATTTCGGTTCTTTTGAGAACTTTCTGACTTCTCAAGTTCGTTGCTTGCGTGGTCAACCCCTTTGATACTTTGGGTTCTCGGTTGTAGATAATCGAAGGGTCCAAGTCCGTCTGAAGCAAGTTCAAGATAAGGTTCGGGTTCGTTCAACAGATTGTTCGAGTTCATCCTTGGAGTTTGTTTCATTTTATTTCTTTTCCTTGTTTTTATTTCATTTTCGTACTACCCCTTGCATCCTATTTTTCAACCTTGTCAGAAACTTCATTTCTCACCAGTCACCTCACCAAAGACCAAACCTAGCCATAACCAAACCAATACTTTCAACGTTCCACCATTGTCAACTTCTCCGAGCCTTCATCTTCTACATTCTGTCTACCTATATTTTTCAGCCTTTTTAAACACCAATTTGCAGCCATGCTTATTGCAGGAGACATCTTACTTCAATCCTAGATCCGAAACAATCAAGAAGGCGTCCTCAACAAGGAGCCCTCTTATCATGTGGTATCAGAGCCTAGGTTGGATTACAAGTAAGAATCATCTTCGTGAGTGCAAAAACAATCAAAAAACAAAAAAAAGTCAAAAAAAAAAGTCAAAGTCAACTCTAGTTAAAAAAAAATTTCGAAAATTCAAAAAAAAATCAGAATATCAATAGTTGAAAGAAAAGCACTTCATGGTATTGAAAAGATGAAAGAAAATGCAAGTTTAATGTGTTCTACAGCATCAAACACTACCATAATCAACCGGGCATGAAGAATTGATTGTTCGGTGAAAGGAGAGTAGTAAGTGTTTCTTTGTAGTAAGTAATCCATTTTTTTTTTTTCTTTTCTTTTTCTTTCTTTCTAACCTTTACCTTACTTTACATCACTTTTCTTTCCATTTAACACTAACCGAATTTGTTTTGGACAGAACCTTACATTTCGATTGTCACTAACCGTTGTTGTTAAAGACTAACACTTGTGACAGATTTGAAGAAAGTCTACGCTAGTCCTCTAAAGAACTTATAACGAGAGAAGGAGTGGTAAAAGGCATTTGTGTGTGTGAGATCAGAAGGGGAATCAAAAGAGCCATTCAAGTATTCCCGAGTGAAACACGAGTGTTGGAGTGCCATTTTTATTTTTCTTTGGAGTGAACTTGTGAGGATCTTGTGTGTGTACTTTGTGAGGTCCATTTATCCTTATTTTATTTTGTGTTGTTTGTTCTTTACTAACAATGGCAGGTTCAAATGGAGATCGTGATGATCAACAACAAAACGACGTTCAACCAAGCCTTATGATGCAAGCCATGCTTCGAGAAGTCCGAAGAGTAGTGCAATCAGAGATTGAACAATTGCACGTGAGAATGGACAAGATCGAGGGATCTCAAAACAATTCCCATGATGACAACAATGATGACGTTGAAGAAGTGCAAGAACCGAGGCAGAATGCTCCTAGAACAAATGGGAGGCGTGTACAACACCAGGCACAACTGGATGACAATTTGAACAACATCAAAGTTGCCATACCCCCTTTTCAAGGACGATCAGATCCGGATGCATATCTTGCGTGGGAAAGCAAGGTGGAACACGTCTTTGATTGCTACAATTATTCTGACCAGAAGAAGGTTCGATTGGCAGCGATGGAGTTCGTTGACTATGCCTTAATTTGGTGGGATCAATTGATTCTAAGTAGAAGACGAACCGGTGAAGGTCCAATCAATACATGGGCAGAGATGAAAAGAATTTTGAGAAAGAGATTCGTACCATCCCATTACCATCGAGACCTATTTCAAAGGTTACAAACTTTGAAACAAGGAAATCGAAGCGTCGAAGATTATTTTAAAGACATGGAGATGGCCATGATGCGTGCTAACATTGAGGAAGACCGAGAAGCAACCATGGCGCGATTCCTTTCAGGTTTGAACACCGACATTGCCAATGCTGTTGAATTGCAACATTACGTCGAATTAGACGAAATGGTGCAAATGGCAATTAAGGTTGAGAGGCAGCAACGAAGAAAGATGTCGTCATCCCGAGGTAATAATTCTTTCAGACCTCCTTCCAATTCTGTTTTCAATCCTTCTAACAATTTCAGGAAACAAGTACCGTTTCAAAACAAAGAGAAGGGTGAAACGAGCAAGCCAAAGGCCCCGATTGTAGATGTTGGGCGTGGGAAGCAAAATGCACAACCAGAACGTCCAGAACGCTCAAGGGATATTCAATGCTTTAAGTGTCTTGGAAGAGGACATATTGCAAGCCAATGTCCTAATCGGAAGACTATGTTGATGTTAGAAAACGGAGAGATAGAGTCTGAATCCGACAATGAAGAACATGAACCTTTACACGAGGAAGACAAGGATGATGCGGATGATGCCTTGGATACATACATGACCGGTGAAGCACTTGTCATAAAAAGAAGTCTAAATGCTACACCTACACAAGACGACCAGCAACGAGAAAACATCTTCCATACTAGATGCCTCATTAACGACAAGGTATGTGTTGTCATTATTGATGGTGGTAGTTGTACTAATGTTGCAAGTTCTTTTATGGTTGATAAGTTAGGCTTAAAGACGACGAAGCATCCCAAACCATACCGTCTTCAATGGTTAAATGATGGCGGAGAAGTACGAGTTACTAGACAAGTTTCGGTACCATTTACCATAGGGAGGTATAAAGATGAAATCCTTTGTGATGTCGTCTCAATGGATGCGTGTCACCTACTTTTGGGACGTCCATGGCAATACGACAAAGGTACGTTGCATGATGGAATTACAAATCGATATTCTTTTACACATGCAGGTAAGAAGATCACCTTAGCACCTTTGACACCGAGTCAAGTGCAAGAAGATCAGGTTCGATTGAGAAAGAATGTCGAGGAAGCCAAAACAGAAAGGAAGAAGACGAACGTATATGCGAGCGGCAAGGATATCAGGAAATGTTTTTCCTCTCAACAAACTTTACTTATTTTAATGTATAAGGAGTATTGTTTGTTATTTGATATTCCTAATGATTTGCCTACATCTATTACGTCTCTTTTGCAGGAGTTTGAAGACGTGTTTCCGGATGAGACACCGAGTGGGTTGCCACCTATTCGAGGTATAGAACATCAAATTGATTTCATTCCGGGAGCTACCATTCCAAATCGGCCAGCATATCGAAGTAATCCAGAAGAAACAAAGGAACTTCAAAAACAAATCACCGAGTTGATGGAAAAGGGTTACATTCGGGAAAGTTTAAGTCCGTGCGCTGTACCAGTGCTTTTAGTACCCAAGAAAGACGGAACATGGAGAATGTGTGTTGATTGCCGAGCGGTGAATCAGATTACCATCAAGTATAGGCATCCCATTCCTCGTCTTGATGACATGCTAGATGAGTTGTGTGGTGCGACCATATTTTCCAAAATTGATTTAAAGAGTGGATATCATCAGATTCGGATGCGAGAAGGCGACGAATGGAAGACAGCCTTCAAAACGAAATTGGGTCTGTACGAGTGGTTAGTGATGCCTTTCGGTTTAACTAACGCACCTAGCACCTTTATGCGTCTGATGAATCATGTTTTACGATCTTACATTGGAAAATATTGTGTTGTGTACTTTGATGACATTCTTATATACAGCAAGTCTTTGCAGGATCACGAGGAACACTTGAGGAATGTTCTTGGCACATTGAGAAAAGAAAGGTTATTTGGTAATCTGAAGAAATGTATGTTTTGTACTGATAAGGTTACCTTTCTTGGTTTTATCGTGACTGCACAGGGTGTGGAAGTCGATCCAGAAAAGGTGAAGGCGATTCAGGATTGGCCTCGACCGACATCAATAAGTCAGGTTAGATCTTTTCATGGTTTAGCTAGTTTTTATCGTCGGTTTGTACCTAATTTCAGTTCCATTACCGCCCCCTTAACCGGGATTATAAAGAAGAATTCAGTCTTCAATTGGGGTGATGAACAGGAAGAAGCCTTCTTGAAAATTAAGGATTATTTGACTAAGGCCCCAGTGTTAGCCTTACCTAACTTTGATAAAATGTTCGAGATTGAGTGTGATGCTTCAGGAATAGGAATTGGAGCCGTTTTATCACAGGAGAAGCGACCTATTGCCTATTTCAGCGAGAAGTTAAGTGGTGCTACCTTGAATTATCCAGTGTACGACAAAGAGATGTATGCATTGATTCGAGCTCTTGAAACATGGCAGCACTATCTCTTACCGAAAGAATTCGTAATTCACACCGATCACGAAGCTTTGAAGCACATAACAAGTCAGCATAAGTTGAATAAAAGGCATGCTAAGTGGGTTGAATTTCTAGAATCTTTTCCTTATGTCATTCGATATAAGAAAGGTAAAGACAACGTTGTAGCAGATGCCTTATCCCGTAGGTATGCACTTCTGAATTACTTAGACTCTCATTTGATTGGGTTTGCCTATATCAAAGAATTATATGCTACTGACCCTGATTTTGGAGAAAGATATACATTGTGTGAAAAGGGTGCAGATGAGAAATTTTATCGACATGATGATTATCTTTTCAAAGAAGGAAGACTCTGCATTCCTCAAGGGTCAATTCGAGAGGTCCTAATTCGAGAAGCTCATGAAGGAGGACTTATGGGACACTTTGGAGTCACCAAGACGTTACACATTCTCAAGGAGCACCTATTCTGGCCAAAGATGCGACGAGACGTCGAAAGGATGTGTGAACGATGCGTGACATGTAAGAAAGCAAAGTCGAAGGTATTACCACACGGTTTGTACTTACCTTTACCTATTCCCGACTCCCCCTGGACTGATATATCTATGGATTTTGTGTTGGGATTGCCTAGGACTAGGACAGGTAGAGATAGTATCTTTGTTGTGGTTGACAGGTACTCAAAGATGGCACACTTCATTGCGTGTCATAAGACCGATGATGCTGTTAATGTGGCTAACTTGTTCTTTAAGGAAATTGTGCGTTTACATGGTATTCCTAGGTCGATTGTTTCTGACAGGGATGTAAAATTCTTGAGTCACTTCTGGAGGACTCTTTGGAGCAAATTAGGTACGAAACTTATGTTTTCTACTACTTGTCATCCCCAAACTGATGGACAAACTGAGGTTGTTAATCGTATTTTATCTACTTTACTCCGTTCCATCATCAAAAAGAATATTAAGACGTGGGAAGATTGTTTGCCGCATGTTGAATTTGCATATAACCATGCCGTTCATTCTGCTACTAAAATGTCACCTTTTGAGGTTGTTTATGGATTTAATCCTATCACTCCTCTCGATATGTTGCCTTTGCCATATGAACAAGTGACGAATAGGGACGGACAATCCAAGGCTGATTATGTAAAGAAGTTGCATCAACAGGTTAAAGATAACCTTGAACGAAGGACTCAACAATACGAGAAGCAAGCGAACAAAGGACGTAAGCGAGTTACCTTCGATGTTGGAGATTGGGTTTGGATTCACTTCCGAAAGGAACGTTTTCCAACCCAACGACGGTCCAAGCTGTTACCACGAGGAGATGGTCCTTTTCAAGTGGTTGAGAAAGTGAACGACAATGCTTACAAGTTGGACTTGCCGGGTGAATACAATGTAAGTGCTACATTTAATGTTTCCGACTTATCCCCTTTTAATGATTCTGCAGATTTGAGGACAAATCCTTTTCAAGAAGGGGGGGATGATGTGAGCACATCTACACAAGCTCAAACAGCTGATCCGGAGGTCTTACCATCAGGACCCATCACTCGATCAAAGGCTAAGCAATTCAGGGAAGTTCTTATTCTTAAATGTTTACAAGTCTCAGAATCCCTTAATAATGCATATGCCTTAGAGAATAAACTTTACACTATGTTACATACTGATGTGTAACATCTTGTAACTATATAGTACTTAAGCTAGTATTGTGTTTATTAAGCATGTAAATAGGTGTGTTTTCAATAAGTTCAATAAGAACACAAGCTCATAATCATGTTTACCATGTTTCTTTAGCTTGTTACATGTTTTCCAATATGATAACTATGTTTTTCAGCTTGTTTTAACTTTCTTTAATAAGTTTACAATACTTATGATGGTATAACTTTTGTTTTCTCATAGGCACAAGGAAGAGTACCAAATGAAGGACTTCACCTTAGCTCGGAAAAAGCTCAATGGATTTCTAGCAGCTCGTTTCAGCTCAACTAATCCTCAACACTTCAGCTAGCTGAATTCAGCTCAACTCAGCTCCATTCAGCTCAACTCCAGCTCTACTAGCTCAACTCAAGCTGGTGAGTCCCGGGATAGCTCAAAGGTGTCCTCCACGTGGGAGAGTGTGTCATGGTCATGTGACCAGCATGAGGGGCGTCCACCATCCATTCCAAGCATGTGCATGTGCATGGCATGTGGCAGATTCAAATTTCAAGATTTCCCTCCTTGAAGTTGGCGTCAAAGTAAGATAAGGACAAGGAGTTATTTCCTTTGAATTTCACACATAAAACACATGTGTTAAATGTTTGAAATTCAGTCTTCCCTCCCTCCAAAACCAGCCGGCCACAAAGGATAAGGATGAGTAGTTTTCTCATCCACATTTAACATAATTAACACATGTTAATTGTGCTTACATTTCAGCCACTCATCTGAAACTTCCAATTCAATTCTGGCCAAGTATTCTAGGCGCCAACTCCCTTGTACTAGCCTATATATATGTATACTTTGTAAAGGAGAAAAAGACAATTTTGAATGAAATTTACTTTTGTGAGAATTTCTCTCATTTCGGTTCTTTTGAGAACTTTCTGACTTCTCAAGTTCGTTGCTTGCGTGGTCAACCCCTTTGATACTTTGGGTTCTCGGTTGTAGATAATCGAAGGGTCCAAGTCCGTCTGAAGCAAGTTCAAGATAAGGTTCGGGTTCGTTCAACAGATTGTTCGAGTTCATCCTTGGAGTTTGTTTCATTTTATTTCTTTTCCTTGTTTTTATTTCATTTTCGTACTACCCCTTGCATCCTATTTTTCAACCTTGTCAGAAACTTCATTTCTCACCAGTCACCTCACCAAAGACCAAACCTAGCCATAACCAAACCAATACTTTCAACGTTCCACCATTGTCAACTTCTCCGAGCCTTCATCTTCTACATTCTGTCTACCTATATTTTTCAGCCTTTTTAAACACCAATTTGCAGCCATGCTTATTGCAGGAGACATCTTACTTCAATCCTAGATCCGAAACAATCAAGAAGGCGTCCTCAACAAGGAGCCCTCTTATCAATTAAAAATTCAACAGATACACAGTAAAGCGTATTTAGGAATACACGCTTTAAACCCAATAAAACGGTCCCCCAAAAGAGATTATTTCAAATGTTATGAGTTCAAATATTTAATTATAGGTTTTAAATCTGATTATACAGTTTAATCTCCATTTTAGAGTATTTTATTCAGTTAAAAATTCAACGGATTCACGGTAAAGTGTATTTAGGAATACACGCTTTAAACCCAATAAAACGATCACAAAAGGAGATTAATTAAAAATTTATGAGTTCAAATATTTAATTATAGGCTTTTGAATATGATTATACAGTTTTATCTCATTTTTAGATTATTTTACTCAATTAAAAATTCAACGGATTCACAGTAAAGGCTATTTAGAAATACACGCTTTAAACCCAATAAAACGGTCCCAAAAAAGAGATTAATTCAAATTTTATGAGTTCAAATATTTAAAAATAAAACAGCCTCGTTAGGTTTTACTAGAGATAAAGTTAACGCAAGTCTCTCCAAATGGGACAAACATCTATTATCTTTTAGTTGTAAAAGACATTTAGAAATGCACGCTTTATACCCAATAAAACGGTCACAAAAAGAGATTAATTGAAATTTTATGAGTTTGAATATTTAATTATAGGCTTTTGAATATGATTATACAGTTTAATCTCATTTTTAGATTATTTTACTTAGTTAAAAATTCAACGGATTGTCGGTAAAGCCCATTTAGGAATACACGCTTTAAACCCAATAAAACGGTCCCCAAAAAGTGAGATTAATTCAAATTTTATGAGTTCAAATATTTAATTACAGGACTTTGAATATGATTATACAGTTTAATTTCATTTTTAGATTATTTTACTCAATTAAAAATTCAACGGATTCACGGTAAAGCCCATTTAGGAATACACGCTTTAAACCCATTAAAATGGTTACAAAAAGAGATTAATTCAAATTTTATGAGTTCAAATATTTAATTATAGGCTTTTGAATATGATTATACAGTTTAATCTCATTTTTAGATTATTTTACTCTATTAAAAATTCAACAGATACACAGTAAAGCGTATTTAGGAATACACGCTTTAAACCCAATAAAACGGTCCCCAAAAGAGATTAATTAAAATTCTATGAGTTCAAATATTTTATTATAGGCTTTTGAATCTTATTATACAGTTTAATCTCAATTTTAGATTATTTTACTTAGTTAAAAATTCAACGGATTCACGGTAAAGGCCATTTAGAAATCCACGCTTTAAACCCATTAAAACAATCCCCAGAAAGAGATTAATTCAAATATTATGAGTTCAAATATTTAATTATAGGCTTCTGAATATGATTATACAGTTTAATCTCATTTTTAGATTATTTTACTCAATTAAAAATTCAACGGATTCACAGTAAAGGCTATTTAGAAATACACGCTTTAAACCCAATAAAACGGTCCCAAAAAAGAGATTAATTCAAATTTTATGAGTTCAAATATTTAAAAATAAAACAGCCTCGTTAGGTTTTACTAGAGATAAAGTTAACGCAAGTCTCTCCAAATGGGACAAACATCTATTATCTTTTAGTGGTAGAGAAATATTCATAAAATCAGTTACTCAATCTCTTCCGCAATATGTCATGTCCTGCTATCTTTTTCCACATAAAATTATCGATGATATGACCACTTCTATTCGCCGATATTGTTGGTCTGGGAAAGGTAACAAAAGAGGCTGGTACATGCTTTCTTAGGAAGTTGTATGCCAACCAAAATTAGTAGGGGGCATGGGCTTTCGCGATCTCCACAACTTTAATATTGCTCTATTAGGAAAACAAATTTGGAGACTACTATGCGAACTGCCTAACCTCCTTGGTCAGATATATCAGTCTAAATACTACCCATCTGGCAACATCCTCGATGCAACTTCAACTAAACAATCTTCTTTTGCTTAGAAGGGACTCTGTACAGCCCTGAAAAAACTTCTACCTGGTTTTGTTACTAGGCCAGGAATCAATAGCAAGATTAACATTTTCCATGATCTATGGGGATGCTCCTCTCTGATACAACTTTTTGGTGAATATGAAATTTCTAGTGAACTCCCAATATGAGCTTGGGATTTTATGATCCATGGACAACCACAATGGGATGAGCCTAAAATACGTTCCTTTTTTTATAGAGAGGATGCCAAAGCTATTTTAAAGATCCCAATAATTAATGACCATAGAGATACGACCATATGGATGCATAACGATTGTGGACTTTATTCAGTCAGATCGGGCTATTTATTCCTACAAAAACCAAGTGGACCTCTAAATAAACCCACACGTATTTGGAAAATTATGTCTAAGCTACAAGCCCTACCAAAGGTCAGGACCTTTGGATGGCGACTAGGACATGATGCCCTTCCTACGGGATCCAAATTACTAAATGCTAATCTTGGTAATGGTATCTGCCCAATTTGTGCAGCTACGATTGAAACTCCGATGCACGCTTTGCGCGACTATCATGGCTATTATTTATTCGATTAGCGAGTTCAAAAAAAATTATTATAGGCAGGACCTGATGCCGAGACAGCAGCAGAAAGACAGGAAGCAAGACTGTAGGCGATTCCTTGTTCTCACAATTGAGCTAGGGAGAGGAGATTGTGAGTAATCCATTTATCTAAGCTCGGGAGAGTTAGATTCACGAAAGGGGTAAGTACGGGGTTTCAATCGCGAAATACTAACTCGACCTAGGGATAGGTTAAGAGTTTCAGCGGCTAAAAGAAGTGTGAGATTGGTTGGTGAGTATAATTGGTTCACGCCGGGAGGTATCATCAAGGACTAGTCATCAACAACACTCTGACTTAGGGATAAGCGGAGTCATCCAAGGACACTTTGCCGAACTTTGGTAAAGTCTACCCACGAGCAAGGGATTGTCGCGGCAGACAGTATTGTCGCTGCCAAGGCAGTAAATTGCAGTGCTACCGAGGCAGTGATATACGATTGCATTGGACAGAGACAAGTCAATCAAATCCACAATACGACGCAACTGGATCCTAGCCCATCTCTCTCTATTATTTCAACTCCTTATTTTTACTTAGTTATTTTAGTTTAGACAAACCAACTCAATTCACTTGTGTTCTTTACTTTTCTACAGAACAAGAAGATAAAGAGAGCATATTAAGTATACCAGTCCCTGTGGAGACGATAATCCGATAAAATACTTATCACTTATTACTTTAGATGTGTCCACTTGCACTAAACGCGCACTTTTGACACGCGACAAGTTTTTGGCGTCGTTGCCAGGGACTGGCAACTAAATTTTGTTTTCTTTATTTTCTTGTTTATTTTTATTTTTATTTTACTTTTCTTTTTCTTGGTGTATGACAAGGGCCAATCCAACCAACCCCTTGTACTAGTTAGATCCAGAGATCGAAAGAACAAGGCAAAGGTTGAGGAGATAGATCCAAGGAGCCATGGCAGATCACCCGGCAGGACAAAATTTACCTGCCGGTAATGGAGGACTTCCGCCGCCACTTGGGCCGCGGCAGCTCACTGTCAGAGACTTCCTGGAGGAGGACTTAAATGGATTGAACCCAGGAGTCGTTACACAGCCCATTTTGAACTAAAACCTGTTATGTTCAATATGTTAAATACAATTGGACAATTTGGTGGGTCTACAACTGAAGACGCAAGGCAGCACCTCAAGTCCTTCATGGAAATTTGCAACTCTTTCAAAATCCAAGGAGTCCATGAAGATGTCTTGCGAGTAAAGCTATTCCCCTATTCACTGAGGGATAGGGCGAAAGCTTGATTGAATAACATTCCAGCAGGATCTATTGGATCTTGGAGTGAACTTTGCCGTGATTTTATTACTCGTTTTAACCCTACAAATTTATATGATAGAATCCGTAATGAAATCACTTCTTTTCGACAGGCAGAAGACGAACCAATGTACGAGGCATGGGAGCGCTACAGGGAGCTATTGCACAAGTGTCCTTTACATGGATTTCCCCTATGGACACAAGTGACAATGTTTTACAATGCCACGAATGCCCCGACAAGGATGATGTTAGATGCCTCGGCAAACGAAACACTCCTTGACAAAGCACCTGAGGAAGCTATTGAAATATTGAATAAACTCGCAAAGAATGACTTTAGTTTCCTACATCTAGGCGAGGAGGAGTAAGACGCCAAGCCACGATAAATGAATTAGATACTTCAAGTTCAGTGGCAGCACAATTGACCTCTCTTACAAAGATGGTACAAAACCTACAGTTACAACAGAATACCCGTGAGGTCAAGGTAATTGATTCCTACTGTAACTTATGCGGAGGTAATCACAGTTCCTCTGATTGCATCAATCAAGAGACCGGTATGTATGTTGGAAACTACAACCGAAACAATATGATGTCCAACACATACAACCCCTCATGGAAGAGGCATCCAAACCTATCATGGAGCAACCCCAACAATGCCTTAAACCCAATCACCCAACCTTCTGGTTTTCAGCAACAACTGCCGCAGCAGCAAGCCCAGCAGTCAATGCCGCAGCATCAGATGCAGCAGCAACCGGTAAGTTCACTAGAGAACACTCTTAAAGCCTTTATGATGAAAATTGAGTCATACATGGCAGAGAACAATAATTTCATCAAGAGGACAGATGCTTTTATGAATAGAACTGAGATGAGGTTGCAAAATCAAGAGGCGACCATTAAAACGCTAGAAACTCAGGTTGGGCAGTTTGCTCAAACCATTAACACTAGACCACAAGGAGGACTACCTAGCAATACTGAAGTTGCTAAGGTAATGTGCCATGAACAGTGTAAAGCCATCACTACTAGGAGTGGTTTACAGCTGAAGGAAAAGATCTCAGAGAGCCAAAATCAACCAGCTGATCTAGCAAAAGAAGAGGTTGAGCAAATTGAATCCGATAACACTGCCCCGGTAGAAAGCACTGCAGCTCCTGAGCAGCCTGTCGAGGCAGCAACAACTCCAGTGGTGCCAGGTATTAAATTTCAAACTAAAGAAACCCTGGATGAGATGAGACCACCACCACCTTTCCCACAAAGGTTGAAAAAACAAAAACAGGACCAGCAATTCAAGAAGTTCCTCGACATCTTGAAGCAAGTCCACATCAACATACCGTTCGTTGAAGCTATTGAACAAATGCCCAACTATGCTAAGTTCTTAAAGGACATGGTGTCAAAGAGGAAGAGAATAGGTGAGTTTGAGACAGTGACTGCTACCGAGGGATGCATGGCAATGCTGCATAACCGCATGCCACCAAAGTTAAAAGATCCTGGATGCTTTACAATTCCTATGCGACCTTGGAGCAAGCATAAATCTCATGCCCAAATCAGTCTTTCAAAAGCTTGGAATTGGAAGGCCGAAACCTACAACAGTGATGCTCCAACTAGCGGATCAATCCTATGTGCAACCTGAAGGCAAAATCGAGGACATACTGGTAAGAGTTGATAAGTTTATTTTTCCTGCTGACTTTCTTGTCCTTGATTGTGAAGCAGATGAGAATGCACTGATCATCCTTGGGAGACCTTTTCTCACAACTGGACGCACCCTAATTGACGTGGAAAAAGGACAACTAACTATGAGAATCAATGATCAAGAAATCAAACTAAATGTGTGTCAATTGATGAAGAGACATGACGAACTAGAAGAAGAATGTCAGATGCTGGATGACACAGATGAAGATCACATAATACCTTGTCTCAGCAACAACTACCTCGGCAGTAATCTCCATGATATACCCCAGGTATGCCTCGGTAGTGATAAGGATGAATGTTACAGCAGTGCTTTGAACAGTGCTGAGACAACCGAGATGGAGGAAGCTAATTGGACAGCACATCTTCCAGGTAAGTACTTTGAACCATTAGAGTATAAAGGGAAGAATGAACAATCTGTAAATACAGAACAGTTGCTCACAGAATTAAAACCCTTACCTGAAAAACTAAAATATGCTTATTTGGGAGATAACCACACAATGCCAGTAATTATTTCTTCTAATTTGTTGCCAGAACAGGAACAAACCTTAATAGCAATGCTGCGGTAGCACAAAAAGGCAATTGGGTGGTCAATTGATGATCTGAAAGGAATAAGTCCAGCGGTATGTATGCATAAAATCTTCCTAGAAGAAGACCATAAGCCCACTGTTGAAGCTCAAAGGAGACTTAACCACGCCATGAAGGAGGTAGTACGTAAGGAAATAATCAAGTGGCTTGATGTAGGAATTATTTATCCTATCTCTGACAGTGCATGGGTAAGCCCGGTGCAATGTGTACCTAAGAAAGGTGGTGTGACTGTCATAACCAACGAGAACAACGAACTAATACCAACTAGGACTGTGACCGGTTGGAGGGTTTGTATGGATTATCGCAAGTTGAATAAGGCAACGAAGAAGGATCACTTCCCCTTACCCTTTATTGATGAAATGCTTGATAGACTTGCTGGTAAACCTTATTACTGTTTTCTTGATGGTTATTCAGGATACAATCAAATTGCCATTGATCCGGAAGACCAGGCAAAAACCACTTTCACTTGCCCATATGGAACCTATGCATTTAGAAGGATGCCGTTCAGCTTCTGCAATGCCCCTGCAACTTTCCAGAGATGCATGATGGCAATTTTTTCTGACATGATAGAGGACTTCTTAGAGATATTCATGGATGATTTCTCAGTCTTTGGAGACAGCTTTGAGCATTGCCTCGACAATCTCGAAATGGTGTTGCAAAGATGTGAGGAATCCAATCTAGTCTTAAACTGGGAAAAATGTCATTTTATGGTAAATGAGGGCATCGTATTGGGCCATAAAATATCATCACAAGGAATAGAAGTGGATAAAGCCAAGATAGATGTGATAAAGAATTTACCTCCACCAATTTCTGTGAAAGGAGTTCGAAGCTTCTTGGGCCATGCAGGTTTCTATAGAAGGTTTATTTCTAATTTTTTGAAAATTTCTAAACCTCTTTGCAACTTGCTTGAACAAGACAGGAAATTCGAATTTAATGAGGAATGCACTGAAGCATTCGAGATCCTCAAGGAGAAGTTGATCACTGCACCGATAGTAATCCCACTGGATTGGTCGTTGCCATTTGAATTGATGTGTGATGCTAGTGATCATGCTGTCGAGGCAGCACTCGGGCAGAGGAAGAATAATCTGTTCCATGTGATCTACTATGCCAGTAAAACGCTCAATGATGCACAAATCAACTACACCACAACAGAAAAGACTGCTAGACCTCAATGAGATAGAAGAATTCCAAACAGCAGCATATGAGAATGCCAAGATCTACAAAGAGAAAACGAAAAGATGACACGATCGTAAGTTACTGCCGCGGCAATTCCTGCCGGGGCAGCATGTCCTCCTTTTCAACTCTAGGCTTAGACTGTTTCCAGGAAAACTCAAATCCAGATGGTCAGGACCATTTGAAGTCGTTCGAGTTTTCCCACATGGAGCAGTAACAATCAAATCACCAAAAGATGGCCATGAATTCAAAGTGAATGGACAACGATTGAAACACTATTCTAGGCCACATGACATGAAGACTATGGAGACCATCACCTTAGAAGATGCCTTCGCACGCCCTCCTATGGAAAATTAATGCCGCGACATTCTATCTTTTCTTTTCCGCAATTTCTAGGAAGAATTTTTTTTTTCAATTTTATTTTAGGATTTACTTGTTGATTTTCTTTTGTTTTCTTTACCATAGAGACAAAGTGAAGACAAGCAAAGGCACAACCATCGCCCTCACCACGGACAAAGCAATCGGCAGCAAGGCCGAGGAGGAAAATTGTTACAAGCAGCTCTTCGGAGTCGCTTTAAAATTCTTTGTCCTTAATTCAATATTAATTGCTTTTACTGTTTTTATTTGCTGCTTCTTATATTCATATTTTGTTTTGCCGCTTATTTCTTCAAATATAAAGCATTGCGGACAATGCTTGGTTTGAGTTTGGGGGTGCAGATTCACTGCCAAGGCAGCAATCTACTACCGCGGCCTTGCCAAAAAGGGAGTATTCCAGTGATTTTTTTTAAAATTTTTATGCTCCCCGCCTTACTTGAATTAACTGCCTGCACTTTTGCACTGCTCATCATCAGTATTGCCTTAGTTTATTCTTTAAGGCTATAGAAATATTTCTCCTTACCATGTTTAGGTTCTGTTAAGAGGGTTTAACCTTAGGATGCTTAAGGATGAAAACTTAGAAGCTTACTATAGGAAGAAATTTAAACACTTTTGGGACTTGTTGGATTATAGAAATTCTTTTAATGAACTTAGGTGATAAAGACTTAGATTTTTTGGGGAAAGTAACTAGAGGTGCCTATCACCGGCTCTAGAAAATCTCTTCTTCATGCTAGAGGTGCCCGAAATTGGCTCTAGTATGCTTTAAAGATTATCAAAAAGAAAGAAAAAATTAGTGAAGGGAAAAACACAATCCTTGAGGTGCCTGAAATTAGCTCAAGAATTGGTTGTTTAGAAAAAAAGAGAACACTTAACCCAATTCTATTTGTCTTGAACTTAGAGTTTATCTAAGAAAGCCTTTAATCAAACTTGTCCACAAAAACGCACACACTCACAATTCTTATAGTTTGTTTCTAGGTAAACCCTTGGGCAGCCGAAAGGTTAAGACTAAAGGATAGGCCTAGATATGGTGGGGAGAATAGATGGAAATATAAGACCAAGAGAGAGTAGAGTTCGGAGTTGATATGGTGCTGCGGCAGCGACAAGGCCGAGGTAGGACCTGATGCCGAGGCAGCAGCAGAAAGACAAGAAGCAAGACTGTAGGCGATGGAAAGATAAAAATCCAAGGAACGTGTCTGGACTTGAAGCCCATGGATCGGAGCTGGCTAGCACAAGGAAAAGCCCAAAGGAAGACCACACGGAAAAGCCCACTTAGCCGAATTAAACTTGGAAATATTTTTATTATTATGTACTTGACTTGTTCCCTACTCCAAGTTGTATTCTACTTAGGAAAGGTTTGCCCTAGGTCTAGCCTATATAAAGACCTAGCCACCCAATGTATGAAACACGAAATACCTAGGGAGAGAACCGATCTATATACTTGTCTTCTTCCTCTCCATTATGTTCTAAACCTTCTTAGGGATTAGGTGAAGGTTGTCGAGTATATGTGAGAAGAGATTGTACTTTGTCTTTGATTCAATGCAATAAAGTTATCAAGGTTTGCTTATCCTTTGTTATTCCTTGTTCTCACAATTGAGCTCGGGAGAGGAGATTGTGAGTAATCCATTTATCTAAGCTCGGGAGAGTTAGATTCACGAAAGGGGTAAGTATGGTGTTTCAATCGCGAAATACTAACTCGGCCTAGGGATAGGTTAAGAGTTTCAGCGGCTAAAAAAAGTGTGAGATTGGTTGGTGAGTATAATTGGTTCACGCTGGGAGGTATCATCAAGGACTAGTCATCAACAACACTCTAACTTAGGGATAAGCGGAGTCATCCAAGGACACTTTGCTGAACTTTGGTAAAGTCTACCCACGAGCAAGGGATTGCCGCGGCAGACAGTATTGTCGCTGCCAAGGCAGTAAACTGCAGTGCTGTCGAGGCAGTGATATACGATTGCATTGGACAGAGACAAGTCAATCAAATCCACAATACGACGCAACTGGATCCTAGTCCATCTCTCTCTATTATTTCAACTCCTTATTTTTACTTAGTTATTTTAGTTTAGACAAATCAACTCAATTCACTTGTGTTCTTTACTTTTCTACAAAACAAGAAGATAAAGAGAGCATATGAAGTATACCAGTCCCTGTGGAGACGATAATCCGATAAAATACTTATCACTTATTACTTTCGATGTGTCCACTTGCACTAAACGCGCACTTTTGACACGTGACAAGTACGTATCTATATCATTCCCCCCGTCCTTCTTGCTTTAGAGGAATCTACCCACAACACTGGAGAATCACTTGAGACCATAATTGGAACGGTAACAAAAATCAATACAAGGAAAATTGATTTCAATATGGTTGACTACCTCTGAGTTGGGTTAATTATAGATGCCACCAAACCAATTAGGCGATGTGTTGCTATTGCTAGGGGGCCTTCTACAAGGTTCTTCCTACTTCAATACGAACATCTTCCTACCATATGTCACGTTTGTGGCAAAGTTGGTCATTCCACAGACTTTTGTCCTATTCCGGTCGAGGCTCGATCCGCCCGTATGCCATCTCCTTTAGTTAATGACCATGAGTTTGCTCCAAGTAACGAATCTTCACAGACTATTCTAAAAGGCCAAAGACTTTTTCCAACTATCGTCAGTAGACTATCCGCCCGTCGGTGTCCTCCTCAACCATTGCAAATGATTTTTCCTGATCATGGCTCTAATATTACTACAAGGCAAAAGACTAATGACAACACCAGGGAGGTGAGCTTGCTAGAACCTGAACTCCAAGACTTGGAGGCTGAACTTGACAATGATAGCCTTTGGAGGTCAAATGGCACTAAAAGGGAAGTTATACAATGTATTACATGTTAAAGACATGTAACACATTGAATAAGCACCACATGTTTACTTAATTTCAGCTTTTAAATTCGTTTCAATAGTTATGTCATTCATTTTGATTCATTATATTTATTTTCTTAGCAAGGTATGTTGAACACGTCTTAAGGGACTATTGGCCAGCTCCGTTTTAGCTCAAATGCACTATTTGAGCTCAAAACAAAGAATCATTGTTTGAGGCACTTACCAGCTTCCGATCAGTACCAAAATGTACCAAACACTCCTAGGCAACGCAATGAAATGGATGCTAGTTTCGTTCCAGCTCACGAATTCAGATTAAGCTCAAAACGACAAATGGTGAATTTCCATCCATATAGGATTCGGATTAGCTCCTACACACTCTTATGGATTAAGGAGAGTATTATGGCCCTAAGGATCAGTTCACTCAGCTAGGGGGTTAGTCGTTCAGCTCAAATCATCACTCAAAGATGGTGAACTTTCAGCTAGCTAGCACAGCTCAACCCAGTCAACCTTAGTTCATCCAGCTCATCTTAGCTCACCCTACAACCTTCAGCTCAACCATGGAAGGACATGTTCTCTCTCCAAGAGACACAACCGACCAACCATGGAGAGAAACATGTTTTGGGCGCCAAAACAAAGAGATAACACTCTTCATTGGGCAGATTCATGATAGTCCACTTGTGTGCCAATTTCGAGCAGGATACAAGTAGAATTGGGCTTCGGTGTCTTCACGAAAGTTGTTCCTCTATCTCTTATCCTTCCAAAGCATATTAAATCACATCAATCCGATATCGAGAATTCGAGATATGTCCAATTTACTAAAGACCGTGCAGGCTGGAATTTTAAACCGAAAAGTTACAACAATTATTGGAAGGAGACACCATTCAACCAAACGGTTAAAGAGGGATACACCACTAATTGAATAGGCACCAAGGCCACTATTCGGACACCTTTTCAAAGGGAAATGTCCCTTGGCTATACCCTTTCATTTCCTATAAATATGTAGCCATTTTGGCATTTGAGAGACAACTTTGAATCAGATTATTTAGTTTGTGAGTTAATCTCTTATTCTTGTTCTTTTAAGAACTTTATCAACTTATCAAATCATCTCTTTGATTTGTGGCGTCACCGTCCATTCTTTATACTTTAGGTTTCTGGAATTGCATTTCCAAGACGTCTAAGTGAATCTACCACCCTTAGAGTTGCAACTAGATTGGGTTTATGTTCCTATAACGTAAGTTCAACCTTTTCCCCTTTGAATACTATCATTCTTACATCATATGAACACCATCCATCTTCCATTTTTGTCCACCATTCTTCACCAGCCCTTAATTTACCCTTCCATATCATTTACTTCACTTAAACACCTCCATTTCCTTGCTTAATCAACCCTCAACATCCCCCACGCATTCCCTTCACCAAAACATCTTCCTTTTCTTCTAACAATACCCCACACCATAACCTCTTCTTAAATCATCATTATCTTATTTCCATAATCTTTTTAACATTTTGAAATTGCTAACGTTGTTGAATTGCAGCATTATATCGAGTTGGATGATATGGTGCATATGGCGATGAAAATTGAACGACAACAACATAGAAAAGTTTCCACTCGAGGTAATACTACTCTATTTAAATCGTTTACAAATCCATTGTATACCCCTAGCCATGCTAGGAAACAAGCACCACAAGCGCCACTTCGAATTCAGGAGCAAGGCGAATTCAGCAAGCCAAAGCCTCCCATTGTTGATAATGGGCGAAGTAAACAAAAAGTGGTGGCACAAGAACGATCAAGAGATATCCAGTGTTTTAAGTACCTTGGTCGAGGACATGTTGCTAGCCAGTGTCCTAATCATAGGGTTATGTTGATGCGAGATGATGGAGATTTCGAATCAGATTCTGAAGAAGAACCACATGAAAACCTTGATGAAGATGATAAAGAGGATGACCTAGAAGTTGCCGAGACTGGTAAGGTAATGGAACTTATGGTTGTTAAACGAAGTCTGAGTGTGCAACAGGTTCAGGACAAGCAACAACGCGAGAATAATTTTCACACAAGATGCAAAGTTCAAGATAAGGTATGTGTTGTGATTATTGATAGCGGTAGTTGTACTAATGTTGCTAGTTCAGTGATGGTTGACAGGTTAGGTCTCAAGAAGACAAAACATCCGAATCCGTACAAATTGCAATGGTTGAATGATGGTGAACTTAAAGTAACAAAACATGTTGTTATACCATTTTCGATCGGAAATTACAAGGACGAGGTCCTTTGTGATGTTGTGTCAATGGATGCTACTCACCTTCTTTTGGGACGCCCTTGGCAGTATGATAAGAAGGTAATGAATGATGGTTTTACAAATCGATACTCTTTTATGCATGCAGGTAAGAAGATTACTTTGGCTCCGTTGACACCGAGTCAAGTGATGGAAGATCAAGCAAGCCTGAAAAAGAGTAAGGAAGTTGCAAATGAGAAGAAAAAGATGAATGTTTATGCAAGCAGTCGAGAAATTAGGAAATGTCTTTCATCTCACCAATCTTTGTTTATTTTAATGTTTAAAGATCGTTGTTTATTGGCTGAGTTTCCTTCTGATTTTCCTGCCTCGATTGTTTCCCTTTTGTAGGAATTTAAGGATGTGTTTCCGGAAGAAGCACCGAAGGGATTGCCACCTCTTCGTGGCATTGAGCACCAAATTGACTTTATTCTAGGTGCTACTATTCCTAATCGACTAGCTTATCGAACTAACCCCGAAGAGACTAAAGAGCTTCAAAGACACTTAGAGAGAATTGATGGATAAGAGTTATATTCGAGAGAGTTTAAGTCTGTGTGTTGTTCCAGTGTTGTTAGTGCCGAAGAAAGATGGGTCTTAGAGGATGTGCGTAGATTGTAGAGTTGTGAATTAGATTACAATTAAGTATCGTCATCCTATTCCCAGACTTGATGATATGTTCGACGAGGTTTGTGGAGCCGTCATCTTCTCCAAAAGTGACTTGAAGAGTGGATATCATCAGATTCGTATGCGAGAAGGCGATGAATGGAGGACAACCTTCAAAACAAAGCTAGGTTTATAACGAATGGTTAGTAATGCCTTTTGGTTTAACTAATGCACATAGTACTTTTATGTGATTGATGAATCATGTTATGCGATCTTTTATTGGAAAGTTTTGTGTTGTATATTTTGACGATATTTTGATTTATAGCAAGACTTTGCAAGATCATGTAGAACATTTGAGAGCTGTTTTGCAGACTTTGCGAGAAGAAAGATTGTTTGGTAACATAGAGAAATGTGTGTTTTGTACTGACAAACTTACATTTCTTGGTTACATTGTTAGTGCACAGGGTGTTGAAGTAGATCCTGAGAAGATAAAGGCAATTCAGGAATGGCCACGACTGACATCGATTACTCAGGTTAGATCTTTTCATGGTTTAGCTAGTTTCTATCGACGGTTTGTTCCTAACTTCAGTTCTATTACCGCTCCCTTATCTGAGATTATTAAGAAGAATTCTAGCTTCTTATGGGGTAAAAAACAAGAAGATGCCTTTTTGAAAATTAAGGATTGTTTGACAAAGTCACTTGTGTTAGCCTTACCTAACTTTGATATAACTTTTGATATTGAATGTGATGCTTCTGGAGTTGGTATAGGCGCTGTGTTAATGCAGGACAAGAGGCCCATTGCATACTTCAGTGAAAAGCTTAGTGGAGCAACATTGAAATATCCAGTCTACGACAAGGAGATGTATGCACTGATTCGGGCTTTGGAGACTTGGCAACATTATTTGTTGCCTAAGGAGTTTGTGAGGCTTTACGATATATCACAGGTCAACATAAATTGAATAAACGACATGCTAAATAGGTTGAATTTTTAGAGTCTTTTCCTTATTTCATTCGTTACAAAAGGGTAAAGATAATGTCGTTGTTGATGCTTTATCAAGTACATATGTGCTTTTGAATTACCTTGATTCACATTTGATTGGATTTGCATATATTTGTGACTTGTATGTTGATGATTCTGAATTTAGAGATAAGTATAATTCTTGTGAGAAAGGTGCAGATGGAAAGTTGATACGCTCCAACTCTCCAATTGTTGTTGTAGATAGAAGCTTTGATTGTCCCTACCGTGTTTGCAAGCAAGCCTAGATCCTCATACGCGTTCCTTGTTGTTTGATGAAGAAAAGATGGTGAAATGGTGTAAAGAGGGTTGCAGAAGTATAGGTTATATGTGTAAATGGTAAGGGATGGTTGGGTGATATTTTGGTTAGGGAAATAAATAGAAAAGGTGATAGTGAAGGCTAGGGAAGTCGATTAAGGTGATGGACGAAAGGGTTAGGATAGAATGTATGGAAGGTGGTAAAGGCATAGTATTCAAAGGTAACAAAAGTAAAACTTATGCTATGAAGCATAAACCCAACTTATAGTATGCTTTGAGGGTGGTATAGGACTTAGACCCTTAGGAAATAAGTTCCTAGAACCTTAAGTATGGATGGCAAAGATAAGAGACGCCACAAACCACCCTTAGGAAATAAGTTCCTAGAACCTTAAGTATGGATGGCAAAGATAAGAGACGCCACAAACCTATATAATAGATTTGATAAGTCGATATAGTTCTAAAAAGAATAAGTTTGAGAGTAAACTCACAAAGTAATTTTGTATTGATCAAAGATGTGATTTACAAATGAATTTAAGTCCTATTTATAGTTTTCTAAGAGTTTTGGCCGAAATGGCCTTTAACTATTCGGATAACCATTCATTTGAATGGTGTCTCCCTCCAAATCTATTCGAAAAGATGTAACTTCTCGGTCCAGCCTGCACTGTCTTTAGTAATTTGGCCATATATTGAACTCCCGATATCGGATTGATGCGATTAAACATGGGTTAGAAAGATAAGAGATAGGGGAACAACTTTCATGAAGACACTGAAACCCAGTTCTACTTGTATCCTGCTCGAAAATGGCAAACAAGTGGACCATTATGAATCTGTCCAATGAAAAGTGTTACCTCTTTGTTTTGGCGCCCACTTCCTTTCCCTCCATGATCTTGGCGCCCAATATGAATAATGGGCGGACATGACGCTTGTTGAAGGGTAGGTGACTTTCGGGTGTTGAGCTGGGAGTGATAGCTAGAGTTGAGGTGAGCTAATCGAGCTGAGAGTGAGTTGGATGGAACTAAGCTTTCTAGCTGAAAGACTTAGCTAAAGTTTGAAGCTGAAATAAGCTAATCCGGACTGCCTTTAGCAAAGTGAGCTGGTCCATTAGTTTCCTTATACTCTCTTCTAGTGTGAGGAGTGTTTTGGAGCTAATCTGAATCTCCTAAGGCCTCGTTTTGAAATATGCTTCATTTGAGCTCGTATGGGACTTGTGAGCTGACATGGAGCTATCCTTTAGTCCTTTAAGTACTGTAGGAGTGTTCCATACATTTCCAAGCTACTCTAAAGTTGGCTCCTTGTGTTTCTAGCATTGTCTTCCGTTTAGCTTCTTCTGAGCTGACTGAGCTGACACCGAGCTACTATTTACTCCTTGAGCTGTAGGTAAGTCCTATGAAGAAAACATAATAATGAAAATAATTAGAATACTTAAAATACTTAACATGAGTTTAGAACTAAGCTAAAACTTTAATCAATGTGGTTATATAATTATTCATTTTTATAGCTTAAGTAATATAACTCTTAAGTAGCATAATATAAAGTATATAGAAGTAATAAATACTAAGATCAATAAGATAACTCCCCTTTGATCCCATGCGTGAAATGAAGCATGAAAGTATGAGATAAATGAGCAGAAATGTGCACACATCATTGTCCCCTTCTTTTAGGTTATTTGTCCTCAAATCCAAGGGTTTCCAATGAATAATTCCTTAATGCAAGGGCGATCAATTGCTTCAATGATGGAACAAGTTGATGAAACTTTTGCTTGAAGTATAAGCCTCCAAAAGGGTCATTTTCAAAGAGATCTTCCAGATATCCTTTTTTGAGATAGTCATTCACAACATGTTCCCTTTGGATCCTTCACTCGTACCCCTTGGAATCTTCATACCGCTGGGTGTAGAGACTTGTCCTTTGGATGTGTTGTTCTGAAGCATCACAACTGTTGGTGTATAGATATTTTCTTCGGCTCGAACCATCACATCTCTTGGAATAGGTATTTTCAAAGTGTCTTTTGGTGAAGAATTGAACCACACTTTGACATGAATCATCATTCCTTTTTCAGGATGTACATATCTTTTCAACACTTTTAAGCTTTGTACCTTTCCAAATAATGTCCCTTGGGTAGGTGGATATTGCTCGCTTAATTCCCTTGAAAAGGTTGATTCTTGATATGATCACATCCAACAATGATTTCCTATTGGACCTATGACTCGTTCTAAAACCAAGAAATTCCAAGAGGCCATGGGAAATCTATTTATTCAAGGCTGGAAATTAGAGAATGCAACACCAATTTTGTTGGAACAATACAACCTCCTACTTGTGCATGAGTTTGCATGAGTTCTTTCTTAAGTTTTTAAATTTAGTTTCAGCATGTGTGCATGAATAAAATAATGCTTGATGATCATTTAAGCATGTTAGTGCAATTAAGTTCATTAGTTTAATTAATGCATGATAGTTCACTTAAAGCATGTTAGTTCTCTTATGTAACTAGTTTATTATTGCGTGAGTTAATTAATTAAACTAGATCATTCAATGTAACTAGTTTCATTAATTAAACTAGCTCATTAAATTTGTTTCATGCATTCACTTTCATTTTTATTGAATAAAGTTGTTATCTAATGGTTGCTTATATATTTCAGCTAAGATATTCTTTTGGAGCAAATGGGTGATCATATTCTCAGGAATGACAAGGCATTTACATCAATTAAAGACCCTTGAAGACACATCAAGGTTGATTGGTTACAATGCAATTCAATGGAGCAATTACACCACTTGAAGGTTGTTATTTCCAGCAATGGTTTTAAGGCTTTCAAGAGAGTCTTTACATCACTTTAAGGCTATCAGTTTCAGCAAGCAAGAAAGAAAAGACATGCAATAAAAGTCTTCATTATCACCACTTAAGGGAGAGTAAAGGCAGCAATTAAAACAATACTTAAGGAATATCAGTCAACTTGTTCGCCATTTTTGGTTCGGATAAGGGCATATTTGAGTCTTGATATCTTCTTCAAACTTATTCCCCTATTTCTTATCTTTCCAACGCACTTTGAATCACCTCAATCCGATATCAGCAGCTTAAGATATGATTAAATTATTGAAGACAGTGCATGCTGGAAATTCAATGTGGGAATAGTCACAAGATGCTTCTTTCAAAACTTCAAGAGACCATTCAATTGCTGAATTCAATGCTTTATCAACAGCCCATTAAAGGAGGATGAATGACAACTTAATCAAGTTCATTAGACCAAGGGTTTCTCCCTGTGGATGATATGTATGTCTACATTCATCCTACGAATGTCCACATTCATCCTTCTAGATCAACTTTTTGGCTGTCAATTGGAGATAAGGTAACCTAAAAATTAATAGACCTTTATCACTAGAATAATGAGTGTTTAATCTTTGTTTAGGCCAATCAATTTGTTGTTGTCTTACACCGATAAATAGGCACTCATTCCATTGTAAAAGATACAACTTTTGGCATATATTACAACTTGAGAGTGTTTCTCTTTTATAGTTCTTTTTGAACTTTATCGGCTTTCAAGATTGTTCTTGTGGCATTCATCCCTATTCATTTTTTTATATTGTTAGTTCCTAGTTATTATAACTAGAGGGTCATAATCCATTAACCTTTCACCCAAGTCATGGTTTAAAAACTCTTAAGGAACGGGTCTTCACTTTTTAGTATTGGTTTCTCCTTTGTTTACACCGCACCATCAATTACATTCCTTTTCTTCACTTCCATCATCAATACATCCATATTTTCCATACTTCATCCTAAACACAACAACCATCTTATCATCATTCTATTTCACCATATTATCTATCAACTCCATATTACCTTGTAAGTTTCATTTTAAAATTCCTATTTCTAATTTTAGTTACTTACTAGAATCACGATCGAACAATCACAAATACAAATTTGAATATTTTGTAACTGGATTCGTATTAATTGGTATCAGAGCTACAACGAATCTGTAAGTTGTTAGATTTATCTCCCAAAAAAATTGAAAAAAAATCCAAAATATAAAAAAATAAAGGTTTAAGAGGGAGGGATCATATCTTAAAAGTATACAAAAAAGGTTTGGTTGTATTTTTTTATCACATTTTCTCAAGATTCCTATTTTATCTTTTTTACTATCTCTTTGCTACCTTTATCTTGTTTTCCTTTTCTAACCACTTTGTTTCAGCCGAATTCCACAAACAAAGCTTGTTGAGCCTTGAGTAAGTTCTCTAAGGACTTAGAAAAGAGAGCAAGAGTGGTAAAACGCAAGAGTGTTCATTAAGGGAAAAGCCTATCCCGAGTGAAACCCGAGTGTGAGTGTATTTTCTTTGGAGTAGAAAGGTGAGGATTTATGCTAGTAAGGTTTAATTTTTTTTATCTAATCATGTCACAAAGATCTGGTCACAGTGGTGAAAGAGTTCCCAATTTGCAAAACCAAGCATTGCTACAAGCAATGGCAAAGATGATTCAACAGCAATTGGAGCCCTTATTAGAACGAATTGACCAACTTGAAATTTCACAAGCTTATCATGGTAATGAGGAGTATCCTGAAGGGGTTGATGATGTGCATGAACATGATCAATCATCCCAAAATAGTATGGCACAATAAGGCCAAAGAGCACGTCCAAGAGTAAATGATAATCTCAGCAACATCAAGATTACCATTCCTACTTTCCAAGGAAGAACTGAACCAGAAGCATACCTTGCATGGGAAAAGAAGGTTGAACACATCTTTGAGTGCCATAACTATTCAGAGCTTAAAAAGGTAAATCTCGTAGCCATTGATTTTATGGATTATGCACTTATATGGTGAGATCAATTGACATCTAGCAGGAGACGCAATGGTGAACATCCTATTTTTACTTGTAATGAGATGAAAATTGTGATGTGTAGAAGATTCATTACAGCTCACTACCATATAGAGTTGTTTAACAAGCTTCAAAACCTTACACAAAGCAATCATAGTGTTGAGGATTATTATAAAGAAATGGAAGTACCCATGATCCGAGCCAACATTGATGAGGATTGAGAAGCCACAATAGCAAGGTTTCTATCTGGTCATTATCCTAACATTGCAACCATTGTTGAGTTGCAACGTTATGTGGAAATAGAATATATGTTTCATATGGCCATGAAGGTGGAGAAGCAACTCAAAAGGAAAGGTGCAACCCGATTCTATGGAGGTTCTACTTCTAAATGGGGGCAAAGTAAATTAAAAAAGAATCCATCCTTTATTCATAATGACCAAGTCGGACCATCAAAGAATATCAAACCCATTGCTGAAACTAGCAAGGGAAAGAGTCCAGCCATACCAAGTAGATCCCGTGATGTACAATGCTTCAAGTGTTTGGGGAGAGGTCACATTGCAAGCCAATGCCCTAACCGCAACACTATGTTCATCCGTGATGATGGAGAGATCGAAACTGACCAAGAGGAGGAGGAAGATGATGAAAAAGAATTTGAAGAAGAAGAAGAGTTGGAACATGCCGTGGATGGAGGGGTCCTTGTTGTTAAAAGAATCCTAAGCAAGCAAGCAATTGAGAGGGATCAGCAACGCGAGAACACTTTCCATACTCGATGCCATATTAATGGAAAGTTATGCCCTATCATTATCGATGGTGGTAGTTGCACTAGTGTTGCTAGTACATTAATGGTAGATAAACTTGGCCTAGAAACAACCAAGCATCCACATCCCTACAAGTTGCAGTGACTTAATGATGGAGGAGAACTTAAAGTGATCAAACAAGTTATTGTTCCTTTTTCCATTGGCAAGTATAAAGACGAGGTGTTATGTGATGTTGTGCCAATGCACGTCGGTCATCTCTTGTTAGGAAGACCATGGCAGTTTGATAAGAGAGTCATACATGATGGTTATACCAATCGATATACCTTCACCCATGAAGTAAGGAAGATCACTCTAGCCCCACTTTTACCAAAGCAAGTTTACAAAGATCAACTTCATTTAAGAGAAAGCTTTGAAAAAGCCAAAGAGAGTGATATCAAAATTGAGAGAAGAGCAAAGGAGTGTGAGGTAACATTCGAGAGGAAAAGAGAGAAAGAGAGAGAGAGAGAAAAGGAAGAAAAAAAAGAGTTAACATTTTTGCTAAAGAAAAAGAGATAAGAAAGAATTTGTTTTCGAGAAAGATGGTTCTTGTACTTATGTACAAGGAGAGTTATTTAAGCACTAAAAATCTTGACCCAAATCTGTCATCTTTTATTGTTTCATTGTTGCAGGAATATGAAGACCTATTTCCAGAAGAGATCGCAAATGGATTGCCTCCAATTCGTGGAATAGAGCATCAAATTGACTTTGTTCCTAGTGTTATCATTCCTAACTGACCAGCTTACCGATGTAACCCCAAGGAAACTAAGGAATTACAAAGGCAAGTTTCAGATTTGATGAAAAAAGATTATGTTAGAGAGAGCCTTAGTCCTTGTGCAGTACATGTACTACTTGTGCCTAAGAAAGATGGTGCATGGTGCATATGTGTGGACTGTTGTGCGGTGAACAAAATAACGGTAAAGTATCGTCATCCTATTCCATATTTAGATGACATGTTATATGAGCTTAGTGGTTCTAATGTCTTCTCTAAGATTGATCTTAAAAGTGGTTACCATCAAATTCGAATGCAAGAAGGGGATGAGTGAAAAACTGCATTCAAGACTAAACAAGGATTATATGAGTGGTTGGTTATGCCATTTGGTCTAACTAATGCACCAAGCACTTTCATGAGACTAATGAATCACATCTTTAGACAATTCTTGGGTAAGTTTTGTGTAGTGTATTTTGATGATATTCTTATCTATAGCAAGAGTTTGAATGAACATGTTCAGCATCTAAGGTCAGTGTTAGATGTTTTGAGAAATGAAAAACTTTATGCTAATTTACAAAAATGCATATTTTGCACTAACAAGGTTGTTTTCTTAGGTTTTGTTATGAGTGAAAATGGATTAGAAGTTGATAGAGAGAACGTTAAGGCAATTGAAGAATGGCCTAGACCAACATGCATTAGCCAAGTTAGAAGCTTCCATGGTTTAGCAAGCTTCTATCGTCGGTTTGTACCCAATTTCAGCACCTTAGTTGTTCCTTTAACTGGAGTCATTAAAAATAATTCCAATTTCTTTTGGGGTGAGGAGCAAGAGAAATCCTTTAACTTGATTAAGGTTTGTTTAATTAATGCGTCATTATTAACTTTTCCTGATTTTAACAAAGTTTTTGAGGTTGAATGTGATGCTTCAGGTTTGGGAATTTGAGCAGTTTTATCTCAAGAAGGACGCCCCATAGCTTACTTTAGTGAGAAATTGAGAGAAGCTACACTAAATTATCCGACCTATGATAAGGAGATGTATGCACTAATTCAGGCCTTGGAAACTTGACAGCATTACCTATGGTCTAAGGAATTCATCATCCATACAGACCATGAGGCATTAAAGCACAACAAGGGTTAGCATAAGCTAAACAGGAGACATGCCGAATGGGTTGAGTTTCTTGAAGCCTTCCCTTACGTGATCAAGTATAAAAAAGGGTAAGGAAAACATTGTTGATGATGCACTATCACGTAGGTATGCTCTTCTTAACACCTTAGACTCTAAATTGTTGGGTTTTGCTTTAATTAAGGAATTATACGAGTCTGACCATGATTTTGGTGAAGTACACAAAATTTTTGAGAAAGCTGCACATGATAAGTTTTATAGAGACGATGGATACCTATTCAAGGAAGGGAGGCTTTGCATCCCACAAGGATCCATTCGAGAGTTTCTCCTCAAGGAAGTACATGGTGAGGACTCATGGGACATTTTGGAGTAGTGAAGACATTGAACATGCTTCAAGAGCACTTGTATTGGCCAAAGATGAAACGAGATGTTGAGAGGCTATGTGAGCGTTGTATCACATGTAGAAAGGCCAAGTCAAAAGTCATGCCCTATGACCTATATACCCCACTACCTATTCCTAATGCACCATGGGTAGACATATCCATGGATTTTGTACTTAGGCTGCCACGTACAAAGAATAACAAAGATTCCATCTTTGTAGTAGTGGATCGATTCTCTAAAACGACTCATTTTATTCCTTGTAATAAGACTAATGATGCTTCACATGTTGCTAATTTATTTTTCAGTGAAATCATGAGATTGCATGGTGTTCCAAGAAATATCATATTTGATCGAGATGTGAAGTTCTTAAGCCATTTTTGGAGAATATTATGGAGTAGGATTGGAATCAAGTTGTTGTTTTCCACAACTTGCCATCCACAAATAGATGGTCAAACTGAAGTGGTGAACCAGATGTTATCCATGTTGTTGAGGATAATCATCAAAAAGAATTTGAGGACTTGGGAGGAAAGCTTGCCACATGTGGAGTTTGTTTACAACTGATCCATTCATTCTGCCACTAAAATGTTTCCATTTGAAATAGTGTATAGTTTCAATCCCTTAACTCCATTGGATTTATTACTTTTGCCCACTGATCAAATTGTGAATAAAGATGGAAGAAACAAGTCTGAATTTGTCAAAGAACTCCATCAACAAGTGCGGGAGAATATTGAAAAGAGAACTAGGCAATATGAGTAACAAGCTAACAAGGGACGTAAATGAATTACATTTGAGCCGGGAGATTGGGTTTCGCTGCACATGAGGAAAGAAAGATTTCCAGCCCAACGCAAATTAAAATTGATGCCTAGAGGGGATGGTCCTTTTCAAGTGATCAAGCGTGTCAATGATAATGCCTATCAATTAGACCTCCCAGGTGAGTTTAATGTCAGTGCAACATTCAATGTGGCTGATTTATCTCCATTTGATGTAGATGACGTTTTGGGGACAAATCGCTCTCAAGAGGGAGGGAATGATATGATCACAACCAACAATGAATTAGAAGAATTTCCTATTGGACCTATGACTCGTGTTAAAACCAAAAAATTCCAAGAGGCCATGGGAAATCTATTTATTCAAGGCTGGAAATTAGAGAACGCAGCACCAACTTTGTTGGAACAATACAACCTCCTACTTGTGCATGAGTTTGCATGAGTTCTTTCTTAAGTTTTTAAATTTAATTTCAGCATGTGTGCATGAATAAATAATGCTTGATGTTCATTTAAGCATATTAGTTCAATTAAGTTCATTAGTTTAATTAATGCATGATAGTTCACTTAAAGCATGTTAGTTTTCTTATGTTTATGAGTTCATTTAGTGTGTGAGTTAATTAAACTAGATCATTCAATACAACTAGTTTCATTAATTAAACTAGCTCATTAAATCTGTTTCATGCATTCACTTTTATTGAATAAAGTTGTCATATAATGGTTGCTTATATATTTTCAGCTAGGGCACTCATTTGGGATCGATTGGTTGATCATTTTCTACAAGAATGATAAGTCATTTACCACCACCAATTGAAGACACTTGAAGACACTATGATAGTTGGCCAGTTTCAAGACATTCAAGGGAGATTTACACCACTTAAAGGTTGTTAGTTTCAACAATGTTACAAAGCATTGAAGAGCTCCAAAATACACCACTTAAAGAGCTACTTAAACACTACTTAAGAGGTACTTTAACACCCCATAAAGATGATCAGTTTTTTATCAAAGAATTCATGCAATGAAAGCCTTCATTATCACTATTTAAGGGATAGTAAAGGCAGGAATTAAAACAACACTTAAGGAGGGAATTCAAGGAATATTAGTCAACTTGTTCACCATTTTTGGATCGGATACGGGCATATTTGAGTTTTGATATCTTCTTCAAACTTATTCCCCTATTTCTTAGCTTTCCAACGCACTTTGAATCACCTCAATCCAATATCAGGAGTGATGTGAGCACATCTATTCAAGCACAATCAGATCCGGAGGTATTGCCACCAGGGACCTATTACTCGTTCTAAGGCAAAAAAGTCCAGGGAAGTTCTTTTCCTTACTTGTGCTTCAATTCTAGATTTATTCGATAATGTTTATGCCTTAAAACATAGGTTTTATAATGTGTTGCATGCTGATATGTGACATATTAAACTATACTACTTATTATATATGTTTAAGTATGTATATATGCTATTAAGTATGTTTTAAGGATTGGTTTGATAGTGTTTATTATGTTTCTAACTTATTTATAAGTTCATGTATGTTGTTGAATAAGTTTGTTAGTGTTTACACCTTGTATTTATGTTTCCATTGAGTTTACAATACTTTGATGGATTCTTGTGATGTTTACATGTAGGAACATAGGATAACACCAGCTCAAGAGAGTATGTATCTCAACTCCATCTCAAGAGAGTGGATGCAACTCAACTCTAGCTCAAGCAAGTGTATGCAGCTGAACTCCAGCTCAAGTGAGTTCTTTTCATCTCAGATGAAGTCCAACGGAGTGCTGCAGCTCACCTTAGCTCGAGGCAACTTAAAGGCTCAGCTCTAAGCTCAACTCAACTCCTAACACTCTTAGCTAACTCGTTTTAGCTCAACTCCATTTCCAGCTCAACTCAACTCAAGCTGAAGTGACCTACCGCAGCTGAAACCTATCCTACACGAAGGGAAGGTATCTTAGGCATGAGCCATGCATGTGAGACACCCATGGATGCCTTGTGCACATGTTTGGGCGTTCAAAGGACTCCAAGCCAAACAAGGCCCTTGTTTTTGAAGAGATAAGACTTGGAGGAGTTATTTGTTTGAATTTCAAATAAATAAACTCATGTTTTAAGTGTCATTTTCGTTCAAAATATGTGTCTAAGAAAGCTTGGCTGCCAAAAGGAGTTATTTGCATTCAAATTTAAATTTTAAACTCCTTTAATATTAGCCACACATGTAATTTCGTTTGGCACTCTTGTTTCTATATATTTGTACTACAAACATTGTAAAAAGGTTAGACACTTTGAAATAAAAATTATATTTGAGAGATTTTCTCTTCTTTGGTTCTTTTTTGAACTTTATGACATTCAAACTTGTTTTTGATTATCATTTTGATACTTTGGGTTCCTAGATCACTATCTAGAGGGTCTAAGTCTTTTTGACGTTAAATAGATTTGATTCGGGTTTGCTCAGTATATTGTGTAGGTTCTTTCGAGTTTAGCATTTTCTACCGATTCCAACATCATATTTCACCATTTTTGAACGCTCGAATTGCTGCCATGGATGTTTCTTGAAGCATTCATCTTCCTTGTTTCGAGTTTTATTCAAAACACCATCTTTTTCTTATTTTTCTTTAATTTTCGTTCTCACCTTTATTTCTTAATTTCATCATGAATATAACATTGTTTCCTTGTTTTTATGTTATTCTTGTTGTAGGAATATGCTTACAACATTCCTAGATCTGTAACATACAAAGAAAGTCTATTTCGACAGGCTACATCGTATCATATGGTAATCAGAGCTTAGGTTCGGATTTGTTGTACTTTTTTTTTGCAATTTAGTATAAAACAAAAAATAAAAAAATCGGAAAAAAATAAAAAAAGAAGTCAAAGTCAAAGTAAAAAAAGAAAAATTCAAAAAAGATCAGATTCGAATATTGAAAACAAATTGAAAAAAAAGGAATTTGTGTTCTATTATGAAATCATGAAGATTGTATAAGTTCTTGTACTATGTGATTCGATGTGCTTGGAAATCAACCGAAACAAATTGTTCTTGTTTGTTCGGTGATAGGAGCATTATAAACCACTTTTTTGCAGTAAGAATTACATTTTCGTCTTTTCATTGTCATATTCTTCAATTTCTAGCCTTTTCTTCTTTTGTTTTCATTTTCTTCGTTTAAATCTTTATTTTTCCTTTATTGTGTTTCTTGTTAGTAACACATTTATAACAAGTTTGAAAACGTTGGATTAGTCCTTTAAAGCACTGAAAATAGAGAAATTGTGAGGGAAAAAGGCACTGAGTGTTGTGAGAACAGAAGGGGAGACAAAAAGAGTCATTCAAGCATTCTCCTGAGTGAAACACGAGCGTTGAGTGTTACATTTTGAGTGCACATTTTTTGGAGTGAAAATCGAGAGGTTTTTGTGAGTGTGCAGTGAGGACTTTTTACTTTCGTTTTTACTTAACCCGTTATTTGTGTTTTTTTTGTGTTTTCTTTTGTTTTAATATGATAGGATCAAATGATCGTAGTCATGGTGGAGACCCGCCACAAGATTTGCAAATGCAGGCTTTTACACGTACTATGCAACATCTATTAGAGAATGCATTAAAGCCTCTACAATCTCGTTTGGACAAGATAGATGGGGGTGGTTCCCAATCTTTCCATAATGAGAATCATGATGAGAATGACGTTGAACAATCACCACGGATGAATCAATGACCAGGACGTGCAGTTGATGATAATATTTCTAACATAAAAGTTGCTATACCTTCTTTTCAGGGATGTTCAGATCCAGATGCTTATCTGACATGGGAAAGTGAGGTTGAACACGTTTTCGAGTCCTACAATTACTCGGAACAAAAGAAAGTACGACTAGTGATATGATCCAACTCTCTAAAGATCCTTGTAGAGAGAAGCTTTGAATGCCTGAACTTATAATGCAAGCAAGCCTTGTATCATGCTTGTTTCCTAAACAAAAGAATATTAAAAAGATGTTGGAAATAAGATAATGATGATTTAAGAATAGGTTATGGTGTGGGGTATTGTTTAGACGAAAAGGATGATGTTTTGGTGAAGAGAATGCGTGAGGGATATTGAGGGTTGATTAAGCAAGGAAATGGAGGTGTTTAAGTGAAGTAAATGATATGGAAGGATAAGTTAAGGGCTGGTGAAGAATGGTGGACGAAAATGGAAGATGGATGGTATTTATATGATGTTGGAATGATAGTATTCAAAGGGGCAAAGGTTGAACTTATGTTTTAGGAAGATAAACCCAATCTAGTTGCAACTCTGAGGGTGGTAGATGCACTTAGACCTCTTGGAAATGTAATTCCAAAAACCTAAAGTATAAAGGATGGAGGGTGATGCCACAAATCAAAGTGATGATTTGATATGTCGATAAAGTTCTTAAAAGAACAAGAATGAGAGATTAACTCACAAACTAAATAATCTGATTCAAAGTTGTCTATCAAATGCCAAAATGGCTACATATTTATAGGAAATGAAATGGTGTGACCAAGGGACATTTCCCTTTGAAAAGGTGGCCGAGTAGTGGCCTTGGTGCCTGTTCAATTGGTGGTGTCTCCCTCTTTAACAGTTCGGTTGAATGGTGTCTCCTTCCAATAATTGTTATAACTTTTCGGTTTAAAATTCCAGCCTGCACAGTCTTTAATAAATTCAATATATCTCGAGTTCCCAACATCAGATTGATGCGATTCAGCATGCGTTGGAAAGATAAGAGATAGAGGAACAACATTCATGAAGACACTAAAGCCCAATTCTACTTGTATCCTTCTCGAACACAAGTGGACCATCATGAATCTGCCCAACGAAGAGTGTCATCTCTTTGTTTTGGCACCCAAAACATGTTCTCCTTCATGGTTGGTCGGTTGTGTCTCTTGGAGAGAGAACATGTCCTTCCATGGTTGAGCTGAAGGTTGTAGGGTGAGCTAAGATGAGCTGGATGAACTAAGGTTGAGCTGGTTTGAGCTGAGCTAGCTAGCTGATTTAGCTAGTTGAAAGTTCACTATCTTTGAGTGATGATTTGAGATGAACGGCTAACCCCCTAGCTGAGTGAACTGATCCTTAGGGCCATAATACTCTCCTTAATCCATAAGAGTGTGTAGGAGCTGATCCGAATCCCATATGGATGGAAATTCACCATTTGTCGTTTTGAGCTTAATCTGGATTCATGAGCTAGAACGAAGCTAGCATCCACTTCATTGCACTGCCTAGGAGTATTTGGTACATTTTGGTGCTGGTCGGAAGTTGGTAAGTGCCTCAAACAATGATTCTTTGTTTTGAGCTCAAATGGTGCATTTGAGATAAAACGGAGCTGGCCGATAGTCCCTTAAACTGTGTTTAACATAACCTGCAAAGAAACAACTTAAACTAATAAGTACAATGTTATTAAACATGTGTTGAATATTAATTATGCATAATATAAGCTAAATAAAGTTGTGGTTCAATACTAATTACTAAGTTATCAATACTAATTACTAGGTATATAATATAATATAGCAAGTGAGTGTAGCACATGAATTGAGTAAATAAAGAGTATTAAGTAGAACTCCCAGATTGGAATTGTGTAACTTAAGGTATGGGCAGAAACTAAGGTTGGGCGTGCACATATCAAGTTTGTTAGTTTTTACGCCTTGTATTTATGTTTCCATTGAGTTTACAATACTTTGATGGATTCCTATGATGTTTACATGTAGGAACATAAGATAACACTAACTCAAGAGAGTGTATGTAGCTCAACTCCATCTCAAGATAGTGGATGTAGCTCAACTCCAGCTCAAGCAAGTGTATGCAGCTAAACACCAGCTCAAGTGAGTTCTATTCAGCTCAAATGAAGTCCAACAGAGTGCACATAGTTCACCTTAGCTCGAGGCAGCTTAAAGGCTTAGCTCTAAGCTTAAGTCAACTCCTAACACTCTTAGCTAGCTCATTTCAGCTCAACTCCAATTCCAGCTCAACTCAACACAAGCTGTAGTGACCTACAGCAGCTGAAACCTATCCTATACGAAGGGAAGGTGTCCTAGGCGTGTGCCATGCATGTGAGACACCCATGGAAGTCTTGTGCACATGTTTCGGCATTCAAAGGACTCCAAGCCAAACAAGGCCCTTGTTTTTGAAGAGATAAGACTTGGAGGAGTTATTTGTTTGAATTCCAAACAAATAAACACATGTTTTAAGTGTCATTTTCGTTCAAAATATGTGTCTAAGAAAGCTTGGCTGCCAAAAGGAGTTATTTGCATTCAAATTTAATTTTTAAACTCCTTTAATATTAGTCACACATGTAATTTCGGTTTGGCACTCTTGTTTCTGTATATTTGTACTACAAGCATTGTAAAAAGGTTAGACACTTTGAAATGAAAATTATATTTGAGAGATTTTCTCTTCTTTGGTTCTTTTTAGAACTTTATGACATTCAAACTTGTTTTTGATTGTCATTTTGATACTTCGGGTTCCTAGATCACTATCTAGAGGGTCCAAGTCCTTTTGACGTTAAACAATCTTGATTCAGGTTCCTAGATCACTATCTAGATCACTTATGTTGGTGTGAAGGAGTTAGAGTGGTTCTGGGATAACCTACTCTTCTGTTGGCGTTCGGTGTTGGGTGCACATAATGCATACATTTCATCATCTGTTTACTCTGTTCTCTAATTCTATTTATCTGCACACCAGAGACACACTATGCTCCCTAGCTTACACCCTGTTAGTTTCTGTTTCAGATATATTGTTCTAGACTACGATACTTGGAGGTTCATGATTTCAGACTTTCTGTGTATATTTTACAGTTTTTCAGAATAATCATGTTTATTCCGAACATTTTATTATTATGTAATAAACTTTGGACTTGGGACCTTATTTTGGATTTTAGAATATTTTATGTTTATTAAATGTATGGGTTAAATCATATTAACCCCTAACTTGGGAAACAAGTTTTAGTAACGTAAACCCTAACTTTTAATCTAAAAAATTAGGTTAATTTTAGGGGTTACATTTAATGGTATCTGAAACTGATTTTGTAAATTTATTTGATAATCCGGATTTTCAATTTGACACGTATTTTATATTTTCTGAAATATTTTGAATAATACTCCAAGTACCTGTTCTAATATAGGATTCTGTTTATTTTTTGTAGATATACTTCTATGCCACCACGTAGGAGTACACGTTTAGCGACCGAGAGAGGTCATGGCCGAGGTCGTTCTACTAGATCTACTAGTGACGTCCCACCTCTTGTGGACCCGCCACAGGATCAGAGTTTAGCTCAGGATTTAGGAGGGGAGGATCAACCTGAGATTCAAACTGAGGCTCAGCAAGCCAAGGTTGATCAGCAGGTCCAAAGTGAGGGACCGTATACTTTTGGAGACAGTGAGACTGTCGGATTAGATTCTATCACCGTATAGAGAGAGTTGCTCTGGTATTTGCGACAGACAGGGGGTGTCAGAAAACCCATTTCTATAGAATTTTTGGCTGTCGGCATGACTATGTTTGATGGTAAGAACGGTACAGACCCAACTGATGCAGAGTATTGGTTGAAGAAGCTGCAACGTCTGTTTGTGGAGATGGAGTACCCTTCTAACAAAAAGTTGAGGGCGACCATATCGTTTCTACAGGGTGAAACCCTTAATTGGAGGGAGGCCGAGGAGAAAGTGACTACTTCAGATCAGAACAGTTGAGAGTTTTTCAGGTAGGCTTTTGAGGACCGATATGTGGGTCTCGAGTATCTTGCTAAGTGCCGTGATGATTTCCTGAACCTACAGCAGAATGATATGTCAGTTAACGACTATGAGATAGAGTTTCTGCGTTTGTTACAGTATGCTCCTGGGCTTGTTACGACCGAGAAACAGAAGTGTGAGTATTTTCTGAAAGGACTCCGGGTGCCAATCAAGATTACCATGGCCACTCACCATGATATCGAGTATAAGATGATCACTCGGTGAGCCAGGACAGTCGAGCGTAATGATCTTTTGAGGGTTCAACAGGAATCACAGGGTCAAGACAGAGCCAGACGTCAGCCTACGGCACCAGTACAGCAAAGTCAAGGTTTTTAGTCTAGGAATACGAACTGTCATGAGCTTCCCGAAGAATAATCTGTTTCAACTCAGAATTTCTGGGAACACAGTATCAACCCCGGAAACACAAAACTCTATCTTGATCAATAGAGAAGTCCTGAGATATTCCCTCATTGACCTCCGCAAGACGATGGGCCAAGAAAGGATCATTGGGTTGCTCAGCCCGAATATTTGATATTAGAGTATAAACCACTCGAAACTCTACCAACAAGCTACCATCCTCAAACAAACTCATCCGAGCAAACAAAGCTCTCAGATCTGAAATGGCATTACGTATCAAAGCATCTGCGACAACATTAGCTTTACTTGGGTGGTAGTCAATCTCACAATCATAATCTTTTAGAAGCTCTAACCAACGACGCTGTTTAAAATTAAGATCCTTCTGAGTGAGAAGGTATTTTAGACTCTTATGATCTGTGAAGATGTAACACTTCTCTCCATAGAGATAGTGTCTCCAGATTTTTAGAGCAAAGATCACTATTGCTAACTCCAGAACGTGGGTAGGATAGTTGCACTCATGTGGTTTCAACTTCCAAGAAGCATAAGCCACTACCTTTCCATCCTGCATCACTGTAAACTGTATATGGTTTCCTCGACTCTGGCTGTCTTAGAATTGGTGCTTGCGTTAGAACAGACTTAAGTTTCTCAAAACTAGCATGTTGAGTCTTAGACCAAGAAAACGGAACATCTTTCCTTAGGAGTTTAGTCAACGGAGAGACAATATAGGAAAAGCCCTCCACAAACCTCCGATAATAGCCGACCAAACCTAGGAAACTACGAATCTCTGCCACATTCTTTGGCTGTTTCCAATCCATGATAACTTCAATTTTCTTTGGGTCAACTTGAATACCCTTAGCTGAAAGAACATGACCCAGAAACACAACCTCAGATAATCAAAATTTAAATTTGCTGAATTTTGCATAGAGTTGTTTCTCTCTCAGAGTCTGTAACACAATATGGAGGTGCTGCTCATGCTCATCCTCAGATTTAGAATAGACCAGGATATCATCTATAAAGACCACCACAAACTGATCTAGATAGGGTCGAAACACCCTATTCATCATATCCATAAATGTTGCAGGGGCATTAGTAAGATCGAAGGGCATTACCAAAAACTCGTAGTGACCATATCGAGTTCGGAAAGCTGTTTTAAACACATCAGAATCCTTAACCTTGAGTTGGTAATAACCAGATCTCAGGTCTATCTTCAAAAACATAGAAGCTCCTCGAAACTGGTCAAACAAATCATCAATTCGGGGAAGAGGATATTTATTCTTGATGGTCAACTTTTTCAACTTCCGGTAGTCAATGCAGAGACGAAGAGACCCATCTTTCTTTTTAACAAACAGAACAGGAGCTCCCCACGGAGAAACACTGGGTCGTATAAAAACTCTATCCAAAAGTTCTTGCAACTGAACCTTGAGCTCCTTAAGTTCTTTTGGAGCCATTCGGTATGGTGCCATAGATACAAGAGTAATACCCGACTACAACTCTATACCGAACTCCACCTCTTCCCGTTTAGGAGGTACTCCCGGTAACTCTTTCGGAAAGACATTAGGAAATTCTCTCACAACTCGGATCTTATCCAACCCAGAATCAGACAGTCTCGGATCAAGGATATAAGCAAGATATGCCACAGACCCTTTTTTGATCATCTTTTCAGCTTTTAGAGCAGAAATAATGTTAGACATATATCCTCTACGCTCACCGATAAGAGTTACCTCCCGGTCATCAAGAGTCCTCAAAGTGGCCCTTTTACGCTCACAATCCAACGTAACACGGTGAGCTGACAACCAATCAATCCCGAGTATCATATCAAACTCTCCAAACGGTAACTCCATCAGATTAGCAGGAAAAAATTTCCCCTTGAACTTAATCTAAATTTTTGAGCATTTTCCTTGGTTAAATTTCTCAGGGTTCACTAAAAAGCCTAGTTAGACATGCACGCCTTAAATCGAACAAACCGACTCCAAAATGAGACTCAATGAAACTACATGAGTTCAAATAGATAATTATAGGCTTTTGAATATGATTAAGCCACTTAATCTCAAATTCAGAGCACTTTACTTGGTTTAAATTCCAATGTGTTTACTGTAAAAATCATTAGATATACACACTTTAAACCTAACAAAACAGTCCCAAAATAAGTATAAATCAAATTTCATGAGTTCAAATATTTAATTGTGGGCTTTAAACCAAATTATACAACTTATTCTCAATTTTAGAGCATTTTACTAGGTTAAAATTCTCACGGGTTCACTAAAAAGCCCAGTTAGACATGCACACTTTAAATCGAACAAACCGCCCACAAAATGAGACTCAATGAAACTACATGAGTTCAAATAGTTAATTATAGTCTTTTGATTATGATTAAACCATTTAATCTCAAATTCTGAGAACTTTACTCGGTTTCAATTCCAATGTGTTTACTATAAAACTCATTAGATATACACACTTTAAACCGAACAAAACGATCGCAAAATAAGTATAAATCAAATTTAATGAATTCAAATAGTTAATTATGGGCTTTAAACCGAATTATACAACTTAATCTCAATTTTAGGGAATTTTACTCGGTTAAATTTTTAATGGGTTCACTAAGAATCCCAATTAGACATGCACGCTTTAAATCGAACAAACCGACCACAAAATAAGATTCGATAAAACTTCATGAGTTCAAATTGTTAGTTATGGGCTTTTGAAACAAAGTATACAACTTAATCTCAATTGTAGAGCATTTCATTCGGTTAAAATTATAACAGATTAACACGGATGGCGCCTTTGACCCCGTGTTAAGAGGTGCTGCTGCTGGCGTCATTGCCCGAGATTCCTCCGTCGTCGTCCTGGGTGGTTGTTCTATACCGCTCATTTGCCTGGACCCCGCTTCTGCTGAAGCTCTTGCCGTTTTGGAAGGTCTAAAGTTTGCAGTTGCCAATGGCTGGACTCATGTTGTCTTTGAAACTGATTCTGCTTCCATTGCCAACAAGTTTAACAACATCCATCATTAGGATCTTTCCACTTTGCAACATTTGGTGTCTCGAATCCGCTCCATTCTTGGTACTTTGCCTGATTGTAAGACTTGTTATGTACCTAGAGACGCAAATGTTGTAGCCCATGTCTTAGCTACTAGGGCTTTGCGTTCTTTTACTTCCTGTTCTTTTGATTGTAACTTTCCCGATTTTATTCGGGCTTCTGTAAACTCGGAGAGGTTTTCCTCTTCTTCTCAATAAAATCATGGGTACTCTTTTCCCCATAGGAGCCTGCTCACCTCTTAAGGTGACTGGCTATATGGGTTTTTTAATGAGGCCCTTTCTTTCAAAAAAAATTATAATAGATTCACTAAAAGGACCAATTAGACATGCAGGGTTTAAACCCAAAATATCGATAACAAAATTAGATTCAACAAAACTACATGAGTTCTAATAGTTTATTACGAGCTTTTGAATATGATTAAACCACTTATTCTCAAATTTAAAGCACTTTACTCGGTTTAAATTTCAATGTGTTCACTATAAAACTAATTTAGATATGCATACTTTAAACATAACAAAAAGGTCGCAAAATAAGACTAAATCAAATTTCATGAGTTTAAATAGTTAATAATGGGCTTTGAACTAAATTATACAACTTAATCTCAATTTTAGAGCATTTTACTCGGTTAAGTTTTACTTTGATTTTTTTAAATAAATGATAAATTTATTTCCTTTTTATGTGTATATATAGGCTATAGCTAATCAAGTGGACCACCATTGTTCTTAAAGCATTGTAATAATGTAAAAAAATGTTGTATTGTCAAAAACTATAAAGGAAATGTGGGTCCATGTTCCTTGCATCTTGTATGGCTTCAAACACAAACCAAACCCATCATCATTATTTCTAAACCATCACCTAATTTCAGGATTGGATGTCTTTGCTTGTCTTCTTGTTGCTATTGTTGTTGAACTCTTTGTTAATGGGATTTCTTATATGACTTCAACATGCCAATGGTATCTTATCAGTCTAGTTGTATGTAATGTTGTTGAGTAGACCTGATAATTTTTGTGTCCATATTATGTTTATATATATTTTTGTAATATGGTTATATGCAGGGACGAAATTAAATATAGGTGGGTGCGATATAAGCTCCATAGTTCGAAATCATTACAATTAAGCCGTTGTTCCTCTTGCCCCTCCCAAAAGTTTGTTATTTTAATTTTATTTTTTAGGACCTTTTGTTATTTAAAATTAATAAAATTAAATGGTCTCTCAAAAAAAATTCTAACGGGTTCACTAAAAAGCCCAATTACAAATGCACACTTTAAATCAAACAAACCGACCACAAAATGAGTTTCAATCAAACTACATGCGTTCTAATAGTTAATTATAGGCTTTTGAATATATTAAACCACTTAATCTCAAATTCAGAGCACTTTACTTGGTTTAAATTCTAATGTGTTTACTATAAAACTCATTAGATATACACACTTTAAACCTATAAAAACGGTCGCAAAATAAGTATAAATCAAATTTTATGAGTTCAAATAGTTAATTATGGGCTTTGAACCAAATTATACAACTTAATCTAAATTTTAGAGTATTTTACTTGGTTAAATTTCTAATGGGTTCACTAAGAAGCCCAATTAGACAATCACGCTTTAAATCGAAAAAACCGACCACAAAATAAGATTCAATCAAACTACATGCATACAAATCGCTAATAATGTGCTTTTGAACATGATTAAACCACTTAATCTCAAATTTAGAACTCTTTACTCGGTTAAAATTTCAATATGTTCATTATAAAGCTCATTTAGAAATACGCACTTTAAACCTAACAAAACGGCTGCAAAATAAGAATAAATCAAATTTCATGAGTTCAAATAGTTAATTTTGGGCTTTTGAAACAAAGTATACAACTTAATCTCAATTGTAGAGCATTTCATTCGGTTAAAATTATACAAATTCACTAAAAAGCCCAATTAGACATGTACTCTTTAAACCCAACAAATCGACAACAAAATGAGATTCAATCATACTACATGAGTTCTAATAGTTAATTACGAGCTTTTGAATATGATTATACCACTTAATCTCAAATTTAGAGCACTTTACTCAGTTTAAATTTTAATGTGTTCATTATAAACTTATTTAGATATGTATACATTAAACCTAACAAAATGATCACAAAATAAATATAAATCAAATTTCAATAGTTAAAATATTTTATTATGGTTTTTGAACCAAATTATACAACTTAATCTCAATTTTAGAGCATTTTACTCGGTTAAATTTCTAACGGGTTCACTAAGAAGCGCAGTTAGACATTCACACTTTAAATCGAACAAACCGACCCCAAAATAAGGTTCAATCAAACTACATGCGTACAAATTGCTAATTATGGGCTTTTGAACAAGATTAAACCACTTAATCTCAGATTTAGAGCACTCTACTCGGTTTAAATTTCAATGTGTTCTCTATAAATCTCATTTAGAAATGTGCACTTTAAACCTAACAAAATAGGTGCAAAATAAGAATAAACCAAATTTCATAAGTTCAAATAGTTAATTATGGGTTTTTTTGAAACAAAGTATACAACTTAATCTCAATTGTAGAGCATTTGATTCGGTTAAAATTATAATAGATTCAATCATACTACATGAGATTCAATCATACTACATGAGTTCTAATAGTTAATTTAGATATGCATACTTTAAACATAACAAAACGGTCGCAAAATAAGAATAAATCAAATTTCATGAGTTCAAATAGTTAATTACGGGCTTTGAACCAAATTATACAACTTAATCTCAATTTTAGAGCATTTTACTCGATTAAATTTCTAACGGCTTCACTAAGAAGCGCGATTAGACATTCACGCTTTAAAACAAACAAACCGACCACAAAATAAGATTCAATCAAACTACATGCATACAAATTGCTAATTATGGGCTTTTGAAAAAGATTAAACCACTTAATATCAGATTAAGAGCACTTTACTCGGTTTAAATTCCAATGTGTTCACTGTAAACCTCATTTAGAAATACACACTTTAAACCTAACAAAAAGGATGCAAAATAAGAATAAATCAAATTTCATGAGTTTAAATAGTTAATTATGGGTTTTTGAAACAAAGTATACAACTTAATCTCAACTGTAGAGCATTTCATTCGGTTGCAACATTTGGTGTCTCTTGCATCTGATCCACTCTTGGTACTCTGCCTAATTGTAAGATTTGTTATGTACCTAGAGAGACAAATGTTGTAGCCCATGTCTTAGCTACTAGGGCTTTGCGTTCTTTTAGTTCGTGTTCTTTTGACTGTTTCTTTTCCGATTATATTCGATCTTCTGTAAACTCAGAGAGGTTCTCCTCTTCTTCTCAATAAAACCATGATTACTCTTTTCCCCATAGGGGCCTACTCACCTCTCGAGGTGAGTGGCTATAGGTTTTTTTCTAATGAGTCCCTTTCCTTTCAAAAAAAATTATAACAGATTCACTAAAAACTCCAATTAGACATGCACTCTTTAAACCCAACAAATCAAAAACAAAATGAGATTCAATCATACTACATTAGTTCTAATAGTTAATTACAAACTTTTGAATATAATTAAACCACTTAATCTCAAATTTAGAGCACTTTACCCGGTTTAAACCACTATAAAACTTATTTAGATATGCATAATTTAAACCTAACAAAACGGTCACAAAATAAGTACAAATCAAATATTTAATTATGGGCTTTGAACCAAATTATACAACTTAATTTCAATTTTAGAGCATTTTACTCGGTTAAATTTCAAACGGGTTCACTAAGAAGCGCAATCAGACATTCACACTTTAAATCGAACAAACCGACCAAAAAATAAGATTCAATCAAACTTGATGCGTACAAATTGCTAATTATGGTCTTTTAAACAAGATTAAACCACTTAATCTTAGATTTAGAGCACTTTACTCTGTTTAAATTCCAATGTGTTCACTGTAAACCTCATTTAGAAATGCGCACTTTAAATCTAACAAAACGGCTGTAAAATAAGAATAAATCAAATTTCATGAGTTCAAATAGTTAATTATGGTCTTTTGAAACAAAATATACAACTTAATCTCAATTGTAGAGCATTTCATTCGGTTAAAATTATAACAGATTCACTAAAAAGCCCAATTAGACATGCACGCTTTAAACCCAACAAACCCGACAAAAAAATGAAATTCAATAATACTACATGAGTTCTAATAGTTAATTACGAGCTTTTGAATATGATTAAACCACTTATTCTTAAATTTAAAGCATTTTACTCGGTTTAAATTCCAATGTGTTTACTATAAAACTAATTTAGATATGCATACTTTAAACATAACAAAACGGTCGCAAAATAAGAATAAATCAAATTTCATGAGTTCAAATAGTTAATTATGAGCTTCTAAACCAAATTATACAACTTAATCTCAATTTTTATGCAAATTACTCGGTTAAATTTCTGACAGGTTCACTAAAAAGCCTAGTTAGACATGCACGCTTTAAATCGAATAAAACGACCACTAAATGAGACTCAATGAAACTACATTAGTTCAAATAGTTAATTATAGGCTTTTTAATATGATTAAACTACTTAATCTCAAATTCAGAGCTCTTTACTCGGTCTAAATTCTAATGTGTTTACAATAAAACTCATTAAATATACACACTTTAAATCGAACAAAACGGTCGCAAAATAAGTATAAATCAAATTTCATTAGTTCAAATAGTTAATTATGGGCTTTGAACCAAATTGTACAACTTAATCTCAATTTTACAGCATTTTACTCGGTTAAATTTCAAATGGGTTCACTAAGAATCCCAATTAGACATGCACGCTTTAAATCAAACAAACCGGCCACAAAATGAGATTCAATCGAACTACATGTGTTCTAATAGTTAATTGTAGGCTTTTGAATATGATTAAACTACTTGATCTCAAATTAAGAGCACTTTACACGGTTTAAATTTCAATGTGTTTACTATAAAACTCATTAGATATACACACATTAAACCTAACAAAGCGATCTCAAAATAAGTATAAATCAAATTTCATCAGTTCAAATAGTTAATTATGGGCTTTGAACTAAATTTTACAACTTAATGCCAATTTTAGAGTATTTTACTCGACTAAATTTCTAATTGGTTTACTAAAAAGCCCAATTAGACATGCATGTTTTAAATCGAACAAACCGACCAAAAAATGAGATTCAATCAAACTACATACGTTCTAATAATTAATTATAGGCTTTTGAATATGATTAAACTACTTAATCTCAAATTCAGAGAACTTTACTCAGTTTAAGTTCCAATGTGTTAACTATAAAGCTCATTTAGAAATGTGCACTTTTAACCTAACAAAACGTCTGCAAAATAAGAATAAATGAAATTTCATGAGTTGAAATAGTTAATTATGGGCTTTTGAAACAAAGTGTACAACTTAATCTCAATTGTAGAGTATTTCATTCGCTTAAAATTATAACAAATTCCCTAAAAAGCCCAATTAGGCATGCACTCTTTAAACCCAACAAATCGACTACAAAATGAGATTCAATCATACTACATGAGTTCTAATAGGTAATTACGAGCTTTTGAATATGATTAAACCACTTAATCTAAAATTTAGAGCACTTTACTCGGTTTATATTCCAATGTGTTCACTATAAAACTTATTTAGATATGCATACCTTAAACCTAACAAAACGGTCGCAAAATAAGAATAAATCAAATTTCATGAGTTCAAATAGTTAATTATGGGCTTCTAAACCAAATTATAAAACTTAATCTCAGTTTTTGAGCATTTCATTCGGTTAAGTTTCTAACGGGTTCACTAAAAAGCTCAATTAGAAATGCATGCTTTAAATCGAACAAACTGACCACAAAATGAGATTCAATCAAACTACATGAGTTCTAATAGTTAATTTTAGGCTTTTGAACATTATTAAACCACTTAATCTCAAATTTAGAGCACTTTACCCGGTTTAAATTCCAATGTATTCACTATAAAACTCATTAGATAGACACACTTTAAACCTAACAAAGCGGCTGCAGGAAAAGAATAAAACAAATTTCATGAGTTCAAATAGTTAATTATGGGCTTTGAACCAAATTATTCAACTTAATCTCAATTTTAGAGCATTTTACTCGGTTAAATTTCTAGTGGGTTCACTAAAAAGCCTAATTAGACATGCACGCTTTAAATCAAACAAACCGACCACAAAATGAGATTCAATCAAACTACATGAGTTCTAATAGTTAATTATAGGCTTTTGAATACGATTAATTCACTTAATCTATAATTAAAAGCACTTTACACGGTTTAAATTCCAAGTGTTTACTGTAAAACACTTAGACCTCTTGGAAATATAATTCCAGAAATCTAAAGTATAAAGGATGGAGGGTGACGCCACAAATCAAAGAGATGATTTGATAACTCACAAAATAAATAATCTGATTCAATGTTGTGTATTCAAATGCCAAAATGGCTACATATTTATAGGGAATGAAAGGGTGTGGGCAAGGAACATTTCCCTTTGAAAAGGTGGCCGAATAGTGTCCTTGGTGTCTGTTCAATTGGAGGTGTCCCCCTCCTTAACCGTTCTATTGAATGGTGTCTCCTTCCAAGAGTTGTTGAAACTTTTTTGTTTAAAATTCCAACCTGAACAGTCTTTAGTAATTTGGACATTTTTCGAGTTCCAGATATTGGATTAATGCGATTCAACATGTGCTGGAAAGATAAGAGATAGAGGAACAACTTTCATGAAGACACCGAAACCCATTCCTACTTGGATCCTGCTAGAAAATGGAAAACAAGTGGACCATCATGAATCTGCCCAATGAAGAGTGCTATCTCTTTATTTTGGCGCCCAAACATGTTTCCCTCCATGGGGTCGATTGTGTCTCTTGGGGAGGGAACATGTCATTTCATGGTTGAGCTGAAGGTTGTAGGGTGAGCTAAGATGAGCTGGATGAACGAAGGTTGAGCTGGGTTGAGCTGATCTAGCTAGCTGATTTAGCTAGCTGAAAATTCACCATAATACTCTCCTTAATCCATAAGAGTATGTAGGAGATGATCTGAATCCCAAATGGATGGAAATTCACCATTTGTCGTTTTGAGCTCATTCTGGATTCGTCAGCTGGAACGAAGCTAGCATCCACTTCATTGCGCTGCCTAGGAGTGTTTGGTACATTTTGGTGCTGATTGGAAGCTGGTAAGTGCCTCAAACAGTGATTCTTTGTTTTGAGCTCAAATGGTGCATTTGAGCTAAAACGGAGCTGGTCAATAGTCCCTTAAGTTGTGTTTAACATAACCTACAAAAAAACATGTTAAACTAATAAGTCTGATGTTACTAAACATGAGTTGAATATTAATTATGCATAATATAAACTAGATAAAGCTGTGGTTCAATACTAATTACTAAGTTATCAATAGGTATATAATATGAGATAGCAAGTGAGTGTAGCACATGAATTGAGTAAATAAAGAGGATTAAGTAGAAGTCCCTGATTGAAATTGTGTGACTTAAGGTATGGGCAGAAACTAAGGTTAGACATGCACATATAAACTCTTTAGTGATTCTGCTATAATTTCAACCAAATAAAATGTTCTACAACTGAGATTAAGTTGTATACTTTGTTTCAAAAGCCCATAATTAACTATTTGAACTCGTGAAATTTGATTTATACTTATTTTACGACCGTTTTGTTAGATTTAAAGTGTGTATATCTAATGAGACACATTTGAATTTAAACCGAGTAAAGTGATCTGAATTTGAGATTCAGTAGTTTAAACATATTCAAAAGCCTATAATTAACTATTTGAACTCATGTAGTTTCATTGAATCTCATTTTGTGGTTGGTTTGTTCGATTTAAAGTGTGCATGTCTAACTGGGCTTTTTAGTGAACCCGCGAGAAATTTAACCAAGTAAAATGCTCAAAAATTGAGATTATGTTGTATAATTTGATTCAAAAGCCCATAATTAACTATTTGAATTCATGAAATTTGATTTATTCTTATTTTGCGACTATTTTGTTAGGTTTAAAGTATGCATATCTAAATAAGTTTTATAGTGAACACATTGGAATTTAAATCGAGTAAAGTGCACTAAATTTAAGAAAAAGTGGTTTAATCATTTTCAAAAGCTCGTAATTAACTATTAGAACACATATAGTATGATTAAATATCAATTTGTTTTCGGTTTATTGAGTTTAAAGCGTTCATGTCTAATTGGGCTTTTTAGTGAATCTGTTATAATTTTAACAGAATGAAATGCTCTACAATTGAGATTAAGTTGTATACTTTATTTCAAAAGCCCATAATTAACTATTTGAACTCATGAAATTTGATTTATTCTTATTTTGCGACCATTTTGTTAGGTTTAAAGTTTGCATATCTACATAAGTTTTATAGTGAATATATTAGAATTTATACCGAGTAAAATGCTATAAATTTGAGATTAACTAGTTTATTCATGTTCAAAAGCCCATAATTAGCAATTTGAACGCATGTAGTTTGATTGAATCTCATTTGGTGGTCGATTTGTTCGATTTAAAGCATGCATATCTAATTGGGCTTTTTAGTGAACCCGTGAGAAATTTAACCGAGTAAAATACTCTAAAATTGAGATTAAGTAATATAATTTGGTTCAAATCCCATAATTAACTATTTGAACTCATGAAATTTGATTTATACTTATTTTGCGACCGTTTTGCTAGGTTTAAAATGTGTATATCTAATGAGTTTTATAGTAAACACATTGAAATTTAAAACAAGTGCTCTAAATTTGAGATTAAGTGGTTTAATCATATTCAAAAGCCTATAATTAACTATTAGAATGCATGTATTTTGATTGAATCTCATTTGGTGGTCGGTTTGTTTGATTTAAAGCGTGCATGTTTAATTGGACATTTTAGTGAACCAATTCGAAATTTAACCGAGTAAAATGCTTTAAAATTGAGATTAAGTTGTATAAATTGGATCAAAGCCCATAATTAACTATTTGAAATCATGAAATTTGATTTATACTTATTTTGCAACCGTTTTGTTAGGTTTAAAGTGTGTATATTTAATGAGTTTTATAGTAAACACATTGGAATTTATACCGAGTAAAGTACACTGAATTTGAGATTAAGTGGTTTAAATATATTCAAAAGCATATAATTAACTATTTGAACTCATTTACTTTCATTGAATCTCATTTTGTGATCGGTTTGTTCGATTAAAGAGTTCATGTCTAACTGGGCTTTTTAGTGAATCCGTGAGAAATATAACCGAGTAAAATGCTCTAAAATTGAGATTAAGTTGTATAAATTTGTTCAAATCCCATAATTAACAATTTGAACTAATGAAATTTGATATATACTTATTTTGCGACCGTTTTGTTTGTTTTAAAGTGTGTATATCTAATAAGTTTTATAGTAAACACATTGGAATTTAAATCGATTAAAGTGCTATGAATTTAAGATTAAGTGGTTTAATCATATTCAAAAACCTATAATTAACTATTATAACTCATGTAGTTTGATTGAATCTCATTTTGTGATTGGTTTGTTCGATTTAAAACGTGCACGTCTAATTGGGCTTCTTAGTGAACCAGTTAGAAATATAACCGAGTAAAATGCTCTAAAATTGAGATTAAGTTGTATAAATTGGTTCAGAAGCCCATAATTAACTATTGGAACTCATGAAATTTGAGTTATTCTTATTTTGCGACCGTTTTGTTAGGTTTAAAGTATGCATATCTAAATAAGTTTTATAGTGATCACATTGGAATTTAAATTGAGTAAAGTGCTTTGAATTTGAGAATAAGTGGTTTAATCATATTCCAAAGCTCGAAATTAACTATTAGAACACATGTAGTATGATTGAATCTCAATTTGTTTTCGGTTTGTTGGGTTTAAAGCATGCTTGTCTAATTGGGCTTTTACTCTGAAATTGAGATTATGTAGTATAATTTGGTTCAAAGCCCATAATTAACTATTTGAACTCAGGAAATTTGATTTATACTTATTTTGCGACCGTTTTGTCTGGTTTAAAGTGTGTACATCTAATGAGTTTTATAGTAAACACATTGGAATTTAAACCGAGTAAAGTGCTCTAAATTTGATATTAAGCGGTTTAATCATATTCAAAAACCTATAATTAACTATTAGAACTTCTCCGAGTTGGTCATTTGCTTGATTTGTGCTTCTTGCCTTCACTTCAAATGTGAATCTGCTTTTTTTAACTTCTTTTTTTTTACTAATTCAGACTCTTTGAGATGAGAGAAATCTGAATTTGCAACTTCTTTTTTTTTTTTACAATTTTTTTTATCAAAACTGAAATTCACAAGGAGGCTTACTTGAATATTCCTTTGCTCTGATTACCATATGATACGCTCCAACTCTCCCATTATTGTTGTAGAGAGAAGCTTTGATTGTCCCAACCATTATTTCAAGCAAGCCTTAATCCTCGTATACTTTCCTTGTTGTTTGATGAAGAAAAGATGGTGAAGTTGTGTACAGAGGGTTGCGGAATTGTAGGTTATATGTGTAATTGGTAAGGGAATGTAGGGTGATGTTTTGGTTAGAGAAATAAATGGAAAAAGGTGATAGTGAAGGCTAGGGAAGTCGGCTATGGTGATGGACGAAATGGATAGGATGGAATGTATGTAAGGTGGTAAAGAAATAGTATCCAAAGGTAACAAAAGTAGAACTTATGCTATGAAAGCATAAACCCAACTTATAGTATGCTTTGAGGGTGTTATAGAACTTAGACCCTTAGGAAATAAGTTCCTAGAATTGTAAGTATGGATGGAAAAGATAGGAGATGCCAAAAACCTATATAATAGGTTTGATAGGTTGAGATAGTTCTAAAAAGAATAAGTTTGAGAGAAAACTCACAAAGGAATTTTTGTATTGATCAAAGATGAGTTTTACAAATGAATTTAAGTCCTATTTATAGTTTTCTAAGAGGTTTTGATGTGGTGCGGAATCGGCGTGGTTAATGAAATGGTGGTGTTTGGTTGAAGATAAAGAAGGTTTGATGGTGTACTGATGGTTGTTGTGTCCTAGGAACCCTCTTGATCGCGATTGATCAACCAAACTCTATGATAGGCTCTAACTCACCCTCCTAGATGCAATTACCTAGGCAAGCGAGAGTGTGAAGAAAGAATCACCAACAATCTATAGAGAAGATTGTGTTGAAACACTTCTAAAATTCACAAGCAAACAATACTTACAAAAATATACTCAATAACATTTATTCTCAAAAGAAATATTCAAGTTGTTTTTCTTACAAGAGAATAGGCTACCCCCTTTTATAGCCTAAAGGAGCCAGCAAAATCCCTAAGAAATAGCTATTTAATCCCTAAAAATCATCACATTGATAGTTTAATATAAATGAATCCCCTAAAATCATCATATGGTAATTAAAAGGAATCCTATATGATAAATTAAAATACTAATAATTATATTCAAAGCTTTATAATCTAGCTTTGAATTATTTTATTTTAATATCTAATTCATCCAAAGGCTTTATATATTAGCTTTTGGGTTGAATTTTACAAAATCCCGTAATAATCCTGATAAGTGCTTAATTCACTATCACTTTTTACACCTTTCATGGACAATAATCACTTAATCTACACCTACTTGGACTAAAGCATGCACTTAATGTGAGATATTTAGATATTTTGCTTTTACGACTTATAAAGATGATATTTATAGAAAGTGCAAGCTTTACGGAACCTTTGTGCATTTGCAGGAAGATCAGATGCTGCGGCAGTACCTGGTGAACAAGTACTGATATGGTAGGCGATCTGAAGAGAAAAATGAGGTGGATGTTTCTGGACAAGCAACACAAGGATCAGAGCTGGGAAGCACATAGAAGGTCAAAGTCAAAGGCCACGCGGGAAAAGAATCCTTGTGGGAATAAACTTGGAAATAAAACAAATATTTTATTTATGTACTTGACTTGTGTTTTACTCCAAGTTGTATTCCTACTTAGGAAAGGTTTGCCCTAGGCCAAGGCTATATAAACCATAGCCGCCCAAGGAGAAGAACACACATCATATACTAGAGAGACGAATTAGAGAGTTCATCTTAGAATTTAGAGTTTTCTTTGTTTCTCGTTATGTTCTAATTTCTTTTAGGCTTAGGTGAAAGTTGTATAGTATTTGTGAGAAGAGATTGAACTTTGTTTTCTTGTTTCAATGCAATAAAATATCAAGATTTGCTTATTCTTTGTCATTCATTATTCTTGCATTCAAGCTCGGGAGAGAAGTTTGTGAAAGACATATTTATCTAATAACGGGAGAGTTAGATTCATGAAAGGAATAAGTACGGTATTTTTCTATTCGAAAAATACTAACTCAGCCTAGGGATAGGTTAGAGTTTTAGCGCCTAAAAGAAGTGTGGGATTGATTGGTGATTATAATTGATTCACGCCGGGAGGTATCATCAAGGATTAGTCAACAACAGCACTTCGACTTAGGGATAAGCGGAGTCATCAAAGGACACTTTACCGAATCTTGGTAAAGTCTACCCAAGAGCAAGGGATTGCCGTGGCGAACGAACATCATCACTGTCGAGGCAGTAAACTGCAGTGCTGCCGAGGCAGTGTTGTGTGATTGCATTGGACAGAGACAAGTTAATTGAATCCACAATACAACTGGATCCTGGCCACCTTCTTATTCTGATTATTTTCTCATTATTTAGTTTGTTTTATTATTCAAGTTATTTAGTTTACTCCAACCCAAATCATCTGTGTTTTTATTTTATTTCTTTTACAGAGCAAGAAGACAAAAGAAGGCATATTAAGTAGACCAATCCCTGTGGAGACGATATTCGATAATACTTATCACTTTATTACTTGCGATGTGTACACTTGTACTAATTGCGCACTTTTTACATGCAACAAATCCTATATACAGTTTTCTACATGTGCAATTTTCAGTAAAACGAACATATCTTGAGCTCCTGATGTCCGATTGATGCATTTCAAGATGCGTTGAAAAGTTAACTGAATCTCGATCAATTTATTAGCAGAACACTCTACCCAGAAATGCCCGGATCCCATCCGAAAATTTGTCGTAAGTTGGCTGACTTTCTAGACTTTTCAAAATGATTCAACTTTCTGCTTGATATGCATTTCTTTAGTCTTCTCATGCATGTATCAGGTTTTTCCGAAATGGCCTTTAACTTTTCGGATAACCATTCATTTGAATGTTGTCTCCCTCCAAATCTATTAGAAGAGTTGTAACTTCTCGGTCCAGCCTGCACAGTCTTCAGTAATTGGGCCATATCTCGAGCTTCCGATATCAGATTGATGCGATTCAACATGCACTGGAAAGATAAGAGATAGGGGAAAAACTTGCATGAATACACCGAAACCTATTTCTACTTGGACCCTGCTGGAAAATGGTAAACAACTGGAATATCATGAATCTGCCCAATGAAGAGTGCTATCTCTTTGTTTTGGCACCCACTTGCTTTCCCTCCATGATCTTGGCAACCAATGTGGATTATGGTCGGTCATAATGCTTGGTGAAGGGTAGGTGACCTTCAGGTGTTCAGTTGGGAGTGATAGCTAGAGCAGAGGTGAGCTAATCGAGCTAGGAGTGAGCTAGATTGAACTGAGCTATCTAGCTGAAAGACTTAGCTAAAGTTTGAAGTTGAAATAAGATAATCCAAACTACCTTTAGCAAAGTGAGTTGGTCCATTAGCTTCCTTGTACTCTCTTCTAGTATGAGGAGTGTTTTGGAGCTGACCCGAATCTCCTAAGGCCTCATTTTGAATTATGCTTCATTTGAGCTCATATGGGATTTATGAGCAGACATGGAGCTAGACTTTAGTCCTTTAAGTACTATAGGAGTGTTCCATGCATTTCCAAGCTATTCTGAAGTTGGCTCCTTCTGTTTCTAGCATTGCCTTCTATTTAGCTTCTTCTGAGCTGACTGAGCTGACACCGAGTTAATATTTACTCCTTGAACTGTAGGTAAGTCCTATAAAGAAAACATAATAATGGAAATATGAGAATACTTAAAATAACTTAATATGAGTATAGAACTAAGTTGAAACCTTTACAATGTGGTTATAATATCTATTCATTATTATAGTGACGTGAGCACATCAATGCAAGCACAATATGATTCGGAGGTCTTGCCACAAGGACCTATTACTCGTTCTAAGGCAAAGAAATTCAGGGAAGTACTTTTCCTTACTTGTGCTTCAATTCCAGATTCATTCGATAATGTTTGTGCCTTAGAACATAGGCTTTATAATGTGTTGCATGCTGATATGTGACATATTAAACTATACTACTTATTATATATGTTTAAGTATGTATATATGCTATTAAGTATGTTTTAAGGTTTGGTTTGATAGTGTTTATTATGTTTCTAACTTATTTATACGTTCTTGTGTGTTTTTGAATAAGTTTACAAGTGTTTCAACCTTGTGTTTTAGGAATGGATCCTTGTGCTGTTTTCCAGTATAGGTAAACAGAGGTGTACCAGTGAGTTACGAAATGGATTCTTGTACTGTTTTCCAGTATAGGTAAACAGAGGTGTACCAGTGAGTTACGAAATGGATTCTTGTACTGTTTTCCAACATAGGTAAACAGAGGTGTGCCAGTGTAAGAGCAGGCCAAACACAACCCTCTTTTGGAATGATGGATGGCAACAAAGGATAAGGATAAGGGGTTTCTCATTCAAATTCAAACAATTAACACATGTTTAATGTGTTTTGTGAGCCTAAACATGTGGCTGATATGAATGGAGCCTAGATGCAAGTTATTAAGCATTTGAATTTAATTTCAGCCAAGTATTCAAATTTGGCCAACTCCTTCATTCTCCTATATATTCTGAAATTTTTGTAAAGACAAGGATACACACACTTTTGAATAAAAATTATATTCGAGAGTTTTCTCTTATTTGGTTCTTTCTAGAACTTTTCTGACATTCAAACTTGTTTTTGATTTTCAATTTCTTGATACTTTGGGTTCCTAGATCTCTATCTAGAGGGTCCAAGTCCTTTTGATGTTAAACAAATTCGATTCGGGTTTGTTCAGTATATTGTGCAGGTTCTTTCGAGTTTAGCGTGTCCAATTCGATCCAACAACTTTCTGTCCTTTTCTTATCTCTTTCATTTTTCGTTTTATTTTACTTCATTGTTTTCCTATGTAGGTAAACAATGTAAAAATTCTCTTCAAACGCCCAAATTATTATACTTATTTCCTATATAGGTAACCAGTGTAAACACTTGACTGTTTATGTTTTTCTTTTGCAGGAACTTGCTTACAACATTCCTAGATCTACAACTTACGAAGAAAGTCTGTTTCGACAGGCTACCTCGTATCATATGGTAATCAGAGCTTAGGTTCGGATTTGTTGTACTTTTTCTGCAATTTAGTATAAAAGAAAAATACAAAAAAAAAATAAATTTCGAAAAATTTAAAAAAAAAGTCGAAGTCAAAGTTTGACTAAAAAAAGTCAAAGTCAAAAAAAATAGAAGAAAAAAATTCGGAAAAAAAATCAGATTCAAATATTGCAAAGAAATTGAAAAAAAAAGAAAGTGTATTCTTATTGTAAAATCAAGATGAATGTACAAGTTCTTCTACTATGTGATTCGAAGTGCTTGGAAATCAACCGAAACAAATTGTTCTTGTTTGTTCGGTGATAGGAGCGTTGTAAAGCACTTCCTTGTAGTAAGAATTACATTTCCATCTTTTTATTTCCTTTTGCCAATTTCCAGCCCTTTTACTTTTGTTTCTTGTTTTTTTTTCTTTGTTTTATCTTCGTTTTTCTTTATTTGTGTTTCTTGTTAGTAACACATTTGTAACATGTTTGAAAACGTTGGTTTAGTCCTTTAAAGAACTGAAAATTGAGAAATTGTGAGGGAAAAAGGCACTGAGTGTTGTGAGAACAGAAGGGGAGACAAAAAGAGCCATTTAAGCATTCTCCCGAGTGAAACACGAGCGCTGAGTGTTACATTTTGAGTGCACATTTTTCTTTGGAGTGAAAACCAAGAGGTTTTGTGAGTGTGAAGTGAGGACTTTTATTTTTGTTTTACTTAACTCGTTATTTGTGCTTCTTTGTGTTTTCTTTTGTTTTAATATGACAGGGTCAGATGATCGTAGTCATGGTGGAAACCAGCAACCAGATTTGCAAATGCAGGCTTTTACACGTACTATGCAACGTCTATTAGAGAATGCATTAGAGCCTTTGCAGTCTCGTTTGGACAAGATAGATGGGGGTGGTTCCCAATCTGTCCATAATGAGAATCATGATGAAAATGACGTTGAACAATCACCACGGATGAATCAACGACCAGGACGTGTAGTTGATGATAATATTTCTAACATAAAAGTTGTTATACCTTCTTTTCAGGGACGTTCAGATCCAGATGCTTATCTGACATGGGAAAGTAAGGTTGAACACGTTTTCGAGTGTTACAATTACTCGGAACAAAAGAAAGTACGACTAGCAACTTTGGAGTTTGTTGACTATGCACTATTGTGGTGGGATCAATTACTGGTTAGTCGACGACGTGCGGGTGAAGGACCAGTGAGAACATGGGACGAAATGAAGCATATCATGCGGAAACGGTTTGTTCCTTCTCACTATCATCGTGATTTATTTCAGAAATTACAAACTTTGAAACAGGGCAATAGGAGTGTCGAGGACTATTTCAAGGAAATGGAGATGTCCATGTTGCGTGCGAACATAGTTGAGGATCGTGAAGCAACTATGGCTCGGTTTATGGCAGGTTTGAATTCTGAAATTGCTAACGTTGTTGAATTGCAGCATTATGTCGAATTGGATGACATGGTGCATATGGCGATGAAAATTGAGCGACAACAACGTAGAAAAGTTTCTACTCGAGGTAATACTACTCCGTTTAAATCTTTTACGAATCCATTGTATACCCCTAACCATGCTAGGAAACAAGCACCACAAGCGCCACTTCGGATTCAAGAACAAGGCGAGTCTAGCAAACCAAAGCCTCCCGTTGTTGATAATGGGCGTGGTAAACAAAAAGTAGTGGTACAAGAACGATCGAGAGATATTCAATGTTTTAAGTGCCTTGGTCAAGGACATGTTGCTAGCCAGTGTCCTAATCGTAGGGTTATGTTGATGCGAAATGATGGAGAGATCGAGTCAGATTCTGAAGAAGAACCACATGAGACCCTTGATGAAGATGATAAAAAAGATGTCCTAGAAGTTGCTGAGACTGGTAAGGTAATGGAAATTATGGTTGTTAAACGTAGTCTGAGTGTGCAACAGGTTCAGAATGAACAACAACGCGAAAATATCTTTCACACGCGATATAAAGTTCAAGATAAGGTATGTGTTGTGATTATTGATAGCGGTAGTTGTACTAATGTTGCCAGTTCAGTGATGGTTCACAGGTTAGGTCTCAAGACGACAAAACATCCGAATCCTTACAAATTGCAATGGTTGAATGACGGTGGAGAACTTAAAGTAACAAAACAAGTTGTTATACCGTTTTCGATTGGAAGTTACAAGGACGAGGTCCTTTGTGATGTTGTGTCGATGGATGCTACTCACCTTCTTTTGGGACGCCCTTGGCAGTATGACAAGAAGGTTATGCATGATGGTTTTACAAATCGATACTGTTTTATGCATGCAGGTAACAAGATTACTTTGGCTCCTTTGACACCGAGTCAAGTGGTGGAAGATCAAGCAAGCTTGAAAAAGAGTAAGGAAGCTGCAAAAGAGAAGAAAAAGATGAATGTTTATGCAAGCAGTCGAGAAATCAGGAAATGTCTTTCCTCTCACCAATCTTTGTTTATTTTAATGTTTAAAGATTATTGTTTATTGACTGACTTTCCTTCTGATTTGCCTGCATCAATTGTTTCCCTTTTGCAGGAATTTAAGGATGTGTTTCCGGAAGAAACACTGAGGGGATTGCCACCTCTTCGTGGCATTAAGCTCCATATTGACTTTATCCCAGGTGCTACTATTCCAAATCGATCAGCTTGTCGAACTAACCCTGAAGAGACAAAAGAGCTTCAAAGACAAGTGACAGAATTGATGGACAAGGGTTATATTCAAGAGAGTCTAAGTCCGTGTGTTGTTCCGGTATTGTTAGTGCCAAAGAAAGATGGGTCTTGGAGGATGTGCTTAGATTGTAGAGCTGTGAATCAGATTACGATTAAGTATCGTCATCCTATTCCTAGACTTGATGATATGTTGGACGAACTTTGTGGAGCCGTCATCTTCTCCAAAATTGATCTAAAGAGTGGATATCATCATATTCGCATGCGAGAAGGCGATGAATGGAAGACAACCTTCAAAACGAAGCTAGGTTTGTACGAATGGTTAGTAATGCCTTTTGGTTTAACTAATGCACCTATTACTTTTATGCGATTGATGAATCATGTTCTGCGATCTTTTATTGGAAAGTTTTGTGTTGTATATGTTGACGATATTTTAATTTATAGCAAGACTTTGCAGGATCATGTAGAACATTTGAGAGTTGTTTTGCAGACTTTGTGAGAAGAAAGATTGTTTGGTAACATAGAGAAATGTGTGTTTTGTACTGACAAACTTACATTTCTTGGTTACATTGTTAGTGCACAGGGTGTTGAAGTCGATCCTGAAAAGATTAAGGCAATTCAGGAATGGCCACGACCGACATCGATTACTCAGGTTAGGTCTTTTCATGGTTTAGCTAGTTTCTATCGTCGGTTTGTTCCTAACTTCAATTCTATTACCGCACCCTTAACTGGGATTATTAAGAAGAATTCTAGCTTCTTATGGGGTAAAGAACAAGAAGATGCCTTTTTGAAAATTAAGGATTGTTTGACGAAGTCACTATGTTAGTCTTACCTAACTTTGATAAAACTTTTGAAAATGAATGTGATGCTTCTGGAGTTGGTATAGGCGCTTTGTTAATGCAGGAAAAAAGTCCCATTGCATATTTCAGTGAAAAGCTTAGTGGAGCAACATTGAATTATCCAGTCTACGACAAGGAGATGTATGCACTGATTCGGGCATTGGAGACATGGCAACATTATTTGTTACCTAAGGAGTTTGTGATTCACACTGATCATGAGGCTTTACGATATATCACAGGTCAACATAAATTGAATAAGCGACATGCTAAATGGGTTGAATTTTTGGAGTCTTTTCCTTATGTCATACGTTACAAAAAGGGTAAAGATAATGTCGTTGCTAATGCTTTATCACGTAGATATGTGCTTTTAAATTACCTTGATTCACATTTAATTGGATTTGCATATATTCGTGACTTGTATGTTGATGATTCTGATTTTAGAGATAAGTATAATGCTTGTGAGAAAAGTGCAGATGGAAAGTTTTACAGGCATGATGGTTATCTTTTCAAAGAAAGTAGGATATGCATTCCACAGGGTTCAATGCGTGATATTCTGATCCGTGAAGCACATGAGGGTGGATTGATGGGTCACTTTGGAGTCACCAAGACGTTACAGACATTGAAAGAACATCTATTTTGGCCTAATATGCGTAGAGACGTTGAAAGGTACTGTGAACATTGTGTGACATGTAAGAAAGCAAAATCGAAGGTTTCACCACATGGTATGTACTTACCTTTACCTATTCCTGATTCTCCTTTGACTGATATTTCTATGGATTTTGTTTTGGGATTGCCAAGAACTAGGACAGGTAGAGATAGTATTTTTGTTGTGGTTGATAGGTTCTCTAAGATGGCACATTTTATTGCATGCCATAAGACCGATGATGTTGTTAATGTGGCTAACTTGTTCTTTAGAGATGCTATACGTTTGCATGGTATTCCTAGGTCGATTGTTTCTGACAGGGATGTAAAGTTTTTGAGTCACTTCTGGAGGACTCTTTGGAGCAAATTAGGTACGAAACTCATGTTTTCTACTACTTGCCATCCCCAGACTGATGGACAAACTGAGGTTGTTAATAGAGTTTTATCTACTTTACTTCGTTCCATCATTAAAAAGAATATCAAGACTTGGGAAGATTGTTTGCCACATGTTGAGTTTGCGTATAATCATGTTGTACATTCTGCTACTAAGATGTCACCATTTGAGGTTGTTTATGGTTTTAACCCTATTACGCCTCTAGATTTGTTACCTTTGCCACAGGAACAAGTGACGAACAGGGACGGTTAAGCAAAAGCAGAATATGTGAAGAAGAATTTAGAACGAAGGACTCAACAATATGAAAAGCAAGCAAACAAAGGAAGGAAGCGAGTCACCTTCGATGTTGGTGATTGGGTTTGGGTTCATTTTCGAAAAGAACGTTTTCCAGCCCAATGACGGTCAAAGTTGTTACCAAGAGGAGATGGTCCTTTTCAGGTGTTGGCGAAAGTGAATGACAACGCCTACAAGATAGACTTACCGGGCGAGTACACTGTAAGTACCACATTTAATGTTTTTGATTTAACCCCTTATGATGATTCTGCAGATTTGAGGTCAAATCCTTTTCAAGAAGGGGGGAATGATGTGAGCACATCAATGCAAGCACAATATGATCCGGAGGTCTTGCCACAAGGACCTATTACTCGTTCTAAGGCAAAGAAATTCAGGGAAGTACTTTTCCTTACTTGTGCTTCAATTCCAGATTCATTCGATAATGTTTGTGCCTTAGAACATAGGCTTTATAATGTGTTGCATGCTGATATGTGACATATTAGACTATACTACTTATTATATATGTTTAAGTATGTATATATGCTATTAAGTATGTTTTAAGGTTTGGTTTGATAGTGTTTATTATGTTTCTAACTTATTTATACGTTCTTGTGTGTTTTTGAATAAGTTTGCAAGTGTTTCAACCTTGTGTTTTACGAATGGATCCTTGTGTTGTTTTCCAGTATAGGTAAACAGAGGTGTACCAGTGAGTTACGAAATGGATTCTTGTACTGTTTTCAAGTATAGGTAAACAGAGGTGTACCAGTGAGTTACGAAATGGATTCTTGTACTGTTTTCCAACATAGGTAAACAGAGGTGTGCCAGTGTAAGAGCAGGCCAAACACAACCCTCTTTTGGAATGATGGACGACAACAAAGGATAAGGATGAGGGGTTTCTCATTCAAATTCAAACAATTAACACATGTTTAATGTGTTTTATGAGCCCAAACATGTGGCTGATATGAATGGAGCCTAGATTCAAGTTATTAAGCATTTGAATTTAATTTCAGCCAAGTATTCAAATTCGGCCAACTCCTTCATTCTCCTATATATTCTAAAATTTTTGTAAAGACAAGGATATACACACTTTTTGAATAAAATTTATATTTGAGAGTTTTCCTCATATTTGGTTCTTTTTAGAACTTTTCTGACATTCAAACTTGTTTTTGATTGTCAAATTCTTGATACTTTGGGTTCCTAGATTGCTATCTAGAGGGTCCAAGTCCTTTTGACGTTAAACAGATTCGATTCGGGTTTGCTCAGTATATTGTGCAGGTTCTTTCGAGTTTAGCGTGTCCAATTCGATCCAGCAACTTTTTGTCCTTTTCTTATTTCTTTCATTTTTCGTTTTATTTTACTTCATTGTTTTCCTATGTAGGTAAACAATGTAAAAATTCTCTTCAAACGCCCAAATTATTATACTTATTTCCTATATAGGTAATCAGTGTAACCACTTGACTGTTTATGTTTTTCTTTTGCAGGAACTTGCTTACAACATTCCTAGATTCGCAACTTACGAAGAAAGTCCGTTTCGACAGGCTACCTCGTATCATATAGCTTAAGTATTATAACTCTTAAGTAGCTTACTATAAAGTATATAAAAGTAATAAATACTAAGATAAGCAAGGTAACTCTCCTTTGATCCCATGCATGAGATGATGCATGAAAGCATGAGATAAATGAGTAGAAATGTGAATGCATCATCCCCCTCTTCTTTTAGGCGATTTGTCCTCAAATCGAAAGGATTTTCCAATGAATAATTTCTTGATGCAGGGGCAGTCAATTGCTTGAATGATGGAAAAAGTTGATGAAACTTTTGCTTGAAGTAGAGGCCTCCAAAAGGGTCATTTTCAAAGAGATCTTCCAAATATCCTTTTTCGAGATAGTCATTCACAACATTTCCCTTTGGATCCTTCTTTCATACCTCTTCGAATCTTTATACCCCTTGGTGTAGGGACTTATCTTTTGGATGTGTTATTCTGAAGCATCACAACCGTTGGTGTATAAATATTTCCTTTGGCTCGAATCATCACATCTCTTGGAATATGTATTCGCAAAGTGTCTTTTGGTGAATAATTGAACCACACTTTGACGTTAATCATCATTCCCTTTTCTGGATATACATATCTTTTCAATACTTTTAAGATTTGTACCTTTCCAAATGATGCCCCTTGAGTAGGTGGATATTGCTCGCTTAATTCCCTTGAAAAGGTTGATTTTGTTGCACAAAATTATCTCAAAATGACAAAGGAATTTGTTATCATAAGTTGTTATGATAATGCCTTTGCTGCAAAATACACCATATTCAGAAAATAAGAAGTTATAACAAACCATGGTGGGTATTTTAAGGGCGTTGGTTGCTGAATTCTCTTCAAGATTGACAATACACTTGAAATGTCAACGGTTGCAATTATTGGAACTTCTACTTGCACAACTCTTGAAAAATCAAAAGACTTGTCTGATGAGTCTCCAAAAGTTATGGCTATTGGTTCTTTAAAGGACACGTCCTTTAGTTCTCTAAAAGACATGATTCTTGAATCATTTGTTTGAAAAGTTGTGTCCCACGGATTGTCCTGCAAAACAAAATAAGTAATGGGAGAAAATGTAGGGTTAGATAAAATACATGTTTCTTCCTTCTCTTCTTTTTCATCCATATTCTTTTCAATTTTCTCATTTTCAACTCCATTTTTATTCATTGTATTTTCAACCCCAACTGTTTCTTTTCTTTTGTTTTTTTCAACTTTGTCACTCTCTTTCATGGCTTCAATGTTCTTTTTCAATTGCATTTGATTTTCCTTCACTTTTTTTGGAGATAAAGGCGCTAAGGTGATATTTCTACCTTCAAAGGAAAATGAAAAACGATTGGTGAATCCATAATGGGTGGCCCGCTTGTCGAATTGCCATGGTCGTCCGAGAAGGAGATGACTTGTATTCATAGGCACTATGTTACACAGAATTTCATCTTTGTACCTTCCAATTGAGAATGACACAAATACTTGTTCTTTGACCAAGAATGATTCTTCATCGTTTAACCATTGCAAATAATAGGGGATTGAATGATTGGTCATCTTGAGTCCTAACTTCTCCACGAAATAAGTGCTAGCAATGTTTATACAACTTCCACTGTCCATGATAACAGACTTTACCATTTACATGACATCGTGTCTGAAAGATGTTTGATCGTTGTTAAGCATCTAGCACGTCTTGGAACTTGTTTTCTCCTTTTCCAGAGTTTGATGGATTGTTGTAAGAATCCCGGGACATGTTTAGTGAAAAGAAAAAAAATATAAACCTCACAACACACTAAAAAAATCCTCACGGTCACTCCAAGGAAAAGAAGTTGTTACTCAAATCACTTGTGTTTGCACTGGCTTTTACTGTCCTCTTATGATCTCACAACTCTCTTGCCTTTTACCAGTCGAACTCTCATAAAAAATTATTAATATAACTAACTCAAAACCTATCAAAACTATTAGTATAGATGTTGTTGGCGTTTGGGCTAAGATAAGGGTTAGGTTAAATAAAAGAAAGAGAATGAAGAAATAGAAAGGAAAATAGAAAAGTGCATGGACTAATATGAAAATGGTATAAGAATAGAATGAAATAACAAAAGAAAGACAATACGTTACCATAAAACTTACTTACAAACCAATCGTGAACAATCAAACTTGATGAACTTCTCCGAGTTGGTCATTTGCTTGTTTTGTGTTTCTTGCCTTCACTTCAAATGTAAATCTGTTTTATTTTAACTTGTTTTTTACTAATTCAGACTCTTTGAGATGAGAGAAATCTGAATTTGCAACTTCTTTTTTTTTGTACAATTTTTTTTATTAGAACTGAAATTCACAAGAAGGAGGCTTACTTGAATCTTCCGTTTCTCTGATTACCATATGATACTCTCCAACTCTCCCATTGTTGTTGTAGAGAGAAGCTTTGATTGTCCCGACCATGATTGCAAGCAAGCCTTAATCCTCGTATACTTTCCTTTTTGTTTGATGAAGAAAAGATGGTGAAGTGGTGTAAAGAGGTCTGCGGAAGTGTAGGTTATATGTGTAATTGGTAAGGGAATGTAGGGTGATGTTTTGGTTAGGAAAATAAATGGAAAAGGTGATAGTGAAGGCTAGGGAAGTCAGCTATGGTGATGAATGAAATGGATATGATGGAATGTATGTAAGGTGGTAAAGAAATAGTATTCAAAGGTAACAAAAGTAGAACTTATGCTATGAAAGTGTCGCGTGTCAAAAGTGCGCGTTTAGTGCAAGTGGACACATCGAAAGTAATAAGTGATAAGCAATTTATCGGATTATCGTCTCCATAGGGACTGGTATACTTAATGTCTTCTTTGTCTTCTTGTTCTGTAGAGAAGTGAAAACAAAAGTGATTTGAGTTGGTTTATCTAAACTAAAATAACTAAATAAAAGTAAAGAGTTGGAATAATAGAGAGAGATGGGCTAGGATCCAGTTGCGTTGTATTGTGGATTTGATTGACTTGTCTCTGTCCAATGCAATCGTATATCACTGCCTCGGCAGCACTACAGTTTACTGCCTTGGCAGCGACGATACTGTCTGCCGCGGCAATCCCTTGCTCGTGGGTAGACTTTACCAAAGTTCAGCAAAGTGTCCTTGAATGACTCCGCTTATCCCTAAGTCAGAGTGTTGTTGATGACTAGTCCTTGATGATACCTCCCGGCGTGAACCAATTATACTCACCAACCAATCTCACACTTCTTTTAGCCGCTGAAACTCTTAACCTATCCCTAGGCCGAGTTAGTGTTTCGCGATTGAAACATCGTACTTACCCCTTTCGTGAATCTAACTCTCCTGAGCTTAGATAAATGGATGACTCACAATCTCCTCTCCCGAGCTTGAATGCGAGAACAAAGAATAACAAAGGATAAGCAAACCTTGATAATTTTATTGCATTGAATCAAAGACAAAGTACAATCTCCTCTCACATATACTCGACAACCTTCACCTAATCCCTAAGAAGGTTTAGAACATGATGGAGCGGAAGAAGACAAGTATAGAAATCGTCTCTCTCCCTAGGTATTCCGTGTCTAATACATTGGATGGCTAGGTCTTTATATAGGCTAGACCTAGGGCAAACCTTTCCTAAGTAGAATACAACTTGGAGTAGGGAACAAGTCAAGTACATAATTAAAATATTTCCAAGTTTAAATTCGGCTTAAGGGGCTTTCCCGCATGGTCTTCCTTTGGGCTTTTCCTTGTTCTAGCCAGCTCCGATCCATGGGCTTTGAGTCTAGACACGATCCTTGGATTTTTATCTTTCCATCGCCTATAGTCTTGCTTCCTGTCTTTCTGCTGCTGCCTCGGCATTAGGTCCTGCCTCGGCATTATCGCTGCCGCGGCACCTGGTTCTCCTGCACATATATGAAAAATGCAGTAAAACGTGCCTTTTTCTATAAATATTATCTATATGAGCATAACTTCTAAATATATCACATTAAGCACATGCATTGGCCCGAGTGGGTGTATATTTGGTGATTAATGCCCATAAAAGGAGTAAAAAGTGATAGTGTGTTGAGCACTTATCAGAAAGCATAAACCCAACTTATAGTATGCTTTGAGGGTGTTATAGCTCCTTTCGGTGTAGCTCATTCTCAAACTTATGTGTCCTTTCAACTTCTACAATTAAAATTGTATTAGTAAGAAAAGAAATAAAATCATGAGGATTAAGAACATCAAACCTAACAAATTCTCCAGATGGTTAATGTGAGCACATCATGTCAAGTTCAACAGGTTGATCTGGAGGTCTTACTATCAGGACCTATCACACGTTCTAAGGCAAAGAAATATAGGGAAGCTCTTTACCTTACTTGTGCTAACATTTCAGATTCATTTGAGAATGTCCATGCCTTAGAAATATGTTGTTTATAATGTGTTGCATGCTGATATGTGACATATTTTGGTATATATATATTAGTATGTGTGTTTACTTATGTATATACTATGTTAAATATGTTTGCATTTGATTTTAAGTGTGTTTGTGTGGTTAAAATAAGACTACAAGGCCTTTTAGATGTATTTGCCTTGTTCTGATATAGGTACATAGGAGAACCTTAGCTCAAGTGGGTATACTCAGCTCAACACTGGCTCAAGTGAATTATATTCAGCTTAGAAGAAGCTCAATGGAGTGCACGCAGCTCACCTTAGCTTGAGACAGCTCAGAGGCTTAGCTCCCAGCTCCGTTTAGCTCCTTACAATCTCAGCTAGCTCGTTTCAGCTCTACTCAATTTCCAGCTAGCTCAACTCAAGCTGAAGTGACTTACGGCAGCTGAAACCTATCGTACACGAAGAGCAGGTGTCCTAGGCATGTGCCATGCATGTGGGATCCACATAGCAACCTTCTCCACATGTTTGGGCGTCCAAAAACAAGCAAGCCAAACAAGGCCCTTGCTTTGAAGACCAAACAACAACATTGGATAAGAATGAATGGTTTTGGTTTAAATTTCAAATAATTAGCACATGTTTAATGTGCCAAAACAAGTGGCTAAGGATATTAGGAGCCTAGGAGGAGTTATTTTTGCATTTAAAATTCAATTTTCGTTTGAATTAAGGCCACAAACTCAAATTTGGCCAACTTCTCCTTTATTCCTATATATTACCTTAATTTTTTAAAGATAAGGTTATACCTTTTGATGAATAAATTCTTTTGTGAGATTTTCTCTCAAACCTGGTTCTTTTTAGAACTTTTCCTTGACTATCAATTCTGAATCGTTGTTAAGTTACTTGATACTTTGGGTTCTCAATTATTCGATAATTGAAGGGTCCAAGTCCGTTTACGAGCAGATTCAAGATATGGTTCGGGTCTGTTCAGTAGATTGTTTGGGTTCTTCCTAGGAGTTTGTTCAAACTTCAAGAACGTTGCTGCCATTGATGAATGCTTGAAGAACTTCATCTTCAACCTTTAAATCTGTCCAAAAATTTCTAGCAACTTCTTTCTCCCTCAATTCTAATTTTTTTCATTTTATTTTAAGTCTTTTTAACATCCTAACACAACACCATGTTTGTTTTTGTTGTAGAGGAATACTTGCTACAATCCTAGGTCGGTGAATGAACGAGGAATGTTGTTTCTTCACAACCAGCCCCGTATCATATGGTATCAGTGCTTAGGTTGGATTTGGCACGTTCTGCACCAATTAAAAAACACAAAACAAAAAGCAAATATCAAAAAAAAAAGTTTTGAATTTTATTGTTGGAAAATCCAATAGTCAAAGTCAACATTTCGAAATTAAAAAAACGGAAATTCAAAAAAAGTACCAAATTGTGTAGAATGGAAAACAACAGTGCTAATATGTTTAACATGTTGAAGGATGTGTTCATCTTACCTTGAAATGCTTTGTAATCACCTGAAATCAACTTTTCTTGTTTGTTCCGGAAAAAGGATGGTGGTTAGCATTTCTACTGCGTAAGTTGCTTATTTCTCATTCTTTTAGCATCCTTTCTTACATTTCATTTGTTTTATCTTTTTTTCAGCCCCTGATTCTTAACTTTTGTTCTTTGTTTCGTCAATTTCTGACCCTTATATCTTTTTCTAGCATTATTTCCCTTCACCCGTTGTTCTTTCTTGCAATTTGACACATTTACAGAATCTGAATGTCGAAATTAGTTCCTTTAAAGAACTGAGTATGAGAGATTGAGGGAAAAGACAAACTGAGCATGTAAGATCAGAAGGGGAGACAAAAAGAGTCATTCAAGTATTCTCCCGAGTGAAACACGAGTGTTGAGTGTTATTTTCTCTTTTTTTGAGTGCAAATTCCTTGGAGCGATCAATGAGGATTTTGTTGTGTGATTTGTGAGGTCCATTTTCTTTTACACTAACCTTTAATTTGTTTGTTTGTTTTTATTTGTTTTTATTGTTTGAAGAAGAAAAATGATAGGTTCTGGTGATCATTCTAATCAAAGACAACCACCAGACTTGCAAATGCAAGCCTTGGAGAGAATGATGCAAAGAGTAGTGGCTGGTGCTTTAGAGCCATTACAGTCCCGAATGGACAAAATTGATGGAGGTTCCAATTCTGCCCATGATGAAATCAATGAAAACGAAGTCAATCAATCCCCGAGACCTACCCCTAGACGTGATCAGCAAGTTGATGATAATATTTCTAACATAAAAGTTGCTATACCTTCTTTTTAGGGACGTTCAGATCCAGATGCTTATCTAACATGGGAAAGCAAGGTTGAACACGTTTTTGAGTGTTACAATTACTCGGAACAAAAGAAAGTTCGACTAGAAACTATGGAATTTGTTGACTATGCACTGTTATGGTGGGATCAATTAATGATTAGTCGACGATGTACATGTGAAGGACCAGTGTGAACATGGGATGAAATGAAGCGTATCATGCGGAAACGGTTTGTTACATCTCATTATCATCGTGATTTATTTTAGAAATTACAAACTTTGAAACAGGGTAATAGGAGTGTCGAGGACTATTTCAAGGAAATAGAGATATCCATGATGCGTGCGAACATAATTGATGATCGTGAGGCGACTATGGCTCGGTTTCTGACAGGTTTGAATTCTGAAATTGCTAACGTTGTTGAATTGCAGCATTATGACGAATTGGATGACATGGTGCATATGACGATGAAAATTGAGAGACAACAACGAAGAAAAGTTTCTACTCGAGGTAATACTACTCCATTTAAATCTTTTACGAATCCATTGTATACCCTAACCATGCTAGGAAACAAGCACCACAAGCGCCACTTCGGATTCAAGAACAAGGCGAGTCCAACAAGCCAAAGCCTCCCGTTGCTGATAATGAGCATGGTAAAAAAAAAAAGTGGTGGTACAAGAACGATCGAGAGATATTCAATGTTTTAAGTGCCTTGGTCGAGGACATGTTGCTAGCCAGTGTTCTAATCGTAGGGTTATGTACATGAGATCCCTGATGAAGATGATAAAGAGGATGTCCTAGAAGTTGCTGAGACTAGTAAGGTAATGGAAATTATGGTTGTTAAATGTAGTTTGAGTGTGCACTAGGTTCAAGATGAACAACAACGCGAGAATATCTTTCACACATGATGCAAAGTTCAAGACAAGGGATGTGTTGTGATTATTGATAGCGGTAGTTGTACTAATGTTACTAGTTCAGTGATGGTTGATAGGTTAGGTCTCAAGACGACAAAACATCCAAATCCGTACAAATTGAAATGATTGAATGACGGTGGAGAACTTAAAGTAACAAAACAAGTTGTTATACCGTTTTTGATCGGAAGTAACGAGGACGAGGTCCTTTGTGATGTTGTGTTGATGGATGCTACTCACCTTCTTTTGGGACGCCCTTGGCAATATGACAAGAAGGTAATGCATGATGGTTTTACAAATCGATACTCTTTTATGCATGCAGGTAAGAAGATTACTTTGGCTCCTTTGACACCGAGTCAAGTGATGGAAGATCAAGCAAGCTTGAAAAAGAGTAAGGAAGCTGCAAAGGAGAAGAAAAAGATGAATGATTATGCAAGTAGTCGAGAAATCATGAAATGTCTTTCCTCTCACCAATCTTTGTTTATTTTAATGTTTAAAGATCATTGTTTATTAGCTGAGTTTCCTTCTGATTTGCCTGCATCGATTGTTTCCCTTTTGCAGGAATTTAAAGATATGTTTCCAGAAGAAACACCAAAGGGATTGCCACCTCTTCGTGGCATTGAGCACCAGATTGACTTTATCCTAGGTGCTACTATTCCAAATCGGCCAGCTTATCGAACTAACCCCGAAGAGACTAAAGAGCTTCAAAGACAAGTGACATAATTGATGGACAAGGGTTATATTCAAGAGAGTTTGAGTCCGTGTGCTGTTCCGGTGCTGTTAGTGCCAAAGAAAGATGGGTCTTGGAGGATGTGCGTAGATTGTAGAGCTGTGAATCAGATTACAATTAAGTATCGTCATCCTATTCCTAGACTTGATTATATGTTGGATGAGCTTTGTGGAGCTGTCATCTTCTCCAAAATTGATCTAAAGAGTGGATATCATCAGATTCGTATGCGAGAAGGCAATGAATGGAAGACTGCCTTCAAAACAAAGCTAGGTTTGTATGAATGGTTAGTAATGCCTTTTGGATTAACTAATGCACCTAGTACTTTTATGCGATTGATGAATCATGTTCTACGATCTTTTATCGAAAAGTTTTGTGTTATATATTTTGATGATATCTTGATTTATAGCAAGTCTTTACAGGATCATGTAGAACATTTGCGAGCTGTTTTGCAAGTTTTGCGAGAAGAAAGATTGTTTGGTAACATGGAGAAATGTGTATTTTGTACTGACAAACTCATATTTCTTGGTTACATTGTCAGTTCTCAGGGAGTTGAAGTTGATCCTGAGAAGATAAAGGCAATTCAGGAATGGCCACAAACGACATCGATTACTCATGTTAGATCGTTTTATGGTTTATCGAGTTTTTATCGACGGTTTGTTCCTAACTTCAGTTCTATTACTATCCCCTTAATTGGTATTATTAAGAAGAATTCTAGCTTCTTTTGGGGTAAGGAACAAGAAGATGCCTTTTTAAAAATAAAAGACCGTTTGACTCGAGCACATGTGTTAGCATTACCTGATTTTGATAAAACATTTAAAATTGAATGTGATGCTTCTGGAATTGGTATAGGTGCTATTTTGATGCAGGAAAGGAGGCTCATTGCCTATGTCAGTGAGAAATTGAGTGGTGTTACATTGAACTATCCGGTTTATGACAAAGAGATGTGTGCACTAATTCGGGCTTTGGAGACGTGGCAGCATTACTTGTTGCCTAAGGAGTTTGTGATTCATACTGACCACAAGGCCTTACGTTACATCACAAGTCAGCATAAGTTGAATAAACGACATGCTAAGTGGGTTGAATTCCTAGAATCTTTTCCTTATGTCATTCGTTACAAAAAAGGGAAAGAAAATATCGTTGCTGATGCTTTATCACGTAGATATGTATTGTTGAGTTATCTTGATTCACATTTGATTGGTTTACGTATATTCGTGATTTATACCCTAATGATCCTGATTTTAGAGATAAGTTTAATGCATGTGAGAAAGGCGTAGATAGAAAGTTTTATAGGCATGATGACTATCTTTTAAAAGAAAACAGGATATGCATTCCCCAAGGTTCGATGCATGATATTCTGCTTCGTGAGGCACATGAAGGTGGACTGATGGGTTATTTTGGTGTCACTAAGACGTTACATACATTGAAGGAGCATCTGTTTTGACTAGAAATGCGCAGAGATGTTGAAAGGTATTGTGAACGTTGTGTGACATATAGGAAAGCGAAATCGAAGGTTTCACCACATGGTATGTACTTACCTCTACCTATTCCTAATTCCCCTTGGACTGATATTTCAATGGATTTTGTTTTAGAATTGCCTCGAACTAGAAATGGTAGAGATAGTGTCTTTGTTGTGGTTGATAGATTCTCTAAGATGGCACATTTCATTGCATGCCACAAGACTGATGATGTTGTTAATGTGGCTAACTTGTTCTTTAGAGAGATTGTTCGATTACATGGTATTCCTAAGTCAATTGTTTCTGACAGGGATGTTAAGTTTCTGAGTCATTTTTGGAGGACTCTTTGGAGCAAAATAGGTACAAAACTCATGTTTTCTACTACTTGTCATCCCCAGACTGATGGACAAACTGAGGTTGTTAATCGTGTTTTATCTACTTTGTTGCGTTCCATCATTAAAAAGACCACTAGGACTTGAGAAGATTGTTTTCCACATGTTGAATTCGCTTATAATCATGCTATACATTCTGCTACAAAAATGTCACCATTTGAGGTTGTTTATGGTTTTAATCCTATTACGCCTCTAGATTTGTTGCCTTTGCCACAAGAACAGGTGATAAGTAAGGATGGAAAAGCGAGAGCAGGTTATTTGAAGCGTATACATCAACAGGTTAAGGAGAACATAGAGCGAAGGACTCAACAGTACAAAAAGCAAGCAAACAAGGGAAGAAAGCGAGTCACTTTCGATATTGGTGATTGGGTTTGGGTTCACTTCCGAAAGGAATGATTTCTAGACCAAAGGCGGTCTAAGCTGTTACTGCAAGGAGAAGGTCCTTTTTAGGTGTTGGAGAAAGTGAATGACAACGCCTACAAGATAGACTTACCGGGAAAGTACACTGTAAGTGCCACATTTAATGTTTCTGATTTAATCCCTTATGATGATTCTGCAGATTTGAGGTTAAATCCTTTTCAAGAAGGGGGGATGGTGTGAGCACATCATGTCAAGTTCAACAGGTTGATCCGGAGGTCTTACCATCATGACCTATCACACGTTCTAAGGCAAAGAAATATAGGGAAGCTCTTTTCCTTACTTGCTCTAACATTTCAGATTCATTTGAGAATGTCCATGCCTTAGAATATGTTGTTTATAATGTGTTGCATGCTGATATGTGACATATTTAGGTGTATATATATATTAGTATGTGTGTTTACTTATGTATATACTATGCTAAATATGTTTGCATTTGGTTTTAAGTGTGTTTGTGTGGTTAAAATAAGACTACAAGGCTTTTTAGATGTGTTTGCCTTGTTAAAATATAGGTACTTAGGAGAACCTTAGCTCAAGTGGGCATACTCAGCTCAACACCAGCTCAAGTGAATTATATTCAGCTCAGAAGAAGCTCAATGGAGTGCACGCAGCTCACCTTAGCTCGAGGCAGCTTAGAGGCTTAGCTCCCAGCTCCATTTAGCTCCTTACACTCTCAGGTAGCTCGTTTCAGCTCTACTCAATTTCCAGCTAGCTCAACTCAAGCTGAAGTGACCTACGATAGCTGAAACCTATCGTACATGAAGAGCAAGTGTCCAAGGCATGTGCCATGCATGTGGGATCTACATAGCAACCTTCTCCACATGTTTGGGCGTCCAAAACCAAGCAAGCCAAACAAGGCCCTTGCTTTGAAGACCAAACAACAACATTGGATAAGAATAAATGGTTTTGGTTCAAATTTCAAATAATTAGCACATGTTTAATGTGCCAAAACATGTGGTTATGGATATTAGGAGCCTAGGAGTTATTTTTGCATTTAAAATTCAATTTTCATTTGAATTAAGGCCACAAACTCAAATTTGGCCAACTTCTCCTTTATTCCTATATATTTGATAAGCTCCAACTCTCCAATTGTTGTTGTAGAGAGAAGCTTTGATTGTCCCGACCGTGATTGCAAGCAAACCTTGATCCTCGTACGCGTTTCTTGTTGTTTGATGAAGAAAAGATGGTGAAATGGTGTAAAGTGGGCTGCGGAAGTATATGTTATATGTGTAAATGGTAAGGGATGGTTGGGGATATTTTGGTTAGGGAAATAAATGGAAAAGGTGATAGTGAAGGCTAGGGAAGTCGATTAAGGTGATGGACGAAAGGGTTAGGATAGAATGTATGGATGTGGTAAAGAAATATTATTCAAAGGTAACAAAAGTAGAACTTATGCTATGAAGCATAAACCCAACTTATAGTATGCTTTGAGGGTGGTATAGGATTTAGACCCTTAGGAAATAAATTCCTAGAACCTTAAGTATGGATGGCCAAGATAGGAGATGCCACAAACCTATATAATAGATTTGATAAGTCGATATAGTTCTAAAAAGAACAAGTTTGAGAGTAAACTCACAAAGTAATTTTGTATTGATCAAAGATGTCATTTACAAATGAATTTAAGTCCTATTTATAGTTTTCTAAGAGGTTTGGCCGAAATGGCCTTTAACTATTTGGATAACCATTCATTTGAATGGTGTCTCCCTCCAAATCTATTCGAAAAGATGTAACTTCTCGGTCCAGCCTGCACTATCTTCAGTAATTTGGTTATATGTCAAACTCCCGATATCTGATTGATGCGATTCAACATGCATTGGAAAAATAAGAGATAGGGTAACAACTTTCATGAAGACACCGAAACCCAGTTCTGCTTGTATCCTGCTCGAAAAAGGAAAACAAGTGGACCATTATGAATTTGTCCAATGAAAAGTGCTACCTCTTTGTTTTGGTGCCCACTTCCTTTCCCTCCATGATCTTGGCGCCCAATATGAATAATGGACGGACATGATGCTTGGTGAAGGGTAGGTGACCTTCGGGTGTTGAGCTGGGAGTGATAGCTCGAGTTGAGGTGGGCTAATCGAGCTGGGAGTGAGCTGGATTGAACTGAGCTATCTAGCTGAAAGACTTAGCTAAAGTTTGAAGCTGAAATAAGCTAATCTGGGCTGCCTTTAGAAAAGTGAGCTGGTCCATTTGCTTCCTTATACTCTCTTCTAGTGTGAGGAGTGTTTTGGAGCTAATTCGAATCTCCTAAGGCCTCGTTTTGAATTATGCTTCATTTGAGCTCGTATGGGACTTGTGAGCTGACATGGAGCTATCCTTTAGTCCTTTAAGTACTGTAGGAGTGTTCCATGCATTTCCAAGCTATTCTGAAGTTGACTCCTTATGTTTCTAGCATTGTCTTCCGTTTAGCTTCTTCTGAGCTGACTGAGCTGACACCGAGCTACTATTTACTCCTTGAGCTGTAGGTAAGTCCTATGAAGAAAACATAATAATAGAAATAATTAAAAAACTTAAACTACTTAACATGAGTTTAGAACTAAGCTAAAACTTTAATCAATGTGGTCATATATGTCACACCCTAAACTTTCCCCAATTTAAAAGTTTAAATCCCTAATCTTAAACCCTAGAAATTGGGGATTTCTGATTCCAATTTCAGTGACTCATTTGTAATTTCTGAAAGTTTAAGGGTCTGTGTGTGAAGTTTCAAAAACTTCAAGCCCCTATTGGGTAATATTACCCTCATTCAATTTCTAGATTTCATTTCCATGTTTTCTACTTTGGTTTTTAATGGAGATTAATTTCTCCTTTATTTCATTTGTTTAATTCGGAAATTTAGTCTTTCCTTCTGAAATTTTCAAACCGAGACATAGTTTTTGGTTTTGGTCACTCTCTGCACTGTTCTTTTCGGCGTTTTGGTGTGTCTTCCGATTGGTTTCTTGGTGAGTTTGGTTAATTCTCATTCTTATTTTATGTTGCTTCTATTTCGGTTTAGGAGTTTTTCTCATGTTGTTGTTCAAGTGTTGTTGAAGTGTTGAATCCGAATACAAGGGGGATTGTTTCGGGTGTTTAAGTTTTCTTTTGTTTCGATTCGTTTTAAATGGATTTTTTGATGAAGGTTGGTTGAAACGAGTGATAGGTTTGGTTTTAAATCAAAAATGGTTTATTTTCGGATCAAAGGGAGTGTGAATTGAGTCATATTTAGAGGTTATTTGTTGAAACTGTCGAACCGGCCTGACCTGTGACCCGTGACTCGACCCGGCTGACGTCACTGCTGACGTCATCTATTGGCGTCACTACTGACGTCATCTATTGACGTCAGCGTTGATCGTACTGACGTCAGCGTTGACTTTTTTCGACCCGGTCCCACTTTATGTTTTTCGACGTCTTGAGTTCAATGGCGCTGTCCGTTTTTCGAAATTCGAACCCGAAGTGTCGTTTTTAGGGGTTTTATGTTTGAATGCCTTATCTGGAAGTTATCATTAGTGGTTTCTGAAATCGTTTCTGTTTGCTTCAGGTGACGTGGATTCCGACCCCGAGCACCTACCTCCTCCTCCTCTTGGTCGACCTCCTGTTCATCAGTCCTCGGGACCCGCACGTGAGTTTCGTTTTATTTCTGTTACGTGTACTTATCTTTTAGTGGCATAGTAGTGTGTCTAATGTTCTGTTACTCGTAGGTTCTACTCCTGCTCATTCTAGTGGTAGAGCCAAGTCTAGTAGACTTCAGTATCGACGTTGAGCCTTCTGTTTCAGGTGTGTTCTCTTCTGTAAATTCCGTTATTTTTGTGTATGCAGTTTCTGTCATATATAAGCATGTTCATTCATCATTATGCCATGTTCTGTTATTAAGTTATATTCTGATCCTGATTATCATGTATGCCTCTTGTTAGAATATAAGGCATGCATTCTGATTTTGTATCTGCATATGACATTGCATCTAGTTTTATTGTACGGAGGAAGTTAGTGATTAATTCACTTCTATTCAGTGCCTCCACCTGTGGGTTGAGTTCCACTTCTATTTGGTGTGATGGAGTTAGAGTGGTCCAAGGGGGAACCTACTCTTCTGATGGTGTTCGGAGTTGGGGTGCATATCATGCATACATCATAACATCTACATTTCACTGTTCTGTAATCCTGTTTATCTGCACAATAGAGACACACTAGGCTCCCTAGCTTACACTCTTTTAGTTTCCTATTTCAGATCTCGGACCTAGTCTATGTACGGTACTTGGAGGATTCTGATTCAGTTTAATAATAATACCGTATGTTTTACAGTTTATTTTCCGGATTATAAACTTTTATTGGATATTATTTTTGTAATAAGGACTTGGGACTTTTACTCAGATTTTTCTGAATTATTAATGTTTATTATTATGGGTTGAACTTTATATTTTTAAACGTTTAACTTTTCAGTATTTAAAATTATTAAATAATTAATAATTTTTTGAATATTAATTTAATTTTATAAAAACCCTAACTTGCAATTCAAGTTACAGTAAAGTAAACCCTAACTTTTAATCTAAGGAATTAGGTAATTTTTAGGGGCTACATTTAATGGTATCAGAGCCAGGTTCAACCCTCGGACTGTGATGTCCAAAATGATTTTTGCTTGAAAATGATTTTGTTAATTTTATCTGAAAATCCGAATTCTTGTTTTGACTTGTATTTTGAATTTTCTAAAATATTTTGAATAATTCTCCAAGTACCGATTCTAATGTAGGATTTTGTCTGTCATTCTGTAGATACTCTACTATGCCACCGCGTCGAAGTACATGTTTAGCTTCTGGTAGAGGTCGTGGCAGAGGACGTTCTGCTGGATCTACTAGTGATGTTTTGCCTCCTGTGGACCCACCACAGGATCAGAGTTTGGCTCATGACATAGGAGGGGAGGATTTACCTGAGGTTTAGACTAAGGCTCAGCAAGCCGAGGTTGATCAACCGGTCCAGAGTGAGGGACCATATGTATCTGGAGACAGTGAGACTGTTGGTTTGGACTTTGTGACCATGCAGAGAGAGCTGCTTAGATATTTGCGGCAGAATGAGGGTTCTAGGAAACCTATATCTACAGAGTTTTTGGCTCCTAGGATGACCATGTTCGATGGTAAGACTGGGACAGATCCAGCTGATGCAGAGTACTGGCTAAAGAAGCTTCAGCGTTTGTTTCTGGAGATGGATTACCCTTCTGATAGGAAACTGAGGGCAGTTGTTTCATTACTTTAGGGAGAGGCCCTGAACTGGTGGGAGGCAGAGGAAAGAGTGACTGCTTCAGATAAGATCGATTGGGAGTTCTTCAGACAAGCATTTAAGGATCGGTATGTGGGTCCGGAGTATTTAGCTAAGTGCCGAGAGGATTTTCTGAATCTGCAACAAAATGATTTGTCGGTGAATGATTATGAGATTTGAGTTTTTACGATTGCTCCAGTATGGCCCTGGTATTGTTACAACTGAGAAACAAAAATGTGATCAATTTTTGAAGGGACTCCGGGTACTGTTGAAGATTGCAGTTGCCACTCACCACAATACGAAATATAAGATGATCACTCGGCGTGCCAGGACAGTTGAGCGTAACGAGAGCTTGAGGGATCAGCTGGAGTCTCATGTTCAAGATAGAGGTAGACGACAGTTTGGAGTACCTGCTCAGCACAGTCAGGGTTTTCAGTCCCGGAAGAGGGGCTGTGATGAGTTTGAGCCACAGAGTTCTGCATGATCTAGACCAGTTGCTTTTGTTGTTCCTGCTGCTAGTGGAGCTGGATCCACTAGTACTCGAGCCTTACCTCAGTGTTCCTTCTGTAAGAAATGGCATTCTGGAGAGTGTCGGATGAGGAGCGGGGCTTGCTTCCAATGTGGTTCGTTTGATCATCGTCTTAGAAACTGTCCTGTGTCACCACAGTCTGGTTATGCTCCGGGGCAATCTCAGGCATTAGTTCAGACCCCAGGTGGGGGAAGAGGTCAGGGTAGACCTGCTGCATCCGGTACTGGTAGTAGAGGTAGACCTAGTCAGTTCAGAGGAGCTGCCAGATCAGGGGGATCCCAACCTGGCTTGGTTTATGCTACGAGGAGGCATGAGGACCGAGATGAACCAGATGTCATTGCTGGTACTTTTTCTGTTCATGCTATCTCTTTATTTGCATTGCTTGATAATGGGTCTACACACTCCTATGTTTCTAGTTCTATATCGGGTTATTTGGAAATTCCTGTAGAGGATGTGGGTAGCTCTGTTTCTGTTTATAGTCCTGTAGGTAACCCTGTGGAGGTTACTAAGGTTTATAAGAATTGTTCTCTTGAGGTTCATGGGGAAATCTTTCCAGCTAATTTAATGGAGCTACCGTTCAGGGAGTTTGATCTGATTCTGGGGATGGATTGGTTGTCTGCTCACCGAGTTACTCTAGACTGTGAGCGTAAGAGGGCAACTCTGAGGACTTCTAATGACCGTGAGGTAACCCTTATCGGTGAGCGTAGAGGGTTTTTGTCCAATTTTGTCTCTGCTCTGAAAGCCGAGAAGATGATCAGGAAAGGATCTGTGGCCTATCTTGCCTACATTCTTGATCCAAGGCAATCTGATTCTAGGATGGATAAGATCCGAGTTGTATGTGAGTTTCCGGATATTTTTCCAGAAGAATTATCGGGCGTACCCCTAAGCGGGAGGAGGTGGAGTTTGGTATTGAGTTGCTTCCGGGAACTACTCCAGTATCTATGGCACCGTATCGGATGGCTACGAAGGAGCTTAAGGAGCTCAAGGTTCAGCTACAGGAACTTCTGGATCGAGGTTTCATTCGACCCAGTGTTTCTCTGTGGGGAGCTCCGGTTCTGTTCGTTAAAAAGAAAGACGGGTCACTTCGTCTCTGTATCGACTACCGAAAGTTGAACAAGTTAACGGTTAAGAACAAGTATCCTCTGCCCCGCACTGATGATCTGTTTGACCAATTCCGAGGAGCCTCTGTGTTTTCTAAGATATACCTGAGATCTGGTTACTACCAACTCAAGGTTAAGGATTCTGATGTGTTCAAAACAGCTTTTCGGACTCGCTATGGTCACTATGAGTTTCTAGTTATGCCCTTCGGTCTTACTAATGCCCCTGCTGCTTTTATGGACATGATGAACAAGGTTTTTCGACCCTATCTGGATCAGTTTGTTGTGGTCTTCATAGACGATATTCTGGTTTATTCTAAGTTTGAGGCTGAGCATGAGCAGCATCTCCGTATTTTGCAGACTCTGAGAGAGAAACATCTTTATGCTAAGTTTAGCAAATGTGAGTTCTGGCTTTCTGAGGTGGTGTTTCTTGGTCATGTTGTGTCAACTAAGGGTATTCAGGTTGACCCGAAGAAAATTGAGGCTATTATGGAATGGAAGCAACCTAAGAATGTGGCTGAGGTCCGTAGTTTTCTGGGTTTAGCTGGTTACTACCAAAGATTTGTGGAAGGTTTTTCCTCTATTGCTGCTCCGTTGACAAACTTTTGAGTAAAGATGTCCCGTTTATCTGGTCTGAGGCCCAGCAGGGGAGCTTTGAGAAACTCAAATCAGTTTTGACACAAGCGCTGGTTTTGATACAGCTCGAGTCAGGGAAACCCTATACAGTTTACAATGATTCCTCGTACACCGTTTTGGGATGTGTTCTGATGCAGGAAGGGAAGGTAGTGGCTCATGCTTCTCGTCAGTTGAAACCACATGAGTGTAACTACCCTACCCACGATCTGGAGTTAGCGGTAGTGATCTTTGCTCTAAAAATCTGGAGACACTATCTTTATGGAGAGAAGTGTTACATCTTTACCGACCATAAGAGTCTGAAGTACCTTCTCACTCAGAAGGAGCTCAATCTGAGACAACGACGTTGGTTGGAGATTCTGAAGGATTATGACTGTGAGATCGATTACCACCCTGGTAAAGCTAATGTCGTTGCGGATGCTCTGAGTCGCAACGCCATTTCTAATCTAAGAGCTCTGTTTGCTCGGCTGAGTTTATTTGAGGATGGTAGTCTATTGGCTGAACTCCGTGTGATTCCTACCCTGATATCTGATATTCGGGCTGAGCAGCCCAATGACCCTTTCTTGGCCCATCGTATTGCAAAGGTCAACGAGGGAACTTCTTAGGACTTTTCCATCGATCAGGATGGAGTTTTATGTTTTCGGGGTCGGTACTGTGTTCCAAGGAACTTTGATCTGAAACAAGTTATCCTTCGGGAAGCCCATGACAGTCTGTATTCTATGCATCCTGGTGGTGATAAGATGTACAAGAATCTTCGGGAAAAATATTGGTGGAAGGGTCTCAAGCGAGATGTGGTCAGTTTTGTATCTAAGTGCTTGACTTGCCAGAAAGTCAAAGCAGAACATCAGTATCCATCTGGACTCCTTCAGCATATCGAGATTCCTCAGTGGAAATGGGAGCGTGTGACCATGGATTTTGTTAGTGGGTTACCTTTGACTCCGTCAAAGAAAGATTTTGTATGGGTCATCGTTGATCGGTTGACTAAGTCTGCACACTTCATTTCGGTTAAGACTACTTACCCTCTGAGTAAGTTGGCCGGTTGTACATCTCTGAGATTGTTCGATTACATGGGGTGCCTCTGTCTATTATTTTTGACCGGGATCCGAGGTTCACATCTAAGTTCTAGGGTTCTCTGTACTCTGCTCTGGGTACTCGGTTAAATTTCAGTACTGCATATCATCCTCAGACCGATGGTCAGTCTGAGCGTGTGATTCAGATCCTCGAAGATATGTTGAGAGGATGTATTCTGGATTTCAGAGGTAGTTGGGAGGATTTCTTACCATTGGCAGAGTTAATAGCTATCAGGCCAGTATTAAGATGGCACCTTATGAGGCTCTGTACGGGCGTAAGTGTCGCACACCTATTGGATGGACTGAACTCAATGAGCACCGGTTATTGGGTCCTGATCTTGTGCATGAGGCCGAGAAGACTGTTAGGTTGATTCGGGATAGGCTTAAGGCTGCTTTTGATAGACATAAATCTTACGCGGATTTGAGGCGTAAGGATCTCGAATTTGAGGTTGGTGATGAGGTTTTCTTGAAAGTATCTCCGTGGAGGAAGGTACTTCGTTTTGGTCGTAAGGGAAAACTCAGTCCCCGTTATATCGGACCTTATCGTATTATCAGACGAGTTGGACCTGTAGCTTATCAGCTTGAGTTACCACCAGAGCTCAAACGTATTCATGATGTGTTCCATGTTTCTGTTCTGAGACGCTATCGAGTTGATCCGTCTCATGTTCTGTTAGTTGAGGATTTTGAGATCCGTCCTGATCTGTGTTATGAGGAGGAACCCGTTGAGATTATTGCTAGGACCAGAAAGTCCTTCGGAGAAAAACCATTAAAATGGTTATGGTTCTCTGGCGTAACCGAGGTTATGATGAGGCTACGTGGGAGCCCAAGTCCGTTATTAAAGCCCAGTATCCGCATCTTTTTGATCTAGGTAAATTTCGAGGACGAAATTTCTATAAGGGGGGAAGAGTTGTCACACCCTAAACTTTCACCAATTTAAAAGTTTAATCCCTAATCTTAAACCCTAGAAATTGGGGATTTCTGATTCCAATTTCAGTGACTCATTTGTAATTTCTGAAAGTTTAAGGGTCTGTGTGTGAAGTTTCAAAAACTTCAAGCCCCTATTGGGTAATTTTACCCTCATTCAATTTCCAGATTTTGTTTCCATGTTTTCTGCTTCGGTTTTTAATGGAGATTAATTTCTCCTTTATTTCATTTGTTTAATTCGGAAATTTAGTCTTTCCTTCTGAAATTTTCAAACCGAGACATAGTTTTTGGTTTTGGTCACTCTCTGCACTGTTCTTTTCGGCGTTTTGGTGTGTCTTCCGATTGGTTTCTTGGTGAGTTTGGTTAATTCGCATCCTTATTTTATGTTGCTTCTATTTTGGTTTAGGAGTTTTTCTCATGTTGTTGTTCAAGTGTTGTTGAAGTGTTGAATCTGAATACAAGGGGGATTGTTTCGGTTGTTTTGGTTTAAGTTTTTCGGGTGTTTAAGTTTTGTTTTGTTTCGATTCGTTTTAAATGGATTTTTTTATGAAGGTTGGTTGAACCGAGTGATAGGTTTGGTTTTAAATCGAAAATGGTTTATTTTCGGATCAAAGGGAGTGTGAATCGAGTCATATTTAGAGGTTATTTGTTGAAACTGTGTTTGGGACCCGGGAAAATTCTGGAATTTTTCCATATTTTCCCGGAAAATCTGGAATCTAGAATTCTCTAAGAAAACTCAAACTGGCCTGACCTGTGACACGACCCGATCCGTGACCCGACCTGAACCGAACCAGACCCACACCTGACCCGACTCGAACCGACCCATGACCCGACCCTACTGACGTCACTGCTGACGTCAGCGTTAACTGTGCTGACGTAAGCGTTGACTTCTTCCGACCCGGTCCCACTTTATGTTTTTCGACGTCCTGAGTTCAATGGCACTGTCCGTTTTTCGAAATTCGAACCCGAAGTGTCGTTTTTAGGGTTTTTATGTTCAAATGCCTTATTTGGAAGTTAACTTTAGTGGTTTCTGAAATCGTTTCTGTTTGCTTCAGGTGACGTGGATTCCGACCCCGAGCACCTACCTCCTCCTCCTCTTGGTCAACCTCCTATTCATCAGTCCTCGAGACTCGCACGTGAGTTTCGTTTTATTTTTGTTACGTGTACTTATCTGTTAGTGGCATAGTAGTGTGTCTAATGTTCTGTTACTCGTAGGTTCTATTCCTGCTCATTCTAGTGATAGAGCCGAGTCTAGTAGATGTCAGTATCGACGTTGAGCCTTCTGTTTCAGGTGTGTTCTCTTCTGTAAATTCCGTTATTTTCGTGTATGCAGTTTCTGTCATATATAAGCATGTTCATTCATCATTATGCCATGTTCTGTTATTAAGTTATATTCTGATCCTGATTATCATGTATGCCTCCTGTTAGAATATAAGGCATGCATTCTGACTCTGTATCTGCATATGACATTGCATCTAGTTGAATTATTGTATAGAGGAAGTTAGTGATTAATTCACTTCTGTTCAGTGGTTCTGTATAATACCACTTCTGTTCAGTGGCTCCACCTGCGGGTTGAGTTCCACTTCTGTTTGGTGTGATGGAGTTAGAGTGGTTCAGGGGGGAACCTACTCTTCTGATGGTGTTCGGAGTTGGGGTGCATATCATGCATACATCATAACATCTGCATTTCACTGTTCTGTAATCTTGTTTATCTGCACACTAGAGACACACTAGGTTCCCTAGCTTACACTCTTTCAGTTTCCTATTTCAAATCTCGGACCTAGTCTGCGTACGGTACTTGGAGGATTCTGATTCAGTTTAATAATAATACCGTATGTTTTACAGTTTATTTTCCAGATTATAAAGTTTTATTGGATATTATTTTTGTAATAAGGACTTGGGACTTTTACTCGGATTTTTCTGAATTACTAATGTTTATTATTATGGGTTGAACTTTATATTTTTAAACGTTTAACTTTTCATTATTTAAAATTATTAAATAATTATTAATTTTTCTGAATATTAATTTAATTTTATAAAAACCCTAACTTGCAATTCAAGTTACAGTAAAGTAAACCCTAACTTTTAATATAAGGAATTAGGTAATTTTTAGGGGTTACAATATAACTATTCATTTTTATAGCTTAAGTAATATAACTCTTAAGTAGCTTAATATAAAGTATACAAAAGTAATAAATACTAAGATCAATAAGATAACTCCCCTTTGATCCTATGCGTGAAATGAAGCATGAAAACATGAGATAAATGAGCATAAATGTGCGCACATCAATATTAGCTTAATTTTGTAAAGATAAGGTTAGACCTTTTGATGAATAAATTCTTTTGTGAGATTTTCTCTCAAACCTGGTTCTTTTTAGAATTTTTCCTTGACTATTAATTCTGAATTGTTGTCAAGTTACTTGATACTTCGGGTTCTCAATTGTTCGATAATTGAAGGGTCCAAGTCCGTTTACGAGTAGTTCAAGATAAGGTTTGGGTTCGTTCAGTAGATTGTTTGGGTTCTTCCTTGGAGTTTGTTCAAACTTCAAGAACGTTGCTGCCATTGATGAATGCTTGAAGAACTTCATCTTCAACCTTCAAATCTGTCCAAAAATTTCCAGCAACTTCTTTCTCCCTCAATTTTGATTTTTTTTATTTTTATTTTAAGTCTTTTTAACATCCTAACACAACACCATGTTTGTTTTTGCTGCTGAGGAATACTTGCTACAATCCTAAGTCGGTGAATGAACGAGGAATGTTGTTTCTTCACAACCAGCCTCGTATCAATGGTGGATGCTTAGTTACAAAAAAATTGCTTGCTAAAGACTTCACTCGAAAAACGTTCTTCACAATTTTTCAAGTACTCTCGAAAAATTGCACTCAATGAAGTGGATATATTAAGCTTTGCAATTTCAGCATAGTTTTTGGCATAATCATCTTCATTGTGGAATTCTTTAAATGGTGGATGATATGTTATTCTCGTTGTGTTCATTTCTCTCCAAAAATTCTCCCAAAAATGATTAAGAAACTTATCATTTTTGTTTGAATCAAATCCACTTGGAAATAGAATCATTTTCCTGAAAAATTAATCAAAGTTAGTTTTATGGAACACTAGCACAAAATTGAAAGAATTTTCAAAACACGGAAGTTGAATGCTCTGAGTTGATGGTGGAGGAATGTTGTTCTTGACTAAGGCAACTTCCTTGGAAAATTTTCTAAATATTCCTCACGAAAATCCTAAAACAATGACAAAGAATAAGAATTTTTATTTTCATAAGAGTAAAGAGAAGATGATGTGTCCACTTTCGCATTGAATTCTTCAATGTCTTCACTTAAAATATATTCCATAGAATCCTGAGAAAATGTCAAAACAAAACTAGGCAAATTATTGTTAGTGCAAAACAGTTGTGTTTCTTCTCCTTTTTTGCAAAAAAAAAACAATTTCTTTTTCAAGATCACTCTTTTCTTGCCTCTCCCACTCACTTGATTTTACATCAAACTTAATTTCTTCCTTTTCAATAGAATTTTCCTCACTCCCAAATTCCTTTTCTCCCTTTGAATTTTCAAACTTAAAAATTTCTTTTTCTTTCTCAATCACAAACTCTTTTTCTCCCTCAATTTCTTTTTCATTTTCATAAGAATTTTCTTTTTCTAGAGATTCTTGCAATTGTGTTTCTTTGACATAGTTGTCAAAACACTTTTGAAATTGAACTAGACTTTCAGGGCTGAAAGAAATAGAAGTTTTTGGCTTGCTTCGTGATAAACTTCTGGAATTGAACGAAGATGTTCTAGGCTTGATAGAGTTGGAACTTCGAACAACGCCTCTTGGTTGGAAGATGAATTTCTTTTCACAAGATTTTTGACTCCATTCTGATGTACAACTAGAGGCATATTGAAGGTTGTCTCTCTGATTTATTTTTCTTTGTTCCTTCAATGAAGGTGTTTGTTTCTGATGATATTCTATCCAAAGACAATCCAAACTCTTGTGAATAGGATCAAAGGCTCATTTCATCACTTTGCCATTGCTTTTAGAAATGCTTGGTTTTGCAAGTTGGTAAAACTTTCACCACTGTGACAAGATGTTTGTGACATGGTTAGATAAAAAAAATTAAACCTTACCTACAAAAATACTCACCCACCTATCACTCTAAAGAAAATGCACTCACACTCGTGTTTCACTCGGGTTAGGCTTTTTCCCTTAATGCATACTCTTGTCTATTACCACTCTTGCTCTCTTTTCTAAGTCTGTAAAGAACTTACTCAAGGCTCAATAAGTATTCTTTGTGGAATTCGGCTGAAACAAATGGTTAGAAAGGGAAACAAAGAAGATGAAGCAAATAGGGTGATTAAGAGATGAAATAGTAATCTGAAAAAAATATGGTGAAAAAAATACAACCAAACCTCTTTGTATACTATTAAGATACGATCCCTCTCTCTTGAACCTTTATTTTTTTTGATATTTTGGAAAAAAATGATTTTTTTCTTCAATTTTTCCCTTTTTTTTACAATTTCTTTGGGAGATGAATCAAACAACTTACTGAATTGTTGTAGCTATGATATCAATTGATACGAATCCAGTTGCGGAATATCTGAATTTGTATATGTGATTGCCCGATCATGATTCTAGTAAGTAACTGAAATGAAAAATAGAAATTTTGAAATAGAACTTACAAGATGATATGAAATGGATAGATATTATGGTGAAATGGAATGATGATAAGATGATTATTGTGTTTAGGATGACGTATGGGAAATATGGATGTATGGATGATGGAAGTAAAGAGAAGGAAAGTAATTGATGGTGCGGTGTAAACAAAGGAGGAACCAACACTAAAAAGTAAAGACCCGTTCCATAAGAGTTTTTAAACCGTGACTTGGGTGAAAGGTTGATGGATTGTGACCCTCTAGTTATAGGAACTGGGAACCAACAATGTAAAAATATGAATAGGGATGAATGTAACAAGAACAATCTTTCAAGTCGATAAAGTTCAAAAAGAACAATAAAAGAGAAACACTCTCAAGTTATAATATATGCCAAAAGTTGTCAGTTTTACAATGAAATGAGTGCCTATTTATAGGTGTAAGATAACAACAAATTGTTTGGCCTTGACAATATTAAAAGACTCATTATTCTAGTGTTAAAAGGCCTATTAATTTGTAGGTTATCCTATCTCCAATTGACAACCAAAAAGTTTGATCTAGAAGGATGAATGTAGACATTCTTAGGATGATTGTAGACATACATATCATCCACATGGAGAAACCATTGGGCTGATGAACTTGATTATGTTATCATTCCTCCTCCTTTAATGGGCTGTTGATAAAGCATTGAATTTAGCAATTGAATGACCTCTTGAATTTTTGGAATAAACATCTTATGATTATTCCCGTATTAAATTTCTAGCTTGCACTATCTTCAATAATTTAATCATATCTTAAGCTCCTGATATCAGATCAAGGTTATTCAAAGTGCGTTGGGAAGCTTAGAAATAGGGGAATAAGTTTGAAGATCTCCAGACTGAAATATGCCTATATCCAATCCAAAAATGGCGAACAATTTGACTGGTATTCCTTGAATTCCTTTCTTAAGTATTGTTTTAACTCCTGCCTTTACTCTCCCTTATGTGGTGATAATGAAGGCTTTCATTGAATGTCTTCTCTGATAAAAAACTGATCAGCTTTATGTGGTGTTAAAGTAGCTTTTAAGTAGTGTTTAAGTAGCTCTTTAAGTGGTGTATTTAGGAGATCTTCAATGCCTTGTAACATAGTTGAAACTGACAGCCTTTAAGTGGTGTAAATCTTCCTTGAATGTCTTGAAACTGATCAGCCATCATGGTGTCTTCAAGTGTATTCAATTGGTGGTAAATGACTTATCACTCTTGTAGAAAATGATCAACCATTTGATCTCAAATGAGTACCCTAGCTGAAAATATATGAGCAAACATTAGATAACATCTTTATTCAATAAAGTAAATGTTTGGAAGAAAATTAATGAGCTAGTTAAATTAAATGAACCAATTTAATTGAATGAACTAACTCACTTAATGAACCAACAAACATCAATAAGCTCTTAGACTTTAAATGGACTAACATGCATAAACTGGCATGCATTGATTAAACTAACAAGCTTAAAAGAACTAACATGCTTAAATGTTCTAACCAAACATAAATGAAACAATATGTTTAAATGAACAATAAGACTTATTTATTCATTATAAAAGATGCAGAAATTAAATATGCAAAATAATATAAACTCATGCAAGCTAAATGCTCGTGGAACTACATGCAACACACTCCTAAGCTAGCACTCAAATGCATGTATTAAAATGCAAAAGTAACTTGTTGCATTTGTTCAAAAGATGGCCAAGACTCCAAGTTCAAATTCAAGGCTTGAAAAAGCATGTTTGAACTTGAATTGTTAAGATCATCGACTTTGCCACAAGTGTTTAAATCTTGTGATTTCTTCTCTGATATGAACAAGGCCCCAAGAAGTTTGGTGTTGGCTTGGATCACATCAGCTGAGGTGAGCTAATCGAGCTGGGAGTGAGCTGGACTGAACTGAGCTATCTAGCTGAAAGACTTAGCTAAAGTTTGAAGTTGAAATAAGCTAATCCGAGCTGCCTTTAGCAAAGTGAGCTGGTCCATTAGCTTATTTATACTCTCTTCTAGTGTGAGGAGTGTTTTGGAGCTAACCCGAATCTCCTAAGGCCTCATTTTGAATTAAGCTTCATTTGAGCTCATATGGGATTTGTGAGCTGACATGGAACAAGACTTTAGTCCTTTTATGTACTGTAGGAGTGTTCCATGCATTTCCAAGTTATTCTGAAGTTTGCTCCTTGTGTTTCTAGCATTGTCTTCCGTTTAGCTTCTTCTGAGCTGACTGAGTTTACACCGAGCTAATATTTACTCCTTGAACTGTAGGTAAGTCCTATGAAGAAACCATAATAATGGAAATAATGAGCATACTTAAAATAACTTAATACGAGTTTAGAACTAAGCTGAAACCTTAACAATGTGGTTATAATATTTATTTATTTTTATAGCTTAAGTAATATAACTCTTAAGTAGCTTACTATAAAGTATATAAAAGTAATAAATATTAAGATAAGCAAGATAACTCTCATTTGATCCCATGCATGAGATGAAGCATGAAAGCATGAGATAAATGAGCAAAAATGTGAGTGCATTATGAGCATATCTAAATGAGCTTTCTAGTGAATACATTGGAACTTAAACCGAGTAAAATGCTCTAAATTTGAGATTAAGTGATTTATTTATGTTCAAAAGCCCATAATTAACAATTTGAACGCATGTAGTTTGATTGAATCTTATTTTGTGGTCGGTTTGTTCGATTTAAATGCATGTCCAATTGGTCTTTTTAGTGAACCCGTGAGAAATTTAACCGAGTAAAATGCTCTAAAATTTAGATTAAGTTGTACAATTTGGTTCAGAAGCCCATAATTAACTATTTGAACTCATGAATATACTTATTTTGCGACTGTTTTATTAGGTTTAAAGTGTGTATATCTAATGAGTTTTATAGTAAACACATTGAAATTTAAACAGAGTAAAGTGCTCTGAATTTGAGATTAAATGGTTTAATCATATTCAAAAGCCTATAATTAACTATTAGAATACATGTAGATTGATTGAATCTCATTTTGTGGTCAGCTTGTTTGATTTAAAGCATGCATGTCTAATTAGGCTTTTAAGTGAACCAATTAGAAATTTAACCGAGTAAAATGCTCTAAAATTGAGATTAAGTTTTATAAATTGTTTCAAAGCCCATAATTAACTATTTGAACTCATGAAATTTGATTTATACATATTTTTCGACCGTTTTGTTAGGGTTATGTATATCTAATGAGTTTTATAGTAAACACATTGGAATTTATACCGAGTAAAGTGCTCTAAATTTGAGATTAAATGGTTTAAACATATTCGAAAGCCTATATTAACTATTTGAACTCATGTAGTTTCATTGAATCTCATTTTGTGGTCGGTTTGTTTGATTTAAATCGTGCATGTCTAACTAGGCTTTTTAGTGAACCCGTGAGAAATTTAACCGAGTAAAATGCTCTAAAACTGAGAATAAGTTGTATAAATTGATTCTATGCCCATAATTAACTATTTGAACTCATGAAATTTGATTTATACTTATTTTGCGACCGTTTTGTTAGTTTTAAAGTGTGTATATCTAATGAGTAAACCGAGTAAAGTGCCGTGAATTTGAGATTAAGTGGTTTAATCATACTCAAAAACATATAATTAACTATTATAAAACATGTAGTGTGATTGAATCTCATTTGTGGTCGGTTTGTTCGATTTAAAGCATGCATGTCTAATTGGGCTTTTTAGTGAACCGTTAGAAATTTAACCAAGTAAAATGCTCTAAAATTGAGATTAAGTGGTATAATTTGGTTCAAATCCCATAATTAGCAATTAATAGATACTCTAAAATCATCCTCTTCCCTTCCCTGCCTTTTAGGGGGGATTTTAATAAAATCCTTTATGACAATGAAAAATAAGGCGGTTCTCGTCATGCGCGTTCACAAATTAATAATTTTAGAGATTGTCTTAATCAGAATGATCTTTTCGATTGTAAACCAACGTCTGGATGGTTCACATAGACTAGATCTGGTTGTAATACTGAAACCATTATGGAAAGAATCGATAGATTCCTTGGTAACTCCGCCTGGTTTAATACCTTCCCTAACTGCTAAGCTATATCCTTCTTTCAGGCTCGTTCTGACCATTGCCCTATCTTAATGGACACTAACCCATCACGAGCTCTCAAATCCAAACGCTCTAATGATCTTTTTCACTATGAGAATTGTTGGGCTGATGACACGGAAGTTTTGTCTCGAATTAGAGAGATTTGGTCTAACCAATCTCGCTGGACACTTCATAAACTTCAGGATATTGGACGATTCCTAGCCACTTGGCAAACTAACAAACGCATTAAATCCAATGAGTGTATCATTCAACTAAACGATCTTATTAATATATGTCTTAAACAACATCTTTCTGATACTGAAATCCATAACTTTATTTCTGCTAGAAGTGAGCTTGACAGCTTGTTAAATGAGAAAGAAATATACTGGGCTCAACGAGCTCGGACACACTGGTTAGAACACAGTGATAAAAATACTTCCTTTTTTCATGCTAGAGCAAATAGCCGATGGCAGAAGAATCATATTGTTGGATTTCTAAACAACCAGAATATATGGCTAACACATACAGACGACATCATGTCTACTGCTATTAATTACTTTCAAAACCTTTTTACGTCTTCCTCTCCTACTATTGCCTCTTCCATCTTGGATAACATTCCCACTATTGTTACCGAAACAATGAACAATCATATTAATAAGGATTTCACAACAGATGAAGTTACCATTTGATATGTGCCGAACTTGTTGAAGATGCTGAACGACGCACTTTGATTGTAGGACCTAAGAAGGAAGCAAGTCTCTTGCAAGAAGTGGCTGCGAAATGAAGAATTAAGGATAAGGGATGAAAGGAATAGGTGAAATGAATGAAAGGAATAGTTTAGGGATTGATATGGAAGCGGAATGATGTGTGGTGTTGATAAGGGTGAATGGATGCTTAGGACATTTTGTGGTTATGACAAAGGATTGGAAATGATGAATGGAATAAGAGGATATGTAATGAATGGTGAAATGGAAATAGTATCTTAAAGATACTCAAGGAAGAAACTAGGTTATAGAAAACCGAATCCCAAATCTTATATTGATCTTCAAGGGATGGTGATAAACAAACTTTGACCCTTTTAGTATATTAAACTAAAATAACCCGAAGTACCAAGATGGATAGAAAGGGGTTGATGCCACAAGTACAAAAGTACTTGATAAGTCGATAAAGTTCTAAGAAGAACTAAACGAGAGAAAAATCTCACAAGTAATTTTATCTAATCTGAATGGTGTGTTTACAAAATGAAATCCAAGTCCTATTTATAGTTTTCTAAGGGGTTTGGCCGAAATGGCCTTTAACTATTCGGATAACTATTCATTTGAATGGTGTCTCCCTCCAAATCTATTCGAAGAGTTGTAACTTTTCGGTCCAGCCTGCGTAGTCTTCAGTAATTGAGCCATATCTCGAGCTACCGATATCGGATTGATACGATTCAACATGTGTTGGAAAGATAAGAGATAAAGGAACAACTTTCATGAAGACACCAAAATCCAATTCGACTTGTATCCTGCTCGAAATTAGCAAACAAGTGGACCATCATGAATCTGTTCAATGAAGAGTGATGCCTCTTTGTTTTGGCGTGAAATTCATATTTCCCTCCAAGGAGTGGCGCCCAAACATGTTTCCCTCCATGGATGATCGGTTGTGTCCCTTGGGGAGGGAACATGTCCTTCCATGGTTGAGCTGAAGGTTGTAGGGTGAGATGAGATGAGCTGATTGAGCTGAGAGTGAGCTGACTTGAGTTGAGCTAGCTAGCTGACTTAGCTAGCTCAAATTTTGCTTCCAATTTAAGCTTTCTGGACCTGACTTTAGCTAGTTGAGCTAGGCCTATAAGTTCATGAGCTCCTCTACATAGTTCCTTTAAGTTCACGAGCTGAAATCGTCCTCCATTTGAGCTTCTTTGTATTCCTTTGCGTTTTAGTTATTCTTGAGCTACTACTACGAGCTACCATAATCCTTTCCAAGCAAAGTTGAGCTACCCTTGATGTCTTTAAGCTTCCTTAGGCTATTATCTTTACTTAAAATAACTGAAACAATAAGTAAACAATGTGTAAGCTGAAACGAATTGAAATAAGCTAAAATGAGCTTAAAATAATATAGTTTAGCTAATATTAAGAATATGCTAACTTAGAATAATTATAAAGATGTAGTTATGCAATCACGAAGCATCACTTAATTAGAAAAAGCATGCTTGTCAAATTATAGAATGCATAAATTAGATAATAGAAGATAAAGTAAGGTAGAACTCCCTTAGAATCAGTCTCGAAGATTTTCAATGATGTGATCAAACCATAGAGAAAATAGGTGCCGATTAGGATCATATCACCATTGCTTTTCGTGATATAGACCCGAGGAAAGCCCCGGGTGTTGATGGATTCCCAAGCGATTTCTTCGGAAGCATTGGGATATCCTTGGCTAGGACTTTACAAGCCTCTGTCTTGGACTCCTAAGAGGGTCGGTTAATATGGAAGAGGTCAATCGTACTATCATTGTTCTTATTCCCAAAATCAGCGACCCACTACAATGCGCCATCTCAGACCTATTAGCCTTTGCACAATCCTCTACAAAACTGTATCAAAAGTACTTGTTAACCGTCTAAAATCTATCATACCCTTATGTATCAGTGACAACCAAGCTGCTTTTGTTCAAAGAAGGAACATTACTGATAACATCCTTATTGCCCATGAGCTCGTCCATACTTTAAATACTGATGAAACATCTCTTGCAAAAGGTGCTAGCTTAAAACTTGACATGGAAAAAGCTTTCAACCGTGTTGATGACCTTTTCTTGAACAAATTATGATTCGTCTAGGATTCAACTCCAGTTGAGTTTCCCTTATTGTGCGGTGTGTATCCTCAGTATCCTTTCAAGTACGTATCAACGACTCCCTTTCACGACCTTTCAAACCCCATAGAGGGTTACGACGAGGGGACCCTCTATCCCCTTTCTTGTTTCTTTTCTATACTCAAGGCCTTTCAGCCTTGCTCAATGCTGAGCAAACAAATGGTAACCTCCCTGAACTTTGTGCTAGCAGGAATGGGCCACGTATCAACCACCTCCTTTTTGCGAATGACTGTGTCGTATTCATTAAGAATACAACTACAGAAGCTCAACGCCTTAAGGATGCTCTTCATACTTACGCTACTTCGTCTGGGCAGGCGGTGAATTTTGAAAAGTCTACTATTTTCTTTTCTCGGAAAACTTCTACGTCGCTTCGGTCGGAAATCAATGATATCCTTCATGTAAGAGAAGTGGATGATCAAGGTATTTATATGGGAGTCCCTCTCCTAATAGGAAAGAACAAGACAGTAGCCTTGGGGTTCACCAAGGAAAAAATGAATGCTCGACTGAGTAAATGGGATAAACATCTCCTCTCCTTTAGTGGTAGAGAAATTTTTATTAAATCTGTCATCCAATCTATACCACAGTATGTTATGTCTTGCTACCTTTTACCCCAAAACATTATTAATGACATGACCACTTCGATACGCCGTTATTGGTGGTTTGGGAAAGCTGACAAACGAGGTTGGCATATGCTCCCTTAGGACACCGTCTGTTTGCCAAAAGCAGCAGGAGGTATAGGGTTTCGCGATCTTCACCACTTCAATGTTGCTTTACTAGGCAAACAGATCTGGCATCTGGTTTGTGAACCTGATAACCTCCTTAGTTAGGTCTACAAATGCAAGTATTATCCATCGGGTTCTATCGTCAAATCTGATCATACTCGGAGATCTTTTTTTTCTTGGAAAGGCCTTAGCATTGCTATCTCTAAGCTTCGCGATTGCTTTTTCAAACGCCCAGGTATATCCAGCCAAGTACAAATCCACTTTGACAAATGGGGAGGCTCCCAGCCTGTCAACCTTTATGGTGATTATGAGGTAAATGAAGAAGTCCCTCTTCGAGCAAGCACCTTCATGTTGCCTAATTTACCCCGATGGGACGAATCAAAAGTCAGAGAATACTTCTCCCATGAAGACGCCAACACCATCCTTAATGTACCCATTATTAATGACACAAAAGACACCACCCTTTGGGGTCACCATGACTCTGACATGTACACGGTTCGTTCTGGTTACCAATTTTTGCAGTTACAGCTAGGGCCAGTTAACAGGCCCTCCAAGCTTTGGAAAATTATATCTAAACTGCCTACTTTACTCAAGGTTCGTACCTTTGGATGGCGTTTATGTCACGATGCACTCCCATCTGGCCACAGAATCCTCCAAGCCAATCTTGGTATGGGGGTATGCTCGATCTGTAATATAACCATCGAAACCACCCTCCATGCTATGCGGGACTGTCCTAGTGCCAAGGAAGCAATCCAGTTGGCAGGGCTTCCTACACGAATTTTCTCCAATACCTTTGACTCCCCCCACCAGTGGCTTTCTGAAGTAGCTGGTTTGCTCTCTTTACATCAATTTTCACTTCTTATCACAATCCTTTGGAATTTATGGAATCGCCGAAATAACTTTGTCCATAATAGCCATCTCCAACCCGTTTGGTTAACTGTTTCCAATGCACAAAAACTTTTTAATGACTACACATCAATTAATGATGCCTCCTATCTACGTTCCCGGCTAGCTGAGCCCACTTTTGCTCAAGCTAGATGGATAAAACTGGACCCTGGTTTCGTTAAGATTATCACAGATGGCGCCTTTGACCCCGTGTTAAGGGGTGCTACTACTGGCGTCATTTCCCGAGATTCCTCTAGCGTCGTCCTTGGTGGTTGTTCTATGCCGCTCATTTGCCTGGACCCCGCTTCTGCTGAGGCTCTTTCCATTTTGGAAGGTCTAAAGTTTGTTGTTTCTAATGGATGGACTCATGTGGTCTTTGAAACTGATTCAGCTTCCATTGCCAACAAGGTTAACAACACCCATCATCAAGATCTTTCCATAGTACAACATTTGGTGTCTCGCATCTGCTCCACTCTTGGTACTTTTCCTGATTGTAAGATTTGTTATGTACCTAGAGACGCAAACGGTGTACCCCATGTCTTAGCTACTAGGGCTTTGCGTTCTTTTATTTCCTGTTCATTTGATTGTAACTTTCTCGATTATATTCGGGCTTCTGTAAATTCGGAGAGGTTCTCCTCTTCTTCTCAATAAAATCATGGGTACTCTTTTCCCCATAGGGGTCCACTCACCTCTCGAGGTGACTAGCTATAGGTTTTTTTAATGAGGCCCTTTCTTTCAAAAAAAACTATTTGAACTCATGAAAATTTATTTATACTTATTTTGCGATTGTTTTGTTAGGTTTAGGTGTGTATATTTAATGAGTTTTACAGTAAACACATTAGAATTTAAACCGAGTAAAGTACTCTAAATTTGAGATTAAGTGGTTTAATCATATTTAAAAACCTATAATTAACTATTAGAACGCATGTGGTTTGATTGAATCTTATTTTGTGGTCGGTTTGTTCGATTTAAGGCGTGCATGTGTAACAGGGCATCTTAGTGAACCCGTGAGAAATTTAACCGAGTAAAATGCTCAAAAGTTGAGATTATGTTGTATAATTTGGTTCAGAATCCCATAATTAACTATTTGAACTCATGAAATTTGATTTATTCTTATTTTGTGATCATTTTGTTATGTTTAAAGTATGCATATCTAAATTAGTTTTATAGTGATCACATTAGAATTTAAACTGAATAAAGTGCTCTAAATTTGAGAATAAGTGGTTTAATCATATTCAAAAGCTCAAAATTAACTATTTGAACTCATGTAGTATTATTGAATATCATTTTGTTGTCGGTTTTTTGAGTTTAAAGCATGCATGTGTAATTGGGCTTTTTAGTGAACCCGTGAGAAATTGAGATTAAGTTGTATAATTTGTTCAGAAGCCCATAATTAACTATTTGAACTCATGAAATTTAATTTATACTTATTTTGCGATCGTTTTATTAGGTTTAAAGTGTGTATATCTAATGAGTTTTATAGTAAGCACATTGGAAATTAAACCGAGTAAATTCTTTGAATTTGAGATTAAGTGGTTTAATAATATTCAAAAGCCTATAATTAACTATTAGAATGCATGTAGTTTTATTTAATCTCATTTTTTGGTCGGTTTGTTCGATTTAAAGCGTGCATGTCTAATTGGGCTTTTAGTGAACTTGTTAGAAAATTTTTTCAAAGAAAAGGGCCTCATTAAAAAACCCTATAGCTAGTCACCTCGAGAGGTGATTAGGCCCCTATGGGGAAAAGAGTACCCATGGTTTTATTGAGAAGAAGAGGAGAACCTCTCCGAGTTTACAGATTCCCAAATAAAATCGGGAAAGTTACAATCAAAAGAGAAAGAAAGAAAAAAACGCAAAGCCCTAGTAGCTAGGACATGGGCTACAACATTTGCTTCTCTAGGTGCATAACAAATCTTACAATCAGGAAAAATACCAAGAGTAGAACGAATTCGAGACACTAAAGTTTGCACCATGGAAAGATCGTGATGATGAATGTTGTTAACTTTGTTGGCAATGGATGCAGAATCGGTCTCAAGGATGACATTAGTCCAACCATTATTGACAACAAGATTAATTCCTTCTAGAATGGCAAGAGCTTCGGTAGAAGCCGGATCTGGGTAGTAGGCGAGGGGTATAGAGCATCCACCAAGGAAAAAACCTTAAGAATCCCAAGCGATGACACCTGCAGCAGCTCCCTTTAAAAATGGGTTAAAGGCACCATCTGTGTTAACCTTAACGAAACCGTGGTCCGGTTTCGTCCATCTAGCCTGAGCAAGGGTGGGCTCAGCTAGTCGGGACTTTAGATGGAGAGCATCATTGACTGATGTATCATCGTCGAAGAGTTTTTGTGCGTTGGATACAATTAACCAAGGTGGCTGGAGATGATTGTTATGGACATTACGACGGCTCCATAGATTCCATAGAACTGTTATCAAGAAGGAGAATTGGTGCAACGAGAGAAAACAAGCAATTTCAGAAAGCCACTGGTGGGGGGAGATAGAAGTGTTAAACAAAATTCGGCCTAGAAAACCTGCCAAACGGAGAACCTCCTTAGCACTAGGACAATCCCTTAAAGCATGGAGGGTAGTTTCAATATCCGTATTACAAATTGGGCAAACCCCAGTACCAAGATTTGCTTGGAGGATATTGTGGCCAGATGGAAGAGCATCATGGCTTAACCGCCACCCAAAGGTACGGACCTTAGGCAACGTAGGCAACTTAGAAAGAATTTTCCACAGCCTAGAGGGCCTATTAACTGGCCCTAGTTACAGTTGAAGAAATTGATAACCAGAACGCACCATATAAATGCCAGAGTCATGATGATCCCAAAGGGTAGTATCTTTCGTATCATTAATAATTGGTACATTAAGAATTGTATTAGCATTTTCGTGAGAGAAATAATCTCTCACCTTGGATTCATCCCATTGGGGTAGATTAGAAAGCATAAAAAAACCCGCTCAAAGAGGGACTTTCTCATTCACTTCATAATCGTCATAAAGGTGTAATGGCTTAGATCCTCCCCAATTGTCAAAGTGGATTTGTATCTGACTTGACATACCTCGCCGTTTAAAGAAACTATTTTCAAGTTTAGAGATATCTATACTAAGACCTTTCCAAACAAAGGAAGATCTTTGAGTGGAATTGGATTCGAGCACAAAACCCGATGGATAATATTTGCACTTGTAGACCTGACTAAGAAGATTATCAGGCTCACAAATTAGTCTCCAAATTTGTTTACCAAGTAAAGCAATGTTGAAAAGGTGTAGATCGCGAAACCCTATACCTCCTGCTGCTTTCGGCAGACAGACAGTGTCCCATGGAAGCATATGCCATCCTCGTTTATCGGCTTTCCCTGACCACCAGTAACGGCGTATCAAAGTAGTCATATCATCGATAATGTTTTGGAGTAGAAGGTAACAAGACATGACATATTGTAACATTGATTGTATGACAAATTTGATGAAAATTTCTCTACCGCTAAAGGAGAGTAAGTGCTTATCCCATTTGCTAAGACGAGCATTTATTTTGTCTCTGGTAAAACCCAAAGTTGTTATCTTATTCTTCCCAATTAGGATTGGAACCCCCAAATAAATACCAGGGTCATCGACCTCTCGTACATTCAGGATGTTATGGATTTCTGATCGAAGAGATGTAGAGGTTTTACGTGAAAAATAAATTGTAGATTTTTCAAAATTCACTGCCTGACCAGAGGAAGTTGCATAAGTATGCAGAGCATCCTTTAGGTGTTGAGCTTCAGTTATCGTGTTCTTAATGAACACCACACAATCATCGAGAAAGAGGAGGTTATTTATACGGGGACCGTTCCTGCTAGCACAAAGGCCAGAGAGGTTGCCAATTGCTTTCTCAGCATTGAGCAATGCTGAAAGACCTTGATTACAAAAGAAATAAGAAAGGCGAAAGATGGTCCCTTTGTCGAAGCCCTCTCTGAGGTTTAAAAGGTCGTGAAAGAGAATCATTGACACGTACTTGAAAAGACACAAAAGAGACACAATTCATAATAAGAGAAACCCAGTAGGCATTAGAGCCTAGACAGAGCATAAATTGTTCTAGAAAAGGCCATTCGACACGATCGAAAGCTTTCTCCATGTCCAGCTTTAAGCTAGCGCCTTTGGCAAGGGATGTCTCGTCAGTATTCAACGTGTGGATAAGCTCGTGGGCTATGAGAATATTGTTGGTAATGTTCCTACCTTGAACAAAGGCCGCTTGATTACCGCTTATACATAAGGGAATGATGGATTTCAAAGGATTAACAAGTACTTTGGCAATAGTCTTATAGATAACTGTGCATAGGCTAATAGGTTTGAGATGCTGCATAGTTGTAGGATCGCTAATTTTTGGTATAAGAACTATGATAGTACGATTGACCTCTTTCATGCTAATAGACCCACTTAGGAGTCTAAGATAGAGGTTTATAAAGTCCTGGACAAGGACATCTCAATGCTTCCTAAAGAAACCACTCAGAAATCCGTCAACCCCCGGGGCTTTCTTGGATCAATATCACAAAAAGCAACTATAATTTCGTTTGCTGTGAATTCCTTATTGAGGTCATTGTTCATGGTCTCAAAATCAATATTTGGAATATTTTCCAAAATGAAAGATGCAATAATAGGAGAAGAGGATGAGAAGAGAGTCTAGAAGTAATCAATGGCAGTAGCCATGTTGTCTTCCGTATGCGTTTGCCAGATGTTCGCATTGTTGAAAATCCCAGTAATATGGTTTTTTCACCGGTGATTGTTTGCTCTTGCATGGAAAAAGGAAGTATTTTTTCACCATGTTCTAGCCAAGTGGTGTGGGCTCGTTGTGTCCAATAGATTTCTTTCGCGTTAAGCAAGCTATCAAGCTCATTTTTTGCATAAATAAAATTATCAATATCAACATCTGAAAGTTGTCGCTTGAGGCACATATTTATAAAGTCAGTTAATTGGTTAATACGTTCACTCAACTTGATATGTTGGTTTGTTTGCCAAGATTCAAGAAACGCCTAATTTCATGAAGTTTAGCAATGGTCGTGTTGGATGGGTTAGACCAAATCTCTTTAATCCGAGAAGAGACTTCCGGGTTATCAGCCCAAAAATTCTCATAGCGGAAGAGGTTCCTGGAAGCTTTCGACTTGATTGCACTGGAAGGACTAGTGTCCAGTAAGATGGGGCAATGATCAAATCGAGCATGAAAGAATGACATAGCTTGGAAGTTAGGAAAGACGTTAAACCAAGAGGAGTTACCAAGGAATCTATCGATTCTTTCCATAATGGTTTCAGTATTAGGTCCAGATCTAGTCCAAGTGAACCATCCAGATTTTGGTTTACAATCGAAGAGATCATTTTGCAAAAGACAATCTCTGAAATTATTAATTTGTGATCTTGCCCGACGGATACCGCCTTGCTTTTCATTGTCGTTGATACGAGGTAGCCTGTCGAAACGAACTTTCTTCGTAAGTTGTGGATCTAGGAATGTTGTAAGCAAGTTCTAAACAGTCAAGTGTTTACACTGATTACCTATATAGGAAATAAGTATAATAATTTGGGCGTTTGAAGAGAATTTTTACATTGTTTACCTACATAGGAAAACAATGAAGTAAAATAAAACGAAAAAAATGAAAGAGATAAGAAAAAGGACAGAAAGTTGTTGGATTGAATTGGACACGCTAAACTCGAAAGAACCTGCACAATATAATGAGCAAACCCGAATCGAATCCGTTTAACGTCAAAAGGACTTGGACCCTCTAGATAGAGATCTAGGAACCCAAAGTATCAAGAATTTGACAATCAAAAACAAGTTTGAATGTCAGAAAAGTTCTAAAAAGAACCAAATAAGAGAAAACTCTCAAATATAATTTTTATTCAAAAATGTGTGTGTAACCTTGTCTTTACAAAAATTTCAGAATATATAGGAGAATGAAGGAGTTGGACGAATTTGAATACTTGGCTGAAATTAAATTCAAATGCTTAATAACTTGCATCTACGCTCCATTCATATCAGCCACATGCTTGGGCTCATAAAACACATTAAACATGTGTTAATTGTTTGAATTTGAATGAGAAACCCCTCATCCTTATCCTTTGTTGTCGTCCATCATTCCAAAAGAGGGCTGTGTTTGGCCTGCTCTTACACTGGCACACCTCTGTTTACCTATGTTGGAAAACAGTACAAGAATCCATTTCGTAACTCACTGGTACACCTCTATTTACCTATACTGGAAAACAGTACAAGAATCCATTTTGTAACTCACTGGTACACCTCTGTTTACCTATACTGAAAAACAACACAAGGATCCATTCGTAAAACACAAGGTTGAAACACTTGTAAACTTATTCAAAAACACACAAGAACGTATAAATAAGTTAGAAACATAATAAACACTATCAAACCAAACCTTAAAACATACTCAATAGCATATATACATACTTAAACATATATAATAAGTAGTATAGTCTAATATGTCACATATCAGCATGCAACACATTATAAAGCCTATTTTCTAAGGCATAAACATTATCGAATGAATCTGGAATTGAAGTACAAGTAAGGAAAAGTACTTCCCTGAATTTCTTTGCCTTAGAACGAGTAATAGGTCCTTGTGGCAAGAACTCCGGATCATATTGTGCTTGCATTGATGTGCTCACATCAATCGTGTAAGATTTCATTAAAGTCTCCCCCTAAGAGCCAAGGAAGGGAAGAAGCTGATTGTAATATGTCCATTAGTTGCCAAGTTTTATATTTGTTTGTTGTTTCAGTAAAACCGTGTATGCCAGAAAAAATGGAATTGCAATTCACCAAAATGTATAATGACGTTAATATGACGATCCGACTAAGAAAGCAAATCAATAGTAGTTTTATTATTCCAAATAATAGCAAGCCCTGTACTGGAAGGGTTGGAATCAATGGCTATGCGACCTTGCATTCCTAACTAAACCGACTATGGTCCATATTATGTTTGTTCAACCTAGTTTCACAGAGAAAAAGAAAGTCGACATCATGCTTAGAGGTAGCACGTTGTAGAGCGAGAACTGCCTGGGAGTTGCCAAGACCCTGACAGTTCCAGCATAAGATTTTCATTTTGCTCGGTGGGGTTGATCATTGTCAACCTCCACCAGAGAGTTTTTCCCGCTGCTCATCCAGTTCTTTTCTAAAGAACCCTTGGATACAAGTCGAGGGCGCTTAGGATTGTTACCCTCATCAGAAAGTGGGATTCGTTTAGCACCTCTACTTGAAAAACAAGGTTCTTGCTTGACAAGGTAAAGAAAAGTATTAGAAGGAAAACTATCATTAGGCATCCATTTTACCTCAAAAAAGAGAATGTTAGAAGTATAAGTTATTTTTTTTTTTGAAAGGTGTAGAAGTATAAGTTAACTTGTTCGATAATGGCACACCATGAAAGGTGTTAGAGGGATCCATTAGCAAGGGTGTCATGTATATGGAAATAATAAAAAAGTTAAGACAAACATGGTATAGAATACACGGTAGAATTATAAAGAAAGCAAAATTAAACCTAGAGTCAATATTCATAAACCAAGTACTTAGGAACTCAAGGAATTCAAAACTCAGATTAATGGCGACAAGATTAACAATTGTGGTATTGTTTTGCAAAAGGAATAAGGAGATATAAAACAAGAAAAAGCAAAGATTTTGGTGGTAAACAAGGAGAACTTGATAGGAAAGACTTACCAAGAGAATGGGAAGAAACAAGACTTTGCTTGTTGGATCATGGAGGAAACGTGATATAGACAAAATGAACAAAGGAACCAACAAGGTTCCTATTCTTGGTAGTACACCTAGAGAAGTGTTGATAAAATTCCATTGCAAGTGGGGCATGTACATTGGGTTAACAAAGAAAATAGGAGTTACATGGTATAAAAGGACATTAGATGAAAGATGGAACCGAGTTGTGTTTCTTTTAGTGGTTAAGTCCATATTGTGATGTATAGACGTTCCATGCAACATAAGATAATAATAAGAGGTATAATGAGTGAAAAGGATAGAGTAAGACATGATTAGGAAGAGGATCATCAAGGCTCCGATTCTTGGTTGAATCCATTGTAATTCAAGAACGAGGATAAAAATAAAGCAAGTAAGCTTGTTTGAGAATAATACACCATGAGAGGTATTGGTAAAATGCCTTAGTAAGGGTGGTATATACCTGGATTTAACATAGAAAATAAAAAAAGTATGATATAAAGAACTAGATAAAAGATGCTTAGTAGTCATTGTAGTAGTTTTGTGATCAAAAAGGTTATCAAATTTATAAAGAAAGAAGCTAATAACCCTGAAAAAAACGCCAAGAATCAAAAACTCATTCTCTATTTGGATTGCATACTTTGATTCATGCTCAAAAATTATAATCTGCACCAAACGTCCATATGGTCGAAAAATTCCTTGGTCAAGTAATCGATAAGGAGGTAGATGGAGAGGAAGACTTACGATATTCAAAGGTCGATTGGAAAAATTCTGAACAGCCTACGGCAGTACTGCTTAACGAGTGAATTGATTGAGTAAACAAGCATGGTTGTAGATTCCAGTAATAATGAGAATATCCAATAAGTATGATAAGATCCAATCTTTGTAGTGATAAGTTATTTGTAGGAATCGATATTCCATATTAATATGAATGGTTTCAAAAAGAACAATAATGTGACTGGGTAAATTATTGGGTTGAAGTACTTCATAAAAGAAGTTGGAAGGATCCCTATCTAAGGGTGGTATAATAGTTGTAAAACAATTGTAGGTGAACAAGGTATCAAAATTACAGAGAATTGAGATACTAATTAAAAAAGAAGCATAGTAATTAAAGCAAGAAACGGATCGAAACTCTATGAAACAGACATCAAAACAAAATAGCAGGAGACTTACCGTAAAAAAACTAAACCCTGAGTTGTTTGATCCATAGCAGCATATATGAATTTCATCATACATCAAGAAGAGAGAGTATCTTAAAAACATTCGTCGTTTACCAACGAAAGGAGAAACAAAATGGCATATTATACAACAAAGAGATTATTTGAGGGATAAATCACCATAAAGGGTGTTCTAAAAAGCCCTATCAAAGGGTAGTAAAGACTCATGAAACCAAACAGTCAGCGACATGATAGAGATTGGTTGGTGATCCTTGTAGAACAACTTATTAAACAGAGGCTTAACAACCGTAATAATCAACAAAAAATATGAGTGTGAGAATAAAATAGTCGATAACGAACGTACTGTCGCGTGTCAAAAGTGCACGTTTAGTGCAAGTGGACACATCGAAAATAATAAGTGATAAGTATTATCGGATTATCGTCTCCACAGGGACTGGTAGACTTAATATGCCTTCTTCACCTTCTTGTTCTGTAGAAAGGTAAAAACACAAGTGATTGGAGTTGGTTTATCGAAACTAAAATAACTAAACAAAAATAAAGAGAATTAATAATAGAGAAAGATGGGTCAGGATCCAGTTGCGTTGTATTGTGGATTTGATTGACTTGTCTCTGCTCAATGCAATCGTATATCACTGCCTCGGTAGCACTGCAGTTTACTGCCTGGGCAATGACAATACTTGTCCGTCGTGGCAATCCCTTGCTCGTGGTTGGACTTTACCAAAGTTTGGCAAAGTGTCCTTGAATGACTCCGCTTATCCCTAAGTCAGAGTGCTGATGATGACTAGTCCTTGATGATACCTCCCGGCGTGAACCAATTATACTCACCAACCAATCTCACACTTCTTTTAGCCGCTGAAACTCTTAACCTATCCCTAGGACGAGTTAGTATTTCGCGATTGAAACACCGTACTTACCCCTTTCGTGAATCTAACTCTCCCGAGCTTAGATAAATGGATTACTCACAAACTTCTCTCTCGAGCTTGAATGCGAGAACAAGGAATAACAAAGGATAAGCAAACCTTGATAACTTTTATTGCATTGAAACAAAGACAAAGTACAATCTCCTCTCACATATACTCGACAACCTTCACCTAATCCCTAAGAAGGTTTAGAACATAATGGAGAGGAAGAAACAAGTATATAATTCGGCTCTCTCCCTAGGTATTCCGTATGTAATACATTGGGTGGCTAGGTCTTTATATAGGCTAGACCTAGGGCAAACCTTTCCTAAGTAGAATACAACTTGGAGTAGGGAACAAGTCAAGTACATAATTAAAATATTTCCAAGTTTAAATTCGGCTAAGGGGCTTTCCCGCGTGGTCTTGCCATGGGCTTTTCCTTGTGCTAACCAGCTCCGATCCATGGGCTTTAAGTCCAGACACGTTCCTTGGATTTTTATCTTTCCATCGCCTACAGTCTTGCTTCCTGTCTTTTTGCTGCTGCCTCGGCATCAAGTCCTGCCTCGGCCTTGTCGCTGCCGCGGCACTGGTTCTCCTGCACAAATTTAAAAATGCAGTAAAACGTGCCTTTTCTGTAAATATTAACTCTGTAAGCATATCTTCTAAATATATCACATTGAGTATATGCATTGGTCCGATTGGGTGTATAATTGGTAATTAATGCCCATAAAAGGAGTAAAAAGTGATAGTGAGTTGAGCACTTATCACACCCCCAAACTCGAACTATTGCTTGTCCTCAAGCAATGCAAACCATCAATTTGCCAAACTCTACTCTCTCTTGGTCTTACATTTCCATCTATTCTCCCCACCATAGCTAGGCCTATTCTTTAGTCTTAACCTTTCGGCTACCCAAGGGTTTACCTAGAAACAAACTATAAGAATTGTGTGTGCGTTTTTGTGGAAAAGTTTGATTAAGGGCTTTCTTAGATAAACTCTAAGTTCAAGACAAGTAGAATTGGGGTAAGTGTTCTCTTCTTTTCTAAACAACATCTCCCAATTTCGAGCACCTCAAGGATTGTGTTTTTCCCTTCACTAAGTTTTTCTTTCTTTTTGATATTCCTTAAAGCATACTAGAGCCAATTTCGGGCACCTCTAGCATGAAGAAGAGATTTTCTAGAGCCGGTGATAGGCACCTCTAGTTACTTTCCCAAAAATCTAAGTCTTTATCACCTAAGTTCATTAAAAGAATTCCTTTAATCCAACAAGTCCCCAAAAGTGTTTAAAGTTCTTCCTATAGTAAGCTTCTAAGTCTTCATCCTCAAGTATCCTAAGGTTAATCCTTCTTAACAGAACCTAAACATGGTAAGGAGAAAGATTTCTATAGCCTTAAAGAATAAACTAAGGCAATACTGATGATAGGCAGTGCAAAAGTGTAGGCAGTTAGTTCAAGTAAGGCGGGGAGCATAAAAATTTTTAAAAAAAATCACTGGAATACTCCCTTTTTGGCAAGGCCGCGGCAGTAGAATGATGCCTTGGTAGTGAATTTGCACCCCCAAACTCAAACCAAGCATTGTCCTCAATGCTTTATATTTGAAGAATTAAGCGGCAACAAAATATGAATATAATAAGCAGCAAATAGAAACAGTAAAAGCAATTAATATTGAATTAAGAACAAAAATTTTAAAGCGACTCCGAAGAGCTGCTTGTAACAATTTTTCTCCTCGGCCTTGCTGCCGATTGCTTTGTCCTTGGGGAAGGCGATGGTTGAGCTTTTTTGCTTGCCGGGGCGGTTGGACTCGTGTGGGTGGTGTCCGTTGCATTGGGGCCTCCACCTCTTCTCCTTCTTCTACATCGGCCATCTCTTCGGTTAGCATTATGTCCGTTCCTCCTCCCATTGTTGTTGCTCCTCCGGTGTAGTGTGTACTTGGTCCGGCGGCGATGGAGCCTTGGTGTACATAGGCATCTATCTCGGCTGATAGACTGCCCATAATGATTGGGGATCGGGGTGGAGTGCTGAAAAAGGCCCTTCGCTTGGATGGTCTTCTGCTGGCAGAGGAGGCCGTGGCAGAATCCGTAGCCCTGGATGGGCCGACAGCTTGGTACTGGGGCTGACGGTCTGCATGGAAGAACGACCTTGATCCTCCCGGAGCTGGTGTAGTCTCGATGTAAGGGGCGGCTGTGACGAACATGTTGCTGGGAAACTCTAGGAATTGCGCTCCTTAGTCTGAAAAAGCGTGCAGCAGCATCTGGGCTAAGGTGTTGTTGAAATCTCTTTGGTACTTCATGTACCTTTGTTGCCTGAGGTCCATTGCTGTCATCCTTTGCAAGATCTCCTGGTATGGGTCTGCTGCGGCAGAGGTGTGGGTAGTACCAGGCATGTCTGCCGTGTACTGGGCCCCGACAGCAGTATTAGCAGTGAACTGCTAGGGCGTTGCTTGTACTAGCTCTGCTTGCATGATTTGCATGACTTTGTGACAAAAGTCCCTGGTCCATCCTCGCCTTGGGGGAGTGTATTCATCCGTATCCTCAATCGGCACACCTGCAGCAACACATAAACCTGTGATCAAACATGGAAAATACAATGGTCCCCTATCTTTCTTACCGCACTCGTGAATTTCGCGTAGGACGATCTCTCCAATATTGATGGTCCTCTTGTTGATGATTGATTGGATAAGCACCAATCTTTTGCGGTCCACCGTGCTATTGTGGGACGTTGGGATGAGGCGTCGCTTGACAAAGGTGTTCCACATCTTGGCCTCGGGTTTTAGGCTTTGTCTTGTTACGGATCCTCTATGGGTACCGGTTTCCCATGGGGTGTTCACATAAAAAAGATCATCTTGGATGAGCTCGTAGTCCTCGGCAGTGATGTCTTCTATGAATTCGGCGTGGATGTCACACTGTCAGGAGCGAGGCCGTAGAAATTGTTGATTATCTCGGCATCTAACTGGACCGGCCTCCCGCGGCAGTGAACAAAGAGGGAGTCTTTGTTGGGCCCGTGCGCATAGAACTCCCGTACGATCGTAGCATTCGCCTGGGCAGGTTGGAGACAGAAAATTTCCCAATTTTGGTACTTAATTCTGTTGAAAAGGTAGTGCTCTATGCCGTAATTTTCATCGTCCGCATGCTGGAAACCTTGTTCTTCCCACAGTTGCCGAGCGATGAAAGATCGGTTGAAGCGATCTTCAATGTTGGTTGGGGCGAATCGCTTGTATGTTGACATCAAGATTGAGAGATGTGATTTCTTGGAGTTTTTCTTGAAAAGAATCTGAAATTTCACGAAGATTATGAGTAGGCAGGGAGTAATGTGAGAGGGAGATTGTTATGAATACTAAAGAAAACAAGAAAGCAAGAGTGAATAGCTCAAGAGGAAGGAGTTTCTTATATAGGCCTCGGCCTTGTGACCGTTTGAAGCCACTAGCCGTTTTCTAGCCGTTACTCTTTTTACTGCCGTTTCCTTTTCTGTCGCGGCAGGAATCTCGGCAGACTAGCCGTTACACTGTTCTGCCCGTTGAGACTACTATGGCACTGACACTATTTTTCTGCCTCGGCAGAGTTCTTGCTGTGAACTACTTCTCCTTTATTCTTGCTTATTAACCTAAATAGAAATTAAACACACAAAAGAAAAATACTTAAAGCAAAAATAAATTCGAAAGCAATAAAAATAAACTAAACTAATCCTAATATATTAATAAAGAAAAGAGAGAAGATCAGGTTACTGGTGGAAAGCATGTAAATGCATCTCCCAAGTTGATTCTCTCTCGTTGGCCCGAATTGTGAATCGGTTGTGGGCCACTCCTTTTTGTTGTATGTTCATCCACTTTGGGCTTAATCTTTTTGCCGAATATCCTGCCGAGCAGGCTGCCAAGGTAGGATACTTTAGTGTCTACTGTGTGGATGGCCTTGCACTCCTCTGGATCATCATATTTTTTTAAGTTGTGGAATGCATTAAGTTTGACTTGTTGGTCATTGACCTGCATTGTCAACTCTCCTTTTTCCACGTCAATTAGGGTGCGTCCAGTTGCAAGAAAAGGTCTCCCAAGGATGACCGGTGCATTCTCATCTGCTTCACAATCAAGGACAAGAAAATCAGCAGGAAAAATAAACTTATCTACTCTTACCAGTATGTCCTCGATTTTGCCATCGGGTTGCACATAGGATCGATCCGCTAGTTGGAGCATGACTGTTGTAGGTTTTGCCCTTCCTATTCCAAGCTTTTGAAAGACTGATTTGGGCATGAGATTGATGCTTGCTCCAAGATCGCATAGGGCCTTACCTTCGTAATGTTTACCTATCGCACAAGGTATGATAAAGCAGCCAGGATCTTTTAACTTTGGTGGCATGCGGTTGTGTAACATTGCCATGCATCCCTCGGTAGCAGCCACTGTTTCAAACTCACCTATTTGTTTCCTCTTTGACACCATGTCCTTTAAGAACTTGGCATAGTTAGGCATTTGTTCAATAGCTTCAACAAACGGTATGCTGATGTGGACTTGCTTTAAGATGTTGAGGAACTTCTTGAATTGCTGGTCCTGTTTTTGCTTTTTCAACCTTTGTGGGAAAGGTTGTGGTGGTCTCATCTCGTCCAGGGTTTCATTAGTTTGAAATTTAATACCTGGCACCACTAGAGTTGTTGCTGCCTCGGCAGGCTACTCAGGAGCTACAGTACTTTCTGCCGGGGCAGTGTTATCAGTATCAGTTTGCTCAGCCTCTTCCTTTGCTTGATCTGCTGATCGAATTTGGCTCTCTGGGATCTTTTCCTTCAGTTGTAGACCACTCCTAGTAGTGATTGCTTTACACTGTTCATGGCCCATTACCTTAGCAACTTCAGTATTGCTAGGTAGTCCTCCTTGTGGTCTAGTGTTTATATTTTGAGCAAACTGCCCAACCTGAGTTTCCAGCGTTTTAATGGCCGCTTCTTGATTTTGCAACCTCATCTCCGTTCTATTCATAAAAGCATATGTCCTTTTGATGAAATTACTGTTCTCTGCCATGTATGACTCAATTTTCATCATAAAGGCTTTAAGAGTGTTCTCCAGTGAACTTACCGGTTGCTGCTGCATCTGCTGCGACGGCATTGACTGCTGGGCCTACTGCGGCGGCAGTTGTTGCATCGGTTGCTGAAATCCTGAAGGTTGGGTGATTGGGTTTAAGTCATTGTTAGGGTTGCTCCATGATAGGTTTGGATGCCTCTTCCATGAGGGGTTGTATGTGTTGGACATCATATTGTTTCGATTGTAGTTTCCAACATACATATCGGTTTCTTGATTCATGCAATCAGAGGAACTGTGATTACCTCTACATAAGTCACAATAGGAATCAATTACCTTGACCTCACGGGTATTTTGCTGTAACTGTAGGTTTTGTACCATCTTGGTAAGAGAGGCCAATTGTGCTGCCACTGAACTCGATGTGTCTAATTCATTCACCGTGGCTTGGCGTCTTACTCCTCCTCGCCTAGATGTAGGAAAATGAAAGTCATTCTTCGCGAGTTTATTTAGTATTTCAATAGCTTCCTCAGGTGCTTTATCAAGGAGTGTTCCGTTTGCTGAGGCATCTAACATCATCCTTGTTGGGGCATTCGTGGCATTGTAGAACATTGTCACTTGTGTCCATAGAGGAAATCCATGCAAAGGACACTTGTGCAATAGCTCCCTGTAGCGCTCCCATGCCTCGTACATAGGTTCGTCTTTTGCCTGTCGAAAAGAAGTGATTTCATTCCGAATTCTATCATATAAATTAGTTGGATTAAAACGAGTAATAAAATCACGGCAAAGTTCACTCCAAGATCGAATAGATCCTGTTGGAATGCTATTTAACCAAGTTTTCGCCCTATCCCTCAGTGAATAGGGGAATAGCTTTAATCGCAAGACATCTTCATGGACTCCTTGGATTTTGAAAGAGTTGCAAATTTCCATGAAAGACTTTGAGGTGCTGCCTTGCGTCTTCAGTTGCAGACCCACCAAATTGCCCAATAGTGTTAAGCATATTGAACATAACAGGTTTAAGTTCAAAATGGGCTGCTTCAATCTCCGGTGTAACAACTCCTGGGTTTAATCCATTTAAGTCCTCCTCCAGGAAGTCTCTAACAGTGAGTGCCGCGGCCCAGGTGGCGGCGGAAGTCCTTCATTGCCGGTAGGCAAGTTTTGTCCTGCCGGGAGTTCTGCCATGGCTCCTTTGATTTGTCTCCTCAACCTTTGCCTTGTTCTTTCGATCTCTGGATCTAACTCATACAAGGGGTTGGTTGGATTGGCCCTGGTCATACACCACGAAAAGCAAAAGTAAAATAAAAATAAAAAGAAACAAGAAAATAAAGAAAACAAAATTTAGTTGCCAGTCCCCGGCAACGACGCCAAAAACTTGTCGCGTGTCAAAAGTGCGCGTTTAGTGCAAGTGGACACATCGAAAGTAATAAGTGATAAGTATTATCGGATTATCGTATCCACAGGGACTGGTAGACATAATATGCCTTCTTCACCTTCTTGTTCTGTAGAAAAGTAAAAACACAAGTGATTGGAGTTGGTTTATCGAAACTAAAATAACTAAACAAAAATAAAGAGAATTAATAATAGAGAAAGATGGGTCAGGATCTAGTTGCGTTGTATTGTGGATTTGATTGACTTGTCTCTGCTCAATGCAATCGTATATCACTGCCTCGGCAGCACTGTAGTTTACTGCCTGGGCAGCGACAATACTTGTCCGCCGCGGCAATCCCTTGCTCGTGGTTGGACTTTACCAAAGTTCGGCAAAGTGTCCTTGAATGACTCCGCTTATCCCTAAGTCAGAGTGTTGTTGATGACTAGTCCTTGATGATACCTCCCGGCGTGAACCAATTATACTCACCAACCAATCTCACACTTCTTTTAGCCGCTGAAACTCTTAACCTATCCCTAGGCCGAGTTAGTATTTCGCGATTGAAAACACCGTACTTACCTCTTTCGTGAATCTAACTCTCCCGAGCTTAGATAAATGGATTACTCACAAACTTCTCTCCCGAGCTTGAATGCGAGAACAAGGAATAACAAAGGATAAGCAAACCTTGATAACTTTTATTGCATTGAAACAAAGACAAAGTACAATCTCCTCTCACATATACTCGACAACCTTCACCTAATCCCTAAGAAGGTTTAGAACATAATGGAGAGGAAGAAACAAGTATATAATTCGGCTCTCTCCCTAGGTATTCCGTATGTAATACATTGGGTGGCTAGGTCTTTATATAGGCTAGACCTAGGGCAAACCTTTCCTAAGTAGAATACAACTTGGAGTAGGGAACAAGTCCAAGTACATAATTAAAATATTTCCAAGTTTAAATTCAGCTAAGGGGCTTTCCCGCGTGGTCTTGCCATGGGCTTTTCCTTGTACTAACCAGCTCCGATCCATGGGCTTTAAGTCCATACACGTTCCTTGGATTTTTATCTTTCCATCGCCTACAGTCTTGCTTCCTGTCTTTCTGCTGCTGCCTCGGCATCAAGTCCTGCCTCGGCCTTGTCGCTGCCGCGACACTGGTTCTCCTGCACAAATATAAAAATGCAGTAAAACGTGCCTTTTCTATAAATATTAATTCTGTAAGCATAACTTCTAAATATATCACATTGAGTATATGCATTGGTCCGATTGGGTGTATAATTGGTAATTAATGCCCATAAAAGGAGTAAAAATTGATAGTGAGTTGAGCACTTATCAAGTACCAAAAAGTAATCACATGCCGAGTGAGAGATGCTTCCATGGAGAAGAATTTCAAATAGTCCAAATGCTTCTATCGAACAGATAAAAGCATGATCGCGGAGATGATTATGGAATAACCTTTGTGGCCAGATTCGAGGAGTGCTTGTTTCTTCCTCTCCTAGAGGTGAAGAGGTGGATCGATGTAGAAGGACCGATCAGGTGCGATAGAACACCATCTCCAAAGTTTCGGTGAACAAGGAGCCAAAAAACAACCTAAATCGAAGTTAGAGTAGGAGTTTGATGCAGCAAGAAGATTGGTTGTAAGTAGAACAACCGGTACAATCCTAATAAGACTAGTATAGTTTGAAACTAGACTATGTTAAATGGAAAAGGTAATAACAAACAGGTTAGCAAACTTCCCGTAACAAATCCGATGGCCAGCTCCCATGGCGTTGATCTCAACGAAAGACCAAACCTTGGAGGAATAGCCAAAAACTTGAAAAAATGGTCTACAAAATAATAGTCATACTTTCGATGGGTCAAACTAGATCTAATCCTTCCCGAGTGAAGAAGACAGATCATTTGAAGCACAAAACTTATCTCAAAAGATACGATTAAAAAAGTATAAATCTTGTCAAGAGTAGACATAGCAATCAGCGATAAGTGTTGGTAATGGATACAAAAGAATGTGTTGGTAATATACCCGAAAAAGGGTTGGAAGGAATGATGATCACAATTGACAATGATATATTGGATCCAGAAAACTTGAATAAAGAAACGACAGATCTTGAAAAAACCATCTATATCAAAGATTAAACAAATCCTTGAAACAAAACTGTGAAAGTTCGAATAGAAAGAATAAAGATGATAAAAGGTATAAAAAGATAGTGATACAAACCAGCGTAACTTGAGCGGTTGGTACAGATGGATGCTTGATTCTTTCTCTCCCCGAATAGAGATGGGTGACGTCATGGTGAAGAAGACATTGTTGATCTCCAAAAAGAAGGAGAAAAGAAAGAGAAGGGAAGACAAGAAGAAGGGAGAAGGAGAGAGAGAAAGGGAGAGGAGAGAAAACAAGCAACCCGTTGGAATAAAATTGGATGGATTGACTTGTTAGAAATTTAATCGAGTAAAATGCTCTAAAATTGAGATTAAGTAGTATAATTTGGTTCAAAGCCCATAATTAACTATTTGAAATCATGAAATTTTATTTATACTTATTTTGTGACCGTTTTGTTAGGTTTAAAGTGTGTATATCTATTAAGTTTTATAGTAAACATATTAGAATTTAAACCTAGTAAAGTTCCCTGAATTTAAGATTAAGTGGTTTAATCATAATCAAAAGCCTGTAATTAACTATTAGAACGCAAGTAGTTTGCTTGAATCATGTTTTGTGGTTGGTTTATTCGATTTAAAGCGTGCATGTCTAATAGGGCTTTTTAGTGAACCCGTTAGAAATTTAATAGAGTAAAATGCTTAAAAATTGAGATTAAGTTTTATAATTTGGTTCCAGGCCCATAATTAACTATTTGAACTCAACTCATGAAATTTGATTTATACTTATCTTGCGACCCTTTTATTAGGTTTAAAGTCTGTATATCTAATGAGTTTTATAGTAAACATATTGGAATTTAAACAGAGTAAAATGCTCTGAATTTGAGATTAAGTGGTTTAATCATATTCAAAAGCCTATAATTAACTATTAGAACACATGTAGTTTGATTGAATCACATTTTGTGGTTGGTTTGTTCGATTTAAAGCGTGCATGTCTAATTGGGCTTTTTAGTGAACCCGTTAGAAATTTAACCGAGTAAAATGCTTAAAAATTGAGATTAAGTTGTATAATTTGGTTCCAAGCCCATAATTAACTATTTGAACTCATGAAATTTGATATATACTTATCTTGCGACCCTTTTGTTAGGTTTAAATTGTGTATATCTAATGATTTTTATAGTAAACATATTGGAATTTATACCGAGTAAAGTGCTTTGAATTTTAGATTAAGTGATCTAATCATATTCAAAAGCCTATAATTAACTACTAGAACACATGGAGTTTGATTGAATCTCATTTTGTGGTTGGTTTATTCTATTTAAAGCATGCATGTCTAATTAGGCTTTTTAGTGAACCCGTTAGAAATTTAACTGAGTAAAATGTTCTCAAATTGAGATTAAGTTGTATTATTTGGTTTAGAAGCCCATAATTAACTATTTGAACTCATGAATTTGATTTATACTTATTATGTGACCGTTTTATTGGGTTTAAAGCATGTATATCTAATGAGTTTTATGGTAAGCACATTAGAATTTAAACCGAGTAAAGTGCTCTGAATTTGAGATTAAGTGGTTTAACCATATTCAAAATCCTATAACTGACTATTAGAACTGATGTAGTTTGATTGAATCTTATTTTGTGGTCGGTTTGTTTGATTTAAAGTGTGTATGTCTAATAGGTCTTTTTAGTGAACCCGTGAGAAATTTAACAGAGTAAAATGCTCTAAAATTGAGATTAAGTTGTATAATTTGATTCAGAAGACCATAATTAACTATTTAAACTCATGAAATTTGATTTATACTTATCTTGCGACCCTTTGTTAGGTTTAAAGTGTGTATATCTAATGAGTTTTAAAGTAAACATATTGGAATTTAAACCAAGTGGTTGAATCATATTCAAAAGCCTAAAATTAACTATTAGAACGCATGTAGTTTTGATACGAGGTAGCCTGTCGAAACGGACTTTCTTCGTATGTTGCGGATCTAGGAATGTTGTAAGCAAGTTCATGCAACAACAACAATATAAAAACAACATGGATAAAAAGTTATATTCATGATGAATTTAGGGAATAAAGGGAAGAACGAAAATTAAAAGAAAAATTAGAAAGAGATGGCGTTTTGATGGATTTCAAAACGAGGAAGATGTATGCTTCAAGAAACATCCATGGCAGCAACTCGAACATTCAACAATGGTGAATTTTGTTGCTGGAATAAAAATGCAATGCTAAACTTGAAAGAACCTGCACAATCTACTAAGCAAACCCGAATCGAATCTGTTTAACGTCAAAGGACTTGGACCCTCTAGATAGCAATCTAGGAACCCGAAGTATCAAGAGTTTGACAATCAAAAACAAGTTTGAATGTCAGAAAAGTTCTAAAAAGTACCAAATAAGAGAAAAACTCTCAAATATAATTTTTATTCAAAGTGTGTAACCTTTTGTTTACAAAATAAAGAAATATATAGGAGAGGAAAGGAGTTGGCCATAATTCAAATATATGGCCACTATTTGAACGAAAATTGAAATTTAAATGCTAAAATAACTCCTCCTAGGCTCCTAATATCCTTAGCCACATGTTTAAACGAATATAATACATTAAACATGTGTTTATTTGTTTGAAATTCAAACAAATAACTCCTAAAACTATCTTGGGCGTCCAACCATCTTAGCCACAAGTTTTGGCACATTAAACATGTGCTAATTTGTTTGAATTTGATCAAAAACCACTCAACCTTATCCATATAACATCCTAGTGCTTACAAACAAGGGCCTTGTTTGGCTTGCACTCCCTTGAACGCCCACACATGTGCAAGAGGCTCCCATGTGTGTCTAACATGCATGGCACATGCCTAGGACACCTTCCCTTCGAGTAGGATAGGTTTCAGATGTCGTAGGTCACTTCAGCTTTAGTTGAGCTAGCTAGAAATTGAGTAGAGCTTAAACGAGCTAGCTGAGAGTGTAAGGAGCTAAATGGAGCTGAGAGCTAAGTATCTGAGCTGCCTTGAGCTAAGGTGAGCTGTTTGCAGTCCATTGAGCTTCTTCTGAGCTGAATATAATTCACTTGAGTGGGTGTTCAGTTGCATACACTTGCTTGAGCTAAAGTTGAGCTGCATACACTCTCTTGAGCTGGAGTTGAACTACATACACTCTCCTGAGCTGGTATTATCCTATGTTCCTACATGTAAGCATCACAAAAATCCATCAAAGTAATGTAAACTTAATGGAAACATAAATACAAGGTGTAAACACTTACAAACGTATTCAATAACACACATAAACTTATAAATAAGTTAGAAAGATAACAAACACTATCAAACCAATCCTTAATACATACTTAATACCATATATACATACTTAAAAATATATAATAAGTAATATAGTCTAATATTTCACATATCAACATGCAACACATTATAAAGTTTATGTTCTAAGGCATAAACATGTTCAAATGAATTTAGATTTGTAGCACAAGTAAGGAAAAGAACTTCCCTGAGTTTTTTGCCTTAGAACGCATGATCATGGTTGGTGGCATAGATGTGCTCACATCATCCCCCTTCTTTATTGCGATTTGTTCCCAAATCGATGGTTACTACAAAGGGGAACAACTTTGACTTCCGTTTGGTGGGGAACTTTCTCATTCTTTTTACTCGAAACCAAAACCATCCGTCCGGTACATGATGGGCCTTCATTCTTGTACTTTTTTCGAATAATGCACAACATATAAATAGACAATGCACATTGTACATCCATAATCATGCAAACACTCATATACGAAGATAACTCCAAAGAACAATCATTGTCTCCTCGACATTCAACCGGAATCACAATACAAAGTGGTGCACAATCCAATGTGCATCCAGAGAAATCAGCATGTATAAATGAAAATTCAATAGCACAATGAAAAGGAACATCAAACCGTGGTAAAGTGGGTTGCTGAATATCTGAAAAGTACATAAATTCTCCAAACATATCAACGTTAGCAACCTTGGGAACTTCACATGGCATCACGTTATTAGCCTGCAATTTAGAAGAAGTAGAAGAAAATGTACAATTAGATAATACCTTTGAATTCTCTTCCTCTTTTCCACATTCATTTTCATCATCTTGAGAAGTTACGTCCCTTGATTTATCCTGCAAAACAAAATTAGGAATAGGAGAAAAAGTAGGATTAGATAATATATGTGCATTTTCCTCCTTATTATAATGATCATTCTTTTCCTTTTTAGATTGTGCATTATCAACTCCAAGTTTTTTTTCATCCACAATATTTCCTTCATTCTTTTTCTTCTCCTTTGCAGCTTCCTTACTCTTTCTCAAGCTTGCTTGATCTTCAATCACTTGACTTGGTGTCAAAGGAGCCAAAGTAATTTTCTTACCCTCGTGAGTAAAAGAGTATCAATTGGTGTAACAATCATGTAAAACTCTCTTATCATACTGCCACAGTCTCCCTAGCAACAAATGACAAGTATCCATATGACAAACATCACATAAAACCTCATCCTTGTACTTACCAATGGAAAATAGTACAACAACTTGTTTTGTCACTTTAAGTTCTCCACTGTCATTCAACCCTTGCAATTTGTACGGTTTAGGATGTTTTGTCGTCTTCAAACCTAGCTTGTCAACCATAAAAGAACTAGCAATATTAGTGCAACTACCACTATCAATAATCACGATACATACCTTATCATTCACACGACATCTTGTATGGAAGATGTTCTCTCGCTGTTGTTCATCGTGAATTGGTTGTGCATTCAAGCTTCTCTTGGCAACAAGTTCTTCAACCATTGCAAACGTCTCGACTTTGCCTGTTCGTTCATCGTTTTCATCATTTTGTTCACCGTTTGAGTTATTTCGGGAACCACCATCAATTTTGTCCAATTGGGATTAAAATGGTTCAAATTCACCATTTAATATCCTCTAAATTTCACGGGCAAAGGTCTCTATATGCTGTTTCGGTGGCCGATCTCCATCGTGACTATGATCTTCCGATCCTGTCATAATTAAACAAAAGAAAACACAAAGAAGCAAAAATAACGAGTTAAGTAAAACGAAAGTAAAACACTCACAAAACCTCTCGGTTTTCACTCCAAAGAAAATGTGCACTCAAAATGTAACACTCAGCGCTTGTGTTTCACTTCGGAGAATGCTTGAATGGCTCTTTTTGTCTCCCCTTCTGTTCTCACAACACTCAATGCCTTTTTCCCTCATATTTTTTTTCTTTTCAGTTCTTTAAAGGACTAATCCAATGTTTTAAAACCTGTTACAAATGTGTTACTAACAAGAAACACAATTAAGGAAAAATAAAGATTTAAACGAAGAAAACGAAAACAAAAGAAGAAAAGGCTGGAAATTGAAGAATATGACAATGAAAAGACGGAAATGTAATTCTTACTGCAATGAAGTGATTTACAACGCTCCTATCACTGAACAAACAAGAATAATTAGTTTCGGTTGATTTCCAAGCACATCGAATCACATAGTACAAGAACTTGTACATTCATCATGATTTCAACAACATAATACATTTTTTTCAATTTCTTTGCAAAAATTCGATTCTGATTTTTTTTTCGAAATTTTCTCTTTTTTGACTTTGACTTTTTGATCAAACTTTGAATGACTTTTTTTTTTGAATTTTTCGATTTTTTTTCTTTTTTCTCTTTTATTTACAACATTGCAGAAAAATTACAACAAAACCGAACCTAAGCTTTGATTACCATATGATACGAGGTAGCCTGTCAAAACGGACTTTCTTCGTATGTTGCGGATCTAGGAATGCTGTAAGCAAGTTCTTGCAACAAGAACAACATAAAAACAACAAGGCAAGAAAGTTATATTCATGATGAATTCAGGGAATAAAGGGAAGAACGAAAATTAAAAGAAAAATAAGAAAGAGATGGCATTTTGATGGATTTCAAAACGAGGAAGATGAATGCTTCAAGAAACATCCATGGAAGCAACTCGAACATTCAACAACGGTGAATTTTGTTGCTGGAATCAAAATGCAACGCTAAACTCGAAAGAACCTGCATAATCTACTGAGCAAACTCGAATCGAATCTGTTTAACGTCAAAGGACTTAGACCCTCTAGATAGCAATCTAGGAACCCGAAGTATCAAGAGTTTGACTATCAAAAACAAGTTTGAATGTCAGAAAAGTTCTAAAAAGAATCAAAAAAGAGAAAAACTCTCAAATATAATTTTTATTCAATGTGTGTAACCTTTTGTTTACCAAATAGCATGAACTATCAGCCTCATCGGTTAAGGGAACAGTTGTTGTTCCTGGAGGTCACTGGTTCGAGCACCAGTACTGTCAGCACAGTGATTGAGCGATCAATGTCCAATGGTTGAGAGTATATACTCTAGAACAGATACTACTGTAATCATTGTAGCTAAATCAAAAAAAAATTGTTTACAAAATAAAGAAATATATAGGAGAGGAAAGGCGTTGACCATAATTCAAATATGTGTCCACTATTTGAACGAAAATTGAAATTTAAATGCTAAAATAACACCTCCTAGGCTCCTAATATCCTTAGTCACATGTTTGAACGAAAATAACACATTAAACATGTGCTTATTTGTTTGAAATTCAAACAAATAACTCCTATAACTATCTTGGGCGTCCAACCATCTTAGCCACAAGTTTTGGCACATTAAGCATGTGCTAATTTGTTTGAATTTGATCAAAAACCACTCAGCCTTATCCATATAACCTCCTAGTGCTTAAAAACAAGGGTCTTGTTTGGCTTGCACTCCCTTGAACGCCCATACATGTGCACAAGGCTCCCATGTGTGTCTCACATGCATGGCACATGCCTAGGACACCTTCCCTTCGAGTAGGATAGGTTTCAGATGTCATAGGTCACTTCAGCTTGAGTTGAGCTAGCTGGAAATTGAGTAGAGCTAAAACGAGCTAGATGAGAGTGTAAGGAGCTAAATGGAGTTGGGAGTTAAGCATCTGAGCTTCCTTGAGCTAAGGTGAGCTGCGTGCAGTCCATTGAGCTTCTTCTGAGCTGAATATAATTCACTTGAGCTGGTGTTCAGCTGCATACACTCGCTTGAGCTGGTGTTCAGCTGCATACACTCGCTTGAGCTGAAGTTGAGCTGCATACACTCTCTTGAGCTGGAGTTGAACTACATACACTCTCCTGAGCTGGTGTTCTCCTATGTTCCTACATGTAAACAACATAAAAATCCATCAAACTAATGTAAACTTAATGGAAACATAAATACAAGGTGTAAACACTTACAAACGTGTTCAATAACACACATAAACTTATAAATAAGTTAGAAACATAACAAACACTATCAAACCAATCCTTAATACATACTTAATACCATATATACATATTTAAAAATATATAATAAGTAATATAGTCTAATACGTCACATATCAGCATGCAACACATTATAAAGTCTATGTTCTAAGGCATAAACATGTTCAAATGAATTTAGATTTGTAGCACAAGTAAGGAAAAGAACTTCCCTGAGTTTTTTGCCTTAGAACGCATGATCATGGTTGGTGGCATAGATATGCTCACATCAAGTTTTATTGAATCACATTTTGTGGTTGGTTTGTTAGATTTAAAGCGTGCATGTCTAATAGGGCTTCTTAGTGAACCCGTTAGAAATTTAACTGAGTAAAATGCTTAAAATTGAGATTAAGTTGAATAATTTGGTTCCAAGCCCATAATCAACTATTTGAACTCATGAAATTTGATTTATACTTGCGACCCTTTTGTTAGGTTTAAAGTGTGTGTATCTAATGAGTTCTATAGTAAACATAGTGGAATTTGAACTGAGTAAAGTGCTTTGAATTTTAGATTAAGTGATTTAATCATATTCAAAAGCCTATAATTAACTATTAGAATGCATGAAGTTTGATTGAATCTCATTTTGTGGTCAGTTTGTTCGATTTAAAGTGTGCATGTCTAATTAGGCTTTTTAGTTAACGCATTAGAAATTTAACTGAGTAAAATGCTCTAAAATTTAAGTGTATAATTTGGATCACAAGCCCATAATTAACTATTTGAACTCATGAAGTTTGATTTATACTTATGCTGTGACCGTTTTATTAGGTTTAAAGCAAGCATATCTGATGAGTTTTATAGTAAACACATTAGAATTTAAACCGAGTAAAGTGCTCTGAATTTGAGATTAAGTGGTTTAATCATATTCAAAAGCCTATAATTAACTATTAGAACGCATGTAGTTTGATTGAATCTCGTTTTGTGGTCAGCTTGTTCGATTTAAAGCGTGCATGTCCAATTGGGCTTTTTAGTGAACCAATTAGAAATTTAACTAAGTAAAATGCTCTAAAATTGATATTTAGTTGTATAAATTAGTTTAAAGCCCATAATTAACTATTTGAACTCATGAAATTGATTCATACTTATTTTGTGACCGTTTTGTTAGTTTTAAAGTGTGCATATCTAAAGAGTTTTATAGTAAACACATTGGAATTTAAATCGAGTAAAGTGCTCTGAATTTGAGATTAAGTCGTTTAAATATATTCAAAAAGCCTATAACTAACTATTAGAACTCATGAAGTTTGATTGAATCTTATTTTGTGGTTGGTTTGTTCGATTTAAAGCATGAATATCTAATTGGGCTTTTTAGTGAACCCGTGAGAAATTTAACCTAGTAAATTGCTCTAAAATTGACATTAAATTGTATAATTTGGTTCAGAAGCCCATAATTTTTTAACTAATGAAATTTGATTTATACTTATTTTGCGACCATTTTGTTAGGTTTAAAGTTTGTATATCTAATGAGTTTTATAATAACACATTGGAATTTAAACCGAGTAAAGTAATCTGAATTTGAGATTAAGTGGTTTAAGCATAATCAAAAGCCTATAACTAACTATTAGAACTCTTGTAGTTTGATTGAATCTCATTTTGTGGTCGGTTTATTCGATTTAAAGCGTGCATGTCTAATTGGGCTTTTTAGTGAACCCATTAGAAATTTTGATTTATACTTATTTTTCGACACTTTTGTTAGGTTTAAACTGTGTATATCTAATGAGTTTTATATTAAACATATTGGAATTTAAAATCGAGTAAAGTGCTCTGAATTTGAGATTAAGTGGTTTAAGCATATTCAAAAGCCTATAACTATCTATTAGAACATATGTAGTTTAATTGATCGATTTGTTCGATTTAATGCATGCATGTCTAATTTGGTTTTTTAGTGAACCCGCGAATAATTTAACTGAGAAAAATGCTCTAAAATTGAGATTAAGTTGTATAATTTGGTTCAAAAGCCCATAATTAACTATTTGAACTCATAAAATTTGATTTATACTTATTATGCAACCATTTTGTTAGGTTTAAAGCGTGTATATGTAATGAGATTTATGGTAAAGACATTAGAATTTAAACCGAGTAAAATGCTCAAAAATTGAGATGAAGTTGTATAATTTGGTTCCAAGCCCATAATTAACTATTTGAAGTCATAAAATTTTATTTATACTTATCTTACGACCCTTTTGTTAGGTTTGAAGTGTGTATATCTAATGAGTTTTAGAGTAAATATATTGAAATTTAAACCGAGTAAAGTGCTTTGAATTTTAGATTAAGTGATTTAATCATTTTCAAAAGCATATAATTAACTGGAGTTTGATTGAATCTCATTTTGTGATCGATTTGTTCGATTTAAAGTGTGCATGACTAATTGGGCTTTTCAGTGAACCCGTTAGAAATTTAACCTAGTAAAATGCTCAAAAATTGAGATTAAGTTGTATAATTTGGTTCAAAATCCCATAATTAACTATTTGAACTCATGAAATTTGATTTATACTTATTTTGCGACCGTTTTATTAGGTTTAAAGCGTGTATATCTAATGAGTTTTATAGTAAACACATTAAAATTTAAACCGAGTAAAGTGCTCTAAATTTGAGATTTGGTGGTTTAATCATATTCAAAAGCCTATAATTAACTATTAGAACACATGTAGTTTGATTGAATCTCATTTTGCGGTTGGCTTGTTCGATTTAAAGCGTGCATGTCCAATTGGGCTTTTTATGCGTGCACATTTCTGCTCATTTATCTCATGCTTTCATACTTCATTTCACGCATGGGACCAAAGGGAAGTTATCATAATGATCTTAGTACTTATTACTTTTATATACTTTATAGTAAGATACTTAAGAGTTATATTAATTAAGTTATAAACATGAATAATCATTATAACCACATTATTAAGTTTCAGCTTAATTCTAAACTCATATTAAGTTATTTTAAGTATTCTCATTATTTCCATTATTATGTTTTCTTCATAGGACTTACCTACAGCTCAAGGAGTAAGTATTAGCTCGGTGTTAGCTCAGTCAGCTCAAAAGAAGCTAAACGGAAGGCAATGCTAGAAACACAAAGAGCCAACTTCAGAATAGCTTGGAAATGCATGAAACACTCCTATAGTACTTAAAGTACTAATGGCTAGCTCCATGTCAGCTCACAAATCCCATATGAGCTCAAATGAAGTATAATTCAAAACGAGAACTTAGGAGATTCGGATCAGCTCCAAAACACTCCTCACACTAGAAGAGAGTATAAGGAAGCTAATGGACCATCTCACTTTGCTAAAGGCAACTCTGATTAGCTTATTTTAGCTTCAAACTTTAGCTAAGTCTTTCAGCTAGATAGCTCTGTTCAATCCAGCTCACTCCTAGCTCGATTAGCTCACCTCAGCTCCAGCTATCACTCCCAACTCAACACCCGAAGGTCACCTACCCTTCACCAAGTATCATGTCCGTCCAACATCCACATTAGGTGGCAAAATCATGGAGGGAAAGCAAGTGGGCGCAAAAACAAAGAGATAGCACTTTTCATTGAACAGATTCATGATGGTCCACTTGTTTACCAATTTAGAGCAGGATACAAGAAGAATTGGGTTTCGGTGTCTTCATGAAAGTTGTTCCTCTATCTATTATATTTCCAAAGTAAGTTGAATCGCCTCAATCCGATATCGGGAGCTCGAGATATGGCCCAATTACTGAACACTGTGCACTCTGGACCGAAAAGTTACAACTCTTCTAATAGATTTGGAGGGAGACATCATTCAAATGAATGGTTATCCGAATAGTTAAATTCTATTTCGTCCAAACCCCTTAGAAAACTATAAATAGGACTTAGATTTCATTTTGTAAACACACCATTCAGATTATATAAAATTATTTGTGAGAATTTTCTCTCGTTTAGTTCTTCTTAGAAATTTATCGACTTATCAAGTACTTTTGTTGATACGCTCCAACTCTCCAATTGTTGTTGTAGAGAGAAACTTTGATTTTCCCGACCGTGATTGCAAGCAAGCCTTGAGCCTCGTACGCGTTCCTTGTTGTTTGATGAAGAAAAGATGGTGAAATGGTGTAAAGAGGGCTGCGGAAGTATAGGTTATATGTGTAAATGGTAAGGGATGGTTGGGTGATATTTTGGTTAGGGAAATAAATGGAAAAGGTGATAGTGAAGGCTAGGGAAGTCGATTAAGGTGATGGACGAAAGAGTTAGGATAGAATGTATAGAAGGTGGTAAAGAAATAGTATTCAAAGGTAACAAAAGTAGAAATTATGCTATGAAGCATAAACCCAACTTATAGTATGCTTTGAGGGTGGTATAGGACTTAGACCCTTAGGAAATAAGTTCCTAGAACCCTAAGTATGGATGGCAAAGATAGGGGACGCTACAAACCTATATAATAGATATGATAAGTCGATATAGTTCTAAAAAGAACAAGTTTGAGAGTAAACTCACAAAGTAATTTTGTATTGATCAAAGATGTGATTTACAAATAAATTTAAGTCCTATTTATAGTTTTCTAAGAGGTTTGGCCGAAATGGCCTTTAACTATTCGGATAACCATTCATTTGAATGGTGTCTCCCTCCAAATCTATTCGAAAAGATGTAACTTCTCGGTCCAGCCTGCACTATCTTCAGTAATTTGGTCATATCTCAAACTCCCGATATCGGATTGATGCGATTCAACATGAATTGGAAAAATAAGAGATAGGGGAACAACTTTCATGAAGACACCGAAACCCAGTTCTGCTTGTATCCTGCTCGAAAAAGGCAAACAAGTGGACCATTATGAATTTGTCCAATGAAAAGTGCTACCTCTTTGTTTTGGCGCCCACTTCCTTTCCCTCCATGATCTTGGCGCCCAATATGGATAATGGACGGACACGATGCTTGGTGATGGGTAGGTGACCTTTGGGTGTTGAGCTGAGAGTGATAGCTAGAGTTGAGGTGAGCTAATCGAGCTGGGAGTGAGCTGGATTGAACTGAGCTATCTAGCTGAAAGACTTAGCTAAAGTTTGAAGCTGAAATAAGCTAATCCGAGCTGCCTTTAGCAAAGTGAGCTGGTCCATTAGCTTCCTTATACTCTTTTCTAGTGTGAGGAGTGTTTTGGAGCTGATCCGAATCTCCTAAGGCCTTGTTTTGATTTATGCTTCATTTGAGCTCGTATGGGATTTGTGAGTTGACATAGAGCTAGCCTTTAGTCCTTTAAGTACTGTAGGAGTGTTCCATGCATTTCCAAGCTATTTTGAAGTTTGCTCCTTGTGATTGCCTTCCGTTTAGCTTCTTCTGAGCTAACTGAGCTGACACCGAGAAAATATTTACTCCTTGAGCTGTAGGTAAGTCCTATGAAGAAAACATAATAATAGAAATAATGAGAATACTTAAAATAACTTATCATGAGTTTAGAACTAAGCTAAAACTTTAACAATGTGGTTATAATAACTATTCATTTTTATAGCTTAAGTAATATAACTCTTAAGTAGCTTAATATAAAGTATATAAAAGTAATAAATACTAAGATCAATAAGATAACTCCCCTTTGATCCCATGCGTGAAATGAAGCATGAAAGCATGAGATAAATGAGCATAAATGTGCACACATCATTTGTACTTGTAGCGTCAACCCCTTTCTATCTATCTTGATACTTCGGGTTCTTTTAGTTTAATATACTAAAAGGGTTAAAGTTCGTTTATCACCACCCCTTAAAGATCAATATAAGGTTCAGGATTAGGTTTTCTATAACCTAGTTTCTTCCTTGAGTATCTTTAAGATACTATTTCCATTTCACCATTCCTTTTCACCATATCACCATCCTTACATATTATCTTATTCCATTCATCATTCTCATCCTTTATCATCATCATAAAACGTCCTAAACATCCATTCACCCTTATCAACACAACACATCCTTCCGCTTCCAAATCAGTCCCCAAATTATTCCTTTCATCCATTATCCTTAATTCTTCATTTTTGCAGCCACTTGCGAGATACTTGCTTCCTTCCTAGGTCCTACAATCAAAGTTTGTCGTTCAGCATCATCAACAAGATCGACACATATCAGCTTTTTAGTGAACCAGTTAGAAATTTAACTGAGTAAAATGCTCTAAAATTGAGATTAAGTTGTATAATTTAGTTTAAAGCCCATAATTAACTATTTGAACTCATGAAATTTGATTTATACTTATTTTGCGACCGTTTTGTTAGGTTTAAAGTGTGTATATCTAATGAGTTTTATAGTAAACACATTGAAATTTAAACCGAGTAAAGTGCTCTCAATTTGAGATTAAATGGCTTAATCATATTCAAAAGCCTATAATTAACTATTAGAATGCATGTAGTTTGATTAAATCACATTTTGTGGTCGATTTGTTCGATTTAAATGGTGCATGTCTAACTAGGCTTTTTAGTGAACCCGTGAGAAATTTAACAGAGTAAAATGCTCAAAAATTTAGATTAAGTTGTATAATTTGATTCAAAAGCCCATAATTAACTATTTTAACTCATGAAATTCGATTTATACTTATTTTGCTACCATTTTGTTAGGTTTAAAGTGTATATATCTAATGAGTTTTATAGTAAACACATTGGAATTTAAACCGAGTAAAGTACTCTGAATATGAGATTAAGTGGTTTAAGCATAATCAAAAGCCCATAACTAACTATTAGAACTCATGTAGTTAGATTGAATCTCATTTTGTGGTCGGTTTATTCAATTTAAAGCGTGCATGTCTAATTGGGCTTTTTAGTGAACCCGTTAGAAATTTAACCAAGTAAAATGCTCAAAAATTGAGATTAAGTTGTATAATTTGGTTCCAAGCCCATAGTTAACTATTTGAACCCATGAAATTTGATTTATACTTATTTTACGACCCTTTTTTAGGTTTAAGGTGTGTATATCTAGTGAGTTTTATAGTAAACATATTGGAATTTAAACCGAGTAAAATGCTCTGAATTTGAGATTAATTGGTTTAATTATATTCAAAAGCCTATAATTAACTATTAAATCGCATGTAGTTTAATTGAATCTCATTTTGTGGTCGGTTTGTTCGATTTAAATGGTGCATGTCTAACTAGGCTTTTTAGTGAACCCATGAGAAATTTAACAAAGTAAAATGCTCAAAAATTTAGATTAAGTTGTATAATTTGATTTAGAAGCCCATAATTAACTATTTGAACTCGTGAAATTTTATTTATACTTATTTTTCTACCATTTTGTTAGGTTTAAAGTGTGTATATCTAATGAGTTTTATAGTAAACACATTGGAATTTAAACCGAGTAAAGTGCTCTGAATATGAGATTAAGTGGTTTAATCATAGTCAAAAGCCTATAATAAACTATTAGAACACATGTAGTTTTTTTTTTGACGGAAAAACACATGTAGTTTGATTGAATCTCATTTTGTGGTCGTTTGTTCGATTTAAAGCATGCATGTCTAATTGGGCTTTTTAGTGAACATGTTAGAAATTTAACCAAGTAAAATGCTCTAAAATTGAGATTAAGTAGTATAATTTAGTTCAAAGCCCATAATTAAACATGTGTTTATTTGTTTGAAATTCAAATATGTGGCCATTATTTGAACGAAAATTGAAATTTAAATGCTAAAATAACTCCTCCTAGTCTCTTAATATCCTTAGCCACAAGTTTGAACGAAAATAACACATTAAACATGTGTTTATTTGTTTGAAATTCAAACAAATAACTCCTAAAACTATCTTGGGCGTCCAACCATCTTATCCACAAGTTTTGGCACATTAAACATGTGCTAATTTGTTTGAATTTGAACAAAAATTACTCAGCCTTATCCAAATTGCCTCCTAGTGCTTAAAAACAAGGGTTGCGTTTGGCTTGCTCTCCCTTGAATGCCCACACATGTGCACAAGGCTCCCATGTGTGTCTCACATGCATGGCACATGCCTAGGACACCTTCCCTTCATGTACGATAGGTTTTAGCTTCCATAGGTTACTTCAGCTTGAGTTGAACTAGCTGGAAATTGAGTTAAGTTGAAACGAGCTAACTAAGCCTGTTAGGAGCTAAATGGAGCTGGGTGCTAAGCCTCTGAGCTACCTCGAGCTAAGGTGAACTGCATGCACTCCTTTGAGCTTCTTCAGAGTTGAATAAAACTCAATTGAGCTGGCATTGAGCTGCATATAGTCACTTGAGGTGGTGTTCTCCTACATACACTCACTTGAACTGCTATCCTCTCTTGTACATGTGACAAAACAAAGGAAACATATTCAGACTATTGTAAACTTATTGAAAACATTCAAGTAAGTTATAAAACGTGCAACCTTATTGTTTAGACACACAATGAGCTGACATAAGAATGCAAACACACCTATGAGCTAGAATACTTATTGAAAAACACATAATAATTAGTGTATACAATGTACAAACTTATATACTTCATAATATTAATGCAAATTTTACATTTTAGTACGTAACATGTTGAAACTCAATTTTCTAAGGCACAATCATATTAAAGGAATAAAAATTGTGTAAACACTTAAGAGAAAGAACTTCCTTGAAATATTTTTCCTTAGAACACATGATCATCGCTGGGGGCATAGGTGTGCTCACATCAATACCAATTTCCCAGAGACAGCCACCAAACAAATGGCAATGGTGGTGATACACCGTGAGAGGTGATAATGTAAAGTAGAACTATATGAACATGAGAGGAAAGAAAAGCATCTAGGATGATAGCATCCCTTGAGCCATAATGTCAACAGCTTGAAAGAAAGAGCAAGAAAGAGCAAACAATAATAAATAGATGTATGAGAAACTTTTTAGAAATTTAACCGAGTAAAATGTTCTAAAATTGAGATTAAGTAGTATAATTTAGTTCAAAGCCCATAATTAACTATTTGAACTCATGAACTTTGATTCATACTTATTTTGCGACCGTTTTGTTAGTTTTAAAGTGTGTATATCTAATGAGTATTATAGTTAACACATTGGGAATTAAATCGAGTAAAGTGCTCTAAATTTGTGATTAAGGGGTTTAATCATATTCAAAAGCCTATAACTAACTATTAGAACTCATGTAGTTTGATTGAATCTTATTTCGTGGTCGGTTTGTTCGTTTTAAAGCGTGCATGTCTAATTGGTCTTTTTAGTGAATCCGTGAGAAATTTAACCAAGTAATATGCTCTAAAATTGACATTAGATTGTATAATTTGGTTTAGAAGCCCATAATTATCTATTTAAACTAATGAAATTTCATTTATACTTATTTTGTGACCGTTTTGTTAGGTTTAAAGTTTGTATATCTAATAAGTTTTATAATAAACACATTGGAATTTAAACCGAGTAAAGTGCTATGAATTTAAGATTAAGTGATTTAAGCATATTCAAAAGCCTATAACTAACTATTAGAACTCATATAGTTTGACTGAATCTTATTTTGTGGTCGGTTTGTTCGATTTAAAGCGTGCAAGTCTAAAAGGTCTTTTTAGTGAACCCGTGAGAAATATAACCGAGTAAAACGGTCTAAATCGAGTAAAGTGCTCTGAATTTGAGATTAAATGGTTTAATTTGAGATTAAGTGGTTTAATTATATTGAAAAGCCTATAATTAACTATTAGAACGCATGTTGTTTGATTGACTCTCTTTTTGTGGTCGTTTTGTACGATTTAAAGCGTGCTTGTCTAACTGGTCTTTTTAGTGAACTTGTTAGAAATTTAATCGAGTAAAATGCTCTAAAATTGAGATTAAATGTTATAATTTGGTTAAAAGTCCATAATTAACTATTTAAACTCATTAAATTTTATTTATAATTATTTTGTGACGGTTTTGTTATGTTTAAAGTGTGTATATCTAATGAGTTTTATAGTTAACACATTGGAAATTAAACCGAGTAAAGTTCTCTAAATTTGAGATTAAGTGGTTTAATCATATTCAAAAGCCTATAATTAACTATGAGAACGCATGTAGTTTGATTGACTCTCATTTTGTGGTCGGTTTGTACAATTTAAAGCGTGCATGTCTAATTGGGCTTTTTAGTGAACTTTTTATAAATTTAATCTAGTAAAATGCTCTAAAATTGAGATTAAGTGTTATAATTTGGTTCAAAGCCCATAATTAACTATTTGAACTCATGAAATTTTATTTATTCTTATTTTGCGACGGTTTTGTTTTGTTTAAAGTTTTATATCTAATGAGTTTTATAGTTAACACATTGCAAATTAAAAGGAGTAAAGTGCTCTAAATTTGAGATTAAGTGGTTTAATTATATTTAAAAGCCTATAATTAACTATTAGAATGCATGTAGTTTGATTAAATCTCATTTTGTGATCGGTTTGTACGATTTAAAGCGTGCATGTCTATTTGGGCTTTTTAGTGAACTTGTTATAAATTTAATCGAGTAAAATGCTCTAAAATTGAGATTAAGTGTTATAATTTGGTTCAAAGCCCATAATTAACTATTTGAACTAATAAAATTTTATTTATACTTATTTTGCGACGGTTTTGTTATGTTTAAAGTGTGTATATCTAATGAGTTTTATAGTTAACACAATGGAAAATAAACCGAGTAAAGTGCACTAAATTTGAGATTAAGGGGTTCAAAAGCCTATAATTAACTATTAGAACGCAAGTAGTTTGAGTGACTCTCATTTTGTGGTCGGTTTGTACGATTTAAAGCGTGCAAGTGTAATTGGACTTTTTAGTGAACTTGATCGAAATTTAATCGAGTAAAATGCTCTAAAATTGAGATTAAGTGTTATAATTTGTTTCAAAGCCCATAATTAACTATTTGATCTAATGAAATTTTATTTATACTTTTTTGCAATGGTTTTGTTATGTTTAAAGTGTGTATATTTAATGATTTTTATAGTTAACACATTGGAAATTAAACCGAGTAAAGTGCACTAAATTTGATATTAAGGGGTTTAATCATATTCAAAAGCCTATAATTAACTATTAGAACGCATGTAGTTTGATTGACTCTAATTTTGTGGTCGGTTTGTACGATTTAAAGCGTGCATGTCTAATTGGGCTTTTTAGTGAACTTTTTATAAATTTAATCTAGTAAAATGCTCTAAAATTGAGATTAAGTGTTATAATTTGGTTAAAAGTCCATAATTAACTATTTAAACTCATGAAATTTTATTTATACTTATTTTGCGACCCTTTTGTTAGGTTTAAACTGTGTATATCTAATGAGTTTTATAGTTAACACATTGGAAACTAAACCGAGTAAAGTGATCTAAATTTGAGATTAAGTGGCTTAATTATATTCGAAAGCCGATAATTAACTATTAGAACATATGAAGTTTGATTGAATCTCATTTTGTGGTCGGTTTGTACGATTTAAAACGTGCACGTCTAATTGGGCTTTTTAGTGAACCCGTTAGAAATTTAACGGAGTAAAATGATCTAAAATTGATATTAAGTTGAATAATTTGGTTCGAAGCCCATTATTAACTATTCGAACTCATGTAATTTGATTTATACTTATTTTGCGACCCTTTAGTTAGGTTTAAACTCTGTATATCTAATGAGTTTTATAGTTAACACATTGGAAATTAAACCGAGTAAAGCGATATAAATTTGAGATTAAGTGGCTTAATTATATTCAAAAGCCAATAATTAACTATTAGAAAATATGAAGTTTGATTGAATCTGATTTTGTGGTCGGTTTATTCGATTTAATCATATTCAAAAGCCTATTATTAACTATTAGAACGCATGTAGTTTGATTAACTCTCATTTTGTGGTCGGATTGTACGATTTAAAGCGTGCATGTCTAATTGGGCTTTTTAGTGAACTCGTTAGAAATTTAATCAAGTAAAATGCTCTAAAATTGAGATTAAGTTGTATAATTTGGTTCGAAGCCCATATTTAACTATTTTAACTCATGAAATTTTATTTATATTTATTTTGCGACGGTTTTGTTATGTTTAAAGTGTGTATATCTAATGAGTTTTATAGTTAACACATTGGAAATTAAACCGAGTAAAGTGCACTAAATTTGAGATTAAGGGGTTTAATCATATTCAAAAGCCTATAATTAACTATTAGAACGCATGTAGTTTGATTGACTCTAATTTTGTGGTCGGTTTGTACGATTTAAAGCGTGCATGTCTAATTGGGCTTTTTAGTGAACTTGTTTGAAATTTAATCGAGTAAAATGCTCTAAAATTGACATTAAGTGTTATAATTTGGTTCAAAGCCCATAATTAACTATTTTTTACTCATGAAATTTTATTTGTACTTTTTTGCAATGGTTTTGTTATGTTTAAAGTGTGTATATTTAATGAGTTTTATAGTTAACTCATTGGAATTTAAACCGAGTAAAGTTCTCTAAATTTGAGATTAAGTGGTTTAATTATATTGAAAAGCCTATAATTAACTACTAGAACGCACGTAGTTTGATTGACTCTCATTTTGTGGTCGTTTTGTACTATTTAAAGAGTGCATGTCTAATTGGGCTTTTTAGTGAACTTGTTAGAAACTTAATCGAGTAAAATGCTCTAAAATTGAGATTAAGTGTTATAATTTGGTTCAAAGCCCATAATTAACTATTTAAACAAATGAAATTTTATTTATACTTATTTTGCGACGGTTTTGTTATGTTTAAAGTGTGTATATCTAATGAGTTTTATAGTTAACACAATCGAAATTAAACTGAATAAAGTGCACTAAATTTGAGATTAAGGGGTTCAAAAGCCTATAATTAACTATTAGAACGCAAGTAGTTTGATTGACTCTCATTTTGTGGTCGGTTTGTACGATTTAGAGCGTGCAAGTGTAATTGGACTTTTTAGTGAACTTGATAGAAATTTAATCGAGTAAAATGCTCTAAAATTGAGATTAAGTGTTATAATTTGTTTCAAAGCCCATAATTAACTATTTGATCTAATGAAATTTTATTTATACTTTTTTGCAATGGTTTTGTTATGTTGAAAGTGTGTGTATTTAATGATTTTTATAGTTAACACATTGGAAATTAAACCGAGTAAAGTGCACTAAATTTGATATTAAGGGGTTTAATCATATTAAAAAGCCTATAATTAACTATTAGAACGCATGTAGTTTGATTAACTCTCATTTTGTGGTCGGTTTGTACGATTTAAAGCGTGCATGTGTAATTGGGCTTTTTAGTGAACTTGTTATAAATTTAATCGAGTAAAATGCTCTAAAATTGAGATTAAGTGTTATAATTTGGTTCAAAGCCCATAATTGACTATTTGAACTAATGAAATTTTATTTATACTTTTTTGCAATGGTTTTGTTATGTTTAAAGTTTTATATCTAATGAGGTTTATAGTTAACACATTGGAAATTAAACTGAGTAAAGTGCTCCAAATTTGAGATTAAGTGGTTTAATTATATTTAAAAGCCTATAATTAACTATTAGAATGCATGTAGTTTGATTAAATCTCATTTTGTGGTCGGTTGTACGATTTAAAGCATGCATGTGTAATTGGGCTTTTTAGTGAACTTGTTATAAATTTAATCGAGTAAAATGCTCTAAAATTGAGATTAAGTGTTATAATTTGGTTCAAAGCCCATAATTAACTATTTGAACTAATGAAATTTTATTTATACTTATTTTGCGACGGTTTTGTTATGTTTAAAGTGTGTATATCTAATGAGTTTTATAGTTAACACAATCGAAATTAAACTGAATAAAGTGCACTAAATTTGAGATTAAGGGGTTCAAAAGCCTATAATTAACTATTAGAACGCAAGTAGTTTGATTGACTCTCATTTTGTGGTCGGTTTGTACGATTTAGAGCGTGCAAGTGTAATTGGACTTTTTAGTGAACTTGATAGAAATTTAATCGAGTAAAATGCTCTAAAATTGAAATTAAGTGTTATAATTTGTTTCAAAGCCCATAATTAACTATTTGATCTAATGAAATTTTATTTATACTTTTTTGCAATGGTTTTGTTATGTTTAAAGTGTGTATATTTAATGATTTTTATAGTTAACACATTGGAAATTAAACCGAGTAAAGTGCACTAAATTTGATATTAAGGGGTTTAATCATATTCAAAAGCCTATAATTAACTATTAGAACGCATGTAGTTTGATTAACTCTCATTTTGTGGTCGGTTTGTACGATTTAAAGCGTGCATGTGTAATTGGGCTTTTTAGTGAACTTGTTAGAAATTTAATCGAGTAAAATGCTCTAAAATTGAGATTAAGTTTTATAACTTGGTTCAAATCTCATAATTAACTATTTAAACAAATGAAATTTTATTTATACTTATTTTGCGACGGTTTTATTATGTTTAAAGTGTGTATATCTAATGAGTTTTATAGTTAACACATTGGAAATTAAACTGAGTAAAGTGCTCTAAATTTGAGATTAAGTGGTTTAATTGTATTGAAAAGCCTATAATTAACTATTAGAACGCATGTAGTTTGATTGACTCTAATTTTGTGGTCGGTTTGTACGATTCAAAGCGTGCATGTCTAATTGGGCTTTTTAGTGAACTTTTTATAAATTTAATCTAGTAAAATGCTATAAAATTGAGATTAAGTGTTATAATTTGGTTCAAAGCCCATAATTAACTATTTGAACTCATGAAATTTTATTTATTCTTATTTTGCGACGGTTTTGTTTTGTTTAAAGTTTTATATCTAATGAGTTTTATAGTTAACACATTGGAAATTAAACGGAGTAAAGTGCTCTAAATTTGAGATTAAGTGGTTTAACTATATTTAAAAGTCTATAATTAACTATTAGAATGCATGTAGTTTGATTAAATCTCATTTTGTGATCGGTTTGTACGATTTAAAGCGTGCATGTCTATTTGGGCTTTTTAGTGAACTTGTTATAAATTTAATCGAGTAAAATGCTCTAAAATTGAGATTAAGTGTTATAATTTGGTTCAAAGCCCATAATTAACTATTTGAACTCATGAAATTTTATTTATTCTTATTTTGCGACGGTTTTGTTTTGTTTAAAGTTTTATATCTAATGAGTTTTATAGTTAACACATTGGAAATTAAACGGAGTAAAGTGCTCTAAATTTGAGATTAAGTGGTTTAATTATATTTAAAAGCCTATAATTAACTATTAGAATGCATGTAGTTTGATTAAATCTCATTTTGTGATCGGTTTGTACGATTTAAAGCGTGCATGTCTATTTGGGCTTTTTAGTGAACTTGTTATAAATTTAATCGAGTAAAATGCTCTAAAATTGAGATTAAGTGTTATAATTTGGTTCAAAGCCCATAATTAACTATTTGAACACATGAAATTTTATTTATTCTTATTTTGCGACGGTTTTGTTTTGTTTAAAGTTTTATATCTAATGAGTTTTATAGTTAACACATTGGAAATTAAACGGAGTAAAGTGCTCTAAATTTGAGATTAAGTGGTTTAATTATATTTAAAAGCCTATAATTAACTATTAGAATGCATGTAGTTTGATTAAATCTCATTTTGTGATCGGTTTGTACGATTTAAAGCGTGCATGTCTATTTGGGCTTTTTAGTGAACTTGTTATAAATTTAATCGAGTAAAATGCTCTAAAATTGAGATTAAGTGTTATAATTTGGTTCAAAGCCCATAATTAACTATTTGAACTCATGAAATTTTATTTATTCTTATTTTGCGACGGTTTTGTTTTGTTTAAAGTTTTATATCTAATGAGTTTTATAGTTAACACATTGGAAATTAAACGGAGTAAAGTGCTCTAAATTTGAGATTAAGTGGTTTAATTATATTTAAAAGCCTATAATTAACTATTAGAATGCATGTAGTTTGATTAAATCTCATTTTGTGATCGGTTTGTACGATTTAAAGCGTGCATGTCTATTTGGGCTTTTTAGTGAACTTGTTATAAATTTAATCGAGTAAAATGCTCTAAAATTGAGATTAAGTGTTATAATTTGGTTCAAAGCCCATAATTAACTATTTGAACTAATAAAATTTTATTTATACTTATTTTGCGACGGTTTTGTTATGTTTAAAGTGTGTATATCTAATGAGTTTTATAGTTAACACAATGGAAAATAAACCGAGTAAAGTGCACTAAATTTGAGATTAAGGGGTTCAAAAGCCTATAATTAACTATTAGAACGCAAGTAGTTTGAGTGACTCTCATTTTGTGGTCGGTTTGTACGATTTAAAGCGTGCAAGTGTAATTGGACTTTTTAGTGAACTTGATAGAAATTTAATCGAGTAAAATGCTCTAAAATTGAGATTAAGTGTTATAATTTGTTTCAAAGCCCATAATTAACTATTTGATCTAATGAAATTTTATTTATACTTTTTTGCAATGGTTTTGTTATGTTTAAAGTGTGTATATTTAATGATTTTTATAGTTAACACATTGGAAATTAAACCGAGTAAAGTGCAATAAATTTGATATTAAGGGGTTTAATCATATTCAAAAGCCTATAATTAACTATTAGAACGCATGTAGTTTGATTGACTCTAATTTTGTGGTCGGTTTGTACGATTTAAAGCGTGCATGTCTAATTGGGCTTTTTAGTGAACTTGTTTGAAATTTAATCGAGTAAAATGCTCTAAAATTGACATTAAGTGTTATAATTTGGTTCAAAGCCCATAATTAACTATTTTTTACTCATGAAATTTTATTTGTACTTTTTTGCAATGGTTTTGTTATGTTTAAAGTGTGTATATTTAATGAGTTTTATAGTTAACACATTGAATATTAAACCGAGTAAAGTGCTCTAAATTTGAGATTAAGGGGTTCAAAAGCCTATAATTAACTATTAGAACGCAAGTATTTTGATTGACTCTCATTTTGTGGTCGGTTTGTACGATTTAAAGCGTGCATGTGTAATTGGACTTTTTAGTGAACTTGATAGAAATTTAATCGAGTAAAATGCTCTAATGAGACGGTTTTGTTTTGTTTAAAGTTTTATATCTAATGAGTTTTATAGTTAACACATTGGAAATTAAACGGAGTAAAGTGCTCTAAATTTTAGATTAAGTGGTTTAATTATATTTAAAAGCCTATAATTAACTATTAGAATGCATGTAGTTTGATTAAATCTCATTTTGTGGTCGGTTGTACGATTTAAAGCATGTATGTGTAATTGGGATTTTTAGTGAACTTGTTAGAAATTTAATCGAGTAAAATGCTCTAAAATTGAGATTAAGTGTTATAATTTGGTTCAAAGCCCATAATTAACTATTTGAACTAATGAAATTTTATTTATACTTATTTTGCGACGGTTTTGTTATGTTTAAAGTGTGTATATCTAATGAGTTATATAGTTAACACAATGGAAATTAAACTGAATAAAGTGCACTAAATTTGAGATTAAGGGGTTCAAAAGCCTATAATTAACTATTAGAACGCAAGTATTTTGATTGACTCTCATTTTGTGGTCGGTTTGTACGATTTAAAGCGTGCATGTGTAATTGGACTTTTTAGTGAACTTGATAGAAATTTAATCGAGTAAAATGCTCTAAAATTGAGATTAAGTGTTATAATTTGTTTCAAAGCCCATAATTAACTATTTGAACTAATAAAATTTTATTTATACCTTTTTGCAATGGTTTTGTTATGTTTAAAGTGTGTATATTTAGATTTTTATTGTTAACACATTGGAAATTAAACCGAGTAAAGTGCTCTAAATTTGAGATTAAGTGGTTTAATCGTATTCAAAAGCCTATAATTAACTGTTAGAACGCATGTAGTTTGATTAACTCTCATTTTGTGGTCGTTTTGTATGATTTAAAGCGTGCATGTCTAATTGGGCTTTTTAGTGAACTTGTTAGAATTTTTTTTTGAAAGAAAGGACCTCATTAAAAAATCCCTGTAGCCAATCACCTCGAAAGGTGAGTAGGCCCCTTTGGGGAAAAGAGTACCCATGGTTTTATTGAGAAGAAGAGGAGAACATCTCCGAATTTACAAAAGCCCGAACAATATCGGGAAAGTTACAATCTAAAGAACATGAAGTAAAAGAACGCAAAGCCCTAGTAGCTAAGACATGGGCTACAACGTTTGCGTCTCTAGGTACATAACAAATCTTACAATCAGGCAAAGTACCAAGAGTGGAGCGGAGGCGGGACACCAAATGTTGCACTGTGGAAAGATCTTAATGATGGATGTTGTTAACCTTGTTGGCAATGGAAGCTGAATCAATTTCAAACACCACATGAGTCCAGCCATTAGCAACTGCAAACTTTAGACCTTCTAAAATGGCAAGAGTGATATGAACCCGGTTACATGAGTTTCCGGAATTCACTAGTTGCCCGACCGTGAACGTTGTAAGTAATTCAAAAGATGATAAAATAAGTTCAAAGGGGTTATTGAAGATGAGATTGGTATGATTGCGGAAGCTAATTTAGTGATTTGATGATAATGTATAAGATGACTGGAAGATGATGATAAAGGCATATGTGTAAATAGGGAAAAGTAATGATAGTAAGTAACGAGGAAAGAACCGACACTATAGAGAATGTCGACCCGAATCCTATATAAAAGTGACCAACACTATATAAAAGTGAAGACCCGTTTTCTATAATGTTCATAAACAAAAGACCGTGACCCTCTAGTTAGAAAACTAGGATCCTTGGTATATGGAATAAGGAATGACGCCACAAGGAGAATTCCTTGATAAGTCGGATAAGTTCAATGAAGAACAAAGAGATAAAACTCTCACACAAAAGTGTATTAGAATCAAAGTTGTCTCCTTACAAATGAAATACTAGGGACTATTTATAGAAAAACAAAATAAAAAAATCTAACAAATAAACATGACAATGATGACAAGACATTAAGGCTTGTGTTCTTCCATCTTCTTTGGTAGCTAAATAGTTTATAGAACATGTAGGATGAATGTGGATAACACTAGGATAAATGTAGACATCCATTTGTCCAAGGGAGAGTGTCTCCTTGAATTCTATGCTCATCTACAAGTCATTTGTCCTCCTTGAATGTCATAATGGAATGAATAAAGTAACTCTTCAATGTGTGTCTTATTGTAGAATTTGAATAGTCTCACAAAATGGTTGATAATAAGACCTTGAATGTTTTGTTTGTATGAATAAAGCTTCCATTAAATTGCTTGTCTCTTTGCTGAATATGAAAAGTCTCTCCTTGGTTCAAGATTATCCTTGCATGCATTTCCCGTAATAAAATTCCAGCTTGCTTTGTCTTTGGTAATATGACCATATCTCAAGCTCCCAATATCGGATCAATGTGATTCAAAGTGCGTTGGAAAGATAAGAAATAGGGGAACAGGTTTTAAGAAGACTTAAAAACTCATTTCGGCCTGGATCCAACTCAAATATGGCGATCAAGTTGACTTAATATACAAGACTCCTTGAATTCCCTCTTTATCTATTGATTTAATTCATGCCTTTACTCTCACTTGATTTCTTGAATCCCAAAGGACTTCAAACATGTCTTTATTCAGCCTTAATGCACCTAATAACATAAAAACATATGTTAAAATAATGCAAGTTATATGCAAATTAGAACTTAAATAAACTAGCATACTTAATGAACATAACATATTCAATGAACTAGCATGCTTATGAACTACCATGCATTCTTAAACATGCAAACTTATTAATGCTCATGCAACTACATGCAACAAACTCTTAAGCTAGCACTCAAATTGATACGCTCCAACTCTCTAAAGATGCTTGTAGAGAGAAGCTTTGATTGCACGGACCTTAGAATGCAAGCAAGCCTTGTATCACGCTTGTTTCTTGAACAAAAGAATGTTAAAAGATGCTGGAAATAAGATAAGGATGATTCAAGAAGAGGTTATGGTGTTAGGGTATTGTTTAGATGAAAAAGGAAGCTGTTTTGGTGAAGGGAATGCGTGGGGGATGTTGATGGTTGATTAAGGAAGGAAATGAAGGTGTTTAAGTTAAGTAAATGATATGGAAGGATAAGTTAAGGGCTGGTGAAGAATGGTGGACGAAAATAGAAGATGGATGGTGTTTATGTGATGTTGGAATGATAGTATTCAAAGGGGCAAAGGTTGAACTTATGTTATAGGAACATAAACCCAATCTAGTTGCAACTCTGAGGGTGGTAGATGCACTTAGACCTCTTGGAAATGTAATTCCAGAAACCTAAAGTATAAAGGATGGAGGGTGATGCCACAAATCAAAGAGATGATTTGATAAGTCGATAAAGTTCTTAAAAGAACAAGAATGAGAGATTAACTCACAAACTAAATAATCTGATTCAAAGTTGTCTTCAAATGCCAAAATGGCTACATATTTATAGGAAATGAAAGGGTGCGGGCAAGGGACATTTCCCTTTGAAAAGGTGGTTGAATAGTGGCCTTGGTGTCTTTTCAATTGGTGGTGTCTCCCTCTTTAACCGTTCGGTTGAATGGTGTCTCCTTCCAATAATTGTTGTAACTTTTTGGTTTAAAATTCAATCCTGCACTGTCTTTAGTAAATTGGGCATATGTTGAGTTCCCAATATCCGATTGATGCGATTCAACATGCGTTGGACAGATAAGAGATAGAGGAACAACTTTCAAGAAGACACTGAAGCCCAATTATAATTTTATCCTGCCCGAAATTGGCACACAAGTGGACCATCATGAATTTGTCCAATGAAGGGTGCTATCTCTTTGTTTTTGGCGCCCAAAACATGTTTCCCTCCATGGTTGGTTGGTTGTGTCTCTTGGGGATGGAACATGTCCTTCCATGGTTGAGTTGAAGGTTGTAGGGTAAGCTAAGATGAGCTGATTGAGTTGAAAGTGAGCTGACTTGAGCTGAGCTAGCTAGCTGAAAGTTCACCAACTTGGAGTGATGATTTGAGCTGAACGGCTAACCCCCTAGCTAAGTGAACTGATCCTTAGGCCATAATACTCTCCTTAATCCATAAGAGTGTGTAGGAGCTGATCTGAATCCCATATGGATGGAAATTCATCATTTGTCGTTTTGAGCTCATTCTGGATTCGTGAGCTGGAACGAATCTAGCATCTACTTCATTGTGCTGCCTAGGAGTGTTTGGTACATTTTGGTCCTGATCGAAAGCTGGTAAGTGCCTCAAACAATGATTCTTTGTTTTGAGCTCAAATGGTGCATTTGAGCTAAAACGGAGCTGGTCAATAGTCCCTTAAGCTGTGTTTAACATAACTTGCAAAGAAACAACTTAAACTATTAAGTAGATGTTATTAAACATGTCTTGAATATTAATTATGCATAATATAAGCTAGATAAACCTGTGGTTCAATAACAATTACTAAGTTATCAATAGTAATATAAGGACATAAACATTATAGGTATATAATATGAGATAGCAAGCAAGTGTAGCACATGAATTGAATAAATAAAGAGTATTAAGTAGAACTCCCTGATTGAAATTGTGTGACTTAGGGTATGGGCAGAAATTAAGGTTGGGCGTGCACATATCACAAATGCATATATTGACATGAATAACTAAAAGATGAAATAAGGAAAAACTCCCTTAGCCTTGAAGATCTTCGATGATGGTGGAGGTTCTTCCTTCGGGTTAAAATACACCTTCATAAATCCGACCTTAGTTTGAAAATCCAATATTAAGGAAGAATAAGCTTCTTGAAGCTTATCGAATGTAAACAACTTGCCTCGTTCAAACGGTCTCAAAAAGGTTGCAAAAAATAATGTAAGGTTCGTATTCGTGCTCATATCATACACCTTCATAAATCCGACCTTAGTTTGAAAATCCAATATTAAGGAAGAATAAGCTTCTTGAAGCTTATCGAATGTAAACAACTTGCCTCGGTCAAACGGTCTCAAAAAGGTTGCAGAAAATAATGTAAGGTTCGTATTCGTGCTCATATCAAAGAGCCTCAGCAGAAGCGGGGTCCAGGGTCCGGTTTCGTCCATCTAGCTTGAGCAAAAGTGGGCTCAGCTAGCCGGGAACGTAGATGGGAGGCATCATTAATTGATGTGTAGTCATTAAAAAGTTTTTGTGCATTGGAAACAGTTAACCAAACCGGTTGGAGATGGCTATTATGGATAAAGTCATTTTGGCGATTCCATAAATTCCAAAGGATCGTGATAAGAAATGAAAATTGATGTAAGCAGAGAAAACCAGATACATCAGAAAGCCATTGGTGGGGGGAGACAAAGGTATTGGAGAAAATTCGTGTAGGAAGCCCTGACAACTAGAGTGCCTCCTTGGCAATAGGACATTCCCGCATAGCATGGAGGGTGGTTTCGATGGTCATGTTACAGATCGGACATACCCCCATACCAATATTGGCCTGGAGACTTTTATGGCCAGATGGGAGTGCATCATGACATAAACGCCATCCAAAGGTACGAACCTTGAGTAGAGTAGGCAATTTAGAAATTTAATCGAGTAAAATACTCTAAAATTGAGATTAAGTGTTATAATTTGGTTCAAAACCCAAAATTAACTATTTGAACTCATGAAATTTTATTTATACTTATTTTGCGTCCATTTTATTAGGTTTAAAATATGTATATCTAATGAGTTTTATAGTTAACACAAACGAAATTAATATGAGAAAAGTTCTCTAAATTTGAGATTAAGTGGTTTAATTATATTCAAAAGCCTATAATTAACTATTAGAACGCATGTAGTTTGATTGAATCTCATTTTGTGGTCGGTTGTACGATTTAAAGCGTGCATGTGTAATTGGGCTTTCTAGTGAACTTGTTAAAAATGCAATCGAGTAAAATGCTCTAAAATTGAGATTAAGTGTTATAATTTGGTTAAAAGCCCATAATTAACTATTTGAACTAATGAAATTTTATTTATACTTATTTTGTGACGATTTTGATACGTTTAAAGTGTGTATATCTAATGAGTTTTATAGTTAGCACATTGGAAATTAAACCGAGTAAAGTGCACTAAATTTGAGATTAAGTGGTTTACCATATTCAAAAGCCTATAATTAACTATTAGAATGCATGTAGTTTGATTGACTCTCATTTTGTGGTCAGTTTGTACGATTTAAAGCGTGTATGTGTAATAGGGCTTTTTTGAACTTGTTAGAAATTTAATCGAGTAAAATGCTCTAAAATTGAGATTAAGTTTTATAATTTGGTTCAAAGCCCATAATTAACTATTTCAACTAATAAAATTTTATTTATACTTATTTTTGTGACGATTTTGTTATGTTTAATGTGTGTATATCAAATGAGTTTTATAGTTAACACATTGCAAATTAAACCGAGTAAAGTGGTCTAAATTTGAGATTAAGGGGTTTAATCATATTCGAAAGCCTATAATTAACTATTAGAACGCATGTAGTTTGATTGAATCTCAATTTGTGGTCGGTCTGTACGATTTAAAGCGAGCATGTCTAATTGGGCTTTTTAGTGAATCCGTTAGAATTTAACAGAGTAAAATGTTCTAAAATTGAGATTAAGTTGTATAATTTGTTTCGAAGCCCATAATTAACTATTCGAACTCATGAAATTTGATTTATAATTATTTTGCGCCCCTTTTGTTAGGTTTAAACTGTGTATATCTAATGAGTTTTATAGTAAACATAATAGAATTTAAATCGAGTAAAGTACTCTGAATTTGAGATTAAGTGATTTAATCATACTCAAAAGCCTATAATTAACTATTAGAACATATGTAGTTTGACTGAATCTCATTTTGTGGTCGGTTTGTTCGATTTAAAGCAAACATGTCTAATTGAGCATTTTAGTGAATCCATTAGAAATTTAACCGAGTAAAATGCACTAAAATTGAGATTAAGTTGTATAATTTGGTTTGAAGCCCATAATTAATTATTTGAACTCTTGAAATTTGATTTATACTTATTCTGCGACCTTATTGTCAGGTTTAAAGTGTGTACATCTAATGAGTTTTATAGTAAACACATTGGAATTTAAATTGAGTAAAGTGCTCTTAATTTGAGTTTAAGTCGTTTAAATATATTCAAAAGCCTATAACTAACTATTAGAACTCATGTAATTTGATAAATCTGAATTTGTGGTCGGTTTGTTCGATTTAAAGCGTGCATGTCTATTTGGTCTTTTTAGTGAACCCGTGAGAAATTTAACCAAGTAAAATGCTCTAAAATTGACATTAAATTGTATAATTTGGTTCAGAAGCCCATAATTATCTATTTGAAATAATAAAATTTCATTTATACTTATTTTGTGACCATTCTGTTAGGTTTAAAGTTTGTATATCTAATTAGTTTTATAATAAACATATTGGAATTTAAACCGAGTAAAGTGCTCTGAATTTGAGATTAAGTGATTTAAGCATATTCAAAAGCTTGTAACTAACTATTAGAACTCATTTAGTTTGACTGAATCTTATTTTGTGCTCGGTTTGTTCGATTTAAAGCGTGCATGTATAGTAGGTCTTTTTAGTGAACCCGTGAGAAATTTAACCGAGTAAAATGCTCTAAAATTGAGATTAAGTTGTATAATTTGGTTAAAAAGATCATAATTAACTATTTGAACTCATAAAATTTTATTTATACTTATTTTGCGTTCGTTTTATTTGGTTTAAAATATGTATATCTAATGAGTTTTATAGTTAACACATTACAAATGAAACTGAGTAAAGTACTCTAAATTTGAGATTAAGTGGTTTAATAATATTCAAAAGCCTATAATTAACTATTAGAATGCATGTAGTTTGATTGAATTTCATTTTGTGGTCGGTTTGTTCGATTTAAAGCGTGCATGTCTAATTGGGCTTTTTAGTGAACTTGTTAGAAATTTAATCAAGTAAAATGCTCTAAAATTGAGATTAAATGTTATAATTTGGTTCAAAGCCCATAATTAGCTATTTGAACTCATGAAATTTGTTTTATACTTATTTTGCGACCCTTTTGTAAGGTTTAAAGTGTGTATCTAATGAGTTTTACAGTAAACATAATGGAATTTAAATCGAGTACAATACACTGAATTTGAGATTAAGTGGTTTAATCATACTCAAAAGCCTATAATTAACTATTAGAACATATGTAGTTTGATTGAATCACATTTTGTGGTCGGTTTATTCAATTTAATGAGTGCATGTCTAATTGGGCTTTTTAGTGAAACCGTTAGAAATTTAACCGAGTAAAAAGCTCTGAAATTGAGATGAAGTTGTATAATTTGGTTCAAAGCCCATAATTAACTATTTGAACTCATGAAATTTTATTTATACTTATTTTGCGACCCTTTTGTTAGGTTTAAAGTTTGTATATCTAACAAGTTTTATAGTAAACATAATGGAATTTAAACCGAGTAAAGTACTCTGGATTTGAGATTAAGTGGTTTAATCATACTCAAAAGCCTATAACTAACTATTAGAACTCATGTAGTTTGATTGAATCTTATTTTTGTGGTCGATTTATTCGATTTAAAGCGTGCAAGTCTAATTGGGCTTTTTAGTGAACCCGTTAGAAATTTACCGAGTAAAATGCTCTTAATTAAGATTAAGTTGTATAATTTTGTTCAAAGCCTATAATTAACTATTTGAACTCATGAAATTTTATTTATACCTATTTCGCGACTGTTTTGTTAGGTTTAAAGTGTGCATATCTAATTAGTTTTATAGTAAACACATTGGAATTTAAATCGAGTAAAGTGCTTTGAATTTGAGATTAAGTGGTTTAAACATATTCAAAAGTCTATAACTAACTATTGAAACTCATGTAGTTTGATTAAATCTTATTTTGCGCTTGGTTTGTTCGATTTAAAGTGTGCATGTATAGTAGGTCTTATTAGTGAACCCGTGAGAAATTTAACCGAGTAAAATGCTCTAAAATTGAGATTAAGTTTTATAATTTGGTTTAGAAGCCCATAATTAACTATTTGAACTCATGAAATTTGATTTATAATTATTTTGTGACCGTTTTACTAGGTTTAAAATGTGTATATCTAATGAGTTTTATAGTAAACACATTGGAATTTAAACCGAGTAAAGTGCAATGAATTTGATATTAAATGGTTTAAACATATTCAAAAGCCTATAATAAACTATTAGAATGCATGTAGTTTGATTGAATCCGATTTTGTGATCGGTTTGTTCGACTTAAAGCGTGCATGTTTAATTGGGCTTTTCAGTGAACTCGTTTGAAATTTAACCTTGTAAAATGCTCTAAAATTATGATTAAGAAATATAATTTGGTTCAAAGAACATAATTAACTATTTGAACTCATGAAATTTGATTTATACTTATTTTGCGACCGTTTTGTTAGGTTTAAAGTGTGTATATCTAATGAGTTTTACAGTAAACACGTTGGAATTTAAACAGAGAAAAGTTCTCTGAATTTGAGATTAAGTGGTTTAAACATATTCAACAGCCTATAATTAACTATTAGAACGCATGTAGTTTGATTGAATCTGATTTTGTGATCGGTTTGTTCGATTTAAAGCGTGCATGTTTAATTGGGCTTTTCAGTGAACTCGTTTGAAATTTAACCTTGTAAAATGCTCTAAAATTGTGATTAAGTAATATAATTTGGTTCAAAGCCCATAATTAACTATTTGAACTCATGAAATTTTCTTTATACTTATTTTGCAACCGTTTTGTTAGGTTTAAAGTTTGTATATCTAATGAGTTTTATAGTAAACACATTGAAATTTAAACCGCGTAAAGTTCCTTAAATTTGAGAATATGTGGTTTAATCATTCAAAAGCTCGTAATTAACTATTAGAACTCATGCAGTATGATTGAATCTCATTTTTTTGTCAATTTGTTGGGTTTAAAGCGTGCATGTCTAATTGGGCTTTTTAGTGAATCTATTATAATTTTAACCGAATCAAATGCTCTACAATTGAGGTTAAGTTGTATACTTTATTTTAAAACCCCATAATTAACAATTTAAACGCATGTAGTTTGATTGAATCTTATTTTGATGTCGATTTTTTCTATCTAAAGCGTGCATGTCTAATTGGGCTTTTTAGTGAACCCGTGAGAAATTTAACCAAGTAAAATTCTCTAAAATTAAGATTAAGTTGTAGAATTTGGTTCATAAGCCCATAATTAACTATTTGAACTCATGAAATTTGATTTATACTTATTTTGCGACCGTTTTGTTAGGTTTAAAGTGTGTATATCTAATGAGTTTTACAGTAAACACGTTGGAATTTAAACAGAGTAAAGTGCTCTGAATTTGAGATTAAGTGGTTTAAACATATTCAAAAGCCTATAATTAACTATTAGAACACATGTAGTTTGATTGAATCTAATTTTGTGATCGGTTTGTTCGATTTAAAGCGTGCATGTTTAATTGGGCTTTTCAGTGAACTCGTTTGAAATTTAACCTTGTAAAATGCTCTAAAATTGTGGTTAAGTAATATAATTTGGTTCAAAGCCCATAATTAACTATTTGAACTCATGAAATTTTCTTTATACTTATTTTGCAACCGTTTTGTTAGGTTTAAAGTTTGTATATCTAATGAGTTTTATAGTAAACACATTGAAATTTAAACCGCGTAAAGTTCTCTAAATTTGAGATTTTGTGGTTTAATCATATTCAAAAGCTCGTAATTAACTATTAGACTCATGCAGTACGATTGAATCTCATTTTTTGTCGATTTGTTGGGTTTAAAGCTTGCATGTCTAATTGGGCTTTTTAGTGAATCTATTATAATTTTAACCGAATCAAATGCTCTACAATTGAGGTTAAGTTGTATACTTTATTTTAAAACCCCATAATTAACAATTTGAACGCATGTAGTTTGATTGAATCTTATTTTGTTGTCGATTTTTTCTATCTAAAGCGGGCATGTCTAATTGGGCTTTTTAGTGAACCCGTGAGAAATTTAACCAAGTAAAATTCTCTAAAATTGAGATTAGGTTGTAGAATTTGTTTCATAAGCCCATAATTAACTATTTGAACTCATGAAATTTGATTTATACTTATTTTGCGACCGTTTTGTTAGGTTTAAAGTGTGTATATCTAATGAGTTTTATTATAAACACATTGGAATTTAAACAGAGTAAAGTGCTCTGAATTTGAGATTAAATGGTTTAAACATATTCAAAAGCCTATAATTAACTATTAGAACGCATTTAGTTTGATTGAATCTGATTTTGTGATCAGTTTGTTCAATTTAAAGTGTGCATGTTTAATTGGGCTTTTTAATGAACCCGTTTGAAATTTAACCTTGTAAAATGCTCTAAAACTGTGATTAAGTAATATAATTTGGTTCAAAGCCCATAATTAACTATTTAAACTCATGAAATTTTCTTTATACTTATTTTGCAACCATTTTGTTAGGTTTAAATTTTGTATATCTAATGAGTTTTATAGTAAACACATTGAAATTTAAACCGCGTAAAGTTCTCTAAATTTGAGATTTTGTGGTTTAATCATATTCAAAAGCTTGTAATTAACTATTAGACTCATGCAATATGATTGAATCTCATTTTTTGTCGATTTGTTGGGTTTAAAGCATGCATGTCTAATTGGGCTTTTTAGTGAATCTATTATAATTTTAACTGAATCAAATGCTCTACAATTGAGGTTAAGTTGTATACTTTATTTTAAAACCCCATAATTAACAATTTGAACGCATGTAGTTTGATTGAATCCTATTTTGTTGTCGATTTTTTCTATCTAAAGCGGGCATGTCTAATTGGGCTTTTTAGTGAACCCGTGAGAAATTTAACCAAGTAAAATTCTCTAAAATTGAGATTAAGTTGTAGAATTTGGTTCATAAGCCCATAATTAACTATTTGAACTCATGAAATTTGATTTATACTTATTTTGCGACCGTTTTGTTAGGTTTAAAGTGTGTATATCTAATGAGTTTTATTGTAAACACATTGGAATTTAAACAGAGTAAAGTGCTCTGAATTTGAGATTAAATGGTTTAAACATATTCAAAAGCCTATAATTAACTATTAGAACGCATTTAGTTTGATTGAATCTGATTTTGTGATCAGTTTGTTCAATTTAAAGCGTGCATGTTTAATTGGGCTTTTTAATGAGCCCGTTTGAAATTTAACCTTGTAAAATGCTCTAAAACTGTGATTAAGTAATATAATTTGGTTCAAAGCCCATAATTAACTATTTAAACTCATGAAATTTCTTTATACTAATTTTGCGACCGTTTTGTTAAGTTTAAAGTTTGTATATCTAATGAGTTTTATAGTAAACACATTTGAATTTAAATCGACTAAAGTTCTCTAAATTTGAGATTATGTGGTTTAATCATATTTAAAATCCTATAATTAACTATTAGAACTCATGCAGTATGATTGAATCTCATTTTTTTGTCGATTTGTTGGGTTTAAAACGTGCATGTCTAATTGGGCTTTTTAGTGAATCTATTATAATTTTAACCGAATCAAATGCTCTACAATTGAGGTTAAGTTGTATACTTTATTTTAAAACCCCATAATTAACAATTTGAACGCATGTAGTTTGATTGAATCTTATTTTGTTGTCAATTTTTTCTATCTAAAGCGGGCATGTCTAATTGGGCTTTTTAGTGAACCCGTGAGAAATTTAACCAAGTAAAATTCTCTAAAATTAAGATTAAGTTGTAGAATTTGGTTCATAAGCCCATAATTATCTATTTGAACTCATGAAATTTGATTTATACTTATTTTGCGACCGTTTTGTTAGGTTTAAAGTGTGTATACCTAATGAATTTTATAGTAAACACATTGGAATTTAAACAGAGTAAAGTGCTCTGAATTTTAGATTAAGTGGTTTAAACATATTCTGAGTAGCCATATTCGAAAAATTCCCTAGGACGAAGTTGAGGGAATTAAGGGCTTAAATTTTGCAGTGGAATACTCCCATATATCTAGTTTAAGGGAAAATTTACGGTACCTCAATCAAAATTTTGTAAAGAAAGTTATAAGCTTTTCCGTAAGGGTTGTCCGAGCAGTCCCGAATCTGGACAGGTCTGATCGAACGAAATCTGGTATTGATTGGTTGGGAATTAAAATGTGAGGTTAATTGGTCCTTGTATAGAATCTTCTTAGCTTTCTAAAGAGGTAAAATGAGCTAAAATCGGATGTTGGAGCTAAGAGATATGATCAATTCTTTAAAGGGTAACAAAGCTGTCCCTAACGAACTAATGTGTATGTTTACATTTGTTAAGTCTAAGATCACTTGAATTAAGTGATTTGAATATGTCCTAATTATTTCTATGTGTATATGGTTGTTATAGGATCCGAGAGAAGAGGACATTGAAGAACAAGAAAGGCTCGAACTAGCAAGGAAGAGGGGCAAAGGGATCACCATCTTCAACCCTTAATCGTTTGGAACCATTTGTGAGTGTGGCAACTTTAGAGTTAGGACTAGGTCCTAACCATTCCTTTTGTTATTTGATTTATAATGTAATTGGACTAAAAATATATTTGGTAAAAAGGGGAGGAGGATTAAATGTTAAATGACTTGGTTGATGCCATGATTGTATGCTAGATGGTTAAACTAGCTTAGTACATTTGCATAGTTCGGAAATGCCGAGGTAAGTAATGGAACGTGGCTACGGATGCCAAGTATGTGAATCATGCATGAAACATGCTTATGATGATATTAATATTTGTTTGGCATCATGGTATACGAGCTTGTTTGTACACATGATATACATGTTTGGTTAGTAGCATGATAGAATGCTTTTGGATTGATGGCATGAGAATAATGCTTTGTGGGTAACATGATATGTATGCTTATATGTTCACATGATATATATATGTTTGATAATAGCATATTGAATGCTTTTGTTGATAGCATGTTATGAACTCATGCTTTTGTAATATGACAATTGGATAATATGAATCGAATATGAGTAAAAGAATAATGAATTCCTTATCGAGCCTTGGTCTATAGTTGGCCATAGGTAGTACGGCATGCCTAGGGTCTGAGCTCATTTGTTAGTACTTCGGTACTTTTGCCCAGTACTTCGGTACTTCTGTTCGGTACTATGGGTACCTTTGATTGGTAGTTAGTCACCATTTGTTAGATACAGTGGGTATCTTTTGTTAGTGCCTTTGTGGTACTTCTGTTAGTGCCTTTGTGGTACTTCTGTCAGTGCCTTCGTGGTACTTCCGATGACTCGCTTACCTAGTCTAACTATATCAAGGCAATCATTTGAAACCAATTCGAGAGTTAAGGCTTAAAGTAAGAAAGCCATTTGTAACTGTATTGCTTGTGAAGCATTTGAATTTGGATACGAAATTGTTATTGAGCATTTGGTTATGATTGCTATTGAGCATTTGATTATGATTTGCCATTGAACATTTGCTTATGACTTGCCATTGAACATTTGGTTATGATTGCTATTAAGCATTTGATTATGATTTGCCATTGAGTATTTGAATATAAGTTGCCATTGAGCATTAGAATATAATTTGTTATTGAGCATAGAGTTTGCGAATTCGGTTTGCATGCTAGCGTCATAGTAACATGATACTAAGACAAGCATGAAAAGCATAACACACTTTACACATATGATTGAAATGTTAATATGAACTCGATTGATTGCATAATTCGAGCATGTCATTTTGTTATATGTTTAATATCTAAATTGGTTAGACTTAAGGCTGCCTCATAAGTACTTACCACCGTTTGTTTCCTCCTTCCCAAAACAACAAGTTATCGAGCCAAGGAGCTAGACCGAGTTGATAGCAAGCAAGGACACCAACCAAGCAAACCAAAGTATGGTATTTTGTAACTTATGTAACTCCTAGTTTATGGTGGCATAATAGTCATGTTTTGATTTGTTCCATGCATTTGAGATTTGGCTAATGTTTGTATATAATGCCATGGAGCAATTGTTATGTAATCCTTATGGCATGACGATCATGTTAGATTAGCTTATGCGTTTTGGGACTTGGTTTGTGGTTTGTTTATATTATGGCCTTTGTTATGTGATTATGGTATGTAAGCCATAAGGCCAATTTGGATTTAGGCTAGTTGTCATGGTAAGCACATCTATGCTAACTTTATGCACTTAGAGGTCTTGGTCCCTAATTTGTATACCACGTCTTTGGAATATTTGCTAAACAAGCTAATGAGCTAATAGGTAAACATGTGACCCTTAAGGTAGTGTTAAGGTTGTGTGGTTGCCATTGTGTAAGAGTATGGAATAAAGGGGTAGTTAGCTTGTTAAATGACATATGGTAAAGTGAATGATCTTTGGTAAAAAGGTATTAGAATTGGTATGATGAAAAATTGACAAAATATGTTTAAGACTATTCCATGGAATCTAGAAATGGTTGAGGCTAATTAAGAGCCTTTCGAGTATGATTTGAGTGAATTAGAAACTTAGAAACCTGCCAATTCGAGCAGGGGTATCGATACCAATTCCATGGGTATCGATACCCCCTTGGCCTTAGCAATTTGGTTCGATACTTGGTTCGATACCAAGTTGTCTAGTGTAATCGTTGGTCCGATACCCGTATCGATACCGATTTGTCTAGTGAGCTCCTCGATTCAATACCAGTATCGAATCAGGTTACCATAGCCTTAAGTCAACAAGTTAGTGAGATAGACTAGATTCGATATCGGGTTTGATACCAAACCCTCTAGTGAACTCCCTGATTCGATACCCGTATCGAATCAGGCTACTCTAGCATCTGGTCAACGAGTCAACGAGTCAACATAGTTGACCCGTATCGAACCATGTTTCGATACCCCTGTTTCGATACCACTTTATAAGTGGTATCGATACCTCCAGTCATTTTTGGTTCAGATTTTGAGATTAATTTGATTGGTTAGTATGAATATATTAAAGATTGCTAAACGAACAAAATTTAGTTAAAGGTTTTAGAATTGAGCTCAAGTGTGACTAGAAATCGAGATTGTGTATTTGGTGAACTATAACCGAAATGTGAAATAAGCTTAAGTTTGAAAAAGTTTTAAATTGGCCCGATATTTGATAAAGGAATTCACTCGTAATTGACTTGTAATGTTATACAAATAAACGAATTGTCTTAATTTTGAATACAAGTTCGGTTTAAGTTTGAGTTCGTAAGTCCAGTCGACGCCCTGTCTCCTAACCCTGGGCGAGGGTGTCACAGGCGAAGCCTTTGATAAACTTACGATAATAACCCGCAAAACCCAAAAATGCTCTTACCCCTTTCAACTTAGTTGGAGTAGGCCAATCGCAGATTGCAACTACCTTTGCTGGATCGACTGAGAGACCTTCGTTAGACACCACATGACTCAAATATTCAATGCGATCTTTGTCGAACTCACACTTTAAATGCTTAGCCACAAAACCATTATCATGTAAACATTGTAGCACAAGACGTATGTGAACTATATGTGTCGACCAATCAAAACTGTAAATCAAGATATCATCCTAAAAGATCAACACAAACTTGCAGAGATAGGCTTTAAACACAAAATGCAGGGTGGCCTGGAAAGTAGAAGGTGGTGCGTTAGTCAAACCAAATGGCATTATGAGGAATTCGTAATGACCTTCATGTGTACGAAACGCGGTTTTTTTACATCATCTAGTCCAACACGAATTTGGTTAAATCCGAATAGTAAATCGAGTTTGGAGAAGAACTTTACCTTGCCAAGTTCATCAAACAATTCATCCTCCATTGGAATAGGAAATTTATCTTTGGTGGTAATAGCGTTGAGAACCTTATAATAGATGCAAAATTGCCACGTACCATTCTTTTTTTTTTTTACCAATAGCACCGGAGACGAAAATGGGTTGTTCTTGTGTTGTATCAATCCATGGTCCATCATATGTTGCACATGTCGTTTGATCTCCGCCTTTTGAAAGTAAGGATATCGATATGGATGAATGTTAACTGGTTTGCTGCCTGTTTATAGATGAATAACATGGTCGGTAGTACGTTGGGGAGGCAGCCCCGTAGGAGGTTGAAATATATCTTCAAAATCTTCCATCAATTCTTGCATGGCATGTTCTGGTGAAGGCTAGAAAGTCCTGCTTTTATGATGAAGCATTCATCCATCCACCTTTTGCCAAATTGTAGTATTTAAGATGTCGAACCCACAAGGATTGGCTTTACTTACGTAATTTATTATTCCTGGACACTGGAAAACTAAAAACACAAATATTGAGTTTGAATTATAACTAAGAAAACTAATTAAAGAGATAAAGATAAATGATAAAGAAATCAAGGATGGAAAAGTGGGGGCAGGTTAGAGTGCTTCGTAGTGTGGAATCAGAATGTAATTGTCTCGTTCTTATAATGCAATAGGGTTGACTTGCCGCCTCGGCGGGTCGCACTAAGGGTCACCGCTGCTGCCTAGGCGAGGTTATGCCTTGTCGATAATTCAACAACTCATAGTTCGACAAAGCATCCTTGTATGTCTCCTCCTTATCCCTAAGCGAAGAGAACTATTGAAATCCATGTCTTGATGATACCTCCCGGCGTGAATCAAGGATGAACAACAACCAAACACATGTGTCCTTTTAGTCGCTGAAATCCTGGGTGGTTTATCTTTAAACCGGATTAGTCGATGCCCTTGAGCAAAGACCGTATTCTCTCGTTTCGTGAGCCTAACTCTCCCGATATTAGAAAAATAGATTTTTCTTCACATACTATCATCTCGAGCTCATATGCAAAGAAGAGTAAATGCCAAGAGAGAATAAACTATGAATTCTAAAATTGCATTAATAAGAACTAAACAAATTACAAACTTTCTCCCACAACTACTTCACAAACTAACCTAAACCCAAAGGGGTGATGGAGGAAGTTTAGGGTTTTTCTATGAGACTTGATTTCGAGATATCCTCCTCTCTACATAAACTATGGTATTTATAGGCTTAGCCTAGGGCAAACCTTTCCAAAGTAAGAATTCGACTAGGAGTAAAACACAAGTTAAGTACATAAATAAAAGATTTTTATTTTATTTCCTAGTTTATTCCTATAAGGATTTTTTTCCCACGTGGCTTTGACCTTGACTTTCCATGCGTTTCCCAGCTCCGATTTCTATGTCGCTTATCTTAAAACGTCCACCTTGTTTTTCTCTTCAAATTGCCTATCATATCAACATTTATTCTCCAAGTGTTGCCTTGGCATCGGTTGCCGCGGCGGGTTGCTATTACAATGGTCTCGTCTTGGAACTAAATCAGTACAGTTCTCTTGGCCTGATCTGCTCATTTCTTAGCGTAGCATGTTGCTGCAATGTTTGGTGGCAAATCATGATTGCGGTTGCCATTTTGCTGCCGTGGCAACTTCCGTCGTGGCAACCTCCGCCGTGGTAACCTTTTTTCTATCTGTCGAGCACCAGTTGTCATCATCAATCTGCTGCCGCAGCATCCAAAGTGTTGTCGTGGCGGGTGCTTCATTTGCATTCAGCTTCTTTACCAGTATCCATATTCTTGTTTGGTCATTCCTATGAAGTGGTTTCATGTCTAGGAAAAAAATCATCAAATACATTCTTTTTTATGCCAAATAATAGATAAATTCATGATTTGAGTATTCGGATGCTGAAATATGGAAAATAAGTAGAATTATCCAATATTGCCCTTAAATCTGTCCTTAATTGGCAATAAATGAGTGGGAAAATGATATAAAAAATAGGACTTTTAGACACTCATCATGTTCCATCGAGTTTATGGTAGAGACGACAGTTTCTATTGATTGGATATAGTAATAGTTTGCTATTGCATGAGCCTCTGTCATGCGTTGCATAACATTGAAGCAGACCAACTGTGGTTCTGTTCTAGTTTCCCCTATCCATAAATGGTCCTGACTCCCGTGGTGAAACTGAAAATGGAGTCGAGAGAAATCCATTATTACCGGACCAAGCATGGCCATCCAAGCGACTCTCAAAACCATCTCAGCACCTTCTAATGGTAACAAAAAAATCAATTTCTATCTGAGTGCCTTGCACTTTAAATTGCAGGTTGCGAACGCAGCCTTAATTGGAAATTTTGTCGTCGTTACCGACCAAGACTGGAAAGTGTGGAGTTGTCGTGATAGTCAAACCAAGATACTTCGTCGTACAAGATTAAACAAAATCATGAGTAGTACCCCTATCAATCAAAATTTTAACTTTGCGACCACAGATTGTTTCCCGTACACGTAATATATTCGGTGTAACACAGCCAGTTAGGGGGTTAAAAGAGACCAACAACTGTTCCCGCATCGCATCTACCAAAACTATTGGATCTGTAGGTACAACCTCACTGTTGTAATTAGCATTGGAATCTTTGTCATCTAATAAAAACATTTGAAGGTCCTTACATTTAATCCCCGGAATAAATTTCTCATCACAGTAATAGCATAATCCTTTTTCGCGTTGCACCTAAGCCTCCGCAGCAGAAATCCGAAGCATCGGAGAAGGAGAAGGCCGAAATGGACATTCAAGAGGAGGTGGCCGACCTGGCAAACTTGATGGCGCAATAGTAGCCAGAGATGGTGTGGGTAAAACAGGGGTTGGTTTAGATCCCAAAGTTCGAGTAAAAAATTTATGTGCCTTGCCAAGACGAGCCTCATGAAAACGAGCCAGCGAAATTACCTCAGCCATTTTGGTAGGACGTTGAGCTAACACCTCATGTTTGAGATCGACCCGTAACCCTAAAATAAAACACTAAGTGAGAAAACCTTCGGATAACACAGTAGTGGTACAGAGAGTCAACTCCTCAAATCGCGTTTGGTAATCTTCAACAGTAGAAGTTTGGATCAGCTTGGTAAGTTGGCCTTCGGGCGATTCAATCTTGATTAGAGCAAAACGGCGACGAATGGCACCTACCAAATGGTCCCACCTAGTTAGTTGGCGTTGATGTTGCATCCAGCGAAATCATTTCCAAGTCGTGCCCTCCATGCGAAAAGAAGTCATGGTCACTCGATGATGGTCCTAGGTGTTATAAAAATCAAAGAAATCCTACGCAAAAGCAAGCCACTCTTCTGGGTTTACGTCGGTAAAGATCGACAGCTCAACTTGCACTAGGCGTGTAGCAAATGAAAAGGAATTCTCAACTTCCCCTTGAATTTTGTCCTTGCCGCGAATACTGTCAGTCACCTCATCTCCTGGCATAACCAAAGATGATCCAGTCAAGGTAGAAGTAAGAGTCTTCAATGCTCGTGTTAACTCCTTCAAAGAAGTGGTCGTGGTATCATTCCAACGGGCCTGATTTTTAGCGTAGTGCTGGAGGTCATTCAGTCATTGGTCATGACGAATGGCGATATCCTGAAGAGCCTTGATAGTATCTGCGTTGTTCACCATGAAGGCAATGGAAGCACCATATTGTTACATAATTTCTGTAAAGGTTGGTAACAAGGAAGAATATAATTGGGAAAGAAGAATTGAGTTTTTCAGTATACTTTTTTATGCCTTAGCTATTATATTCTCTTCTTATTTAGTCTTTTTATGTTCAGTAACAAACAAAATTTGTTAGGATTGTTGAAGGTCTTCTTTCCCTCTCACTTCTACGCCTTCTATACTAATCGGATTCCAAGTTCACACTTTCTTCCATGTCAGCATTCTTTTCCAGTTCATTGGTTCGGTTGTTATGGTTCTGCATGGGAATAGTGGACTTCCACCACAGACCATAACAGTCCACGTCTAGTTGATGGACAATATTTGATTGCAAATTGCGACATTGTTTACAATAAAATCCTAAGCCGTGGTTAAACTATTAGGCGGGTTCAACTTGTCCAAAATACAATTAAGATAATAAATTTTAAAATTTGTTATTAATTAAAAGTATTATAATTTTTTTAATATTTTTGATTAATTTTTAAAAAAAATTCAAATATCAATACTTATTTCGTAATTACCGATACTTAATTTTTTAATAAATTTTTAATTTGAAATAAAATATCAAAACTTATAAAATAAGTATTAATATTTTAAAATATATATATATAATATTATTAAAAAATCTAATATTTTCAATTTAAAGAAAAAATTTTTAATTTATCGTCTTTTCATATCGTATGTTAGAGTCACTCAGACTCTTATTGGTCTATGAGAGAAAAGAGACTCCCGCAGTTTGTTTTTTTTCTTTTCATGTTGCTTATCAAACGGAAGTACATCCAGAAACCTGCAATCGCATTTGTAATGTTCCAGCATACAATAACATCCCCTCTTTTCCGACTGGCTTCCAGTTTCCACCTATACATCTGCCAACAAATTGTATCACTATGGAAAATACCCGCCCATGGGTGACAAAGGCCAGACATTCCCGACCACGGCAGCAAGCATCGTCATCTTCTGTCACGCCATCTATTGCCCTGTCTGTTCTGGTCCCTGTGCCCAGGAGAATTCCCTTGCCATGATGGCCTGTCAGCTCTATAGCCCCACCCGGAATTCATTCTGGGTTCCATGTAGTTCCGTCCTGCCGCATACTCTGAAGATCTGGTTGGACTATTATCTGGACTCCATGATTCGAAACCATCATTGCCCGTGTAATCATTTCCTTCTCGTGCAGGATAGCCTTGTCGGGATTGAGGTTGCATAGATCCTCTGAACGACGACACATTGTTTTGATTACCCTGAGAATGAAGATTAGAACCCAAACTCTGCCCTCCTCTCCAAGAATCAGAAATTGGACCTATGTTTCCCACTGGGAGTCTAGTTGAATATGGATGAGTTTGAAGAGGATCCGATGCATGGGATGGTTGTGGCTGTAGCTGTTGTGGTGTGCGCCGCCGTGACGGCATCGGCATCAATGGAGAGGAAGAATATGAAGAGTGCACTTTTTCAGGTATATGTGAAGGTGCCATGGTTTCGACCCGCATTGAAGGACCAACCGATGATTGTGCTGGAGAATTAGAAGAGAGACCATGGTGTGGAAAAGCAACATTAGTAGAATATAGCTTTTCTGGGGCCATGGCATTTGATTGAGGCAACAACTGTGCCATGGCTGCTGCAAGTTGCTGTGCTAATGATCTGCCACTTTCTTCTTGCTGTGGTGCCACCATGCTAGTAGCGGGAAGCCGTTCGGCCACAGGAATGGCCGTGCCAACTTCAATCGAAGCTTGAGCAACTCTGCTTCCCATTTGACTATGTTGTGAAAATGGGTTCCTGGCAGCCTCCAGTCTCCATCCACTCTGCAAATTATAAAAGCACCATGCAATAAGATTAAACTAATAAACAAATGATAATTATAATGATTACATGCTCCTATAACTATACCAAAATGATGTTGTCAAATCACAGGTTCTCTGAATGTTTAAGTTTCAGGATTGTACAAGAGTACTAATGACGCTGAGGATCCAGACAAATGCCACGTATTGCCATCTGGATACCTGTTGAAGATGCCAATCAATGTTTGGAATCATTCGCTCTTCCACAGGTGGGGGAATGCTCTCATCTTAAAATTAAATTGGTTGCCATCTTGTTTTAACCTTGTAATTTAACCAGGTTTGTTATATTTTATTTCAGTAAATGCAGATTTTCCTACATGTAGATTTTCTTTTTAATTATGTATGAAAATGTGGATCCAGGGATGGCTCTGAATCCTATGACGCACCATTCCAGGATTGCTCGATGGTGTTGGGGACGGAAGAGACACTTCAACCTTCTCTTCCACCTTTTTACCAGTATCAGCCCCACCAGCCTTAATCATGTTTAGCAGCTTCACTGTTTCTTCACTCGACAAGTTACCACCTTGGCCGGAAGTTAAGGCAAAAACCAAAGCTGGGTTTTTCAGCAGTACCGCAACAACTCAAGATCCGGCTCGGCTGCGACATCGGCACAAATTTGGGAGGAAGAAGGTTCCAAAGTAGCTGTTGCGCCATTTACATGTTCAGCCTGGGTGACCTGTGGTTCAGTAGAATCAGTATCAGGTGGCTGTTCGGTTGGGATTTCTGGGGTCAGTGTATCATCATGGTCCATTTCTCGATCCCATGGTTCCTTGGGGCTTGAGGGAATCTCCTGGTTCGTGTAATAGAAAGTTTCCTTCTCTCTGGTTTCTGTTTTTCTGTACATCAACCTCTTTGCTACTCTCACCGGCACCAACACTCCATAGGTCATTGGGTTTTATTTCTGCAAAGAATAGATCAATTAATAAGAGTGACTCCAACAAAATGGACAGAATATTTACAAAAACAGGAAGGTTTAGAGAGGGGGGGGGGGGGGGGGGGAGATCAAATTCAAGCTGTTGGAATGTTTTTGTTGCTTTGTTATCTTACATTTGACTAAAAGGAATGAACAAGGATGTTGAATTATCTTTTTAGCTGAAAATCATAGTTCAATAGTAATTGAATGATTCTAATGACCAAATTAAAAAAAATGGTACTATCACCAACACTGGCTTATAAATACAAAAGCATTAGCGATTAAATTCTCCACTTTTGTTCTATAGCACCATAAATCTGTGACCATCAACCTCCTCTTCAAAATATTCCAAAACCAATGACATATTTGCTTGATGATTTCGATTTCTTAGCATCCAGATCTCAAATTAATAGCATAAAAGAAAAAAACTTGTTTCCATCAGCTTGATAATTGCACCTTGGAATCACTGGTCAGTCAAGATTGAAGAATTAAATGAGCAATCCATTGAAGAATTAAATGCCTGAACTTATATTGGTCAAACAACAGCCTTTTGACAAACATTTGCCATGGTTCAAGGCACAGTTATTTCAAACAGCTAGCATGAGCCTTAATACTCCATAGTTTGATAATGAAAAACAAGTAGAGATTAGACTGACCATTGTATTAGCAAAAGCCTTGGGAAAATTTTATCTAACATGACTAGCCGCCACTAAAGTTTTAAACCGATGGTTTTCATTTTCTCTGGTATACTTTTTGGATGTACAATTCACTCACGTTCTGATGCTCACATCAAATAAAAACAATCAAGGTGCAGAAACTAATTTTTGAAAAGGACCAAAAAACAATATATGCAGTAAATCGGTTCCCAATATTTTCAAATTTCAACAGGAATATTTTCAGCTTGACAGTACAAATATTATCAAATATCAAGAAAGATATTTGTAACGTTTTTTTACTATCAATCTTTCTAGGTAAAGAGGGCTGAGCCGGCATATAGACAACCAACCAAATCAATTCCCAACTTTCAAGCAAAAAGAATAGTTTTCGAAAGGACAGAGATTGCGGGAGAAGGGATGGGGAATTAAAGCATGTAGTCGACATGGTTGCAAAGATGCAATTGAATCTTCCTCCATTGTGGATACTTAAACAACACTCTATCAACTAAAACAGGGTATTAACAAAAAGCAGGAGCTAAAGAAATACATTGATGCAAGTTTACCTGGCGGTATGCGCCATGGGATTTTGACCTTCTGACATTTCTCCCATGGGGATTCCTTTGAAGCCACGGGCTGTTTTGGATCAACAGTTATTTCTGGTTTGTTAGAAGTTTGGGGGGGATGTACTACAGGTTCCATTTGTTCTTCAGGGGGAAGTACTACAGGCTTCTTTTGTTCTTCGGGGGGATGAGAGGGGACTTTAGAAACTGGTCGAGAAATGCTGGTCTTAGAAGGAGAAGGTTTGTTCAGACCTTCACTCTTCACTTCATTCATCCCATTAGGGGAGGAACCAGGTTTCCCATGCTTACCCTGCATATATAGAGCACGCATTTTTGCTTTTTGGATATCATCAGCAGACATAGGGCGACTTTGACTAACAGGTACTGGTCTTGTAGTCTGAGAGTTTTTCCCAGCCACTTTTTGCCCTGGCTGTTCCACTAACTGAACCTTCCTACGTTCCCTGCTATCTGGGGCAAGCTAAGGTACTACACTAAAAGAACTAAACAATTGCATATACACCCTCTTGCATATTTTAAATCAATTAAGATTGGTAAAACAGAAGAATATATAAAAAAAAAAAAAAAAAAGTTCTACCAAACGGATCAAATCTAGCAGCAAATAAATCAGAAAAATCTAATTTCAAAACTTGCATATCCTCAAACCCCTAACCCCAAATAATAATAATAATTGTAATAATAGTCCAAATTCTTAAGGATGAGAAACAATTAATATACAAACACAAGAACTCCAAACTCCAAGGGGAAAAACAGACACCAAAGCTAACTCTTAAATGGTTAGAAAAATAGTTATAACTAACCCAACCTAGAAAATAAATAATGAAGAGGGAAGGGAATGGTGAGTATCAATAAACATAACAAAGCAACGGCAAGGATACAAGAACCAGAAACACCAAGGAGGTTCTTCTTTGTGGAGTCATCTGTAGAGGCTGGTAGCAGTCTCAAAACTTGTGGAGACTCTAATTTCCTGAATGAGCTACTGTCATTATTATCTTCATAATACAAAATACTAAGAATGACAACCAGCATATGAATATCATATACATATATAAATAAATTTCAAACCTGACATTAGAGGTAGCAAGAGTTCCTTCCTGGAAGACCATTAACATTAATTAAGAAACAGCAATCAATCATAAAACCATGTTAACACATTTTATTTAAAATTTCTATACTTACAGCATCATAAACATTTGACTGCCACAAACCATCACTCATAATTTCACAGATACTGTAGTCAGAGAGCAATAATATGAATTAAATTGAAAGAAATCAAGCAAGCATGGGAGGTTAGGTTAAGACGTAAACTTACCTCTGCTTCAGTAACATCTCATTCTGTGTTTCAGTAGAGGACCTCAAGCCATTTGGTTTCTTCGCAGCTTGGATTCTTGCAAACAATTTGCTCCACCGTGATATCAAAAGCCTTGCCCTGTTTGATACGTCTGATCTTCGAATCAGATAAATGAGATCCAGGGTACCACAAAACATACAAATAATACAGCTCAGCAAAAAAACAAAAACAAAAACTATTTTCTCCACAAATGAAGATTATCTACAAGTGCATTTTTATCACATATGGCATGTCATAGTACTTTCTTAACCACTAGGCAACATTTAATGATCAATAAGAAAAACTATATCAATATATCCACTCTAATTTTCCATCAGTTTTCCCTTTATTCTCAGACATTATCAAGGATAAAGTCAGAAACCAAAATCAACCGCTAATGTAGACTCCAGAAGCAAGAGAGACAGCTGATATTAGTCTTCCCAACATTTTACTCTGAACAATTAAGTTCAAATATAGGGAAAGAACAAAGCATTATACCATAAATACTAGCACAGCCAAAACAGAATAAGCTCCCAATAGGCATAAATTATTATCATACATGACACATTGTTAAGGTCTAAGATAATGATCCAACCCAACTAAGACAAGCACAATGATAAGATATTGAGAGGTGAAAGGCAGAAGAAGAATTAAATCCCAACCAACAAAAATGCATACCTGAAAACCTGTACAAACACAGCTTGTTAACACTTTGCAGTATGGCTGACATATGTTCGGGGAAGGCTTTTTGTAGAGGTAAATGAGAAAGAACCTATATTCCAAATATTAAATGTAATATTTGATAAAGTTGCAACTACAGGGACATATAAATCATCTGCTTAGAATCTACTTGTACCTTGAGGACGATCAAGACAACAGTAGTTTGTTCTTCAATAGCAGCTTGACTCAACCATGTTGCTAAAATCATCACACCACCTTTACTTAAAAACCTGCAAGATAAAGAGACACTATTAAATAAAATAAGACAAGCAGCAGTATGCTTCTTTCCGACTGTATTAGGTTTCCTTGATAAGTACCAATATAGTACTGAAGAATTTTGTATCTGCAAGATCCACTCCATGAGTTTTATCTGCCCGGAAAAAGTTTCTTCTTTATGCATCTTCCGGAATATGTTTCCAACAAAATGTTTATCCAACTCATCTATGACAGTAAGAGAATCCTCCTGTGTTGAGCATGATGGAGTTTCTTCAGAATTAACAGGGCCAACAGAGTTTAAGGGAACTGGATCAACCGGTATAATGGCTTCAGACCCAGTTGAGAGTACCCCTTCTGTTTCTTTACAAGCATTAGATCTTAAGGCTTTCTCCCTAGACAGACGAATTTGCTTTCTCACCCTAGTGAGTTGGCTATTAAAAAAATCACGCACCTACAATTTAACATTGGTCGATCAAGGTGGTATGATTGGAAGCAAGATTGTATTGAAACATATAATGAAAAGTTGGAAGTAGATATTTGAATTTACAACAATACCTAAAAGGATGATACATTAAAATAGAACCAAACCGATTCATAATATCTCGTACATCATTGGCCAAAGGATATGGGACAAGACTTAATGTATAAAGTACGATAAAATATTAAATATACATATACCTGTGTGACAGTAACACCAAATTGAGCACTAATCTCACGGGATTCTTTCTTGGTAATCGCATCTTTGATGGAAAACACAGCTTGCATATACTTCACAGCCTTGGGGTTTAGCAAATCTCTTGGTCGTTTCCCTGGGAAAAGAATTCAATGTTTTAGATAGCAATATAATAAACCACGTCGCAACCCATAAAAATATTACCCATTCTACATTAGGAAATAATTATCGCATCAAGAAGCACAAATGAAATCAGTCGAAGACAACGATCTCAAAATAATTACAGAACCATAAGTCCATAACCATGCCGTCGCTAGAAAGGTCTAACGTAGCTCCCAACAGTATCTCAACTGACCCCACAAAGCAACTTTAGCAGACACTCACCAATTTTTATGGACAAAGCACCAGCTGCCTGCAAAATGGCGAATAAAAAGTTTAAAATATTGGACTTCATGGTTTGATTTTGGTCAACTCCAGCCAAAGGGAGAAAGAAGACATGATTTTGGAATGACGAACCATTTCTTGGGCGAGAGGGTTGACGCCAGTGAGTTTGCATTGTGTAACAACAACGTTCTGAAGCTGGTCGATCTGGCTGTGGAATAGCTCCCTATGAATGTCTATAAACTTTTGAATTGAGTCCACAGTGCTCCCAATCTCTAGCTCTGCCAGATTCTCTTTCAATACGTCCATCGCCTATGCTCCAGATTGATAAATCTAAGCTCCATGCACCAGATCGATGACCTAACTCGCATTGGAGTTCAGGGCATCAGTAATTAGGAGAAGAGAAATGATTAAAATGTCAAAACTGTGTTTGTTTATCCGTTTCACACACGAATTGCTAGGGTTAGGGTTTTGTAATTTAGAGAGAAAATCGAATCGAGAAGAGAGAGAGTAGCGAATAAGGGTGCAGACGAGATATTAGGGATGGTAATATAATCGTAATCATATCGGAAGAAAACAATTTAATTCAAATATGATTAAAAATTTCAAATTCGAATCGAAATAAGGTTTTAGTATTATGGGAGATAAATCGAATATAAATATTGTTATGATCTGATTCAAAATCAATCTGAATCCGAATAAAAATATTGAAATTCTTTATACTTAAAACATTCGAGTTGTTACCTTAATTTATTTTCTATTAAATTGTAATATTTGTTAAGATTTGTTTGTGATATAAATTTAAAAATATTTGTTTGATAAATTGTTTTTCCATTTAAAGATATTTGTTTGAGTTGTTACTTTAAAAAATAATTGGATTTGGATTTTAGATATTTTATTAGATTAGAGTTGGATTTATGTAAATGGATTTGGATTCGGACTTAAATTTTTTTAAAAGTCCGATCATTAATTAAATTAGATTTAAACTTTATAAGGTCTGATTCATCGCCGACTAGATACAATAGTAAAGCTCAAAAATGGTTAACAACTCCGATGACCACCAAATTAAATGAGTATTTATTTTGGTCATTAAATTATCTAATTCGTCAATTAAGTCACCAAATTTATTAAATCAACCTATTTTAACCATTATCGTTAAAAATTAATGAAAGGTGATGAGGTGATGACTTGGCAATCAACAAAATCTTATAAAATTATATATTTAGTCTATATTTTTATCTATTATATTAATTTATCATAATTTTAATTTAATTCTTAAAATTAATCAACCAAATAGATGATGATATCTATTATCATCCCGATTAAATAATTTATTTTATTTTTAATTTATTTTATTTTATATATTTCTCCTTGACGATGACACATGCAAAGAAAATTATAAATAAAAGGAAGAGAACTTACTACTTAATATAGGATTTAAACCCACGACTCCAAAAATATTAATTCAAGCCAACTTCATAAAGACGTGAGTTGTGATATGAATTATGCCATTAAATATATATTATTATTATTATAGTAAATGTTAGAAAATAAAAAATAAAAATAAAAAATAGAGAACTCGAACTTAAATCATTAAGATATTTAAAATCATACAAACCATAAAAAATAAGTATTTGATTTAACATATTTGAGTATTTTTTATTAAATTAAATATGTAAAGTATTTTTTAAATCGAATATATTAAATTGAATATTAAATCTAACATTTTTAAAATAGTTTTTAAATATTTGGTTTAATTTAAACATAAAAATATTAAATACTTGATTAAAAATATTTAAATTAAAATATTTAAATATTTAAAATATTCAATTTAAATATTTAATTTTAAATATTTGAATATTTGAGTTTGAATATTTAAAATATTTGATTATGTTAAATCAAATGTTTAATATTTTTAATGGTTTGTGTGATTTTAAATATCCCAAGTGATGTAGATTTGAGTTCCCAAGTGATTTGAAATATTCAATATCACTGTCATGTCCTATGTATTTGGGTCTAAATTAATGTCGCCTTCACCGTTAGGTTTTAGAACGATGCACAGGGATCGTTTGGAATTTTTTGGTGTTATTCATAATCTTGGTTCTTTTTGCAGGTTCTGATTTCAAGAGTTCTTCTAGAAGTTTGATAGAGATTACTAAGTTTGGGGGTTCTGGTGGTTTGTTTCTTTTACTTTGTGGTCATTCTTGGAGGTTTATTCCTTTGGTTGTTTTTTGGGTTATAGGTGGTTAGTTCCTTTGGTTATGAGATACTGGTGCACGTTTTGGGTGTTTTGTTTCCTTCGTTTTTGAGTGTGTAATTTCTTTGTTGGTGCGGTCCTCTTGTTATTCTTACACTGGATGGTGATACTCTGCTGTCCTTTTGTAATTTCTTTCGTTTGGATGCTTGGTCTGAGACTCCAAGTGGTTGGAGAAGATGAGTTGATTAGAAGGAATTTGGTGGTTCCAGCCTGATTAGATTTTATTATGGATGATTTTTTGGATACGCATGATTTTAGGGGTGAGAGAAGTTATATATGGTGTATTCCAATTATGTCCATAATTATTTTTCCCAACTGGCAATTAAGGGGTTTCCCTTCCATTTTAAAGGATAATGATGTGTGGCTGAGATGGTGTCTTTATCATTGGGTTTTTAAGAGGGATGGGTTTGTTATTTCTCTCTCTCTTCAAGGGTATTTTCGGGTTTTGCTAACCATAGATTTTAATTTATTCCCTTTCCTCCAAGGTCGACAATTTGGGTTTTTCCTTCAACGCCAGATTGAGTTCTCTGTTTATTCTTGTTCTGGGAGTTTTTCTTACGCCTCTCTTTGTTGTGTCATTCTCTATAAAATGGCTGATGAGGTTGCTAATTTATTGGAGAGTTTAAATTTTACGGAGGATGAATTACTAGATATTGGAGTGTCTCATTCTTTTTCTTCAACGGTTTCTGGTGATGTGAATAGATGGGTTGTGGGAAAATTGGTCTCTAACAATTTGGTCGATGGTGATAAGCTTATACGGGTTTTCTTTTCAGTTTAGAAGGATACACCCCTTGAAGACGCTTCTTTAATTTGTCCAAATATTTTTCTTTTCAAGTTCAAATCTCAAGATTTCTTAGAATCAGTTCTAAACAGATGCCCATGGATTTTTGATGGGGAGCTTCTTGCCCTTAAATTGTTTGCTTAGCCCACAGGAATACAATTTTAGTTTGTTACCTATTTGGATTCGCATTTATAATATTCCCCTTGGTTATCTGTCGTATGAAATCGGTGAAAGTATTGGGGATTCCTTTAGAGAAACGTTGGCTATTGATTTGAGATGCAATGCTGAAACTCAGGGTATCTACTTACGTCTACGAGTCGAAATTGATTATTCTAAACCATTGAAGAGATGTGTGTCTGTCGGGAAACTAGCTGATGGGAGGCCACGAATCTGTTTCGCTCGTTTCTGTTTTTGGTGTGGATTAATTGGTCATGACGTTGTGGTTTGTTCGTCAAAACCTACTGGTGAGATTTTATCGTTTCAATATGGGGATTAACTGAGGGCAATTAGTGACAGACAACAACAATATGGTCAGGGTAATAAACGCACGGGTATTGTCTACTTTCGGAAAAGATGCAACTCAAGTCTGGTAGGTCAGAAAAATTTTGTTGAAAGTGGAAGAACTTCTGGGATGCAATCTGAGTATGTTGCTGAGAGTGGTCGAGGTTTTATTCCATCTGCTGCTAGAGGGAAAGCTGTAGTTCTGTCTGATTTGAAGAATAGAAGTTCTAAAAGAATATTGCAGGAGAAAAACGTGTTTGTTGATCAGCTTGTACAAAAGAAGCTTAAAAGCAAAATTGATGGATTGTCAGAGGGTGAGAACTCATCTTTGGATGTCGTACCTTTTTTATCGGTGGAGGCTGTTAATCAGCCCCGCCGTGAGCCAAGAAACTCCTATGTTGGAACTGTCGTGGGCTGGCCAACTCGCGAACAGTTCAACATCTGAAAAGGTATGTGGCCAGGAATAATATTTCCTTAGTTTTTATATCAGAATCATGGTTAGTAAAAAAATAAAGTTGAGAATGTTAGAAGAAGTTTGGGTATGACAGGAGCTTTTGATGTAGAGAGAGGTGAAAACTGTGTTGGGTTACTTTTTGATGTGGAAAGATGATATAATGGTCAATTTATTGTCCTTTTCTAAAGCTCATATTGATGTAGAGGTTATTGATGGTTCTAATACTTTCCGTTTTATTGGCTTTTATGGAACAACTGATAGAGGGAGGAAAAACGAGGATTGGTTACTGTTGGATAGATTGAGAGGAAATTCTTCTTTACCGTGAATTATTGGGGGTGATTTTAATGATATTTTGGATCATAATGAAAAGGTGGGTGGCAGAAGGAAGTCTATGGTGGATATTGATAATTTTAGGGAAGCTTTGGATCGAAATGGTCTTTGGGATATCAAGCCTTCGAAGGGGTGGTTTACGTGGCAAAGAGGTGAAAGTGTTGAGTAAATTAAAAAATGTTGGCTCTAAACTATCTGTTTGGCAAATAGCTAAGAGGGTGCGGGATTGTAAAAGAAGAAAAGAGTTAGAGGAAAGAGCTGATGAGATCATTCAAATGCCTATCGATGATGACCTTTTGGAGGAATTAAATATTGTGAGAAAAGAATTAAAAGGCCTACTGGATAAGGAGGAAATGTATTGGAGACAAAGATCAAGAATAAAATGGTTACGGGAGGAAGATCGAAATACAACTTTTTTTCATACTTACGCAAATGGGCGAAGAAAGAAAAATTATATTAAGGGTATTATGGATGAGAATAGTGTTTGGCAAGAAGGGGTGGAAGAGATTTTTGCGGTTGCTAGGGGTTTCTTTCTTAATCTCTATCATTCTTCTAGAATGTTCTCTTCGGATCAGATCTTGGATGCTATTGAGACGTGCATAACACCGGAGATGAACAATACACTTTGTGCGGGATTCACGGTGGAGGAAGTCCAAAAAACTTTCTTTCAAATTCACCCTAATAAAACACCTGGTATTGATGGTATGTCTTCTGCCTTTTTTCGATCCTTTTGGTCTGTTTTAGGTTCTGATTTTCTCTCTTTGTGTTTGGATCTACTTACTGGTAAAGTTTCTATGTCAGAAGTTAATCAAACTGTGTTAGTTCTCATTCCTAAAATTGATAACCCTAGTCTTTTGAAACAATTTAGACCCATTAGCTTGTGTACTGTGATTTATAAGACTTGTTCCAATGTACTAGTTAATAGAATGAAGAACATTATGCCTGTTTGCATTGCTGAGAATCAAAGTGCTTTTGTGCCTGATCGTTTAATATCTGATAATATTATGATTGCTCATGAGTTACTGAATTACCTTAGGAGCTCCAAGAATGGTCCAAATAAAGAGGTTGTTATTAAGTTAGATATGTAGAAAGCTTATGATAGAGTGGAATGGAGTTTTCTTAGGGATGTGATGTTGAAAATGGGTTTTGATAGGTATTGGGTGAATCTTATTATGAGGTGTGTTACTTCAGTCTCTTATTGCTTTCGTATTAATGGTTGTGTGTCTGATTTTTTCACTCCTGATAGAGGTTTACGACAAAGGGACCCAATATCTCCTTATTTGTTTTTGTTCTGCACTCAAGGTTTATCAGCTTTATTGTTGAAGGAACAAAGTAGGGGAAGGATTAAAGGGGTTAAGGCTAGTTTACGTGGACCAAAGGTTAATCATTTATTATATGCCGATGATTGTCTTTTGTTTATTAAAAACTCAGAAGCCGAAGCGAGATGTTTAAAAGAAGTTTTAATTGAGTATGAAAGAGTTTCTGGACAAAAGGTGAATGTTGATAAATCTTATGTCTACTTTAGTAAGGTATGTTGGAAAGTTGTAAGCAGAGAATTTTGAGTGTTTTAAATATGAGTAGGAGAAGGATTTAGGTAGTTATTTGGGTCTTCCTTTAATTGTTGGCAGAAATAAAACCGAGGCTTTGGGGTTTCTTTTGTGCTAGAGTGGATAAGAAAGTTAGAGGGTGGACTAAATTTTTTTATCTTTTGGTGGTCGAGAGATCTTGTTAAAATCTGTTGCTCAAGCTCTTCCTACTTATGCTATGATGTGCTTTCTTCTTCCCGATTGTATTATTGACCCTATGATTGCTTCCATGAGAAAGTTTTGGTGGTCTGGAATGGCAAATAAAAGAGGTTAGGCCCATGTAGCTTGGTCGAATCTGTGCAAACCAAAGAAAGATGAAGGTTTAGGATTTCGGGATATGAAACTGTTTAATATTGCCTTACTTGGTAAACAGATTTGGAGATTAATCATTAATAAAGAATCCTTGTGTTTTAAAGTTTTGTCTGCTAAATACTTTCTTGATGGTCGTGTTCTTAATGCTAAATTAGGTGATAAACCTTCTTTTATCTGGAGAAGTATTTTTATTGCAAAAGAAAAACTAAAGGAGGGTTTCTATTGGAGGGTGGGGATTAATAGTGAGACTAATATTTTTAAGGATACCTGGGGAGGAGATAATTGCATTTCTTTCTCGGATTCTTATATGGATGCTGTTAATCCTATAAAATGTCATGAGTTTATGATTTCAGGTAGAAATCTTTGGGATAAGAGGAAAGTACGACAAGTCCTTTCTTCTACTGATGCTGCTGTTATTTTAAATTGTCCTATTGCAAATGATCTTTCTGATGTTTTGGTATGGGGACACCATCATTCCAAAGTTTTTGTCACTCGTTCTGCTTACAGTTGGCTTCAATGTAGATAATGTTATACGAGATTCTTCCCCTCTTTGGCGAGCTATTGCTAAATCCCCTACACTCCCAAAGGTGCGACTTTTTGGTTGGAGACTTGGCCATGAAGCTATTCCTACTGGGGAAAAATTAGTTGCTACTGGTATTGGTTCAGGTTTATGTAGGATTTGTGAAAGAGAAGAAGAAACTTTAATCCATGCTCTTCGTGATTGTTGTCATCTGAAGGATGTATATGAGTTAAGTGGTTTAACTTGTTTTGTTTCTCAGGGAAACTTTAATAATTGCAAAGCTTGGATGAAAACTGTTGTAGGCTCAGTTGATTCTTCAACTTTCACTCTCTTTTTAACTATTTGGTGGAACTTGTGGAATAGAAGAAATAATTTTGTGCATAATGGTGTTCTTCTCTCTGCTAAGATGGTTGTGGATTATTCCAAGATCATTGCTTCTGACTTTTTGCAAGCTAATGAATTGGTTTCCCCTTTGGTGTCTTGTAGCAGATCTATTAGATGGAAAGCTCCTCCTGCTGATTCTATAAAAATAAATATTGATGCTGCATTAGATCCCAGCTCGGGTATGGCTGCAATTGGCATTGTTGCTAGGAATAACCATGGTCTTATGATTGATGGTTGTGCTTATAAACTTCAAGGTGCTCATTCCGCAGAAAATGCTGAGGCGATGGCTTTTGCAGAAGGGTTTCGAATGGATGACAAATGATTGGAAGTCTGTTTTGATAGAAGGAGATTCGATGGTTATTGTCAATAAATTACATGCTGCTCAACTTGATTTATCAGTGGCTCTTGCTCTCTAAAGGATGCTCATAGACTGTTGTATTGTTCTTCCTATTTCAATGTGTTTCATGTTAGTCGTGTGGCAAATAGAGTTGCTCACAATTTAGCTCGTTGGGCTTTATCAGTTAATGAACCGTTTTATTTTTCTTTAGATGTTCCTATATGTATTGAACAAGTTATCTTGGAAGATGCTATTTATGGTTAATAATAGAGTTGTTTATTTCAAAAAAAAATATTCAAGAAAAAAATAAGGACCACAAAGGTGATTTACCCAAAGGTTTCAGACCCAATTGAATCAAAATAAAAATTTAAGGATAAAATTTAAAAAAATATATTTAAAAATTAATAACTGAAGACTGAAATGTAAAAAAAACAAAAAAAAAACAATGGTGTCTGTCGACATAAAAATAAGATAGACAGAAAAATTTATTGACACAAATAACCCATTTTTCTTTCAAAAAATATACTATATAAATTAAAAAATACATTGTCATTTTAACCTTTTATTTCTAATAAACAGAGCCTTTTGAAGAACGGATGAAAGTTTATTCATAATGCAAAAGAATTTTATCCCACATTGAATGAAAAATTAGCATATAAAAGGTATTTATAGTATTTATTCTTTCATCTTTTATTGGGGTTTTTTAACTCATTAATTTATTTAGTTATCTCTTATATTCTATGTAGCAGAAAACTTTTCTCTCACGACTAGTCTTAATTTTGAGTTTAAGAATTTAGTTTATGATTTAATGTTTTAATATTAAAGTTTAAAATTTTAGTTTTTATAGTAGAATTAACTATACTTGTAAAAAAAATTTATCATTAACATAATATAATTATACATGTTGGAAAAAACAGTGAGAAATGACCAACTTTGAGACATGTTTTGGAACAAATAAGGAGTTTGTTGGGAATAAAGTAAGAAGGTAATAAAGTAAGAAATGAGAAACTCTCTTATCTCATATCGATGGGATAAAATAAAGTGGGAAGTGTTTATATACATTTATTCACATAGTTGTCATTAAATTACTTGACTCTTGGGTTGGGGTGCACGATGTGGGCGATGCGAATATTTAAATCGATCGGACCCTTCGTGGGCTTGCGAATATTTTATTTAATTTATTTTTTAATATCTAAGAAGAGCTTGTATTCTACTGAAATACAAAATAAGAAGAAGTTGAACTTTTCTTGAATTACGAATATTAATCAGATAATACGGAGATAATGTTGATTATCCTTTGAATATTTGAATTTAATTCATTTTAAAATCAGATAATGTGCATTATCCTCTGAATATTCGAATTTAATTTAAATTAAACTTCACACTTGTTTGCCCTAAATTTTTCCTATAAATATGAATGAAATCTCCAATTTTTAAATATCTTTGAAATAACGTTTTCATTCTATCATTTTATTTCGGTGATTGACGAAGATAGAGTAAAAGCTCGGGATCTCTATAGCTCGTGTTAGTGTTGAAGACCTTGCATGATATGATTACCCGTATAGTTTCATGTAAATTTAAGGATGTTCATTGACGGAGCCGCATCATGTAGCATAGAGGTTATTAGACCTTATTTGATTTGTTGTGGTACGAGATTAGAGAGTGAAATTAGATTTTTATGGAGTTGATATAAAATCTTTTCACGAAAATATTAAAAATCTCACTTGATTTGTTGTTGAAGATTTTCATGAAAATATTAGACCAATACTATTTATATTATAACGATATGAAAATTTTTCGTACCTTAAAATCTATCGATCCCGTTATATGAAAATTCTAACTCGATCATAGTAAATTTTATGGTAATAAGTCATAATAATTCACTTTTTGATAACAAAAAAATACTTTTGATTAAAAAAAACTACAACTACATATCTCTTCAAAAACTTTCTTAATCTAATTAAAAAATACATGTGAAAATAATGATAACAAATAAATCAAGAACATATTAGGGGTGATAACGAGACGAGCACAAGCCTGGCCAAGCTCGGTTTGTGCGAGCTTGAATTTTTAGGTTCGGGTTTGGCTTGAAAATAATACACTTGGACTCGACTCGGGTTCGTTAGGCTTGACTCGACTCAACTAAAAAAAAGATAACTTTATTATAATTTTTTATAAAAGATAGGGCCTCGTTGAAAGGAAAAAAGTGCCCAATTTATTTTAGTTGTTTTATTTTTAGTGAATTTCTCCTATATTTATTTTATTGCTTTTTCTTTTGTTAAAGAAGTTAATTTTAGTATATATATGTAACATATATACAAAATAATTATTCCGAGCTTATTCACGAGTTTTTCGAGCCGAGCTTGGGTAAGCTTGGCTCGACTCGTTAAAATTTCGAGCCTAACCCAAACCTGAATCAAACTCACTCAATCCGAACTTTAATCGAACTAAATCTAAGTAACTCGCGAACCATTATTACATACCATCATAGTACAGTTGAAGAACAACCAAATAAAACCTCAAAAATACCCCCATGTCAAGCTACCCATGAGTGGAGCAAGCCAAGAACCTAGCCGATTAAAAAATAGTTGCATCAACAATGATCGAGATGAGAAAATTATTTATTTCCCCCCCAAAATGAGAAAATTATATAGTTTAAGGTTGATTTATTATTTATAAACGGTAAAAAAGTTTAAACTGTTTACGAAAATGTAAGATTATTTGATATATTATTGAATGAACTGTTAGTAATAATTTTTAATTAAATAATTTATTTACAATCATTATAATATATTTGTAATAAAATTTTAATTGAATACTCTATTTATAATTTTTTTAAAATGACATTTATTATTAAGCTCGTAGTTAAGTGACCTTAGGATGAAGCTTATCGTATATTAAACTTACAAATACTATTTCTGAAACTATAATCTAATATTTGCAAGCATCACATTCACAATCCGATTAATATTAAAATATCTGAATTTTATTAATTAAATTAATTTAAAGCGTTTAAAAATTACTTAATATGTAAATAAATATTTAAACTATATATAATTTTTTAAAAAAAAAATTTAAATGTAATAAAATATTTTTTTGATAAAATAAATATCAACCGTTTATATTATTATATTTTAAGTATTTAATAATTAAAGACCGTTTAAAAATTATTATTCAAACAATATTTAAAATGTAACAATAATTTTAAATATTTTAAATTATTAATAACTTTTATTTTAAAAAAATTCAAAAATCTTTAAATTTTATAAAATAACCCCTAAACCTCTAAAATATCTAAAACCTCAAATTGTCATCGCTTTTGAATAAGTTTGAGTTTTGAGATATTTTATAAATTTAGAGATTGTTTTATAAATTTGATGAATTTTGAAATATTTTTTTAAAATAAAACTTTTAGGGTAAAATATTTTGTTTTAAGTTTTTTATTTAGAAAATAGGAAGCTGTTATGTTCTGATTAATTACCGTATTTGTTTAATAAAAAATAATTTCTAAATTTCTAAAATTAATTATTTAATATTATAAAATAATAATTCAAACACCTAAATAATTTTTAGGTGACATTATTTATTCACTTAATTTTATATTATTTCTTTAGAATTTGGTTAATTCTGTCTTCTTTCTCTTGCTCTTTGCCTTCCTCTTCTTAGTTGCTGCTTCATCGGAGGAAGAATCGAGACCCTCTTCAATCCCTTCTCATCTATTATCGTACCTGATCTACGGTAAAAAAAAATCTTAATTTCTTCTTTTAGGAATTTTTATTTACTTTCAACATTGGAATTTAGGGTTTCATTCTATTTTCAATCCTTTTAACAACATAATAGCTCTGCTGCTTTTGATTCATAACTGTTTCGAATCCAATTTTCTGTTCCCCGTTTACCCTTTTTATTCAAATTCAATTCAGAAACGAATGAAAGATTAGGAGGATTCGTTTTTCTTTTACATTCTATTGTCCCTCTTCTCTGCTTTAACGATACCCACACTACTAGCCTTGATTTTGCAATGACTTTTGCTTTCATCTGGAAGCTACAAAATCGATGGCCATTTACGGTGTTCAAATTCGATGATTTAAGAGCCTCCCGCGACTTGGTTCAGAAGCTTTCGATACCCGAGGAAACTAAAAAGTTCGTTTTTGCCGTGAGGATACCCAACTCTCAGTCTGTCATTTACATGCTTTCTGCTCAGAATTTATCTGAAAGGTCAACTGCTGATGCCCAGTGTCTTATTAGGGAAGTTAGACCCGATGCTGTTGTTGTCCAGGTTGGTAATGCGGCTCTGTCTGATATTCTGTCTGAAGATAGTCTTGTTGGTAATACTGTTCCCACTTCCTCATTTGAAGTACTCAAACGATGCTTTGTTGATAAGATTAACAAGGATCAGTATGATGATGTGGCTGGCAAATTGGTTTTGAGAGAGATATTTGGTGTTGGTTTTCATGGCCATTTCTTGGATGCCAAGATGGCGGCGAGGGAGGTTGGTTCAGCTTTTATAGTGCTCGAATCGACTGTTGGTAATAATTTTCTTGCATATGATTCCTCGAAGGAAGTTGAGTCAGGAAGCAAAATTCAGGTCCAGTTAGTAGTTTGGTTCCACAAAAAGGTACTTCAGTTCCCATTTCAAGTATTTTGAGGAGGTTCTGCATAACCAATGATGTTCAGTCACAGATGGTGAAGTTGCTATCTTCAGATATAGATTTATTGGATTCAGGTTCTGTTTCTGAGGTCAGGTCGAATGAAATTCAGCCAACAGGGAGCTATGAGACTCCACCATTTGCACAATCAATTTATCCACTGCTTTTGGATCTGCATGATATATTTGTTGATCTTCCTTCGATTGGAAGAGCTCTAGCGCTTTCACAAAAGCTGCTTTTGGATGTAAACAGAGGGGAAGTAGTGGATGCCAGGATAATGTCCGAAGTTTACACTTTCAGAATTGCTGTTGAAGCACTGAGAATTGCACTTAACAATGCTGGCCAGCTACCCATTGAGAAATTACGAAATGGTAGCACATCTGAGATTGCTTTTTCTGAGCTCCACATTGAGGAAAAGTCGCATGCAATCCTTGCACAGGCTCTTCAAAGTCAGGCTAAGAAATTCAAGACTGTAGTAGCTATCGTGGATGCTAGTAGCTTGGCAGGTCTCAGAACAAATTGGAACACCCCTGTTCCTGCAGAGGTCAAGGATTTAGTTTCCAATCTTGTTGTAGATGATGTAGGTGATGGGGAAACCTCAAACCACACTGACAATAAGCGGTTGTTATCTAAGAAACCTGTGGTAGCGGTGGGTGCTGGTGCTACAGTTGTTTTAGGAGCATCATCTATCTCTAAAGCTATTCCTGCATCAACCTTCATGAAGGTTGCGACTATGAATGTACCTGCTTCACTTAAGCTAGTTATGTCTCAGACCCAAAAGGTAGTAGGAATTGCTCTTGGTAAAACTCTTGGTCCTTCAAAATTGGTGGCCCCTGGACTTGTTAGTTCTGGAGCAAATTCCTCTCTCTTCAAGGCAGATGCTTCTGCTGAAAAAATCCGCACAGTGGTCCATGGTGTTATAGCCTCAGCTGAAAAAACCAGTTTTTCAGCCATGAAAACAGCATTCTATGAAATAATGAGGAAAAGGCGGGTGCAACCAATTGGAATTCTTCCTTGGACTACTTTTGGGTGTAGTATTGCAACTTGCTCAAGCTTGCTTTTATATGGAGATGATATTGAATGTGCAGCCGAGTCTCTTCCTGCAGCACCCTCAATTGCCAGTTTGGGTCGTGGGATTCAGAGTTTACAGCAGGCATCTCAGGCAGTGAGGCAGAAAGATGACAACAGAATACAAAAATCTATAGAACGCTTAATGTACAGGAAGAAGAATGTAAAGATGCAGTAGGCCTGATTCTTGCATTTTAATTATTGTATACCAATAAGTATTTGGTAAAGTGATGCCTGAAGTAGAGATAAGAAAGATTGCTCCGTGCATAAAAGTTCATTGCAGTGATTGCTTGTTACTTCATGATTCATGACGGTTTAAGGCAACTATTTTGTCTTTTCAAGTTTTGTTATTATATTAGTTATAGTAATAACATTATACTTAAATAAAAGCAGGATTTAAGTTTGTCCATCATTTTGGTAACTTTTGACATGGCTTCAAATTTGGGTTAGTTATGTACTTTGTTTAGTTGATGTTGCTTAAGCTTGGAAGGAAGTTGAGGTTTTCTGAAATTGATATACACTAGGCTAGGATACTGAACATTTGTTTCTTTCTTCTTTGCCTGAATCTGTATAGTGCTTATGCCGGAACTATAACATGTGGAAAGCCCTTACACACTCAGATCTGCCGTTCCTTTTCTCTGTACAGTCCATTCCTGAAAAACTCAGAAGCATGTTAAAAGGGCCATGAAGAAAGCAAATCTTAATGTTTCCTGGAGCTAAAAAGAAGAGCTGCCCGAAGGGGATTCACAAGCAAACCTACTATCAAGGATGAACGTTCTAGCTGAACCTCTAGAACCTTTCTTGCCTATTGCAGCCGATGTGACAAATGCTAAAGAAATCAAAGGTGAGACTGACTATCCCTTTGAGCAAATTTTGGATTTTTCTCTTAAAGAGAGAAGGGCATTGTTTAGAACACATTAAAGCTTCTTTAAGATGCATTACTTTAATATCATATTTTCTGTTCTGTTACCTATCCCCTGCAACGTCTCAGTTTTTACTGTGTGTCAAGACGTAGCAATATGCTTTACCTTTCTGTAGCTGATTATCTTTACTCATATCGAAGCTTCTGGTGATCTTTCCTCTAAACTTCGAAGTTGAGAGGATCATCATGTGACTACTTGATCGGAACTTTTGATCTTAAGAAGGGAAAAAGTTCTCTGAGTAACTTACTGAGCCTTGATAGGTAGACATGGCTCATGTTACTGCACCTTAATAAATTTACCCATTTTGTGATATTCTCTTTATATAGTCTTTTGGTATTTTACCGCTGTTAAGTGTTAACTACATACAAAAACTCAATACATATGTATATAAATGATTTTTCTTGGTGAGCTGTTTCTTTACTGTGTGAGCTAATTTTAATTTTCTAATAATGTTAACTGACATGCATGCATACAAACATATATAAGTACATATGTATTCATCCTGTAAGCTTGTCTTGTGATTATCAGTTTTCCTGTGATGCATTTGAAAAACTCAAGTGCTAGACTCCTAGTATTCTATTATGTGGCCTTTTTGGGCCAATTTTCATGGTTTTAGTAGATGTCTTTATGGTTGAACTTGTGACACTGTTATTGCTTGATCCAGCCGTCTGCAGTTTCGACATTGACATATTAGTGACATGAGAATCATAGGCATCTATGATCTGCCTGTGCTGTTACTTGTAACGGCAGTAACAAACAATACCTCAAAACTTGGTACTTCAGATTCATCCCTATTGTTATAGCTCTTTTAGTATACTACACCATAGATCATATATGTGGAGCTTTTACACATAAAGACGGTTGCATATTAGGATAATATTTCTCCTCCCTGTATTACGGGATTTTTAGACAACTTTATTGAAGATTTGATAATTGTTTATTGCTATAAAATACAGAATTGAAGAGCAGTAATGAGATCCCATAGAAAAAGGCTTACAATTTTATTGTACAAGTGTGGGTGTGATTATACATTGGGGCGAAACAGTAATGAAGTGGTGGGGAAGAGGTGATATTTTGGCACCATAGCAACCTGAAACGCTGAAACACAAAAAGGTTACCTTGTAATCAGCAGTAATCAAAGGGCCTAACAGCCTAACAAATCAATCCAGAGCACTAGAAATTGAACGTTAACTGCCAAATTCAACAAAGAGAGATGTCAAACCGAAATTATTATAAACTCAAATTAAAATCAAATCAAACTTAAATCGAAATTAAACTGATACAAAATAACTTGAATTAAATCTAAACCGAATAACCAATGTGTCACCTTTTAAGTGTGTCACCTTTTAATTGTATTGTTTTTCAATCCAATTTTCAGAGTCAAAAAGTTAATTTGAGAACAAAAAAATAAATAAAAATAAAACATGTAGCTTTTAGGTTAAAAGTGTTTTTTAGATTTATTTGAAAAAATATTTTTAAAAATTAAAAATTTTAACTTTTTAGTTTTTTTCAAAAATATTTTTAAATAAATTTACTCATATATTATTGTTTATATCATTGATCCTTTTAGATTTAAAATAAATATTTTATCTACTTAAAATTTTTTAACAATTATATTAAATATTCTTATTAAATCAAACAATCTAAAGTACTTTTTAAAAATACATTTCTAGCATATTTTTTAAAAGTAATTCTAAATTTTTCCTAAACTACAATTTTTTTCCCACATTAGTCATTGAACGGTTGATTTTGGCATATTTTAGTCGTTACAATGACGTGACACAATTAAAATATCGGTTAAAAGAATATGTTTGGTTTATAAAAAAAATAATTATTAAAAATAATAATTTTTTGAGATTGAGGAGTATTATTCTTCCTTCAATAATTTTTTTTCGATGATGAGAATATTGTTATTCAATTTGATTTTTTAGGTATTATATAATTCTTTTCTCTTTAAATAATTTTGCCAACCTCAAAGATATTCCTCAAGATTATAAAAGAGAATTGACATTCAATAAAAATAACAATAATATTTGATTACTATAAGTGTGTTTTATTACCTATCAAAAGCATGATGAGCAGCTTGAAGATGAGAGATGATCTCTCCTACAAAGATAAGCATTTGCGAGTTGAGACATCCAAAATTCAGAACCATATAAAGATATGTTCATGGTACATAAAATATTTAAAATTAAAATGGTTAGAAACAATAGTAAGCTAGAGCAGCTGCATTTTCAGTAATTAAATAAACAGTGTATGAATATAAAGAATATCTGCAACCTTGTTTGAATCTCTACCACTGTATTATTTTCATATAAACTATCACAGGTACGGCAGAAGTTGACCTGTGAAAATCCCGATAACAAAGGTGAAACTGAAGAACACAAAGTACCAAAAATAGAAATATAAAAGGGTAAGGGAAGGTGAAAGAATATATGCCCATTTTTACTTTTTAAAGCAGGAATCTCAAGAGTAGCAAACCTGAGACTGCCAACTGCTATGATCTGGTCCATAGTGTTTTAACCAATAAAATCGCAGTCCCTTTGCCATGAGCTGCTGCATATCACAGTAGTTGTCAACGAAGTATCTTAGACAGATGGAGTAAAACTGCCTCTACAAAGATCAGAGCAGAATCGTCAAGTGAAGCTAATTTGGGATCTGTTATGAACAAACGCGAGAAAAGTACGTTGCAAAAATTTAAAGACTAGATGAAGAAGAAGAAGAAGCTTTAGATTTGCAGAGAATGAGGAAAATCTGGATTTTTCTATGCCCTTAGGCTTACACACATGCTTTATTTATAATCCATTCTCTAAGATAAGACAAAATCAGTTAGGTACGTTGGCATCCTCCTTTCCCTCCTACTCTTTCGTAGCTCTCCTTGGTCTGGTCCATCCGTTGGTTCCGCATTTGTTAGGGATGTTGCTGTGACAGTATCCCCGCCTGGGAAAGCAACCTTGTCCTCAAGGTTGGATGCTCCACAGACAATAGAAATGTTCTCACGCATTAATGGCAAAGGAATAATTTGTTGCAGTGGTCGCCCGATGCATGGTTTGAGTTGAGAAATATGAAAGACGGGATGAATCCTTGTTGATCCGGGCAAGTCAAGCTTGTAAGCAACTACTCCAATGCGTTGTATCACCTGATAAGGACCAAAGAAACGAGGTCCGAGTTTTTGATGGCGTTGCAGGCACAAAAACAATTGGCGATAAGGTTGAAGTTTCACAAACGCCCAACTGCCAAGAGGCAATTCAAGATCACGACGGTGTTTATCGGACTGGTTCTTCATGCGAGTTTGAGCCTTAGTCAAATTACATTTGAAAATATGCAACATCTCATCTCGTTCCAGGAGTTGCTGAGCAAGCTGGCTATTGGAAGAACTACCTTCCAAATATGTAAGAATGGTAGGAGGGTCACGACCATATAATACACGAAAAGGTGTCATGCTGGCGGATGTTTGAAATGCCGTGTTATACCAATATTCTGCCCAAGCCAAAAATGTCTCCCACTTACTAGGATCATCCCTCGTCATGCAACGTAAATACATTTTTAGGCAACGATTCAATGCTTCTGTTTGACCGTCGGATTGAGGGTGGTATGCCGAACTAAAACATAGCTCTGTCCCTTGTAATTTGGCCAATTCGGTCCAGAATTCACTCAAGAAAATACGATCTTGTCACTCACAATCGAACGAGAAATTCCATGTAATTTGACCACCCCATGCATAAAAACTCGAGCAATATAAGCACTATCAAAATATCGAGGCTAAGTAAAAAAATAACCATATTTTGTAAGACGATCCACGACCACCAAAATAGCCTCTTTTTTCATTAGACATAGGTAAACCCACGATGAAATCCATCGATATATCTTCAAAAACTTGATTAGGAATTGGAAGAGGTTGAAGCAAACCTGCTGGCGATAAATTATCGCTCTTCATACGTTGACATTCTTGACAATGGAGGACAAAACGACGAACATCTTGACGCATTCCTTTCCAATAAAAACCAGCAACAAGATGATGAAAAGTTCGTGTAATTCCTGCATGAACCCCGACAAGATTATGGAACCCGTGTAAAAGCAAAAGGCACAAGGTTGTCTCGTTAGGAACTAGAACACGACCACAAAATAAAACCAATCCATCCTTGTCATCATAACCAACTAAATCAGGGGAACCTTGTTGCAAATTGGAACGAAGCATTTGGATGTCTTCATCGGTGAGTGTGGTAGCTCGTATTGCTTCAATAATACCCAAAATCGGTCGAGAGAAAGACATGAAACTTGCAAATGTATCGCGAGACAAAGCATCAGCCACAATATTTTGTTTTCCCGGACGATAACGAATGTTGAAATCATAACCCACCAATTTGGAAAGCCATCTTTGTTGTTCCGGTGTCTGAATAGTCTGCTGGTTTAACTCACGTAGAGCATGGTGGTCGGTAATGATATTGAATTTACAATCGACCAAATATTGGCGCTATTTGCCCACAACTTGGGTTATCGCGTACATCTCACGAGAATAGGTCAAAGCATTTTGCAACCTTGGGCATAATTTTTGACAAAATAGGCTAGAGGCTTACCTTCTTGAGTGAGAACAACCCCAATGCCGATACTAGACACGTCTGTTTCCAACTGAAATTCTTTATCAAACTGAGGCAAAGCTAGAACCGACGCTGAACACAAACTACTCTTGAGAAGTTCGAATGTTGCTTGAGCCGCAGATGTCCACTCGAAGGACTGATCCTTGCGCAACAAATCGGAAAGTGGAGCAATGATAGAAGAAAATCCTTTGATGAAACGCCTATAATAACTAGCAAGATCGAGAAAACTACGGACCTCTCGAGTTGTTGTGGGGGTTGGCCAAGAACGTATCGCTTCAATTTTGGCCGGATCAACCGCTAATCCATCGTGGGAAACAATATGTCCCAAATACTTAATTGTAGGATCCAAATTGCTAAAATTTGATCTTGTCCTCGTTGATGGTGTGGCTAGATCCAAATCCCCGAAGTTCAATCCTACTTCTCCGTTGATGGCGTAATAAGGTCCAAACTGCTGAAATTTGATCTTATACTCGTTGATGGTGTGGCTAGATCCAAATCCAATATGTTCAATCCTGCTTCTCCGTTGATGGTGTAGTAGAATCCAAATTGATGAAATTTGATCTTGTCCCCGTTGATGGTGTGGCCAGATCTAAATCATCGAAGTTTAATCCTACTTCTCCATTGATGGCATAGTAGGATCCAAATTGATGAAATTTGATTTTGTCCCGTTGAAGGTGTGGCTAGATCTAAATCACCAAAGTTCAATCCTACTTCTCCGTTGATGGTGTAGTAGGATCCAAATTTCTAAAATTTGATCTTGTCCCCGTTGATGGTGTGTCCAGATCCAAATCATTAAAATTCAATCTTATTTCTCCGTTGATGGCGTAGTAGGATTCAAATTGATGAAATTCGATATTACCCCTCTGTTGATGGTGCAAATAGATCCAACCTTACACTTCAGGTATTGTAGTGTCGTAGCAAGCCAAGCTTATTTCGTCTCCTCCAACAGATCAACATCAATTTTTGTTCTCCTCAACGAATCTCCTCGTTTTTGAAGATTTTGCTAACAATGACAGTGGAGTAGATCAAGTCAAAGCTCCAGCAGAAGAAGCGGTGGCCAAAAAGAACTCCAACCTTACCATAAAGAATTTCAACCTTACCAAAAATAACCTCAACATTACCAAAATGACTTTTACCTTACCATAGAAGAACCCCAAACCATGCCAGATGAAATGGGTTATTCTTTATCTATACTCTATTGCCGTTACACAACAATGAGCAAAAAAGGGCAACTATAATAACCCATTCATTCAATTCAATAAATCTATTTTGTTATAACAACCAATTACCCAACGATACACATACCCATTTAACCTAACCCATTAAGCCCAATACCTATAACCCAATCCAATAAACATAACCCATCTAATTTGATAACCCTAATAAACTAAACCCTAGCCACCCATGCTCTACCACCCACCGCTCTTTAGTATACTTTTCAGTTCACCTCGCGTGGCCGCCATGTGCGTCGTTTAGCCTACCACGTGGCAGCCACGTGCCCTCTCATTCGTCCTTAGGAACGGCCACCGCTCCGGTCATATCCACCGCCCTGCAAAAACAGAAGAAAAGAAAAGATTAAATCTGAACAAATGATGTAATGTTGATTAGATTATAAAATCGGGTATATATCCCGAAATAAAACGATATAATGGTTTACGGGGATATTAATCAGAAAAGAAAAAGTTTTCGAGTGAAAAAAGAGTAAGATTCGAACCACAAAAATTCAGATTCAACAACCAACCTTGATTCGAAACCAAAAAAACGAAACACGAAAGAGATCTAAAAGAAACCGAAAAAAAGGTTGAAAACATACCTATATTCGATTTTTTTCTTCAAAGATCTAGGCTCTCACGATAGGATTTGTGAAAATCCGACCTCAAATTTGAACTCCCCACGTTGAATACCATCGGAAAAGACCCTCCTTTTCAGTTTTCGACCACCGAAACGATGGTCGACAGCCATGCTCGACGATCGACAATGGTGGTCCAGCACCGGAGCTCTTGAGGGAGACAAAGAGCATTCAAAGCTCTATCCTTCTCCATTCTCGATGAGGAAGAACAAAGATGAAATCATGAGCAAAAAAAGGAGCATTAAAATGAAGCATAAAACGACACCGTTTTGGTTCCGGACTTCATGGCCAAAATGGTTTCGTTTCACCCTCAGGACCCGTGGACTAGATTTGAATCAACCCCGACCCGCGCATAACCCGACAAAAAAGGAAAAATTATTCTCGTGGTCCTTGCGTTTTCAACATGCTTCCATTCCAGCACCACAGTTTGCATCGCTTTCAATTTTAGTCATTGTTTTTACAATTCAGTCTTATATTTCCATATTTTATTCAATTTCGCCCTGAATTCCTTCTATTTTGACCCTATAATGTTTGTTTTTTGTAGATATGGTCCTTTTTTTAAATTATTACTATCCTGTTTGCTATTATTTTTTATTATTTTCAATAAATATTTACTAACCAGTTTCTTTTGGGATCATAGATTTAAATACCAAATATATATTTTCGTTCGTATAAAATATCGTGTAACTGATAGGTGCTAATTTTTGGCGTTGTGGGGGTGCTCACCCTTCCCCACGCGTAAAAGACTCCCGGATCCACTTTAGTTCGTAGATGCAATATTTGGTGTTCCAATCCCACCATAAAAAAAGATTTATGACGACTCCCCAGACCAATTTCGGTGATTACATATATTGTAAAAAAATTGTTTGAATCTAACGAATATTATCAATTTTTATCAGGATTAATTATTGGGTTCTTGTCTCTTTACTTTTAAAAAGATTTAATCGTCAAATATATTGTCCAAATTATACCTTTTTTCAGTTAAATGACTCAATTATTTTTGTGGTCAAATAGGTGTATAACATTTTATTTCTTGATACATTTAAGGTTCTCTTTATTTTTCATTATTGAAGAATACATATTATTTTCTAAAAATTTTAAAATTATATTAAAAATAAATAAAAATAAGATGTAACTTTTTAATCTAATTTTCATCGAGTCATTATTACCATTTTATCTCTACGAAATACGAAAGAAAAACGAGAGACTCAAACCTAGGTATTTGGAGAGTGGAGTTATGTCTAACCATCCAAGAACAATAATTGATATATATTAAAATATATGTTATCGGTGAAATTAAAAAAAAATACTAAAGATGAGAGAAATAGTCAAACCTGCAACTCAAGAGAGAGTATGGACGCAAACAAAGCGGTTTTTGAGATTTTAGTGGTCTTTAAGGCAAACTTAAAAATTAGGCCCCTAATAATAAGTATCAGAAAAAATAACTCTCTAATAAGAAGTATTAAAAAATTAAATTGAGTATATGATTAATAACAAATATTGAAAAAATTAAACCTCTAATAATAAATATTAATAAAAAAATTGAATCCTTAATAATAAATATCGGGAAAAAAATTTAACAATAAAACTCTAATAACAAATATTGAGAAACTAGATCTAATAATAATTATTAAAAAGAATAGACTTCTAATATAAGTATTTGGGAAAACTGAACTCTAATAACAAATATATTTAAAAAATAGGTCTATTATAATAAATATCGAAAAATAAATTTTAAGATTAGACTCCTACTAACAAGTATTAAAAAAATTAACTCTAATAACAAGCAACTACAAAAATAAATTTTAATAGTATGTATATATTAATAAATATTAAAAAATATTAATAATAAGTATTAGAAAAAGATAAGCCCTAACACAAGCATTATAAAAAATTAGGACTCATAATATCAAATATTAAAAAAATTAAGACTCTAATGACAAATACAAAAAATAATCCATATAATAATTAATAATAAAAAAATTAATAATTAATTTATAGAAAATATTTAGAAAATAAATCCTAATAATAAATATTAAAAAATTAAACTATTATTAAAATGAAATATATTTAATCAAAAAATTAAACAATCATATTTATAAACGGTGAGCTCTAAATAGGTTTGGTCTTGGGCCGTCGCCCTTATTTCTCACTCTTGGATACGGCTCTAGACGCAAATAAAGTACAAGTTTTAAGATAATTCGAACTTAAACCTAAAGTGAACATAAAACTTAATACTTAGACATGTGAGAACAAAGTCATGATTTAAAATTAGAGGATAAAATATTAAAGTTTGAATTATAAGATAAATTCGTAAAAAAAATTAAAATTTTAAATAATAGAACAAAAATAAAAATAAATTTTTAAAGGTAAGAGTGATTATCCCTTCCCATACGACTCTGTCGCCGAAAACAAGTGAAATGTTTATTTCATGACTGCAAAAATTTATACTCCATATTTATTAAACCGTGTGAGGTAATTTCTTTTATATTTTTAATTCATATTTAATTATTTTTTTCTTTAATACCTTTATTTGTAATTATTGAATTAAGTTTTTTAATATAATTAATAAATTTAAAATTTTATATCTGTATATATATAAACACTTCTACGTATATAAAAAATTACAATTTCTATTTTTTATAATTTATAAGTATATTTATATGTAATATTAAAGTTTAAACTTATTAATTAAGTTAAAAGACTTAATTCAATTATACAAATATATAATTTATAAATATGGATGTTTGAATTTGCTGGATTCTTTAGATATATCCAAATTAATAGAATATATAAGTTTAAGAGACTAAAATTTTATATTTTGCTAGATTCTTTAGACGTAACAGTTTGGTTTCCAAACCTTGGTTTATCCACTATTTTAGGCCTAAGTTTGCTGAAAGCTAGATTTTCTAACTTCCGCAACCCTAACAACAAAGGGCCCTGAAACTGTTACTATACCAGGTTACACCATAATTTTTGTTAAATTTTTAACAATCGATTATTAAAATGGAATGAAAATAACGTTAGTTACTAAAATACAAAATTTATAAGGTAAGTGACACAAACATAAATGTAGTACTAGTAGTGTGACTAAATAGATTATTTACCAGACAAATACGATACTCTATAGAAAAGTTCGTTTCATGTTGAGAAATTGACACGACAAAGCCTTTTTCCATTGCAAGCAATCTTTTTTTACCCTGTCTTCAGATTCTATACGTAAAGCACTTTCCCATGACTTCTTTGTATCGTTTCATCCTTCAATCAAATCACTTTTAAAATCTCGCATGCGCTGCAATCTTTGTCTCATAAAGACAGGTTCAAAAGGGATGTTTTTTTGCTGTTGAAATGAGAAAAAAACATGTTTTTTGTTTGCTTGACTTATGGCTAAAAGTGAATAAACAAAGCCAACTTTTTCAATTTATCATCTTTATTCTAAGTTTCACTTCTTACCAAACAAAAAATGAAACACAATTGTTTTTCTTTAATAGATTCATCTAATCAAACTAGGAAGGAGCCAAGATCAAATATTATGAGAGCTGAATTATTGAATTTAAAAATACGAAGGTTTATTAAGTATTAACAATGTCTAATTCATCTAATATTTAAGTTTATAGAGACTTAAATTATCATTAAACCCAAAAATTAAAAAGTCTAGATTAAAAATTTAGAAGATTCATTCAAAAATTAATATTTATTATAAATTTCTAACAAGGGGATTAAATTAAAATTTTAAAAACAATAAACGACTTATTAAACATTTTTAAATTATTGAGCAGGGGCTTTGGCCCCTTGGGCCCTCATTGTGCATTGTTCCTGGTAATGAATGACAAAACACAATTATTTATTGAGAAGATCGTTTAAAAAAATTTAAACTTAAAAATAACACAAAATTATATATTTTTAATATTTTGTAGGCAAAGACCCACTAACTTTTCATATTCATACTTTTACGTGTAACAATTTAAAATAGTCACAATATCAAAAAAATAATATCCCTAACGTTTATATAGATAGTCATTTTAAATTAATTTTACGATTATTTGATTTGAGTTCAAATGATCTTTTTGCGGATGAAAAGTGATAGTTAACTAACTGTAAATGATTTGAATGGCATGACAAACCTATATAACAGTGTACATTGACATGGCAATATCATATAAGTAAAGGTTTTGACAATGTCATATTAACAAACATATAAACGAATATGTTTGAGAATGTTAAACAAACGAATACGAACACGAACACCTTTAAAAATTAAATAAACAAACACTTACATGATACTAAAAATTTGAATGAATATGAATCGAATATAAATATATTTTAAAAATAAATAAATAAATAAACAAAAATAAAACTTGTTCGTTTTAGTTCGATTTATTTATACTCCTAAACATGAAAGAAATAGCGTTTTATAGGCATTCGATGAAGCAGCTCTCATGTAAGAAACGTAGACAAGAAAAAAAAAACTGGTTCAATGATTTGAAAATGTAACCCTTTGATGACAAAGAAATAATAAACGCACAAGAATTGATTCTATGTTCTTTTAAGAATAAAATATTAAATGCCTAAAAGGTTAGATTTAATTTGTTTCATATTTATTTATTTATTTATTTATTTATTTATTATAAAAGTTAAATAATTCATTATTCGTATAAAAATTATAAAAAATATAAATATATAATATCTCATATATCCTATAATATATATATATATACATACATAAAAAAATCCAGTATGTCCCAAACACTACCAACTTCCCTAAAAAATAGTAGAAATATGTAACAACCACGATTCTTAATCTGCATGTTATAGCCGGCGATAATAATAATAGGAAAACAGAGCAAGGAATGAGAAAAAAAATAGGAATTTAGATCGGGAAATTGAAAAAATTATATTATGTATCAGTCTTACCACGTCATCCATAGGATCAACCGTTAAAAATTACTCATCTCATCAATTTTTAAATTTTCAAGTGAAGATTCACTTGGGAAAAAAATATAATATGAAAAAATTGATGAGATGGATAGTTTTTAGTGGTTGGTCCAATAAACACGTAATAAAACCGACTCATGATATAATTTTTCGGGAAATTGGTACCTCAGTAATTATGTGGTTGGTTGGAGAATGTTCAGTTCATATTGTGTGGAAAAATATAGTTGATTTAGTTTATAAAGAAATCGTGAAACTCTTCTTTGTTGAATAATGATGAATTAAATTTTTGTATGTGTATTCTCATTGTTATTCGACTAAGCTCAATTTATGTTTATTTATATTTATGTTAACGTTTGTTAAAGACATATTCGTTTTATGTATATAATTATTTTTAAAAAAAATTACAATTTTTACATAATTAATTATACAAAATTAAAACGTGTTTATTTCGAATGTACATAATATACTATATGTATTGTATTTTAAATATAAAATACGTGATTTATATTCTGTTAAACTGGTGTATTATAATTTAAAAGATCAAGTGGTAGATGTGATGATTAAACCTCTTAAAGTAGATCAGTTCTGAGAAAATTCATAAGTGTTTGTCCAAAAACTTATATAAACTGAAAGTTAGAGCGTTTAGTTTAAGGTAGGAGTTGTTGGGATTTGTTTTATGATTTATTAATCTATTTTTACTTAGTTTAGCTAATGAAATCTCATTTCTTTAGGGATACTTACTTGTTAGATTTATTCAAAGTCCTTAGAGAATTGAATTTTTTTTATCTGTTTTGTTATGTTGTATATCTTTATAAAGTTATCTTTTCATTAATAAGCTGTGAAAAAATCAATTCTAATTGTTGGAAAAACAGTGAGAAATGATCAATTTTGAGACATGTTTTGAAATTGTAAAGACGATGATTCGAATAAGGAATTTATTGATTCCTATTCTACTCCGTGAGATCTTTACAATGGTATCTCATATGCTCAAAATGGTTGAGTGATGAATGAGAAATTGATGCTCAAAGTAAGAAGGTCGTGAGTAGAGTAAGGAATGAAACCCCATTATCCCACATGGATGGGATAAATGAAGTGAGAAGTGTTTATATACACTTACCCACATAATTATTATTGAATGATTTAACTCTTGCGTTGGGGTGCACAATGTGAGGATGTAAATGTTTAAACTATTGAGTCTTTTGTGGGCTTATGAATATTTTACCCGTTGTGAATATATTTTTTCTTAAATTATTTATCTTTATTTTAATATTCGAGAAGAGTTTAATTTTACTTAATACAACTTAAGAATATTAGATAAGATAAAATTGACTATTCTTAGTAAATTCAAATTTAATTTGGATTAGAACTCTCACTGATTTTGACATAATTTTCCCCTATAAATAAGAATGAAACTTTCAATTTTTAAATACAATGAACATTCAAAACGTTTTTCTCTTGTTTTCTTCCGGTGATTGGCAAAGGCAACGATAAACGTTTCTCTTGTTTTATTTCATATTTTATTTATTTTATTTCATATTTTTAGGTTTTGTTCTGTTCATTAAATAATAATATTTATGTTTGATTTTATTATTATTTATTGTTTTGGATTAAACTTCTATTGTTTAACAATTTTAAGACAAATTTGATTGTTTAATCCAAGATGAACAAATTATTGTGATCGAAGTACCATTCGACATATGTGCATAATTTTTCGTACTTGTCAAAAAATTGGTGTTGGGAAACGAACTATTTCGATTTCTTATCCTCAAATTACGGATGAAAATCGGTATGAAAAGCGTAGCGTGGCTAATGAAGTTTTTTGGCAGAATTGATAATTGGATATTCGGACGATTAAACCGATTTTGGTGAATTTATTCTTCGGAATAAAAATGAGAAAGCAAACAATTTGTTTTAGGAATTATCCTGTCGTTTTTAAACGGGTTTGCTAAAAATTTCAAATTGGGACAAATCTGTTCAACAGAAATTGTCATGAAAAGTAACCGAGGTTATAGATTTTGTGAAATATCAAAATCAAATAAACGAAAATTTAATTTTCGATTTATTGAAATTATAATTAATTCTAGGGTTGTTTCCTTTATTAAAGAGAAACAATGGATATGGCAAATTTAATTATTGCCTTATATAAATACATAATTACATGTATGATCAAATAAAGCATTTATTCAATATATGATTAAATTTCTTATTTGATATGAAATATGGTAATATTAAAACCATATATACAAATTTAAGGTAATCTTAAATTCCTTAAATAAAGTTTTATGATATCTTTATGATAATAACATATATACGAATATTTCATTAATGTAATATTCCTTAATGATATAATACATGTGTGCATGTATTATGTTAATTTTAATATCATAAACTATGATATTAATTTGATAAAAATATTTTTGATATTATTATGTTTAAGGCAATTTTATTTATTTCAAAAATAATACTGACCTTAATGTTGAACATGGTATGAAAAGGAATATCCTTTTATGTGAAATAATAATTATTGAGATAATTATTATTTGTGTTTGGAAACACTTTGAATTATTATTTTTAATTAATAATTTTCCTTGAGAAAGTGTAAACCCAATGAAATTCTTGATTGTTTTGGAAACAAAGATTTCGTAAATAAGTTGTTTTGGGAATTATTTTCTACCGTTTTAACGGATTTACTTAATCTTCCAAACAATAATCAAAGAAATTTAAAACAAATAACTAATTCTTTTTAAAGAATTAGGTTGCTTTGATATTTATGTTTGGGTTTTAGTACCACTAATCCCAACATTTAAGAGAAATAAATTAGTGAATTTATTTTTTTAATAAAATCTTATGTTGATTCTAATTTTTTGAAGGAAAATAAATTACTAGATTTATTTTTTGGGAATCTTTCATGATTTCAATTTATAAATAAATCAATGAATTTATTTCATGTGAAGTTTGGAAAGTGAGATATAGTAAATAAATTTGTTTTCAGGAATTTAATTCCTACCGTTATAACAGATTTACTTGATCTCCTTTTTTCAAACAAAGTGAACAAATTTTTTTAACAGAATTTATTAGTAGAAGTAACATTAGTTACTAATTCTACAACGTTGATTCGATCAATGTCACACCCCAAATCTTCCCCAATTTAATTTCATAATCCCTAGATCTGAAACCCTAGAAATTAGGGATTTTCTTCTAGTGGTTTAATTGTTTTAATTTGAAAGCTCAGGGACTTGTTAGGTAATTTTACCCACATTCAATTTCAGAGATCAGTTTCCATTTTTGTGTATCGGTTATGATCTGGAGAAATTATTTCCTCCTTTAATTTTCGATTTTTAGTCTTAACATTAACTTTCCTTGTTCTTTTGGGTAACACTTTTGATCTCAAATCGGTTTCCACCTCCCTCGTTGGTCTTCTTCTTTCCCCGATCGTTCTTGAGTGTTTTCGGTAAATTTCTGGAACTCCAATTCTTTTGCTCTGTTCATGTTTCTGTTTCGTTTTAGTTAGTTTTGCTGCTGGTTTTGTTCGGTTTGTGGTTGGGTGAAGTTGTGTTAAGTGATTTGTTGAATCGTTTTAAAAGAGGAGTTTGTTCTTGTTTATATTAGTTTTGTTTCGGTTGATGAAGGTTTGTAATGGGTTGAATCTGGTGGTGTTTTTGTTGTTTAAAACCGATCAAGAGAGTGTTCGAATTTTGAGTTTTTAATTCGAATCGAAGGAGGGATTTTTGGACCGAAAAATAAAAAATAAAGGCCTGGGGAAAACTGGATTTTTCCAGAATTTTCCCGGAAAATCTGGGAGAAAATCCTGAATTTTTCTCGGGAAACATCCTGGAAACCCGTGACCGACCCGAACCTAACCCGACCCGACCCGACCCATGACCCGACCCAGCTGACGTCACAGCTAACATCATCTGATGATGTCAGCGTTGACCTGATGACGTCATCTGCTGATGTCAGCGTTGACCATGTTGACGTCAACGTTGACTTTTTCCTTCTTGGTCCCACTTTATGTTTTTTGACATCCTGGGTTCAATGGAGCAGTCCGTTTTTCGAAATTTGAACCCGAAGTGTCGTTTTTAGGGCTTTTATGTTCGAATGTTTGTCTAGAAATTATTTGTATAGGAATCTGAAATGGTTTTTGTTTGGTTCATGTGACGTAGATTCCGACCCTGAGCATTTTCCTCTTTCTCCTCCTGGTCGACCTCTCGTTCATCAGCATTCGGGACCCGCACGTGAGTATCGATTTAATTCTGTTTAGTGTATTTTCAGTATAGTGGCATAGTAAGGTGTCTAATGTTAATTGTTATTCGTAGGTTATACACCTGCACATTCTAGTGGTAGAGCCGAGTTCAGTCGACGTCAGTATCGTCGTTGATTCTTCTGCTTCAGGTGTGTTCTCTTCTGTTAATTCTGTTATTCCGCGTGTGTAAATCCTGTTAAATTCTGTATGTTCATGCATCATCTTGAAATTACACTTCTGATTCTGAAATCACTATGCATGCTTCCTGATAGAATATTAGGCACACATTCTAATCTTGTATCTGCATATAACATTGCATCTGGTTGGATTATTTATATAGAGGAAGTTAGTGATAAATTCACTTCTGTTCAGTGGTTCTGTAATATACCACTTCTGTTCAGTGGCTCCACCTGCGGGTCGAGTTCCACTTCTGTTTGGTGTGATGGAGTTAGAGTGGTTCAGGGGGAACCTACTCTTCTGATGGTGTTCAGAGATAGGTGCATATCATGCATACATGTCATCATCTATAATACTGTTCTCTATTTCTGTTTATCCGCACACTAGAGACACACTAGGCTCCCTAGCTTACACCCTTTCAATTTCTATTTCAGATACTCGGTCATAGATCTCGGTACTTGGAGGACTATTGGATTTGATTTTCTGTTATACCGTATGTTTTATTATTTCAGACTTGTAATTAATTCAGTTAATATTTATGTACCGAACTTTGAATAACTATTTGGTTTTGGACTGTTTATTATTTATGGGTTGAACTCGATATTTTTAAATGTTGAATTTTATTTTTAGTATTTTAAATTATTAATTATTTAATCAAGATTTAGTAACGTGAACCCTAACTTTTAATCTAAAAAATTAGGTAAACTTTAGGGGTTACAACCAAGGTCTTGAATCAAAGCATAGAAGAATATTGTTCTTTATGTCAAAATTCTTAAAGCCTATTCTGATGTATGTTATGAAATGCACAATGTTTAAAATTGGCTTAAGAGTTATGTAGGTCATTGGACCGTAAATGGAAGATGTTGGTGCTAAGAAATTCTTAGTGATTGATTCCAAATTATAGTGAATCAAAGGTAGTGACTTAATTGATCACTCAACCTTGAATGATTTTAAGAACTTCCATAAATGGGTGATTAAAGGAAATTTGAACGTGCATGTCTAGGATTGGTTCTTTGAAAAGCTTGATTCTTAAGTGTGCCTAGTGCACCACCTCAGTTACCTACCTAGTGTACTGTTTAATATTATTCTTTCTATTAAATCCATGTGAACTTTTGTTTTAGGGTTCTAGTTTACTAAAATCCTATCGTCTAACAAAAGTTGAAAATTATATTTTTGTTTTTGATTTTTAGTCTTTGACTAGATCAGAAATCAACAAATTTATAATATTTTGGTTGTGACTATGTTACACAATCAGTGAAATTCATAAGGAAGAATTTCAAAATGTGACAACAAAGATGTTGTATATTTGATCATGATGAATTTGGTCAAAACAAGATCCTCCTAATGCTAAGAGAGGATGGGGTAAATATGGTTGCCATATTTTGCTAAGCAAATATTACTATGTAAATATTACTAGAGTAAATATATTGAAAGTCAAAAATGAATTCAAACCGTAAATTAGGCGGTATATCTCACAAAGCTAAAATTTCATGAGGAAATGCTTCAATTGTTATGAGATATGGAATAAGTCTTTGAACTATACTTCCAAATGAGATCAATACTATGATAAAATTTTGTCATAATAATTGATATGACAAACAATTGTTTGAAGGAAATTTATTACCTTCATGATAGAACAATTTAGTTTTGCTTAAAAGCAAAGTTGATATAGGGAAATTATTCCTTATAAGAAGGATGTTGAAACCCAAATTGATTAATTTGAGGAGAAACTCTTTGTGAGTAATGTTGCAACATCCAAAGGTATAATGATTTTGAAGATAACTTCTAAAAGAATTAAATCTTCAGAATGTGCCTAACATGTAGGGGAGTTGTTCTATCAATTAAGTGTGAGACACCATATGAGTTGTGGAAGGAAATGAAACCTTCCTACAACTACATAAAAATGTGAGAGTGTCACGCCAAGATAATATTCCATTACCAAAGAAAATAAAAATAAGTGGACTGTATTCTCATTGACTATGTGAAACATAGCAACGATATCAATTTTTTGTAGAAAAATATGATAATAAAAAATGACTCATTCTTTAAAAATGTACTTCCTAGAGAAGATGATCCAAGTTTCGTAAAACAAACTATGGATATGAGAAAGAGTCTACATGTTCAACAAATGGTTGAAACAAAGATATTGTCATGATGACAAGTGTAACAAATGTTGGTATGTCAAACAGACTAGGATATATGATCATATGTTGATGACATACAATGAAATGGTAAATGTAACAAAGACCTATCAATTGAATATTGATAAGATTTGATTCTAGATATCGAAATCAAACAATCACTTAAAGGTCTCATATTGACACAGTCACACTACATGAAAAAAGAAGTTGGTCAGGATGTTTTCGGTACAACCAAAACTCCAAATAAATATAAACCAACATTTGTTGAAATGGAATATGCAAATGTCATATACAATCTAAGTGAATTATATTAGACAAAGTAGTGCTTTCACTGTGAGCAATTTAAACAGATTCACAAATAATCCAAGGTCAAACTTTAGATAATAATTGTGAAAATTTTGAGATATCTTAGAGAGACTTAAGATTGTAAAGCATTATTCCATAAAGATTCTTCAATATAAGTTAATATGTTCATATCGAATGAATAAGTTATATCATGTGTTTCTCAAGACAAAAAATGTACAACCAGACTCATAATAGAATCTGAGTTTAAGATCCAGAAAATTCTGGAAAAAGTCAAATGACTTTAAAATGTCTTGGAGGATACTCATGAATGGCTTGAGCATGTGTCAACAATATTTATTGGTAAAACACATTGTTTTATGAGCAACGATAACTTGAGACATAAGGGTCATCAATTTAAAACCGTTAGACAACTGATCTCAAATAAAGTTATCACTTTACTTATTTGATAAAATCAAAGAATAACATTGTGAATCCACTAACCTAAGGGTTAAATTAAGATTAAGTTGAGAAAACATCTAAATGAATGAGATTAAAGCCCATGAAAAATAAAGACGCCATGTGAAGGAAAAACCCCACCTAGTTGATTGGAGATCCCAAGATCTAGGTTCAAAGGGACAACCTAATTGCATAGACCTATGCGGTCACTATGGGGGGTTCCTCTCCCAAGTCCATTCCTATAATGTGAACAGTGACAAGAATTTGATAAAGGTTAAGCAAAGCTTTTAATGACCATTGTGTGCTTCAGTGAGCCGAGCAACATAAGTCACCTATGTGAGAGTGAAGTGGGGCCGCTTCAAAGAGACTATTGCACATAGTTCTTTCATACTCTTGCAGAACCAAGAGATGTCCACGGCCTTAAAGGCATAACCATAAGAGTTGAAACTCTTGTTAGAGAGATAGGTGTTTGAAGTATGTCATCGTTTACACCAACGGCTGACAGTTCAAGGACATCGCGTCTACTGATTAGCTAGTAAAGTAAATATACTCTCACAAAGGAAGATTCAAAGGAGGAAACCTACCTATCCTATGCATCTATCAATCGTAGAGCCTATCACCACACTGTGCCAAAATGTTTTGAAAAATCATCAATTTCATTCATGTGACGGATTGTTGGAAAAACAATGAGAAATGACCAACTTTGAGGCATGTTTTGGAATTTTAAAGACGAGGATTCGAATAAGTAATTTATTGATTCCTATTCTACTCCGTGAGATCTTTACAACGGTATCTTATGCTCAAAATGGTTAAGTGATGAATGAGAAATTGATGCTCAAAGTAAGAAGGTCGTGAATAGAATAAGGAATGAAACCTCATTATCCCACATGGATGGGATAAATGAAGTGAGAAGTGTTTATATACAGTTACCCACATAATTGTCATTGAATGACTTAACTCTTGGGTTGGGGTGCATGACGTGGGCGATGCAAATGTCCGGACCGGTCGAGTCCTTTGTGGGCTTGCGGATATTTTACCCGTTGTGAATATATTTTTCTTTAAATTATTTATCTTTATTTTAATATTCGAGAAGAGTTTGTATTTTACTTAAATACAACATAAGAATATTAAAAGATAAAGTTGACTATTCTTAGTAAATTCAAATTTAATTTGGATTAGAACTCTCACTGGTTTTGACCTAATTTTCCCCTATAAATAAAAATAAAACTTTCAGTTTCTAAACACACTCAACATTCAAAACGTTTTCTCTCTTGTTTTCTTCTAGTGATTGGCAAAGGCAAAGACAGCTCGGGAACTCAGCAACCGTGCTATTGTTGGAGTTCCTCTAGTCGTTGTATCTTGGGAGACAGACTACCATAAAAACTCAACACCATCGGAGTGACAGAAAATCTGTCTTAAGGAAACTGCGATCGTGCAGGCTTCAACTCGATTCCGACTTATCGTTTCCAAAATTAGTTTGATCTAAAATATTTTATTTATTTTATTTCATATTTTTGGGTTTTGTTCTGTTCATTAAATAATATTCATGTTTGATTTTATTATTATTTATTTTCTTGGATTAAACTTCTATAGTTTAACACTAATTTCTCTATTTTTCTTAAAACTTTCTTTATATTTAAAAGAATCGATTCTATTTAATAATTTTTTTCGGAGAGATAATTCTAAGTTCCATTAAAGAAATAATCGGAGTTAAGCTATATGATAAATGTGTAGATATATTTGATTTTGTTAATTTGAAATTATGTACAACTTGGAGATTTTTGGATAGAGTATATTATAGATACTCTTGCTATACGCAACATATTTATGCTTTTATAGGTATACAAATAAATTATTCGGAAAAAATAATAATTAAGACATTATTCGAGTAAAAGACATATACTAAAAACAAAATGATATAGGTTAAAATATTATTCAAGTCCTTATACTTTTTAATATTTGAAATTTTATTTTTAAGAATTTAATCTTGTACTTTTCATATTAAAAGACTAAGAATTTATACTTAATATACTATCAATGAAACAAAATGTTTATACAAGAATCTCAATTTTAGTTTTTAGAGATTTAGTTTAAATTTAAGGTATAAGGGGTTTAAAATTTAGTGGTTTGAAGGTTAAGATTTATGTTTTAGGATAATAGGTAGATTTAGGTTTTAACCTAAAAACCCTAAATTCTAATAATAATCTTTAAATTCTAAAACATGAACATAATCCAATAAACTATAACCCCTAAATTAATACACTACTATTTTTTTTCTATCGACAATGTATGAAATAATAGAGTAAGCTACAAATGTTAACGCAATTTAAAATTTTAGTGTTAAATTCCAAGTCCTTCACAATTTGAATTTTTAAATCCAAAAGGCAGATGAACTAAATTCTTAGAAATAAAATTAGGGACCAAAATTTGAATGTAAAAAAGTAGATGAACTTGAAGCATATTTTAACCTATACATATAATTTAATGCAAGCTATTCATCTCAAACTTCTTTTCTTTTCTCTCTATTGAAAACCCTCATCGAATAACACGGAGGAGCAGAAATTATACCATATATTATTTTCATCACGTTATCTATGAGATTAAACAATAAAACTTACTTATCTCATTATTTTTTATATTATATTTTTTATTAAATAAATTTTTACTCATATTTAATATAAATTAATTTAAAAAAACAATTTTTATTTTATAAAATTTCACTTAGTAAAACTATGATATAAAAATAATAAAATAAATAATTTTTATTAATCAATTTAATAAATAACGTGATGAAAATACGATATAATTTCTAGTAAAAGAGAGAAGTATAAAAGTCTAACAAAGGAAAGTAAAAAGATGAAATCACTTTATCATTTAATCAACAAACTTTGTGGCTGATTCAATGCTAACCACTCAGTTACTTGTCTACACACATAAAGGCATGACTTGATGGGATCATCATTCAGGTCATAATGAATCCAACAGTCTACCACTACTCAAAATACACAAATTTTATACAGATAATTTGAGTGATTAGGTAAAGTGGATCTTTCTGCAGATAGAGTTGTTGCATTTGCCTTCATTTCTCTTTTTTCAAATGGGGTTTAGTTTTGTCATATTTAATCAATTAAACAGTCATACCCTCTCTTTTAAGGCATGTTTGTCCCAAATCAACAGTGCAAAAACCTACAAATATTCTGTAATAAAGTTTGAGTAAAGGCAGAATGGATGGATGGACTTAGATTTTGGAGAAGTCCAGGAAAAATATATAGCTGCTGAGGTGATGTCCTAGTGATTTTGGCAGATGAATGTTCATAATTGAAGGCCTAGGCATCTAGTTTTGTAGGACTGAAAATAGGCTGTATAAAATATACATATAATTGCTGCAAAGTTTAAAGCAAGTTCTTGAGTGATGTAATGTGGACAGAAGAGAGAGTGGTACTAATTATAACACTTTAATGCAATTCATCCTCTTAATTTCCCACTTTAATGAGACTTTTATACTTAAAATACTCTAATCTTTCATATGGGTAGTAGCTTTCATCACCCATGATCACACTGAAAAATCACTACTTTAACATTATAGATGATTTGTGAGTAGTATTCTTAATTTTTTTAAACTTATGGTATATTATAATCTAAGTTAATTTTATTATACGTTTTCAAATTATAATATTAATTTTAAATTGATGCCTAAATTTTTAATATTTTAATTTTATCAGTACCTAAATTTTTAAGTATTTTAATTTTTTTCTTAAACCATGATTTTTATTTTAAATTGATCTACAAATTTTTTGAACATTCTAAATTTATCTCCAAATTATCAGTATTTGTTAATCATATTTTATACTAATAAAACTTTTATAGAAATCATTAATTGTCATGAAACATTGATGTTTATCATCTAATAACATGATGTGGTATAAACGATAATTTGAGGATGAAATTAAAATATTCAAAAAGTTTGGGATCAATTTAGAATAAGGTCATAATTTAGGGATGAAAATAAAATATTCAAAAGTTTAGGGAACCAATTTAGAATGAAAATCATATTTTAAGAATGAAATTAAAATATTTAAAAGTTTAGAAACCAATTTAAAATGAAAATCATAATTTTTGATAACGAGCGGTGCTAACTCTTCTAATTTTGGATTAGAATATTTCTGTCAGTGATGGATCCATGTATAGTGAAAGGTGTGATGAATTTAAAACTCTTTCAATTAACTATCCAGTTTATTGATCGTGTGTATCTGAACTTTCATCTTACCTACCTTAAAATTATTGAACTTTATCTGTTGTAAAAATATTTTTAGATTCGTTATTAAATTCGACTAAACTTTGAATTATGACTATGATTGTATATTGAACGCATGCAAAGATAAAAAAAGGCCATTCTCACCACCTTTCACCGAAAAGTAAGAAGCAACAGATAACAATACACGTTCTTGACTTTAGATTAGTACATTATATACACTCATTAAAAAGTAAATTGCAAAATCATCATCATCCTTTAATCCTATTCCTGTATGAGTCCATGTTACTTTTACCTCACTCCTCCCTTTTTCACTTTCAACAATAGAAAGATCATTAAGACAAGAAACAAAGACAGCAGGGATTCCTTTTAACAAGCTGTCAGGTGCAGAAACCATGAAAAAAACAGAACTGAAAAAAAACCCCAGATATTTGAGCTTTCAAGGGAGCACCAGGTCTGAAATTTACTGTTTTTTTTTTTTTTTGAGAATATGGGTGTTGTTACTGTTGCTGAACTGAAAACAAGTATATCTGGGAAGAGGTCTGTTCGTCCGGGTTCGAGTATAAGGCATGCCACTGAATGGTATGGTATAATATAACATTCTTTTTTGCAGTTGTTTCCATGGTAGTTTGAAGTTTAATTTTACATGTTGAATTTAATTCTGAAAGTGATGTTTTCCAACTCCACTCTTCGTTCTGACAAAACCAACAACGGATTTATTGGTGTTGGGTACTATTTCTTAGGTGATCATAAATTCATGCAAGACAGCAAGAGTGGAACCTTCTTTTGTTATGTGCTTTCTTATGTTGGTTTCTTTGAATTTTGAACATGATCAGGCCGCCCTCTCGGTTCCACAGGCAAAGTCTTATTAATTCGGATTAAACTTGAGACTTGTTTAAGTATACTGAACTGATTAGCATTTAGACCAGCCATGTTGGTATGATCAGGGTATTTTTGATAGATTCCCCACCCTACCATATTTCTTAGTCTTCCGGTCCATTATCAGCCTCAGCTAAGGCCCCCTCTACTAGACAGCACCACTTGCTGATAAACCAATCGACAGTCGGTGTCCAATGCGACGAATTAACTCCTTTTCGAGCTGCAATCTCGACCTTGTATTTCGTTCCATTTCAATCAACAATAACAAAAAACATGTACGAGAAAGTCGTACAACACAGCTAATTGGAGCCTGACAATCCTTGTTTCTCACTGATTAATGGCAACAAAAACAAAAACAGCAATTCAAGAAGCCATCAAGTTTTCACCAGTGTTTCTGGTTCAGATTTTATTGCCTTGCTGTTGCTGTTTGAGCATACACCACTCATGTTATAAATTATTGAATTGTCAGTTTTCCAACAGGGCCCCTCCACCGTCGAACCAGGGAATCAATACTTCGTCCATATCTTGAACATGTTCCCAATGAAAACATAACATGAAACGTAACAGTTGACTGAACTAGTGGAGGAGAATTTATGGTTTCAAGCATGGGAATGTAGGTCTATGGGAAGAGAAGCAACATGATGTCTAAATTAATGCATTCATCTATGTTTTACTTTTAATTTTCATAGTTTTTTAATGTTTATGCCGCATAATTTAACTTGGTTATCCATATTTGCAGGCCTATTTCTGATGTTTCTAGTGATCTTAAGATTGAGATTGGAGCATCAAGCTTTGCACTTCACAAGGTAACTTATGTCTACAAAATCTATGTTCCATCAAACGGTAGAAATGTCGGGATCTGGTTTGAAAATAAACGATGTTTAGCTATCTATACTTAAGCTATTGCTGCAACATATAGATGCAATACAGAAAATAAAACTATGGACACCATTTGTTCTTTTAGTCATGATTGCAATTCTTTTTTTTTTTTCAGTCTCCTCTAGTTTCTCGGAGTGGAAGAATCAGGAAACTGTTGGTTGAAGCAAAGGATGTGAAGATTTCACGCATAAATCTCTCTTCTATTCCGGGTGGACCGGAGGCATTTGAGCTAGCGGCTAAGTTCTGCTATGGAATAAATGTTGAGATTACATTATATAACATTGCAGTGTTAAGATGTGTAGCACATTACCTGGAAATGGGAGAAGAGTTTGCTGAGAAGAACCTTGAAGCTCGTACTGAGGCGTATTTGAAGGACTTTGTACTTCCGAACATATCGAGCACCATAGCAGTTCTTCACCGTTGTGAAATCCTCTTGCCTATATCAGAAGATATCAATCTGGTTAACCGGCTTATTAACGCAATTGCGAATAATGCATGCAAAGAACAGCTAACTTCTGGCTTACTGAAACTTGATCACAACTTTCCATTGAAAGCTATGTCGAACATGGAACCGGAAACACCATCCGAATGGTGGGGAAAGTCTCTTACCGTCCTTAATCTCGACTTTTTCCAACGAGTTGTACTGTCCATAAAGTCGAAAGGTCTAAGACAGGATATGATCTGCAAAATTTTGATAAATTATACTCATAATTCTCTTGAAAGCCTGGTTGTTAGGGACCATCATTTGGTAAAAGGAAGCACGTTGGAATTGGAGTTACAAAAGAAACAAAGGATAGTTGTTGAAGCCATAGTTAGCTTACTGCCAAATCAATCGAGGAAGAGTTTGGTTCCCATGGCATTCCTCTCGAGTTTACTGAAATCTGCGGTAGCATCGTCGGTGTCCACTTCTTGCCGACTGGATTTAGAGCGGCGGATCGGTCTGCAATTCGACCAGGCAATTCTTGAAGATATACTAATACCAGCCAATTCACATGGAAACAATCATACAGTCATGTATGATACAGAGTCAGTCCTGAGGATTTTCTCCATCTTTTTGAACTTGGGTGATGAAGATGATGATGAAGATAATCCTTTGAGAGATGAAAGTGAAATGGCATGCGATTTAGATAGCCCCGGATCTCCCAAACAAAGTTCAATTCTTAAAGTTTCCAATTTACTGGACTCTTACCTTGCTGAAGTTGCACTAGATACAAACTTGTCGCCATTGAAATTCATAGCACTAGCAGAACTACTTCCGGACCATGCTCGAATCGTTAGCGATGGATTATATAGAGCTGTTGATATCTTCCTCAAAGTAAGGATCTCACACGAAAGCACCAAGTAGTTGCATAGCTAACGATTCCGAAAATAAAGGTTCATTTTCTGATTCTTTTTACAGGTTCACCCGAGCATAAAGGATTCTGAACGCTACAGATTGTGCAAAACGATCGACTGTCAGAAACTATCCCAAGAAGCCTGTAGTCATGCAGCGCAGAACGAAAGGTTACCGGTGCAAATGGCTGTCCAAGTGTTATATTTCGAGCAAATCAGGCTTCGAAATGCAATGAGTGGAGGCCACAATCAGTTCTTTTTTGGTACAATAAATGGACAGTTCCCTCAACGATCAGGCAGCGGAGCAGGTAGTGGAGCCATCTCGCCCAGAGACAACTACGCATCAGTAAGAAGAGAGAACCGAGAGCTGAAACTCGAAGTTGCACGAATGAGAATGAGGCTAACGGACTTGGAAAAAGATCATGCGTCCATGAAACAAGAGTTGGTCAGGTCCCATCCTGCTAACAGGTTATTCAAATCATTCACCAAGAAATTAAGCAAGCTCAACTCCTTATTCAGGATCAACAATCTTAAGCCCTTAGGGAGTAAATCAAATTCAGAATCTCGATTCTTTTTTCAAAGGCGTAGGCGTCACTCTGTATCGTGACAATTGTAGAAGGTGTGCATAGCTGAAAGAGTGTATAGTAATTATGTGCAGTGTGAAATTTGTGGTCTAATGACAGAGTTGAGATAGTAGCATTTTCACTCTTTTATTTTTCATTTTTGTTGTGTTGGATTCTGGGGTGCTTCGTTCAGATGGTCATCATTTCTGACATCATTGGCACCATTATTGTAGCATAGACAAAGAAAAGGATATTACATGTGCAATTTAAAAATCAAGCTTGCCTGAAATTTAGAACAAGGACAATACTAAGACCCTGTCCAGCACCAGAAACAGTGTACAATGATTTTTTTTTTTTTTTTGCAAAAACGCCTGATCGGACACAGTATCATTAATCCGAGTTTGCTTAGCAGTATTGTACCGGACTTCAGAGTATATAAATAAGATGTTTCAAATCCATATTGCTCCTGCCCTTTTGAGCAATGGAGCAAGCTGGTTCTTGACTTGGAGGGTCATCACTTGATTAGGACCTCCAACAAGTTGTTGCGCTATGAATACAACCGGGACACTTGGTTTGTACCCCATCTTATGAAGTTCCATTTCGATTTGTTGGCCATTCTGAATCTTGTCGAGCTCGTAAACTGTGGGGTTCGCCCCAAACCCACTTATGAGAGTCTTGATGGTATGGCTCATGCAACAAGTGCTCCGGCTAAAGATCACCACTGGCCTGTCTGCAACCATCCTTGTAACCATTTCCATTGATCTGCAGATAGAGAAGAGTATACTTGAAAATGTTATTTGAATGATATGAAGGTTGTAGGAAGATTGAAAAGTTTAAACTACTTAGCACCGATGAAGAAACTAACTACCCTGCTGCCCTATTTATACAGTCCATGAACTGATATTGAGAAAAGAATATATAAAATAATCCAAAAGACCATAGTTCCTGTATTACTCTTGATCATTAAATGATAAAGACATCTATATCTTCCATACTCAGAGTATTAACAAGTCGCATAACAATATGCTTATACACGTCACAAAGTACACCGCTGCCTCGGGATAGGAAAACGATCGTGGATGCTAAAATTCGAATTCATGACACGTTTGGATGATACCTTTGAAGTCGACTGCACGAACAACTGATATCTTGTTGCAGCATCTTGCTGTGAGTGGTTTTATCCGATTGGACAACACTTTTTTGCCATAAAAGGATTCGAATAAGTTCATTTCAGAAAGGAAAGCTAACCAACAGAGAAAAGAGAAATGGACAGACAAAATGATGCTTGGTATAAAGGTACCTTGCTCTTAATAGCATTGAAGGATCACAGGAACAAACGTAAACGATCGTACAAGAATGAAGAAGAAGATGCCTAGAGGACCCACAACGTTATCTAATTCTCATCCTCAAACCTTTGCATTACAATGTGGAACAAAAAATGAAATGGAGCTGAGATATTCCGTCATATGGAACACCATTGTTAGTGCATTTAACTGTTTGAAAATGCCTACTAAAACTTGGTGAGTAGAAAGCAAGAATATTAAAATCCAAAATTTTAGTGCATGTGAAGATAATGAGGAATTTCTTTAGCAGTTTTTAAAATATTTTCTTAAAATCCTTTGGCTTCCCTTGACAGAAATCTTCAAACAACTATGTATTTCAAGAAATGGGGTACATTATCATCATAATCATCATCTCTGCATGTATTTTCTGGTATTAAATTATTAAGAATATATTCCCATTCTCACTTTATCCTGAAACTTTCAATCCACCAATTTGAATCACAGCTTTATGGTACAAAGGAGTAAACATGGCTTGTACATAAGCATGGCTCGGTATAGAGCGAAAGGCCAGGGTCACTTAATCAAAACCCAAATGTTCTTCACCAGACTTTGTATATATGCTAGAAAACATATATAACTGCATGACTTCAATATATGCTAGGCCACTATACTGAGAATCTGAGAATGTCAACAATGGTGGGTTTATCTGTTCATATAGCACAAAGTTACTTGAATCAGTTCTTGTTCCAATTCATGTTTTTCATTTATCAATCAAAGGTGATCAAATGTCAAAAACCAGCTATAATAACCTGATAAAATAAGACATTTCCCCCCTTGTCAACCACAAGTTGCATAGATTTATCTAGAAGCATAGCAAATCAGAACAAAACCAGTCGATCTTGGAGAACATTTGGTATGAAGGGATATATATAGTACAAGCAGTCATCTTTTTACTGTTGTTGATGAAACAAAGTTATTCCTCAATATATGAGCAGATCATAATATAGATCTAGATGCCCAGTTGCAAGTGGTATATTTTTTCCAGAGATAGATGGTAGAGTCGGGACTAGTTATCATATGAGGTAAAAGAAAAGTTTATAATAATTGGAATATGTTTAAGCACGATTAAATGTTATTGGCCTATATGTGTATGCATGATTTGAGATTAATGAGCTATAATAAAAGAACTATGTTATGAAGTATTAAATACCGATTCAAGTGATCAACAGGGACTGAGACATTACGTACACAAAAAATTCTTGTCAAAAGACTCACCCACCAAAATCAAGTGTCTACTCTTCATTTTCCACTAACATGAAAAAGAACAGCCTATAAACATTTTGTTATCTTACATGTTTACTGGTGCATGTTTCCATTTCCATGGATAAACACATAGGTGATTCTGGATATACACAATGTAAACTACCACATAGTGTTTTAAAAAACTCAAAAATCGGTTAAAAGACACTTTTTAAGTGAAAATGTTTGTATTTTTAGATGTTTAAAGTCTTTTTTTATTTCTCTAAATTTTTATGTCTTATCTTCTTCTTGTCTACAAAAGAAATCAACTATATCTTTATATAAAACCTAAGCATTACTAAATAATAAATTTTATTAAAAAACCCATAAAAACCATTAATACACGCCTTTCAACTATTAGGACTCTTCACCTTTTATTTACTCCATTAACTTCTAAATTTAAGACTCACTAAAATCATAAAGACTTTATCATGTCAACCATCTTCTTGCATTTGTCGAAAAGTACTTTTGGAAGAGGTTTTGTGAAGATATCCTCAACTTAATCCTGATTTGCAACATACACCAATTTCACACTATCTTCTTTCACATGATCTCAGATAAAGTGAAAACGAATGTCAATGTGTTTGTTTGTTTCATGATTTAACAGGTTCTTTGCCAACTCAATTGTTAATTTATTGTCAACTTGAATCACAATTGCACCTAGTTACTTTAGCTCCATCTTGCTCAACAAATTTTTAAGTCATATCGCATGACATACACACCAAGATGTCACCACATATTCAGCTTCAAATATCGAGAGCGTCATGATTGATTGCTTCTTTGAAATCCAAGTAAACTCAACATCTCCCATAAAAAACACATATCTCGATGTGCTTTATCGATCGTCTATGTCTCCATACCAATCGTCGAAGTACCCAACCAATTTATAGTCTCCTGTTTTCGAGTAGAACAACCTTGGGTGTAATATAGGATTAATTTCAACGCCTTCCAATGTGAATAAACCGGCTCCTCCATGAATCGACTTACAATGCCAACACTTAATGAAATATTCGACCTTGTGCATGTGAGATAGCGAAGGCATCCTACCAAACTCCGGTATCTACTTGCATCAACACGTTCTCCTTCATCAAACTTTGAGATCTTTTCACCTAGTTCCATTGGTGTTGATACCAGATCGTAATCTTCCATCTTGTACTTCTTCAAAATCTCTTTTGCATGTCTCATGTGATAAAAAAATACCAATCTCTACTTGTCTAACCTCCAAAGCAAGAAGAAAAGTTCATCATGCCCAAATCTGTCATCTCAAATTATAACACCCCGATTTTAGCCTTAAATTAAATTCCTAAATTAGCGAAGTCCTTAATTCGAACCCTAATTTTTGGGGTTTTCGATTTTAAACCTAAATCAAATTCGGTGACTATTTTGTAATTTCTAGGCTTTAGAGGTCATTTTGAAAAGTTGGAAACGTGGGGACCCTTATTGGGTAATTTACCTTTTTTTTTGAAAAATATTTATTCTCACTTTACCAAATATGAAACCCTATCCAACTCTTGTTTTCTTTTTCCCCATCTATCTTACTCCCCTTCTCCCTTTTATTTTTTTTCCTTTCAAATCAAAATTTTATTATTATTTTCGCTCGTTCGATTTGTTCTAGATCGTGGTGTTTTGGGTAAGTATTTATGCTTGTTTTCTCTTTGTCTTGTTGGTTTGAATGATAAGAAAAAGGGGGTTATGTTTCGAATATGAAGTTTAAGAGGGTTTGTTTAACTTTTCAAATCAGAGAAAAATCGAGTAAGGTTTCATGCAGTGAAAATCATCGAATGAAAGTGGGACATAGAAATTGATTTTTCATGTAACCCCCTCAAACCGTTCTAGACACCACAGACTCAAATGAGTTACACGGGGAATACCAAGGCTAATCTAGAGACTCGCCCCGATAAACAACCTTAAATTTTTTCCTTTTATCTTATCTAGATGCTTTAATTAGATCCTACATGTTAATGAAAGGATCGAGTTCAAATTACAGTGAAAATTAAAGAGAAATGAGTCCTAATTTTAATCGAATAATTTTTAAGGACCTAATTGTAATTTTCTAGAAGTTAAGGATTAATTAAAAAATTAAAGTTACCAACCCTTATTTAAGTATATTTCATGCTTGCACGTGAATTTTGTACTTAAATTAATATTTACAAGTCAACTAATTACATGTCTAAAGTTTGGTGACTAAAACGTAAAGTTTTAAAATTCATTTTAGTCTATAACAATAATAACAACTAGGGTTATTGGATCCTCTAGGCACTGTTTCGATACCGAAGTAAAATTAAAGAGGTATCGAATGGTGCTTATGTGTTTCGATACACCTTCGATCACTGAGACGATGACCCGCGTGACAAGCTCGCGTTTCGATACAATTGATGACCCATTTCGATATCATTTGCTACTGTAAAAAAAAAGTATCGAAACTTGGGTCAAGCGTTTCGATATGCCAGGTATAATTCCTGCTACCGTTTCGAAACCAGTTCATGTGGTTTCGATACCCAAGCTTATTTTTACAGAAATCCATCATGTTTTTGTCTGAGTATCTATACCCTATGAAGAGGTATCGAAATCCTCTGTTCAGAAACTGCAAATTACTCAAGTTTCATGCTTTAAACGAAATTCAAAGGTTCTCTAGATGCATATAAGTTCCTAAGGAATAAACCACACTTCAAACCAAGTTCACTAGATGCAATATCACCTAAGTACATAAGCAAAGAACATAAGGCATAATCATACTTTAACATTGAACATGGCATAACACAAGTTACATAAACATGCTTCATCCAAGAGAACATAGTTTAGCATAACTTCCAAATATCATAAATAGCAATTCAAAGTACTTCAAAACATAAGAGTTTATCAAATCTAATATTCAATCCAAAATAACCAATAAAACATAGGTTCACTATCCCATTGCTCTTGACTACTTTAGGTTCGTAACTTTTAAAATAACATACTTGAGTTAATAAATATAAAATAAATAGCACGTACGACTCCCTTGCTTTTTGGTTACTCCAACACTTAAATCTTTGCATTGCAAGGAAAAGAGTGGGTTAAGCCAAACTTAGTGAGGAAAACATGTAAAACACATTTAAAATAACTTGCAATGCAGCTCATAAAAGCCAAAGTCAATAAAAATCAAATCATGCTCTAAAGGTAAAATATCCATGGCTAATAATTCCACCATATAAAAACCAACAAGTGTCCATGGCTCACAAGCCAAAAAATCCTTTTCAAAATCCTTTTTAAAAACCATGCTTATTAAGCAAAACCCAAGTCTTACATGCTACCAATAGCAAAGCTCAAACAAAATCTTTGCGTACAACACATACGCTCATGCAATTTCCTTTGCAAAGTAATAGATCCAATTAGTGTTACCTCTAATCGTTGGGATAAACGGATTTTCATTCGATCCCTTGAACGAGGTTACATGGAGGTATAATCCACCATGGCAAACTCACCTTAGTGTTCGGGTTAGTTAGCAAACCTGAATGCGATAAAGTCCCTTATACCACGCAACATTAGCTCCCCTTAATGCATCACTAAGGAATTTCACACGTCGTACTTTATATAATTAGTACACTACCATCCTATTGATCGATCAACTTATCCTTTTTTACCATCACATAAATAGCCAATACAAAACCAATGCTCAAGTTTTAAGACAAAAACAGTGAGTTAATGTAACCCCTAAAATTAACCTAATTTCTTAGATTAAAAGTTAGGGTTTACGTAATTGAAACTTGTAAATCAAGTTAGGTTTATATGAAATAAATTTCAAAAATTCAAATAAATTATTAATTAATTAATAATTTAAAAATACTGCAGAATTAAACATTTATTTAAATAAAGTTCAATCCATAATTTAATAAATATTAATTGTCACGAAATCCGATAAAATTTCAAAGTCCAAAGGTCATTACAACGGAAAATATTAATCTAAATATAATATAATAAATCCAGAATTTAAATATGTAAACATACATAAAATGATCTGATTCAGAAACCTCCAAGTACCGTACGTAGCCTAGGTCTGAGATCTGAAACAGGAAACTAAGAAGGTGTAAGCTAGGGAGCCTAGTGTGTCTCTAGTGTAGATAAGCAGGATCATAGAACAGGATAATGCAGATGATGCATGATGTGCACCCAACTCCGAACACCAACAGAAGAGAAGGATCCCCTAAACCACTCTAACTCCGTCACACCAACAGAAGTGGAAACTCGACCCGTAGGTGGAGCCACTGAACAGAAGTGGTATCTCGACCCGTAGGTGGAGCCATTTATCAGAAGTGAATATATCAATAACTTCCCCATACATATAATCCCACCAAATGCAATGTTATGTGCAGATACAGGATCAAAATGCATGCCTTAACATCTAACAGGAGGCATGTATGATAATTTTAGGATCAGAAATATAATTATAAAACACAGGATAAAACATGACAATTATTTCAGAAAATTACAGAATGATGCATGATCATACAAAGTTTAACAGAATCTGCACACACAGAAATAAATGGGATTGACAAAAGAGAACACACCTGAAGCAAGCTGCTCAACGTCGATACTGACGTCTACTGGATTCGGCTCTACCACTAGAATGTGTAGGTGTAGAACCTACGAGTAACAGAATATTAGACACATTATTATGCCACTAAACCGACCGTACACTAAACAAAAGTAAATCGAATACTCACGAGCGTGTCCCGATGACTACTGAACAGGAGGTCGTCCAGGAGGAGGAGGAGGTAACTGCTCGGGGTCGGAATCCACGTCACCTGTACCAAACAGAAACTATTTCAAAATCCGATACAAATAACTTCCAGATAAGCATTCGAACTAAAAAGGCTTAAAAACAAAAATTCGGGTTCGAATTTTGAAAAACGGACTAAACCATTGGACTTAGGACATCGAAAAACATAAAATGGGACCGGGTCGGAAAAAGTCAACGCTGACGTCAGCACTGGCCAATGCTAACGTCATCAGGTCAACGTTGACGTCAGCAGATGATGTCAGAGATGATGTTAGCGGGTCAGATCATGGGTCGGGTCGGGTCCTAGAATTTCCCGTTCCAGAAATTCCCAGGTTTTCAGATTCGATTGGTTTCAGGTTTCTCTCTTCCAGATTCGATTAAAACACGCTCAGTTCGAACATTACAACCCAGAAATTGAATTAAATTAATACCAAAACAACAATATCCTTTCCAAAACCGATTTAAACAGAGACCAAAACCCATCCTTGCTTTCAAATACAAAAAACACAAACCACAACACCCTTATGCTCAGATTCGAATAACAAAACCAAGGTTCACTACTGAAACTAATAAACCGGATCGAAAGAAACAAGAAAAAGGTTGAGTGCTTACCGAACTTACCAACTCGAAAGAAAAAGAAGAACACCCGATACAAGCTTGAACGAAAAAGGAAAAAGGAAAAGGTATTGACAGATGGAAGGGAAAACAAAACAAGGAGACCCTTTTGACAAGCAATAGTTCGAGTTTGGGGGTGTGATAAGTGCTCAACTCACTATCACTTTTTACACCTTTTATGGGCATTAAGCATCAAAATCTACGCCCACTCGGACAAATGCATATACTTAATGTGATATATTTAGAAGTTATGCTTATAAAGATGATATTTACAGAAAAGACAAGTTTTACTGCATTTTTACATCTGTGTAGGATAAACTATGGCCGCGGCAGCAACATGGTCGAGGCAGGACCTGATGCCGAGGCAGTAGTAGAAAGACAGAAAGCGATACTGTAGGCGATTGGAAGAGAAAAATACAAGGGACGTTTTTGGACATACAACACATGGATCGGAGCTGGTGAGCACGAGGAAATGCCCAAGACAAGGCCATGGGGAAAGCTTCTTAGTTGGAATAAACTTGGAAATATTTTATTTATGTACATGACTTGTTCCCCACTCCAAGTTTTATTCTACTTAGGAAAGGTTTGCCCTAAGCCAAGCCTATATAAGACTTAGCCGTCCAAGGGAATGGGGGAGCCGATTCTTAGAGAGCTCACCCTAAAACTCAATGTTTTCTTTCTCTCAAATTATGTTCTAAGTTTTCTTAGGGTTTAGGTGAAGGTTGTTAAGTATTTGTGAGAGGAGATTGTACTTTGTTCTTTGTTTCAATGCAATAAAAATATCAAGGTTTGCTTATCGTTTGCCATTCTTTGTTCTTGCATTCAAGCTCGGGAGAGAAGTTTGTAAGTAATCTATTTATCTAGACTCGGGAGAGTTAGATTCACGAAAGGGATAAGTACGGTGTTTCAATCGCGAAATACTAACTCGGCCTAGGGATAGGTTAAGAGTTTCAGCGGCTAAAAGAAGTGTGAGATTGGTTGGTGGGTATAATTGATTCACGCTGGGAGGTATCATCAAGGACTAGTCATCAACAGTACTTCGACTTAGGGATAAGCGGAGTCATCCAAGGACACTTCACCAAACTTTGATAAAGTCCACCCAAGAGCAAGGGATTGCCGCGGCGGACAAGTATCATTGCTGCCAAGACAGTAATCTACAGTACTACCGAGGCAGTGATGTACAATTGCATTGGACAGAGACAAGTCAATCAAATTCACAATACAACACAACTGGATCCTGCCCTCTCTCTTAATCAGATTTCATCTTCTTTTACTTAGTTTCTTTATTTTAATTTATTTAATTTCATCAAACTCCAAATTACTTGTGTCTTTATTTTTACAGAGCAAGAAGACGAAGAAGGCATATTAAGTATACCAATCCCTATGGAGACGACACAAGATTATACTTATCACTTTATTACTTGCGACGTGTTCACTTGCACTAATTGCGCACTTTTGACACGCAACACTTCCCATTAACACATTCATTAATACATAAACCGATAAAACCTCTTTTATCAAATTTTGTAATCAAAACTATGAGAGCATAAAATCCTTTATCAAAAACAGTAACATGAGAATCTTATCATAGGGATAATCACATATGCACAATATAAATAGAAGCATGACTAATTCACATAGTAAAATAGGCGTAATTTGGGATTTTCAACAGAGTAAAACGATTTAACTTACTTTGGAGTATAGGGAGATTTCTCACACGTTCCCTACACCCCAAAACTTTTGAAACATATTTAAAACACTGCCGGAGCAGTCCACTCTCATAATCCACTCACCAAAACCATTACTTGATTGACAAGTCACCAACACGAATCGATCTCCTTCAAACTTGATCTCCAACTTGTTGCCCTATTTCAAGCACCAAAACCAAAGGATTTAGTGCTTACAAATGCAAACATAAAACCCTTAAGTCGGATCCCTACAGAACAACCTTAAAACCTATCAAAACCTTAACCGAAAATTTTCTAAAACCCACCGAACTTCAACTAAAACTTAAGTAAGGGATTAGATACATTGAAGACATATTATGAAAATTGTAATATATTCAAAAAATCATGAATTTAATATCCAAAAATAGTGGGTGAAAACCCTTGAATGAAAATTAAGGTTTTTGGCCAAAAACCAATTTTTATTGAATAAAAAGATTAAAAACAATTAATCCAAACCAATAACTTGGGAATTTCAATAAATAACTTTAAGGTTTCAAAGGTTTGATGAAATCTCACCTCCAAAACTGATCCAATCTCTTTCCAAGATTTTAAAGAAGAAAATAATTGAAAAGCGATAAATTTTAAAGAAGAAAAATTATAATAATTATTCCAAACTAAATTCAACTAAAAAGAGAGTGTTTTACCTTTAAAACTGATGGAGTGACTACCTTGAATGAGAGAAAACGAAAATAAGGTTATTAGGTTATGTTTTTAATGAGAAAAAGGGTCTTAGGATTAAAAATTGGGTTTACTTAATTATTTGGTTTAAAATATGGGTTTTGAGCTTAATTAATTAATTCTTAGAAAGTCTAGACCATCTAGGATTATAATTGGATCAAATCCCCTTAAAGATTCAAAGTTTTGGCTTGTTTTATAAAATTATCATGAAGTTTTCACTTTTTACAAAATAGTCACTAATTTTAAAATCTTAGGGATTCAAGGGTCAATTTTCAAAATGGATTTAACCAAATTCAAATATATATTAGATAATGATTTTAGGATATTTTTCCATAATTTATTTCCATTAAAATCTAATTTTTTAATCCCAAACTAGGTTAAACCGACAAAACCGGTTCACTAACTTCTAGGCCCATTTTTGGGGAGTTATATTTCAAATATAGAGAGTTAATCTAGAAATTATAGATTTTCCTAAGAAAATCTAGAAATTTTAAGATTTTCTAAGAAAATGTTGGAATTTTTAGATTTTTAGAGAAAATCCAGTTTTGTTGAGAAAACCCGTTGATCGATCTGACCCGTTGCCAACCCGACCCGTTGAACTTTTGATATCAGTGTTGAAAAAGGTGACTTCAGTGTTAAATTTTTGGCTAAATTCAATGTTGACTTTTTGGTTGACATCAGTATTGAACAATACTGACGTCAGCGTTGTCTTTTTTTGACCCGAGCCCATTTTAATTTTTTCGATGTTTAGAGTCATATGACATTGTCTGTTTTTCCAATTTGAACCCAAAGTGTTTTTTTTGAAGCATTCTTATACGATTACTTAATCGGAATTTAAATCAAATTATTGTTTGGTTTAAGTGACCTTGATTCAGATCCAGAATTTTTTCTGTTCGCTCCTTTTGGATGAACTCTTTTTGTAGAATCTTTGAGACACGCACATGAGTTTTTATCTATTTTATTAGTGATGATATTCCGTATTGTGGTATAGTAGTATAGTATTTTATGAAATGTTTAACTCTATAGGTGAGGTATCTGCTTGACCTAATTCTTGGACTGAATTTGGTAAACGTCACTCTCGGCGTTGAGTTTTAGTTGTCTAAGGTGTATCTCTCCCTATGATATATATATGTTTGTTTGATACTGTATTCATATGTACATCATTGTTAATGTGATTGATTATGTGATTCCTAAAATTAGTTGTATATATTTATAAGAAATGCATTCAGAAACAGAAATAAAACATGACATTTTATTGGGTTGGGAAATATTGTACGAAGAAGTTTAATGGTTTCATCCTTTAGGATGAACTCCACTTCGAATTAGTGGTTTCACCTTCGGGTCGAGTTTTTCCTTTAGATGTTGACGTGGTAGTTAGAGTGGTTATGGGGAACCTACCATTTGGACAATGTTGGAGATGGTTTGTATATCATTTTGATTTTGTACATTATATGTATTCTGCATTTGTGATATTTGTATATTGTATGCATATCTGAATACTTGTTGACATGTGCACGATGTTCAGACTTTTGTGTTATATATTACATCTGAACTTTAGAGACACATTAAGCTTCATAGTTTATGCCCCTTTAGTTTCTGTTTTAGATTTTCAGTCTTAAGTTACGGTACTTAGAGGAATCTCAATTCAAAACTTTCTACTTTTCAATATGATTTATAGACTTCTGGTTTTAATATTTTTATTTCGGATTATTATTACTATAATAGACTTTTGTATTTTATTTGTTTGGAAATTTATTTTGATTTTAAGATTTTTATTGTTTATTACAAATAAGGGTTGAACCTTTGAACTTTGTTAAACAACCGTATTTTAGTATAAAGGATATTTTAAATCATTGTGTTATGAGAACTATTTTTTCTTCTCAATTCTGATGTTAGCGCTAACCAGGGTAACGTCATCATTGACTTTTTGGCTGATGTCAACGTTGACTTTTTTTTGATGTTAGCGTTGATCAAAGTTAACGTCAACGTTGAATTTCTTGACCTGGGCCCATTTTAGGTTTTCTGACGTTCTAAGTCCAATGACGTTATCCGTTTTTCTAAATTCGAATTTTTAACATACTAAAAAAGAAAGTAATGATATAAAGATGGAAAAAAATGGAAAATGCTTCTTTAGAAGGTTCGAAGTTGTGACCTCAGAGTCATTAGCCCTTTTATTGATTAGTGGAGCTAAGGCAGCTGTTTGAGTTAAGTTACACTCGATTCTATTTTAATTTGTACCATATGTTTTTCTGAAATAATATAATATCAATGACTTATCAGGTATCTTTCATTTTCATTTCTTTTCTTTCCCTATTGTTTTAAGTTTTGAACCTAGGGTGGTTCTAGAACCTTTTCACCTGAAATTACTTCGATTTGAGCTACCATTCGACGATGACCATCATTGCCACCATCAGTGTAACCGTAATTCCCTTACAGTTGTAGGATTGGGCCAACGTTTGACATGGGTGAAGGTTTGTGTCTTATCATGATCTATCTCCATTTATACCTTTTTTATATATCTCTTTTCATTGATTGGGGGCACCAATGGTCCAATCTTGTTCAGCGTGTAGGGGCGAGTAAACCCCTCTAATCGATTACTGTTTTGATATCGAAAAAGTCCTCACTGGAGCTGGACATTTTTTGATCATATACTTAAATTTGAAACTCTTCCGGTAAGTTTCTCTCTCGTTTTATGTTGTTCTGGTTTGGGTTAATTCTTGGCTTGATACATTGCATTTTTCGGTAGAGAAAAATAAGGGCATTGTGGGTCACCAGTGATATTTCAGTGACATTTTTTGGTGAACGACTAACGTACTTCAAATCAAAGTATTCTTAATTCTTGTTGTACAAGGAACCAAGGGATGTGAAATTCAGATTTGAGTTTGAGTGATCAATGGAGTACCAAGGAAAGATTGTTGTAACTCGAAATCAAGGTAATACTTTATTACCTTTTGTATTCTTTATGAAATATTATGGTATCTGGTAAGTTCTTGCATAGGCATGTTGAAGCTTATAGTTGGTTGCTCTAGAATTTAACTATTCATAAAAGAAAAGGAAAGAAAAATAATGAACCTAAATCGGTTATGTAACACCCCTAAAACCGGGTCGGTATAATAATTCGAATAATTAGAGAGTTTAATTAAATTATAAATTAAATGAAACATGTGATAATTTGATTAGGAATAAGGGGCTTAATTGAATTAAATGAGAAATGTGAAGGTTGCATGATAATTTTAAAGATTCCCTAAACTACCCCATGTAATAAGATACATCTAGATATGTCATTAAGGGTAAATTGGACATTTTGCACCTTTTAATTAGATCAAACAAAATTAGCCCCAATTCCTCTCCATCCCTTCTCATTTCATGTGCGAAACAACAGAGGGAGAAGAGAGAGTCTTTGAGAGAAATATTCATGGGGGTTTAAGGAAGCAAACTTGGAATCTATGCATGTTCAAGGAATTGAGTTAAGAAATCAAGCTTAAATACCTTGGTAAGTTCCTTTTTCCCTAAACTGAAAATTTTAGGGTTTTAAGCTTTTGGGGATTTGAATAATTTATGATACTTTGAGTAAAATTAGGTTGCTATAATGCCTAAATAGAAGATTAATGTTCATTTGAGTATGGGTTTTGAAAGAATAAGCAATGAGCTAGGGGTTTTGAAATTGGGTTCCTGTAAATGTTGAATTTATGTTGTTAAATTTGATAAGGAAATGAAATTTAGAAATTATTGATGATTGAATTTATGATTTAGGTGCTGGAAATTTTAAGAATAAGATCTAATTAGGAATTCAAAATATGAATTGAGAATTAGCCGAAAATACTTAGAAATGCTATTCCGAGTAGCCATTTTCGAAAAATTCCCTAGGCCACGTTTGTAGGAGTTGGGAGCTGAAATTTTTCATTAGGATACTCTTGTACATCTAGTTTAAGGGAAAATTTACGTACCCTCAATCCGAGTTCTGTAGAAAAAGTTATAAGCTTCTCCGTAGGGATGTTCGAGCAGTCCCGAAAATTTTGGACAGGTCTGATTCGAATAAATTCTGGTACTGATCGGGAAAGTATTAAAATATGAGGTTAATTTATCCTTGTAGAGGATCCTTTTAGCTTTCCAAAGAGGTATAATAAGCTCGAACCGGACATGGGAGCTAGGAGATACGATCAAATTACGAAAGGGTAGCAAAACTGTCTCTAACGGATAAATGTACATGTTTACATTAGTTAAAGCTTAAGATCACTTGAGTTAAGCGATTATGATGCGTTCTAATAAATGTATGTTTACATATGGATTACTAGATAATCAAAGAGAAGAAAATATCGAAGGGGAAGAAAGACTCGAGCAAACTCGAAAGAAGGGCAAAGGAGTCGCGATCTACAATCCTTGAGCTGCTTGGAGAAATAGTGAGTATGGCAAACCTTGGGGTTAGGACCTTGGGTCCTAACCATCTTTGTAATATTCGATTAATTTGTATTGTAACCGGACTAATGAAATATTTGGTAATTCGGGAAGGAGTATTAAATGTTAGTAACTTGTTTGATGCCATGTTTTAGTGCTAGATGTTAGACTAGCTTAGAACATTTGCATAGCTCGGAAATGCCGAGGTAAGTAATAGCACGCGGCTACGGATGCCAGGTACGTGAGTCATGCATGAGGCATGTTTAGATTGGTTTGATTATTCGATTTGTAACATGATGTGTATGATTTGATATGATAGTATGATATTCGATTTTGATACAGTAGCATGACATATGCTTTTGACTTGTTAGCATGATATATGCTCTTGAAATGTTAGTATGATATGCTTGGATATGCTAGCATGATGTGTATGCTTTTGGAATGGTAGCTTGATGAAAATGCATTGATTATTAGCATGTTATGGACATTTTTGTGATAAGGAACCTGTCTAATACAAATGGAAAGATTAAATGAATTAAAAACTCTGATCGAGCCTTGGTCGATAGTTGGTCATAGGTAGTACGACATGCCTAGGGTCCGAGCTCATTTGTTAGTTTGCCCAGTACTTCAGTACTTCTGTTTAGTACTTCGGTACTTCTGTTGGTACTATGGGTACCTTTGTTTGGTGGTTAGTCACCATTTGTAGATACCATGGGTATCTTTTGTTAGTGCCTTCGTGGCACTTCTGTCAGTACCTTTTTGGTACTTCTGTTGACCCGCTTACCTAGTCAAACTATACCAAGGCATCATTTGTAACTAATTTGAAAGTTTAAAATTAAGATATTGCTATTGAGCATCCGAAAATGATATTGCTATAAGCATTTGATATGATATTGCCATTGTGCATCCGATGATAACGTTGCTATGAGCATTTGATAAGTTATTGCCATTGTGCATTCGATAATAATGTTGCTATGAGCATTTGATAAGTTATTGTCATTGTGCATTCGATAATGATATTGCTATAAGCATTTGATCTGATATTGCCATTGTGCATCCGATGATAATGTTGCTATGAGCATTTGATAAGTTATTGCCATTGTGCATCCGATAATGATGTTGCTATGAGTATTTGATATGTTATTGTCATTGTGCATCCGATATTTGTATTGCTATGAGCATTTGATATGAGGTTGCCATTGAGCATATGAGCATGAAATTGTCATCGAGCATATAGTTTGCAAATTCAATTTGCATGCTAGTGACATGATCCATGAAAATAAATTAAGCATGAAAAGCATGATACTCTGCACACATATGATTGAAATGTTAGTATAAACATGATGGATTGTTAAATTGGAGTATGTTATGTTGATATATGTTTGATGTCTAAATTGGTTAGACTTAGGGCTACCTCACTAAGTACTTCGTAAGTAATTACCACCTTTGTTTCCTCCTTCCCAAAACAACATGTTATCGGACTAAGGGGATAGATTGACTTGGACCGAGAGCAAGGACACCGAGCAAGCCCAAGTATGGTATTTTGTACTTTTGTAACTCCTAGCTTAAGGTGGCATAGGGAGCATGTTTAGAATAGTTCATGCATATTGAAATCTAACTTATGGTTCATATATATATTTTGTTAACGAAATCTTGGTTTGTAAGCCATAAGGCTTAGTATTCCATGATAGGCTAGCCCTACCCCTTTTGAAATCGGTTTATGACTTGTTTATGTTGGCAATGGTAATATGCATGTGGCAAGTGAATGGTTATAATAGCAAGTAGGACATGGCATAAAGAGGATAGTTAGTTGGTAAATAGCATATGATGGTATGGATGGCCCTTGTTTAGAAATTATAGCTTTGGTATGATGAAGGTTCATGAATAATCAAAATTTGATAATAGTTTGGCTAGATGTTAGAATCGGTAAGAGATTGATGTTACTTAAACATGTGAATATTGCCCCTTATGGTTTCGGAATGGTTTAGACCATATAGGTGGTCTTTTGGTAGAGTCTAAGTGTTTAAAAAGTTAGAAATTTGGAAATTTGGCATGGGTATCGATACCACTTACATGGGTATCGATACCACCATTGACAGAAACGAAATGGTAGCGAAGCTTGGTTCGATGCCAAGCTTCCTTAAGATCCCCCTGGTTCGATGCCAGTATCGAGCCAGGCCACTACAGCTTTAAGCCATTGAGTCCTTGGAATAGGTTAGCATCGATACCTGGTTCGATACTGGGAGTTTCAGTAACGAAATGGCATCGATACCAGTATCGAACTAGGCTACTCAACTTAGTCAACGAGGAAGACCAACATCGATACATGATTCGATACTGGGGCTTCCAGAATCGAAATTGCATCGATACCTGTTTCGAACTAGGCTTCCCAGCCATGGTCAACGAGTTAACATAGTTGACCTGTATCGAACTAGGGTTCAATACCCCTGTTCCGATACCCCTCTATAGGGAGTATCGATACCCCTAGCCATTTTGGGACAATATGAGATTGTAATTGATTGATTGTGGATAACATATTGAAGAATGTTAAACAAGTGAAGTTGGCTTAAGGTCTTAGATTGAAATCATAAAATAAGGTCGAATAATAAGTGAATTCTAACCAAGAACTTAAATAGGTCCCGAATTAATTGACAAGTGAGTTAAGGTTTGATGAATAAATTGGAAAGTGGAAAAAGTTTTAAATTGGCCTTGAAATTAGTAGGCACAACTTGTAAATTGTATTAAAATATCATTGAAACGAACACAATTCCCTGTTTAATTACAAGCTTATAAGTTCGGTCGACACCCCCGTCTCCTAACTCGGGGCGAGGGTGTCACAGGTTAAGTTTAAAATGTTCGGTTAGGGAAGCTTATACAGACTTCTAGGTCCTCTAATAATTGATAATACTTTTATGTTTAAAATTCAGTGGAACTTGTCAATATTTTGAGTTTTTCTAAAATATTAGGTTAAGAAATGACAACAATTGCCCCATGAGGAATAAGAATGATAGAAATACTCTTGATAAAAAAATGATCTGGGAATCTGCACTCGACTTGGTTAAATAATCATTTTATATTTAAACCTCAAATTACTAAGAATGTTGTGGTAGCAAGGCTTAAACCTTTGAGATTGTGATATGTTTGAATTTTCTTGAATTTTTTATAAATCTCCAAAGATTATGTCAGAAAATTATTCATGCGCCTAAAATGATCGAAGTAACAAAAAGTACTAAATGTGTTAATAACTAAAATAGATTGGGATCACTAATAAGATTAATTTGACTGGAGTAAAAAGAAAAGATTGAAAAGAAGTATATTTTTCCACTGAAATTCCTGATTTTAATATAGAATAAGAAATCAACCCTCGATATATGAAATGGATCGAAGATTGTGAGTAATCAAAGTATCTGAACATTTGAATCATTGTTAATAACTTAAATGATTGAAGTAACTATGTGACTTGAGATAAGTGGAAGCCTAGAATTCTTGAATTCTTTTTGATATTTTGCAAATGGTTATGATGTCCCTTTAAGTTTAAATTCTGATTGGTGTAATTAGTCATTCTTAATATCGTTACAATACTGGAGGAATACTGCACAATTACATGGTTTTTCTGAGTTGTGATATTATGTGTCGTTATATAATGGTGTGACACATGTCTAAGATATCTTTAACTTGTATTAAATCGAAGGTGTGACACATAAGTATTAGTTACTCCTACTAATGTTTCTATGCTCAAAGGAAATATTATATGAATTTATACTCTTTTCTATGGCATGTACGATATAAAGATAAGTGGCCCATTATGTTATACATCACAGTTTGTTTTAACAAAAGAATTTTGCATGTTGTACCTATTCAGTTAAGCAATAAATATCTTGTTGACAGATTTTGAGTAAACCAAAAGACCTAAAAAACTTGTTGAGTAATTAGAATTATTGAACTTGTTGGATCATTTTTTATATCCTATTGGACTAAAGTACTAGTTTGCCTTTTGATAGTTTGAATGTCCTTAATGTCCTTGTCGGCAAAATTAACTGAAATAATCTTGACATACTCTAACCCTTAATGATCTTAATGTATCAAATTTTTAATCTATGATTTCAAAAGTTTGTAATAAATCCTTTTAATATGAACCTTAACTCTTAATGTAACTCTAAATGGTCTAAGTTCATTGTTTCTCTTTCTGATAAATTATAAGTATATCCGTAAATATTCGATCAGTTAGTATGTTTATGTGTCCATGAACACCCCTTCTATTTTGAATTCTATGACTATCTGCTTTGACTGTAGAATAAGATTTTGTTATCTGAAATGAAAACACCATTCATAGCTTCTTTTATTCTTTATAAATCAGACATCTAACATGTGCTTTCGGATATTTTATCTAATAAGTAAAAAAATTTAATGTTATCAGGGAGTTTATTATCTGAGATATGGTTGTAAATTTTCAGGCTCAGTGCTGGTAAGTCCTTTTGAACCTAAGTAAGGCATCCCCTTAGGCAAGCTCCTACTCCCAATGGGTTAGGATAAGTCTATCTCAAAGCTCTTACGCCCAATGGACTAGGGTAAGTCTTTCTACAAGGTCCTAAGACCAATGGATTAAGGTAAGTCTTTCTATAAGATCTTGATAAGTATTCCTAGATATAATTTTGAGATACCATTTATTGCCGAAAGTAGGAGGGTAGTAGGTATTTAGATAAAACTTTTTGATTTTCTGATTCATACCTTACTCTTTAATTCCTCAAAGTCTGAAACTCTTTGCATACTTTTATCTTGAGCCTAATGAACACTCTAGACTCTTCGATTCAACTTTTGAAACCCATATATTTTTTTACCTCAGGCTTTATGCTTATTGTCTGATGTTCTAGTAAAAGAATAAAGAACTACTCTATTATCTTTTGATATTATATTTTTTTTGGTATATCGAATTATAATCGTGGCATGCTCGTTATTTTTATGCTTGTTGCTTTTAATATCTCTAGGTAATCTTGTATTACTAAGATTCTCCAAGCTCATGTTGTTTTTAACGATATAGGTTAAAGAGGACTTCCTCATGTTTTGAATTGACATCACTTACAGAGTCTTCTTGGTATTGACAGTGGAGTGTGGTACTTGTACATATAGTGGACATGTATGTTGAGTCTTATTTTGTATCTGAGTTTGTATGTCATTATTTTTTTTCTTTCTCTCTTTTCGATATTTGTTCACTATACACATAATTTTCTTAATAACGAATTATGAAATTTTACTTGTATGATTTATTTATATTTAAACAAAAGAGTTTTATTGTAGATTTTTACTGTGGGTCGCTCTTGTGACCCTAATGTGACTTCTTAGAACCTGTAGTAATGCATAAGCAGGTCTAGGAGAGGTTATAGAATTCGAAGTTATATTTTTTTAACATTCTTTTACGAGTACTTAATCATAAGTTTGACTTTAACAGAATCTAAATTAATTTATTTTTGATTCAAGTGACGTTAATTTAGATTTTGAATTTCGTCTTCCTCTTCTTTTTGGATGACCTTCTGTTACACAATCTTCGAGACATGCACGTGAGTTTTTATTTGTTTTATTAGTGATGGTATCCCGTATTATGGCATAATAGTATAGTATCTTATGAAATATTTAACTCTGTTAGTGAGGTATCTGCTCGAGTTAATTCTAGTATTGATTCTGGTAGATGTCACACTCGAAGTTGAACTTTAGCTGTCTAAGGTGTGTCTCTCCTTGTGCTACATATATATTTGTTTCATATTGTATACATATGTGCATCTCTGTTAATATGATTGATTATGTGATTTCTAAAATAAGTGTATGATGACATGCCATGTGATAGTTATACATTAGAATTGGAATTCATTGAAATCTCCAATTATATTACTCTCGGAATTAATATGCATGCCTTTTAATATTTATAAGGAATGCATTCAGACACAGAAATCAGAGTATGACATTTTATTGGGTTGGGATATATTGTATGAGGAAGTTTAGTGGTTTCACCCTTTGGGTTAAACTCCACTTCGGATCAGTGGCTCCATCTTACTTTTAAGAGGCGCTAGGCGCTTCGAGGCGCTAAAGGTCTCTTAGGCCGAGGCGTTAGGCGCTAGGCAAAGGCGAGAGCTTTTTGTAGGCGATGCGCTAAAAATTAATTTTATATTATATTTTGTATTTGGAACATTATATCATTGTATTAAAATATTTTATATCATTGTACTTAAAGAATAGATATTTTTGAAAGTAAAATAAGGCCTCGTTAAAAACCTCTATCGTAATCGACATCGAGACGAAACTCAACATCAGACAACGACAAGAGGAAAAGAGTACCTAATATGATATTATAAATTAATACTAAAAATGTTCAAATACTAAAAAAAAGACATAAAAGATAATACGGTTCACCCTAACACTTAAAGTCAAACAATACTAAAAAGTGCACATAAACATTAAAATCTAACACTCCAGATCATCGTCTTCTCCATAACACTCATCTCCTTCACAATGTTCTTCACCAATATCTTCTTCTATCTCATCATCTATTCTAGGAACAAAACTAGTGGTTGTTCCTTTTCCTTTATCAAATTTGGAAGAAGGTTCGGCGCTCTCTTTAATGATCCTTGATGACCTAGTTGAATAACTTGGATCATGAGCTCCAGCAGCTTTACCAACTTGACTCCATGTTAGGTCATTATTATCATCAAACACAAATTCACCATCATCATCATCGGAGTTATCCTCCATTCTCCCAAGTAACCACTCATTACTTTCATCGATATCTTCCAAGAGAATAGGATCTGTGATGCCTTTCATTTGATATCGACGCTTCAAAGCCCGATTATATTTTACAAAGACCAAATCATTTAGTCTTGTTTGTGCTAATCTGTTTCTCTTTTTAGTATGAAGCTGCAAGAAAAAGTCAATATTTATATAAACGATTAAGTAATAAAAAATAATAATTGTCATAATTAAAGAGAAATTAAAAGAGTTTCTTACATGTTGAAAAACACCCCAATTCCTTTCACAACCGGTAGCACTACAAGTGAGACTAAGAACTCTGATAGCAAACATTTGAAGATTAGGAGTGGAAGATCCAAACATAGCCCACCATTCCGCTGTTAAAAAAAATAAAAGTAGATCATTGTAAAAAAAATAATAATTTTAAAGCAAAAAATATAAAATAACATAACTTTTAATACCTGGAGATTTTGACTTCCTTAGCCTAACTGTTGTTTTCATGCCAAAAGCCTTGAGTTTCTTGATACTTGCTTAATTCATTGAGGATTTTATCCTCAATTGAAAGATCTGGATTCAATCTTGAAATGCACTCATATAAACCTTTCATAACTTCTTGACAAGTTATTACCTTCTTGGGATCATCATAATAAAGGTCTGGATTTAAAAAGTATCCAGCTGCATGCAGAGGTCGATGAAGTTGACAATCCCACCTTCTATCAATATACTCAAAGGCTTCTTTGTAGAACTCTTCCTTCATTGCAAAGCTCTCAGAAATAGCCTCTTTAGCCCTATCCATAGCTTCATAGATGTACCCCATAGGTGGTTTTCTTTCACCATCAACCATTCTAAGAACCTTAACAAGTGGTCCCGTCAATTTGAGAGCATAAAGTACATTTCTCCAAAATGTGTCTTGCAAAAGATAAGATGCTATTTTTTTTCTCCCGCTTCTTTTGGCCATTTCGAGTTGTTCAATTCTTGAGAAATCACCATCTTTCTCAAGTTGTTTCTTTGCTTATGGAATTGTGCAAGAGTGATGAACGATGTAGCAAATCTAGTGATCGTCGGCCTATGCAAACCTTCTCATCATGTTTACAAAAGAGATATGGTTATAAAAGAGATATGGAATTGTGCAAGAGTGATGAACGATTTGTAAACCTTCTCATCATGTTTACAAAAGAGATATGGTTATATATATAACCATTCATAAACATGAACTTCTTCAATGCATTCTTGACTTTAGGAATTTTTCCAATATCTTCTAACATGAGATCAATGCAATGTGCAGCACAAGGAGTCCAATAAAGATTTGGTCTACTTGCCTCAAACATTTTTCCTACAAGTTAACAAAACAATAAAAACGAATAATTTAAAACACAATAAACAACAAAACAAGAAAATATTATTTTGTACCGGCTTTGACATAGTTAGATGCATTGTCCGTCACCACTTGGATCACATTTTTCTCTCCCACTTCCTCCTCCATGGCATCGAGTACTTGAAACAACATATTAGCATCTTTAACAACTTCTGAAACATCCATGGATTTAATAAACACGGAACCCTTTGGAGAGTTGACAAGAAAGTTCACAATATCTTTTTGAGTGACCGAGTCGCGCCATCCATCTGATAAAATCGAACATCCTTTTTTTGTCCACTCTTTTTTGTGCTCATCCATCATCTCACGGGTATTCTCTACTTCCTTCTTGATAAGGGGAACTCTAAGCTCATACATGTTTGGTGATTTCAAACCGGGATCATATTGTCCAATAGCTTCACACATCTCTTTAAAGCTATGGTAGTTTGCCGCATTAAATGCAACTCCGGCATCATAAAAAACCTAGCAATTGACTTGCAAGTTCTGTCTCTTAGTTGTTTCTGACAAACTGCATGTATACCCTCATCTTTTTCTGGATTAGCTTTTGAAGTGACAAACAAATCCATTGGACCCTTATGTCTTGTTTTTTTTTTGTAAAGATTTTCCACTCTTTTGACGTGGCTCACGTTCTTCTTCTTCCTCGTCATATTCATCAACCATAATTGAAGACTCCGGAGGTAACATCGAATGTGTGACCTTTAACTCGACTTTTTTTAACATAAAAGCCTTTATTTCCTCCTTCACATGTTCAGGACATTCAAGACAATCCGACACATTCTTGAACCCTCCAAGCAAATGTTGTTTCAATCGATATACCCCTCATTTGTAAACTTTACCACAAAAACCACAAGTAAAATTATTCTTGTTCGTCGGATCTTGCTTTCCATATTTTCTTGTCGGATCTGAAGATTTTGAAGATCCGGTAGAAGCCGTCGATCCTAAATTCATAATCTGAAATATTCAAAAAAAAAACAATGATATCAATAGCATACAAATCAAAGTTTATTCTTTACTATCATAATCTTACGTTTGGATAATTAAAATTAAATTATTTTATTTTTAAATTCAGTAATTGAAATAAATAAATAATAACAAACAGTATTCAATAATATCCAATAAGATTACAGAAACTTAGTAAACCACTTATTTTTATTTTTAAACTTACTATCATAATCTTTACTATCATAATCTCAGTACAAATTAATACATCTAAATTATAATTTCATAAAAATAATAGTAAAATTCGACATCATCAAATTACAAGCCGTTTTAGCAAAGTAACCTTTAACTCGACATTTAGCAAGTAAAAATTATTTAAAAAACAAATTAAGAAGCCATTTAGCAAGACCCATTTCCCCCAAATAAAAAATTTCAGAAACTTAGGAAGCGGCAGCTTGAGGATACCTGAAGAGGATGGAGGCGGCGGCTTGAAGATCAGCAACTTGAGATCGGCGACTTGTGCCTGAAGATCGGCAGATTGAGGATGGAAGGGAGATGGAAGAGAGAACTTTGGGGAGAAAGCACGATCGGCAGACTGAGGCTTGTGAAAGAACGATGGGTTCTGTTTGACGAGGAAAATTTTAGGGTTATTAGTTTTTTTTTAATTTCAACATGTGTTTAATATGAGGTTATTAAAGCGCTATAAGCGCCACGCCTCGCGCCTGGGAAAAAGGTGCGTGCCTTCAACCGCCTCTTGTTGCCTCCTATCGATCGCCTCGCCTAGGCTGGTCTAAGCATTATTGTCGTCGCTTCCTGGCGCCTAGGCGCTATTTTTAAAACTAAGGGCTCCACCTTCGGGTCTAGTTTCCCCTTTAGATGGTGACGTGGTAGTTAGAGTGGTTCTGGGGAAGCTACTCTTCGGATGGTGTTGGACATGGAATGTCTGTTATTTTGATTTCATACATTATATGTATCCTGGCATTTGTGATATTCGTATATTGTATACATATCTAAATACTTGTAGACATGTGCATGGTGTTCAGACTTTTTTTGTTGTATATTACATCTACACTTTAGAGACACAATAAGCTTCATAGCTTAAGCCCCTTTAGTTTCTGTTTCAGATTCTCAAACTTAAGCTGTAGCACTTGGAAGAGTCTTAATTCAAAACTTTCTACTATTCAATATGATTTATAGATTTTTGTATTTAATATTTTTATTTCGGATTATTATTACTATAATGGACTTTTGATTCTATTGTTTGGACATTTTTTGGATTTTAAGATTTTTATTATATATTACAATTAAGGGTTAAACCATTGAACTTTGTTAAACTACTATATTTTGGTATAAAGGATATTTCTGACTTTTTTGATGTATTAGAATTTTGGACTTCATTTTTGATACGGGGTAGCCTGTCGAAATAGACTTTCTTCATATGTTATGGATCTAAGATTGTTGTAAGAATGTTCTTGCAACAAGAATAACATGAAAACATCAAGGAATTAAAGTCATATTCTTAGAAAAGTAAGGATTAAAAGGAAAAACGAAATTAGAAAATAAAGATGTGTTGGGCGTTTTAGAAGGAGTTGAATCTTAGGTAGTGTCATTGGTTAGAAAAAGATTATGAATTGACGATTGAGTACCATCCGGGAAAGTCAAATGTTGTGGCGGATGCTTTGAGTCGGAAGGTGGTTGTATAGTTGCGAGGGATTTTTGCCTGGTTGAGTCTATCGTATGATGGTGGGTTAGTGGCAGAACTTTAGGTTAAACCTTCCCTAGTTGAGTTGATACATGGGAAGCAGTTGGAAGATGACTCGTTAGTGCCGATAGTTCAAGATATAGCTGAGGGTGTACCATCGGAATTTGGGTTTCGGCAGGATGATCTTTTGTGTTTTAAAGAGCGTATAGTGCTGCCGAATGATGTGGAGTTAAGGCAAACCATTTTATCGGAGGCACATAATTGTCCTTTTGCTATGCACCCAGGTAGTACGAAAATGTATCATGGGCTTAAGAGAGAGTACTATTGGGTTGGGTTGAAAAGGGATGTAGCTGAATTTGTGGGACGTTGTCAGGTTTCTCAGCCCGTAAAGGCTTAACATCAGGTTCCATCGGGTCTGTTGCAACCGTTGATAGTGCCTGAGTGGAAGTGGGAAAGGATTATGATGGATTTTTTGACGAGATTGCCTTTGACACCGTCCAAAAAGGATTTTATTTGGGTGATCTTTGACCGGTTCACTAAGTGTGCGGATTTTCTTCCCGTGCATACCAAATTTACCATGGATAAGTTGGATGAGTTGTATGTGTCCGGGGTGGTGAGGTTGCACGGCGTGCCCAAGTCAATTGTATCATACCGTGATCCAAGTTTTACCACTAGGTTTTGGGGTTCACTGCAACGAGCATTGGGGTCTCAGTTGAGCTTCAATACTTCTTACCATCCGCAGACAGATGGACAGTCTAAGCGGGTAATCCAGGTGTTGGAGGATATGTTGCGGTGTTTTGTGATCGACTTTCAAGGCTCTTGGGAGAAATATTTGCCTTTGGTGGGGTTTGTTTACAACAATACTTACCAGGCGAGTATTAAGATGGCACCGTTCAAAGCTTTGTATGGTAGGAGATGTCGGACGCCGTTGTGTTGGGCGGAAGCCGACAAAAAGTTTGTGTTACCTTTCTGGGAGTTCTTGAGGACACTAATGAGAAAGTTAAACTCATCGGGGTTCGATTGAGGGTGGCTTCACATCTACAGAAATCATATGCCGATCTTAAGCGTAAAGAGATAGAGTTTATCGTGAGAGAAAAAGTGTTTCTGAAAGTTTCACCATGGAACAAGGTGATGCGTTTCGGGAGGAAAGGCAAATTGAGTCCCCGTTTTATCGGATCTTATGAGGTGATAGAGAGAATTGGACTAGTTGCCTATCGGTTGAGGTTGCCACGGGAATTAGAGATGATCCACGATGTTTTCATTGTGTCGATGCTTAAGAAGTATCGGTCGGATCCATCACATGTAATGCCGGAGGAGGAAATTGAGCTTAACCCCGATCTTTCCTATGATTAAGATCCAATTCAGATCTTAGCATCGGACTCTAAGGCTTTGTGGGGCAAAACCATTGATTTGGTTAAGGTGCTTTGGCGACATCGAGGTGTCGAAGAGGCCACCTAGGAAAGAAAGGCGAACATGTTGGAACATTTTCCCATTTCTTTCCACCAGGTAAATTTCGAGGATGAAATTTCTTAAGTGGTGGAGAGTTGTAACACCCCAAGTTTGGACTTAGGAGTTTTTGGATCGGATTAGTGGTTCGGAAATACCGTTAAGCCTAGATTCGGGATTTAAGTCATAAAAGTGTGTTTTTGGTGGAACTAAATCTTGTAAAAATTCTCAAAATTCTTATTTTACATATATTTGACTTTGGTCGAATAAATTTTGGGAAATGACAATTGGATCCCTGACATTTTTTAAATTAATGACTATTTTGTAAAAATTCAAAAGTGGACTATTTTGGTGACTAAAATATAAATGAATCAAACCTTAGAATCTTCAAGGGGCTATTAACCCAAACTTTCTCAGCTGATTCAAACTTTCAATTAACATCTTTTAAACATCATTTAACTCCCAATTAGCTTTTAATAACCAACATTATCCATTTTACTCAAAATCATACAATTTACTTAACCAACTCATTTTTCTCAAATTCTCCCAAACTTTTTTGGTTTTCAACAGAGAATCCATCATCTCCTTTAAGGTAATGCATCTTTTTAATCTGTCATCACGTTTTGATTAAACTCTCATTGATTTCTTATCAAATCTCATGGTGATTTCATTGTTTTTCATGTTTTTCTCAATTGGAAGGGGGTTGGATCAGGTTTGGAGGTAAGGATTCTTCTAAACCTCTAAACTTATAGTTCTTTAATGAAATTCCCAAGTGTTTGATTCATTGAAACTTTATTTGATTTATTATGATGTCAAAATTTTCTTTAATTAAGATTTCTTGAGTTGATTTCAAAGATTTTCATAGGGCTGTGTTAGGTGATGATTTTTTATTGGAAAATACTTATATAATGAAGTATTTTATGATTTAATTAAACTTTATTTGATTGGAGGTTTTTGCATGTTCTTTTGTTGCTGGGAGTTTTTATGGTTTAGATCAAAGATTTAGGTTGTGTTTTGGTGTGGAGATGAAGGTATTTTCGTTAGATATGGGCTGGAATAGGTTTGGTGTTTTATCAGCATGTTTTTCAGTTGTATTGGGTAATGAGAAGGGGTTGTTTTGGGTAAATGTATGAAGAGTTGAGTTGATGCTACTAAGATGCATTAATTACTCTATTTTTATTGTTTGGAAGCAGGAAAAAGCGACGAGTGAGTGACAAGGAGGGTTCGGCAAGCCTTTTTGCGACGTTTTGGCCTCGGCGATCTACGTTTGGCTAAGGGTTGAGTGGCTACCTAATTGGCAGAGATTTCTTGTGTTTTCAAGATCTTACGAGAGTTTTGGGATGGTATGAGAAGCCTCCCTTCACTCGGAAGTAAGTTGTGCATTTTTTTACTCTTTGCTTAGAATACGGTAATGTCATGCTTATATGAATTGTGCCTTATGGAATGATGATTGCATATGAAACTATATACGAGAGTAATGTTTTGAGGGTCATGTAAAGTTTCCATGCTTGATTCTGAAAAGATAACATAAATGTCGATTTTTGAGAGTGGTATTGATGCATTAGCAATGCATGTTTTAAAAAGGAAAACATAAACTTTAAGCAATGGAATTAAACATTGTTTTGAGACTATATTGGCTGGAAATGTGATGGTTAGTCAAGGGATGTATTGATCGATCAATAAGGTCTAGAGTGCACTATAATATCTAGAAGTCCTACGTTTCGTAAATCCTTGTGTGAAGTTTATGCTTGGTAATAGGAGAACCGCAAACCAAATCGGACACCAAGGTGGTTGTTGATGATGGAGAACCACAAGCCAAGCTAATCACATGTCAATATGTTATAATGACTTATGCAAGTGTTATTTTCTAAATGTGTGCATATGGAATTATGCTTGAAAATGAAATGGTGAACTTGGCAAGGCATTTGAGAAGTTGAACATGATTGATGTTAGCACATGGTATTTATAGATATGCATAGTATGCTTGAGTTTGGAAATAAACATGACACGTTTCAAAAGGGAATTTTGTTTTAAATCATCGGTAGCATGAGCTACTTTGTTATGATTTAGAGTTATGATGCCACTCACTAAGTTTATGACTTACACTCTCTTTTACCATGCATTGCAGAAAAGTAGACTCAAGGCAGCTCATAAGGAAACAAATGTGGTGTGGTGCACCATTTGGTTCAAATATATGAATTCTTGACTCTAGTAGTGTTAAAAAGCAACGAGGGTACTTTCAATATTTGGAACAAGTGTTAATAAAGCATGTTTTCGGTTTTGCTTGATCTATTAAATCTAAACATGATTGGATGGTTAGGAGTGTGACTTTATAGCTAGTTAGTCTTTGTTTATGGATGATGTTTTAAGGTGAAATGTGATAAAAAAAATGTATGTGAATATTCATAATTAGGATGTCAATGCATTTAGTGCTATGAAACCTGTGAGTATGACATATACTAGGACAAGAATGCATCTAGAAGTTGTCTTGAACACCATGGTGTGGTTGTATTTGAGAAATCTATAGTTCTGGAATAGAGGTATCGAAACAGATAAAAATGGTTTCGGAACACTAGCTAGAACATGAAGGAAATCTGGGCAAAAATGGCCCAAGTATCAAAACCACTTGCAATCGTTCCAAAGCAAGAGTTGGAAAGAAAGTAGGTGTATCGGAACAGATACAGGGGGTTTCGATACAAACGTTTACAGTGGCAAAACGTTTCGAAACCTGGTTTCACAAGTATCGAAACGCGGGTTTGCCTCGCGGGGCAACCAAAGAGATTGAACAACAATATCAAAACACCTCCTATATGTTTCGAAACCATTAATGAGTCAGCATCCGTTTCAAAACGGCTATGAGGGGTTTCGATACCTTGGCTGCTAAAGTTAGTTACAAACCGAAAGAGCTCTAGATTATTTTCATTTTAGTCCTTAAAATTTGAAATGCAAGTGTATAATGATCTTAGTTAAAGAATGTTAACGTCAATTTCGTAATTAATCCTTGTAGTTGTGGAAATTTTCAATCAGGCCCTTTGTACGTAAATGTTCAATTTAAACTTGTATTACTTCTGTTTTGCTATAATCGGATACAAGCTACGCATGAACATGTAGAACCTAAATGAAGCATTTAGATAAGATAAAAAAGGAAGGATCGTTTATCGAGGCGAGTCTTCCAATTAACCTCGGTATTCCTCGTGTAACTCGTTTGTGTCAGGTTTTGTCTAGTCCGGGTCGAGGGGGTTACAAATCCTTCCCTACGTGTAGGATATGTTTTAGCTGCCATAGGTCACTTCAGCTTGAGTTAAGCTAATAGAGCTGAAGTTGAGCTAGTTGGAATTGGGTTAAGCTGAAACTAGCTAGCTGAGAGTGTCAGGAGCTTAATTGAGCTGGGAGCTAAGCATCTGAGCTGCCTTGAGCTAAGGTGAGCTGCTTACACTCCTTTGAGCTTCTTCAGATCTGAATATAACTCTCTTGAGCTGTTATCCTCTCTTGTACTTGTGACAAAACAAAGAAAACACATTCAGAGTATTGTAAACTTATTGAAAAAGCATTCAAGTAAGCTATAAAACAATATAACCTATTGTAATAACACACAACAAGCTGACATAACTTGACATACATTATTATAAGCTGGTAAACATATCTAAAACACACTTAGCATATTATATACATACTTAAACACACCAAATAAGTAGTATAACCTAAATTTATCACATATCGGTATGCAACACATTAAAAGTCTTATTTTCTAAGGCATAAACATGATCTAATGAATCTGGAATGTTAGAACTAGTTAGGGATATAACTTCCTTGAATTGTTTAGCCTTAGCTCGTGTGATAGGTCCTATCGGTAAGACTTTCGGATCTACTTCCATGGGTGGCAAAGATGTGCTCACATCAGTTTTATTAAACCCTAAGATATATAACTTGAGGAGAAAGTTTTCTTTACATGATTCTTAAGTTTTAATCTAAGAAATTAGGTTAAATTTAGGGGTTATCAAAATTTTCGTGTCATTGTTCCCTTAAACTCTTCTATCATCTCATCATTGTTACCCTTGAAAATGAGGTCATCAACATATAGAGTAACAAATAACACGTTACCTCCATTTTTCTTTACGTAAAAGCAATATTCGTAGGGACATTACATAAACTCGTTCTCCTTAAAATACGTATTGATATGTGTATTCCATTCACGCGGTGCTTACTTTAACCCGTAAAACACCTTCATCAATTTTAACACATTCTTCTCTTCTTTAACTTTCACGTACCCGGGTGATTGTTCAATGTAAACATCTTCGAGAACACCATTCAATAATACCGTCTTGACATCCATTTGAAATATAGTTTATACTTAAATAACAAAAATATTTTTATATTCGAATAATAAAGATCATAATTAATTTTTAATGATATAACTTATTAAAAAAATATTTAAAAGATTTTTTGTATATAAAATATCTTAATTATGAAAAGATGCTAAATTTAAAATATTTTAAAAGATTCTCTTTTATCTACCATGATTCAAATTATTAATATTTAAATTAAATGTTTTATTCAAATATAAAATAAAAGATCTAAAAATAATATAATTGAGAAAATAAAAAGATGAAAATATCAACATTTATAAAACATTCTAATTTAGCCAAAGATTAAAAAGAAATATGGTAAACTTTAAAAAAATATTAGAATTTTACCAGAAATATTACATGCATAATAATATCATAAAATGGATTTTAAAATTTAAAATTAAGTTATGAAAAAATTGAGAACTCGCTTCTCAAGAACGCAAGTTTCTTTCTAATTGAATTGGAATATATTTTACTATTGGGATACGCCTTTTTAATAAAAGTTGCGTTTCGTAAAACGTGAGTTACATTGAAATTCGTGAAATATATAAAAATTATGAGTTTTCCTTAATATTTAGTGAATTAATTTAAAAGTAACATTAAAACATTTGCAATTTATAAAAATTCTAACTTCAAAAATTAATATATAAATAAAAATAAAATATACGTAAAAATATAATTTAAAATTTTAAAGATAATAATAAAATATTAATAAAAAGGTGTAAAAAATTGGAGTCCATCATTTTTTTCACACAAACTGTTGTAAGACATGGTCACACGGATGACGATGACACTCAACTGTAACATAGAAGATTATTGGGATTGTGATTAGGGATTAAAAAAAAAGTTATTCAGATGGATTTTAGGTCGAGTATTGTCAGGTCGGCTAAAATCGGATATAGATCATTTTAGGTTGATTTGATGTTTTAACTAGATTCGGGTCGGGTTCGGGTCTATTTCAGGTCGAGTTTATTTCAGGTCGAAATTGAAATCTAGTTTTTGTCTCAATTATGACCGAGACCTAAATTTTAAATCTAAACTCGATTCTACTGAAATCAATACAATACAGAATAATGTATAATGAACTTTATCTTTTTAATAAAATAATAAATAAGTTTTTTTATTTAAAAATGTCTTCTTTTCTACTCAACTCTTCGCCAGCATAGTTCCTACTGTAATATCCGGTAATATAAAGGAATCTGATTTCATCTTATAATTTATCTCTCTGATGTGAGCTTTCAACATTGCATGCAATCGTGGAGTCACATATGTATTTGGAGAAAAATTATATTATAAATCTTTGTCACGTGTTCGGATCAATTATTAAAAATTATTTATTTATTATTTTTTTATTGTTATATTTTTTTTTAATCTTCATTTAGAAAAATTATTTTTAAAATAGACTAACTGTAAATATAAGTGAAGATTCAATTAAAAAAAAATATGATATAAAAAATAATAAAATAGTGATTTTTAGTGATTGGTTCCATAAATGATATGACGAGACTTATCCATCATATAACTTTTCATGTTTGGGTAGGTATGTGTTTATTACAAAATTTTAAAATTTATACATTTGACTTTAGTTTTTGTAATTTTTATGAATTAATCCTTAAATTTTATAATTTAAGTTCACCCTGAATTTTTTAAATTTTTATAACTTTAGTTTTTAAATTTTATAATTATATATCCGTCATTGTCTGTACGTAATTTTTTGGTATTAATTTATTAAGTCAGAATATATCCATTTCAGAAGAGAATAGACACTGAGATATTTCCTTTTTTTTTTTTTTGGAATTTGATATAGTTTCTCATGTTCGAACATGGATTCATCTGTTCATAGAGCACGAAGTTTCACGTATATAAAAGGTGGCGTCGGTGGATCAAAGAACACTGCGAAGTCGTCTCCTAGCATCCGAGCAACATGGTTTTTATTACTGTTCTTGAATCAGTTATTGTTCGAATGTCTCTGTCATTATTCTGGTTATGGACAGCAAGTGGAATGGATTTATGAGGAACCAAAACAAATCAGAACAAAATCAGTTGATTTTTAGAGAACATTATGGATAGCAAGTGGCATGGATTAATGCTCCTATATATATAACATCTACAACTAGAGAAATTAGAGAATTTTCATACATAGTTGTTTTCTCTTTCCTTTATCAATTGTTGTCTCTTTATTTAATTAAATAAAATTATAATTCTGATTTTCTCATAATAAAATAATTCTATCTTGTATTTTTTATTTGTTATTATTTAAGAAATCATATAAAATTATATTTTCTTTATCTTTATTGCATTTTCTCAAATAATAAAACAAAACTTAATAAAATCATATTTAACAGATTAAAAAAATAACAATGAAAATAAAAATGACTGATTTTACGTGACCCCCCTAAATAAATATAGGGTAGAAATCACAGAAAAAAGTAAAAAAAAAAATCACTATAAGAAAATAAGAATTATAATTTTTCTCAATCTAACAAGTAATAAACAATAACAACTCCCTGTTAATAAAAACAAGGAGAAAGAATTTTATATGAAAATTATCTAGTTTCTCTAGTTGTAGATGTTAGAAATATTTTGAGCAATAATCCAAAAATAATTATAAATAATAAAATAAATATTGAATTTATTATTAAAAATCAAACATAGTACAATAGAAAATTCAAAAATAAAATTCAAAGTATGAATGATAAAATTAAAATGTTTTATTTGTTATAATTTTAACTTAAATCATTTAACGACATGTAAGTGAGTTGGTGTATATAAATACTTTTTATATTTGTTATCTCATCAATGTGAGATACGAGTTTTTCATTTTCATTATAGAGTTTACAAGTATTTTGAGCATCAATTTCTCATATATTATTCAAACATTTTGAACATATGAAATATCATTTTAAAAATCTCAAATTCATATTTAAATCTCTTCCTTTACTCATAAAAAACTCAAAATTTTCAATTTATCATATTTTTTGACAATAAAATTCTACAAATCACTTATATATACACGTAAACAACAATCTTTTAGAGAATTTTTCAAGTTAAAGATTTCTATATAACTTTTCAATTGTATACTTTTATTATGTATTCTAATACAAACTGCGTTTTTAATAAAATTTAACACTGTGCTATTTTTTTATCCTTTCAGCTTTAGTTTTAGAGTTCTAATTAATTAAGATCAATACGTGTCTATCATGTGTGAGAGAATCTCTTGGTAATTTTTTTATATAAAATGTTTCGAAACTAAAATCTACTCGAACGATAGCAAGGTGGTTACCACTTATATCAATCTCAACAATAATGTCTCCATATTTCTAGATACCTCTAAATTGCTTATGGTTCTTGTCTTCCCGGAGATAGTACATATGCATGTCATGCAAGCTGATAAATTATTTAAATTAGTAACCCACTTTAGCTTTCCTTCGCCAAATAGCAGCACATCACGATTCAAACCACGTAGCCTAAGAATTGCTTTGTAAATGTTTCTACACCAAAACAATATTGCAAAGAACATGTGGTTTCTAGTCTTCATTTCCTCCCCACAATTCTCATCGTCGGTCATTACCCCTCCATGTAGATGAATCACTTCTAACATCATAGTTACTATTATTGTAGCATAAACAAAGAAAAGGATTTTACATTGAAAATTAAAATTCAAGCTTGTCTGAAATTCAGAACAATAACAACACAAAGACCCTGTCCAGTACCAAAAACAGTGTACATTAATGATTTTTGGCAAAAACTCTTAACTTGTCTAGCAGCATTGTATCGGACTTTCAGAGTACATAAATTTGCTTACTTTGCTGCTTCAAATCCATATTGCTCCAGCCCCTATGAGCAATGAGGCAAGCTGGTTCTTGACTTGGAGGGTCATGACTTGTTTAGGACCCCCAACGAGCTGCTGCCCTATGAACACAACCGGGACACTGGGCTTGCACCCCATCTTCAGCAGTTCCCTTTCGACTTGTTGCCCATTCTGGATCTCGTCAAGCTCGTAAATTGTCGGGTTCGCCCCGAACCCACTTATGAGAGTCTTGATGGTATGACTCATGCAACAAGTGCTCCGGCCAAAGATCACCACTGGCCTGTCTGCAACCATTTCCATTGATGTACAAATAGAGAAGACAAAAGAGTAGACTTGAAAATGTTACGAAGGTTTTAAAGTTTAAACTGCTTAGCCTGATGAGGAAACTAACTGCCTTGGGGACCTATTTATTTATACTATCGGTGAACTGATATTGGAAAGAACAAAAATCCTCTGCCTTTTTTATGTGTCTCTTTTCATGTCTTCTTTGTATTTTCTTAAAAAATTAAATTTTAAACTTTAAACCCTATTTTCTATATTCTAAATCCTAAACCCTATATCCTAAAAAATACACCCTACCCCTAATTCCCTAAACTCTAACCAAAACCCCTAACCTAGAACCCTAAACCCTAAACCTCTAATTTGAAGTGGGGCATAAATGAAGGCATGAGAAGGACAGATGATTTATGCTTTATTGGGAAAGGTATAAAGGAAATCATCCAAAGGATCACAGTTTCTGTTTTACCCTTGATTTTTAATTGAAAATACATCTATATCTCCCATATTATAGTACTAACAAAGGGCGATAACGAGTCGAGTCCGAGCCTGAGCCTGAAACAATATTATTGAGTTCGGCTCGGGCTCGAGGCTCGGCGAGTTCAGAATTTTAGGTTTGGGTTCGGCTCGGAAATAATATTATTGAGCTCGGCTCAGGCTCGAAGCTCGTCGGGCTCGTCAGGCTCGGATCGGCTCGACTCAAAATAGAAAAAAAATGTCTAATTTATTTTTAGTAGATTTCTCATATTTTATTTTATTGTTTTTCTTTTAATAAAGAGATTACTTTTAGTGCATATGTAGCATATATATAATATAATAATTCTGAGCCTGTTCACGAGCTTTTTGAGCATAACCTGAATCGGCTAGGCTAGGCTCGTTAAAGACTCGAGCCGAACCCGAGCCCGAGTCGTGCTCACTTGAATCGACCTTTTACCGAGCCGTGGCAAAAAAATATACTTATACACACGTGACAAAAAAAATTCGAGTATCAAACTAAAAAAATTAGTACAATAACCAATAGGATTGATCCAAGTGGTTTAAATGATAAATACATTTATATATCGCAAATCAGGGTTTCTATATTCTAGTTTTATGGTTTCAGTAATTTTTTGTGATAATTTTGTAAGTTAGTTATTGTATCTTATTTTTTAGTTGTATTTAAGATGTTTTCTTAATAAAACAAAAATAAAATATATTTAATAAAATTTGGTTATATTTCTAATTTTCTATGGTTTATTATTAAAATATTAAATTAATTGTTTAAAATATTGACACATATTAAATTAATTATGATTTAGGATGTATGGCTCAGTATAAAGCTACTTTGATCTCAAGTCATCCAAGGATCACAATAACAAAGGTAAGTGTCCGTACAATCAGGGAAGCGAATATGCCTGTATGACCCAATCGCATTGTATTTATCTGCTTCAACTCAAAGCCATGCATTAAAATCTGGAAAAGGTAAGAAACGAAGCTGAGATATTCTTCCACATGGAACACCATTGTCACTTGTCAGCGCACTTAAATATTGGGAAAATGCCCAAAATTATAAATTTATAATAATAATAATCACCATATATAAAAAAAATCGAATTTGAGTGCTATAAAATCATTAAGCAGTAATTCGAGTCTTAACATATCTTTGCAGGTTATCTGCAATTTGAATAATGCAAATTGGTGATGAGGTAGCTTTAAGATTTAATGTATTCCTGTAGGAACTTTAGAGTCTTGGAGGACTGCCAAATGCGGTATTTCCAGTAACTCAGCTGCTGGTTTCAATACTTCACAGTTCATAAGATTTATCATATAGTATAATTTGATAAGAATATATTCACATTTCAAAAGAGAATAGATACTGAGTGACTGAGATAATTGTTTCTTTTTCTTTTTCGAATTTTATATCTTCTCTTGTTAGAACAATAGATTCTCATTATTGCTTTATCCGGAAAACCTTGATTTGTGTTCATTCATGTTTGTTCATGTATGTTTGTTTATAACCCTAATGACTTTGTTTTACGACGCTATGACTCGACATCTAGTACTAGACCAATTAGTTATTGGTAGCAAGGTTCTCAAATCAGTTGATGTTCGAATTAATGGTTTTCCATTATCAAACCTGATAAAACTTGTAAACCTCTGTGTGGAAGAAGACATCGTATTGATTGTCAACGGCAAGTTGCATGGTTTTATCCAGAAAGCTAAGAAATGAGGACAAGATCAGTTGGTTTTAGGGAACATTTGTTATGAATACACAGATATACAAGTACTCATCCTTTTAGTGTTATTCCAGAAATATAAGTAGTGCATTATCTAAATGTAGACGCTGAGTTTTAGCGTGGCCGAAATTCTTAAGGACTATTGCAGCCATAGTTACACAAGCTGTCTATTTTCTTTTGAAATGGGAATATATTCTGACTTAATAACTTAATATTGGATATTTAGTGATAATATATTATCACGTTTAAGAAGAGATGAGATAATTAATTTTACATCAAAAAAGAAAAATGAGATTTTAGGATATATAAAATGTAACGTTGCACATTCTATCAGAAATGTTTTTAAGAAGAAGATAATGATCCGTGACAATTAATATCAGAGTGACTCTTTGAGTGTCTAATTTTACGCCGAACGTCCATGAGCAGAGTAGACATGATAAAAAACCGTGACAATTGATCAATCACGAGAACGAAGCTCGTAACAAGAACATTAAGAGGTTGAATAGGGGGAATGTCACACCTGAGAAAGGATAAAATATTAATCTCATATCATAAAGGAAAAAAAATATTTATCTCACATCAAAAACGAAAAAAAAAGGATATTAAGTTATATAAACGGTAATACTTTACGTCTTATTACTTGTAGAAAAAAAGTAATGACCCATAACAATATGTAAAAATCATTAATTAGACCTTGCGATGCGAAATATCTTGTAAAATTTGCATCCATCAGTTTAAACTACTTCAAAACTAGCTAAAGAAACAACCCATTATCCTCACATGCACCTTATTGATTGGTGTGGCAGCGCTTTGGATTTTAATATTTTTTTTCTGCTCACCAGGTTTTGATAAATTAATCAAAGGTAGGAATGTGTAATCTTTATAATTTCTGTAGAAAGATGTTAAAAATCAACACCAACATTAATACTTAATTAATGGTTTATTTAATTTAACTTATTTTATGTTTTTAGTTTAATTAATAGTTTTAATTGTGGTTAATAAATGTTAATTAAGTTTAACATTTATTAGGTTTCACTTTGTTGTCTATATAAAGAACCTACATATGTGTTTGTAATTTACACTGAAAAAAAAGAAAATAAAGTCTTCCTTCCTCCATTTAAGCATTCTCTTTCGTTCTTTAAATATTTTGACTGTGAGGTGTTCAACAATTGGTATCAGAGCCTCGTTGAAGGTTATTTTGGTTGCTCGGTTAATGCAAAATAGTGTGGTATAGTGACGGTGCATGTCTAGGAAAGTTCTGACTAGGAAAGACTTGGTATTTGAGTGATCTGAGTGGTCTACCTCTCTTTCCTGGGAGCTTACCTAGTGTACGTTACATATACTTTCACTGGTGCATTTAATTTTGGTGAAAATCATTTGTCGGCACAATGACGGACCTACATGTTGTCGGCGGAATGAGGAAGCTTAACAACGACAATTATAATACATGGTCAACTTGCATGATGTCATATATGCAAGGACATGACTTATGGGAGATTGTCAATGGTAGTGAAAAGGAGCAACCAGAAGTAGAGGATGCAAATGGTGTACTAAGAAAATGAAAGATAAAAACAGGCAAGGTGTTGCGTGTAGAAATAGCGCAAATTGTGTAGTGTACACGTCGCAAGTAATAAAGTGATAAGTATTTATCGTGTATCGTCTCCACTGGGATTGATGTACTTAATATGTCTTCTTTAATATTCTTGTCCTGTAAAAGTAAAATAAAAACACAAGTTGGAAGGATGTTTGAGTAAACTAATTAAATAAAAACTAAATAAAGGTACTGAGAACGAATGAGGAGAGTGGGCAGGATCCAGTTGCGTTGTAATGTGGAATCGATCGACTTGTTTCTGTTCAATGCTATCGCATGACTCTGCCTCGGCAGTACTGCAGATTACGGCCTCGACAACGACAATGCGTGTCTGTCACGGCAATCCCTTGCTCTTGGGTAGACCTCACTAAGATTCGGCAAAGTGTCCTTGGATGGCTCCGCTTATCCCTAAGTCAAAACACTGTTGATAATCAGTCCTTGATGATACCTCCCGGCGTGAATCAATTATAACTATCAACCAATCTCACACTTCTTTTAGCCGCTGAAACTCCAACCTATCCCTAGGCCGAGTTAGTATTTGTCAAATACCGTACTTACTCCTTTCGTGAATCTAACTCTCCCGAGTCTAGATAAATAGATTACTCACAAACTTCCCTCCCGGGCTTGGATGCAAGAACAAAGAATGGCAAAGAGTAAGCAAATCTTAATGTTTTATTGCATTGAAACAAGAAACAAAGTACAACCGTCTCTCACAAGTACTCAACAACCTTCACCTAACCCTAAGAAAGCTTAGAACATGATGAAAGAAAGAACACAATAATTCTTAGGGTTGAACTCTCTCTAAATCGGCTCTCCTAATACATTGGACGGCTATGGTATATATAGTCTAGGTCTAGGGCAAACCTTTCCTAAGTATGAATACTACTTGGAGTAGGATTACAATTATTCCCATAAATCAAAATATTTCCAAGTTTATTTCAACTAGGAGGCTTTTCCCTCGTGGCCTTTGACTTGGGCTTTCCTCGCGCTAGCCAGCTTCGATCCATGTGCTGCATGTCCAGAATCGTCCAGCGTCTATTTATCTTCCAATCGCCTACAGTATTGATGCTGGAGCTTCAGTTGCTGCCGCATCCCAGCTTCTGCCTCAGCCTCAACCCTGCCTCGGCAGTACTTGTTCCTGCATGTACAGAAGATATCGTAAATTCTGCATTTTTCTGTAAATATTAGCTTTATAAGTTATAAAAGCAGAATATCCGAATATTGCATATTAAGCTCATGCATCAGTCCAAGTAAGTGTGAGATAAGTGCTTATTGCCCATGAAAGATGTATAAAATAATGATCTTTTGAGCACTTATCATACCCCCAAACTCGAACTATTGCTTGTCCTCAAGCAATGCAAGCCATCAATTTGCCAAACCCTATTTTCTCTTGGTCTTAATTTTCCATCTATTCTCCCCACCATAACTATGCCTGTTCATTAGTCTTAGCCTTTTGTTTACTCAAGGACTTTACCCGGAAACAAGCTATAAGATCTTGTGAGTGTGTGCGTTTTTGTGGACAAGGTTGATTAAAGGCTTTCTTAGATAAACTCCAAGTTCAAGACAAATAGATTTGGATCTAGTGTTCTCTTCTTAAAACAACAATAGCTTAAGCCAATTTCGGGCACCTCAAGGTATGTGTTTTCTATTTCCTTCTTTCTTTAGCATACTAGAGCCAATTTCGGGCACCTCTAGCATGAAGAAGAGCGTTTCCTAGAGCCGGTGATAAGCACCTCTAGTCACTTTCCCAAGAATCTAAGTCTTTATCACCTAATTTCATTAAAAGAATTCCTAAATCAAACAAGTCCCAAAAGTGTTTATAACCTTAACCTTATACCAAGCTTCTAAGTTTTCTACCTTAAGTATTCTATGGTTAATCATTTAAAACAGAACCTAGCCATGGTAAGGAGAAAGATTTCTATAGCCTTAAAAGAATAAATTAAGGCAATACTGATGAAAGGCATTGTAAAAGTAAAGACAATAAATCAATTAGGAAGCAGATATATGCACTAATTTTTTTTTTCAAATAAGCTAAAAATTTTACTCCCTTTCATGGTAAGGCCGCGGCAGTGGGTTGCCTCGGCAGTGCACCTACACCCCCAAACTCAAACTGAGCATTGCCCTCAATGCTCTAATCACACAACAGGTAAATAAATTAACAACACCACTAAAGAAGTTGAGAATTAAAGGCAGGAAAAGCTTAGTATTTAAATGGACTCCGAAGAGCTGCTGGTAACAATTTTTTTCTAGGCTTTCCTGCTGACTCTTTCATCCTTAATCCTTGTACTGGTGATTGTTGTAGTTTTGCTTGCCCGGGCGGTTGAACTCGTGTGGGTGGTGTCCTTTGTAAAGGAGCGTCCACCTCTTCTCCTTCTTCTTCGTCGGTAACTTCTTCCGTATGCATTATTTTCGTCCCTCCTTCCTCTTCAATGTTTGTTGCCTCGGCATAATGAATGCTTGGCTCGGTATTGGATGAGCTTTGATGTACATAGTCATCTATTTCTCTAGAGAGACTGCCCATGGGGATAGGTGATCGTGGTGGAGTACTGAAGACAGCTCTCCTCTTTGATGGTCTTCTACTGGTTGAAGATGCCGCGACAGAGCCTGCTGCCCTAGATGGGCCAGCCGCGTGGAATTGTTGTTGAGGTTGAAAAGGGAAGAATGGCCTCGGCCCTGGGGCTAGGGTGGTCTCTGTGTATGGTGCTGCTGTGACGAATATGTTTGCTAGGAATTTTGGAAAGTGCATCCCTTGACTTGGAAAATTTTGCATCATCATCTGTGCAAGTGTGTTGTTGAAGTCGCGTTGATATTTCATGTATCTCTGTTGACGAAGGTCCATGGCGGCTATCCTGTGTAGAATCTCCTGGTATGGGTCTGCTGCGGCAGTGGTGTGGGCAGTGCTAGGCATATCTGCTGTGTACTGGGCTCCAGCAGTGAACTGCTGAGGAGTTGCTTGGAATGGTTTTGCCTGCGTGATCTGCATTATTTTATGGCAAAATTCTCTCGTCCATCCTTACCTATTTTGTGTGTATTCATCCGTATCTTCCACTGGTACACCTGCAGCAATGCACAAACCAGAGATTAAACAAGGGAAATATAACGGTCATCTTTCCTTCTTACCGTACTCGTAGATTTCTCGTAATATGATCTCTCCAACGTTGATGCTTCTTTTGGTGATGATTGATTGGATGAGCACCAATCTCCTATGGTCTACCGTGCTATTGTGGGAGGTGGGGATAAGGCGTCTCTTGACAAAGGTGTTCCAAAGCTTGGCCTCGGGCTTTAGGTTCTGCCTTGCTACAGATCCTCTATGGGCACCGGTTTCCCATGGAGTATTCGCACAGCAAAGGTCGTCTTTAATCAGCTCGTAGTCTTCGTTTGTAACTTCTTCAAAAAATTCGGCATGGATATCGCGGATAGGTATGAGGCCATAGTATTGGTTGATTGTCTCGGCATCAAGCTTGATCGGCCTGCCCCGACAGTGGACGTAGAGAGAGTCCTTGCTCGGCCCATGTGCATAAAATTCCCGCACTATGGTGGCATTTGCCTGGGCAGGCTGTAGGCAAAGAATCTCCCAATCTTGATATTTAATTTTATCAAGCAAGAAGTGTTCGATGTCGTAGTTCTCCTCATCCGAGTGTTGGAACCCTTGTTCCTCCCATAATTGCCGAGCAACGAACGATCTATTGAATCGGTCTTCAACAGCGGCAGGGGGAAAACGAGTGTATGATGCCATGGATGAGTGTTGAGGATTTTGAAGAGTTTCTTGGAAAGATTCTGAAAATTTCAAGAAAGCTAGGTAGAGAGTATGATGAGAGCAAGATTATCAAATATTCAAAAGAAAACAAGAATGCAAGAGTGAATAGTTCAAGAGAAGGAAGGTGCTTATATAGGCCTCAGCCTTGTATCCGTTTGAAACCACTAGCCGTTAGCCTTTACTACCGCGGCAGAAATCTCGACAGACTAGCCATTACACTTTTCTGCCCGTTGGGACTGCTGCGGTTCTGACACTATTTTCTACCTCGGCAGAATTTTCTGCTGTGAACTATTTCTCCTTTATTCTTGCTTTGTTAACCTAAAAATAATTGAACAAAAACAAGGAAAATAATGAAAGCATAAAATAAATATGGAAAGTAAATATAAACTAAACTAATCCTAATATAATAAAAAAAGGGAAAAGATTCAGTCACTAGAGGAGTGCATGCAAATGCATCTCCTAAGGTGTTTATCTCTTGTTGGCCAGAATTGTAATTCAGATGTTTGCCACTCCCTTTTGCTTTATGTCCATCCTTATGTGTTGCTTCCACTTTGAGCTTGATCTTTTTGCCAAATAGTTTGCCGAGCATGCTGCTAAGGTAGGATATTTTGGTGTCTGTTGTGTGGATGGCTTTGCACTCTTCTGGATCATCATATTTTTTTAAATTGTGGAATGCATTGAGTTTGACTTGTTGTTCATTAACCCTCATTGTCAACTCTCCATTTTCCACATCAATTAAGGTGCGTCCAGTTGCTAAGAAGGTCTCCCTAATATGATTGGCGCATTATCATCTGCTTCACAATCAAGGATAAGGAAGTCAGCGGGAAAAATAAATTTGTCTACCCTTACCAATATGTCATCAATTTTTCCTTCAGGGTGCACAAATGATCTATCCGCTAGTTAAAGTACCACGGTTGTGGGTTTTGCTATTCCTATTCCAAGCTTTTGGAAGACTGATTTCGGCATTAAGTTGATGCTTTCTCCCAAGTCACATAGGGCCTTTCCTTCATAATGGTTACCTATCGCACAAGGTATGGTAAAGCATCCAGGATCCTTTAATTTTGGAGGCATGCAATTGTGCAGCATTGCCATGCATCCTTCAGTTGCTGTCACTGTTTCAAAATCACCAAGCCTTTTTCTTTTAGATATCATGTCTTTCAAGAACTTAGCGTAATTAGGCATCTATTCAATTGCCTCAACTAACGACAAGTTGATGTGGACTTGTTTTAGGATGTCTAAAATTTTTTTAAACTGGTGATCCTGTTTTTTCTTTTTCAACCCTTGTGGGAAAGGTGGTGGTGGTCTCATCTCCTCCAGGGTTTCATGAGTTTTGAATTTAATACCTGTCACCATTGGGTCTTTTACTGTCTCGGCAGCTGGTTGAGGTGTTGCCGGTTTGTCTGCCTCGACAGAGTTTTCTGCTGGGATTTTTGAGGCCTGACTTTCTGGTTCAGCATCCTGGTCCTCCCTATCTGATTCCTCTTGTATTGCCTATGGGACTTTGTTTGCTGAACTACTTAGTTTTTCTTTTAAATGTAGGCCACTTCTGGTTGTGATCACTTTACATTGCTCATGGCCCATTCCCTTAACAACTTCAGTATTGCTAGGTAATCCTCCTTGTGGTCTAGTGTTTTGTCTTTGAGCGAACTAACCAACTTGAGTTTCTAGAGTTTTAATAGTCGCCTCTTGATTTTGCAGCCTCATGCCAGTCCTGTTCATGAAAGCATCCGTCCTTTTAATGAAATTACTGTTCTCTGCCATGTATGATTCTGTTTTCATCATAAAGGCCTTGAGAGTGTTCTCCAACGAGCTTTCAGACTGTTGTTGCGGCATCTGCTACTACGGCATCTGCTACTGCAGCATCTGCTGTATATTTTGCTGCGGCATCGACTGTTGATAACTTGAGGTCTGATTAGTGGGATTCAAGGCATTATTAGGATTGCTCCATGAAAAATTTGGGTGTCTTTTCCATGCCGGATTATATGAGTTAGACATCATATTATTATTCCGGTTGTAGTTTCCCACATAAAAAACAGTTTCCTCATCTTGCACATACTCAAAAGAATTGATCGTTTTAACCTCATGTGTATTTTGTTATAATTACATGTTCTGAACCATCTTGGTTAGAGATGCCAATTGTGCTGCCACTGAATTGGATGTTTCGAGTTCATTCACTGTGGCTTGGTGTCTCATTCCTCCTCGCCTAGATGTAGGGAACTGAAAATCATTCTTTGCGAGCTTGTTCAAAATCTCTATAGCTTCCTCAGGAGCTTTGTCAAGGAGTGTCCCATTGGCCGAGGCATCTAGCATCATCCTAGTGGGGGCATTAGTGACATTGTAGAACATTGTCACCTGTGTCCACAAGGGAAATCCATGTAATGGGCATCTGTGCAATAACTCTCTATAGCGCACCCATGCCTCGTACATTGGTTCATCATCTTCCTGTCGAAAAAAAGTAATTTCATTACGGATACGATCATATAAGTTAGTAGGGTTGAAGCGCGTAATGAAATCTTGGCAGAGTTCACTCCAAGATCCTATTGATCCTGCTAGAATGCTATTTAACCAGGTCTTGGCCCTATCCCTCAGTGAATAGGGAAACAATTTTAATCTCAAAATATCTTCATGGACTCCTTGAATTTTAAATGAGTTACAAACTTCCATGAAAGATTTGAGATGCTGCCTGGCATCTTCAGTTGCAGACCCACTAAATTGTCCAATAGTATTCAACATATTGAACATGACAGGTTTGAGTTCAAAGTGGGTTGCTTCTATTTCTGGTGCAACAACTCTAGGGTTTAATCCATTCAGATCTTCCACCACTAAATCTCTAACAGTGAGCTGCTGCGGCAGTAGAGGCTGCGATAGCGGTTGCTGCGGCATGGGTGGTTGCTGAAGTCCTCCGTGGCCAACAGGTATATTTTGATCTACTTGATTTCCTGCCATTGCTTGTTGGATTTGTCTCCTCAACCGATTCCGTGTACGTTCAATTTCAGGGTCAATCTCGTACAACGGATTGGATGGGTTGGCCCTGGTCATACACCAAAAAGAAACCAAAGTAAAATAAAAATAAAAATAACTAAAGCAAGGAAATAAAGAAAACAAAATTTATTTGTCAATCCCCAGCAATGGCACCAAAAACTTGTTGCGTGTAGAAATAGCGCAAATTATGCAGTGTACACGTCACAAGTAATAAAGTGATAAGTATTTATCGTGTATCGTCTCCACAGGGATTGGTGTACTTAATATGTCTTCTTTAATATTCTTGTCCTGTAAAAGTAAAGTAAAAACACAATTAGGAAAGATGTTTGAGTAAACTAATTAAATAAAAACTAAATAAAGGTAGTGAGAACGAATGAGGAGAGTGGACAGGAACTAGTTGCGTTGTACTGTGGAATCGATCGACTTGTTTCTGTCCAATGCTATAACATGACTCTGCCTCGGCAGTACTGCAGATTATGGCCTCGGCAGCGACAATGTGTGTCTGCCGCGACAATCCCTTGCTCTTGGGTAGACCTCACTAAGATTCGGCAAAGTGTCCTTGGATGGCTCCGCTTATCCCTAAGTCAAAACACTGTTGATAATCAGTCCTTGATGATACCTCCCGGCGTGAATCAATTATAACTATCAACCAATCTCACACTTCTTTTAGCCGCTGAAACTCCAACCTATCCCTAGGCCGAGTTAGTATTTGTCAAATACCGTACTTACTCCTTTCGTGAATCTAACTCTCCCGAGTCTAGATAAATAGATTACTCACAAACTTCCCTCCCGGGCTTGGATGCAAGAACAAAGAATGGCAAAGAGTAAGCAAATCTTAATGTTTTATTGCATTGAAACGAGAAACAAAGTACAACCGTCTCTCACAAGTACTCAACAACCTTCACCTAACCCTAAGAAAGCTTAGAACATGATGAAAGAAAGAACACAATAATTCTTAGGGTTGAACTCTCTCTAAATCGGCTCTCCTAATACATTAGACGGGTATGGTATATATAGTCTAGGTCTAGGGCAAACCTTTCCTAAGTATGAATACTACTTGGAGTAGGATTACAATTATTCCCATAAATCAAAATATTTCCAAGTTTATTTCAACTAGGAGGCTTTTCCCCCGTAGCCTTTGACTTGGGCTTTCCCCGCGCTAGCCAGCTTCGATCCATGTGTTGCATGTCCAGAATCGTTCAGCGTCTTTTTATCTTCCAATCGCCTACAATATTGATGCTGGGGCTTCAGTTGTTGCCGCGGCCCAGCTTCTGCCTCCGCCTCAACCCTGCCTTGGTAGTACTTGTTCCTGCATGTACAGAAGATATCGTAAATTCTGCATTTTTCTGTAAATATTAGCTTTATGAGTTATAATAGCAGAATATCCGAATATTGCATATTAAGATCATGCATTAGTCCAAGTAAGTGTGAGATAAGTTCTTATTGCCCATGAAATGGGTATAAAATAATGATCTTTTGAGCACTTATCACAAGGCAATGTACGCCTTGAAGACAACGGTGGAAGAAGATATGCTGGAACATATTCGAGATGTCAAAACCCCAAATGAAGCTTGAGAAACATTCGCCAAATTGTTTTCTAAGAAGAACGATACGAAGCTCCAACTTTTAGAGAGCGATTTGTTGTCTATAAAGCAAGACAATATGACGATTAAACAATACTTTCACAAAGTGAAGTTGTTATGTCGGGAGATTTCTGAGTTGAACCCAGCAGCTCCTATTGGTGATACCAGGATGAAACGAATTATTGTCCATGGTCTAAAGCCAGAGTTTAGGAGTTTTGTTGCTACTGTACAAGGATGGCAAACTCAGCCGTCACTTGTAGAATTCGAAAATTTGTTAGCTAGTCAAGAAGCATTAGCTAAACAAATGGGAGGTGTCTCACTGAAAAATGAAGAAGAGACACTCTATGTCAGTAAAGGCAAGCGAAACTTCAAGCGGCGTGACAATGGTGGGTTCAATAGAAAACAAGGAGAACAAATTTCTCGTGAAAGAAGAGGTTTTAAGAATTACGACAACAACAAAAGATTTGAAGGAAAATATTATAATTGTGGAAAGAAAGATCATATGGCCAAATCTTGTTGGTCAAAGAAGAAATCTGTGGAGTGTAATGTTGTTACTTCCAATAATGAAGAAGAGTGGGACACAGAAGCATTCTTTGCAGCAGAAGAGGAAGAGCTAGCTTTTACGGCGACTATGTCAGACAAAATTGATTATGAGAATGACTGGATAGTTGACTCTGGTTGTTCGAATCATATGAAAGGTGATAAAGAAAAATTGCAGGACTTATCTAAATACGAAGGAAGTCGTGTGGTGGTCACAACAAATAACTCTAAGTTATCAATAGCTCATGTTAGTAACACAATGGTCTCTCCTTAAAATAATAACACTAAAATGACACTTCAGAATGTCTATCATGTGCCAGGGATGAAGAAAAACCTTCTTTCAATAGCACAATTAACATCTTCGGGCCATGTTGTTCTATTTGGTCCACAAGATGTGAAGGTATACCATAATCTCGATATCAAAGAGGAGCCGATAATGAAAGGGCGAAGATTAGATTTTATCTATGTAATGTCTGCGGAAACTGCATATGTTGACAAAACAAAAAGAAATGAGATAGCGGACTTGTGGCACATGCGGTTAAGTTGTGTTAGTTACTCCAAGCTAGACGTGATGATGAAAAAGTCAATGTTAAATGAACTTCCAAAACTAGAGGTGAGAACAGACACTATATGTGCGGGTTGTCAGTATGAAAAAGCGCATCAACTACCATATGAGGAATCAAAGTACAAAGGAAATGAGCCATTAGAGTTAATTCACTCTGATGTGTTTGGACCTGTTAAACAAACCTCTATCGGTGGGATGAAGTACATGGTGACTTTCATTGATGATTTTTCCAGATATGCGTGGATCTATTTTATGAAGGAAAAATCTGAGACTCTTTCAAAGTTCAAAGAATTTAAAGGGATTGTGGAAGCAGAAGTTGGTAAAATGATTTGTTGGCTACGTACAGATAATGGGGGAGAATAAACTTCAGATGAATTTACAAAATTTCTTCAAGAGTATCGAATACGCCGTCAATTCACATGTGCTAACACTCCACAACAGAATGGTATTGCTGAAAGGAATAATAGACATTTGGCAGAAATATGTCGAAGTATGCTTCATGCAAGAAACGTTCTAGGTCATTTTTGGGCAGAGGCAATGAAAACTGCAGCTTACGTGATCAATAGACTTCCTCAACAAAGGTTACATTTTCTTTCACCTTTTTAAAAATTATGGAAAATGAAACCAAGAGTTAGCTATTTTCGAGTTTTTGGAAGTGTTTGTTATGTATTTGTGCCTAACCATTTACGTAGCAAAATGGACAAGAAAGTTGTTAGATGTATTTTTGTAGGGTACGACAACCAAAGAAAATGGTGGAAATGTTGTGATCCTACAACTGGAAAGTGTTACGTATCTCGTAATGTGGTGTTTGATGAAACATCTTCATGGTGGTCCTCCGATAAAGAATTATTGCCAGACTCAGATACTCTCAGGAGAGAATTACAATCTTCCGAAGTTCAGTTGAGTTTAGATGAAACTGATGTTGTCGATGATATTGAAGAAGAAGGCGAAACTCAGAATCCATGGCAATCTGGTGTGCACCAACAACTAGTTGAAGATGGTGAATCTAATGAAAGAGAAGAACCAACGCCACTTACAAGATCAACAAGGATCAGAAAGTCAAATCCTAAATATGCTAATTCCGCTGTAGTAGAAAAAGATGATACAAAAGAGCCAAAAAACTTTGAAGAAGCTTCTCAAAAAGCAGAATGGATTGAAACAATGAGAAATGAGCTTGATGCACTTCACCATAATCAAACTTGGGAGCTTGTACCAAAACCAAAAGATGTAAAGCCTATTTCTTGTAAATGGATCTACAAGATAAAACATCGCACAGATGGATCGATTGAGAGGTACAAGGCTCGATTGGTAGCTCGAGGATTCTCTCAACAATATGGGCTAGAATATGATGAAACATTTAGTCCAATGGCGAAGCTTACAACTGTTCGAGTCCTATTAGCACTAGCAGCCAACAAGGATTGGAACTTATGGCAAATGGATGTGAAGAATGCATTTTTTGCATGGAGAGCTAGATCGTGAGATTTACATGGATCAACCGACTGGTTTTCAAAGTCAAGATCATCCTGAGTATGTATGTAAGCTTCGAAAGGCGTATGGGTTGAAGCAAGCACCCAGGGCTTGGTATGGAAAGATTGCTGAATTTCTATCTCATAGTGGTTATTTTGTGGCTCCTTTAGATTCTAGCCTGTTCGTGAAAGCAACTGAAGGAAAACTAGCTATTGTGCTAGTATACGTGGATGATTTAATCATCATTGGTGATTTTGAGGATGAAATTCTTCGAACCAAGAAGAATTTGTCAATTCGCTTCCAAATGAAAGAACTGGGTCAACTTAGACACTTTCTTGGTCTGGAGATTGATCACACCAAGGAAGGAATTTTTCTCCATCAAAGAAATTATTCTTATGATCTATTAAAAAAGTTTGGAATGCTCAATTGCAAGCCAATTTCTACACCGATGGAACCAAATACAAGAATCTGTGTTAATGAAGGAAAAAATTTAGAAGATGATACGATGTACCGACAACTAGTTGGTAGTCTTATCTACTTAACTTTAACAAGACCATATATTTCTTTTGAAGTTGGTGTTGTGAGTCGATACATGAAAAATCCAAAGAAGCCTCATTTGGAAGTAGTTCGATGAATTTTGAGATATGTGAAAAGTACCATCGGTTATGGTATTATGTACAAAAAGGTGGAGATTTCAAACTAGTTGGCTATTGTGATGCTGACTATGCGAGTGACCCTGATACCCGACGTTCAACTACAGGGTATGTGTTTTTACTTGGATCTGGAGCAATTTCCTGGTGTAACAAAAGATAACCCACAGTGTCTTTATCAACCACCGAAGCAGAGTATCGTGCAGCGGCAATGGTAGCTCAAGAGAGTACTTGGCTTTTGCAATTGTTGAAAGACTTGCATCAATAAGTGGAATTTCCAGTCACCTTATATTGTGACAACTTGTCAGCCATACGCTTAGCTGAGAATCCAGTTTTTCATGCAAGAACTAAACATGTGGAGGTTCATTACCACTTTCTTAGAGAAAAAGTCTTGCAAGAAGAAATCGAGCTTGAACATGTGAAGACAGAAGATCAAGTGGCAGACATATTCACAAAAGGCTTTAGTGGTAACAAACTCGAAAGTTTCTATCGTCAGCTCAAAATGAAAAACAAAATGAATGTTGGTATTGAGGGGGAGTGTTAAAAATCAACACCAACATTAATACTTAATTAATGATTTATTTAATTTAACTTATTTTATGTTTTAGTTTAATTAATAGTTTTAATTGTGGTTAATAAATGTTAATTAAGTTTAACATTTATTAGGTTTCACTTTGTTGTCTATATAAAGAACCTACATACGTGTTTGTAATTCACTTTAAATATTTTGACTGTGGGGTGTTCAACAGAAAGAGAGGCTGATTCTACGAAAGTTGGTTGAATACTGGAAAAATACCGCATTTGGCAATCCTGGAAAACTGCAAAGTTCCTATATGAACAAGGCAAGCAAAAGAGTAATTAAAGCTTAAAGTTTAAAAAGTTCTTATGAAAACTTAAATATAACTATTCCCCGTCCTAGTAAAGTCGTAAGTTTTTTTTTAATTATTTAATTTAAATCTTTAATTTGAAAAAATTTAAAACTTTTTAAATTTATATTTCTTTTTCTATCTTTTATTTTAATTTTCTAATAAAACAAAAAGTTAAAATTTTCAATGAGAAAATTATCATTAAAATTTTTTTTTTTGTATTATATCTCTTACTAATTTTCTTTCTTTCTAAAAAAAACTATAAAAAAATTTAAGATGTGACAGTTTAATCAGAACAGAAAAAAATGTTATGCCTTATGTAGTTGTTGAGTATGTTAAAGATAGTTTAAATGAACATGTTAGTACTCTGATATGGGAATAACCGTGTTGGGTAAAATATGAACTATGATCTTTTTAGATTATTTTCTGGAAAGTATTTTGATATTCAAGTTTTAATAAATTTATACAAGTCTTTAGGTTTAGAGATTTAGGTTATAGTTTAGAGGTTTAGGTTTAAAAAGGTATAATTTAAAATTTAATATTAGGATTTGTTTTTAAAATTTTAGGTTTTTAAATTTTATAGTTTAAGTATAAAAATTATGTAAATTTTTTATACAACTTGTATATCTATAACAATTTCTAATAACCATTCATAGAAAATAGGTCGGACTGTGAGGGGAGCACCTGAGCAGCCGCTCAGACCCCTAATTAGCCTAGACTTATATTTTTTTATTTTTATAATTTATTAAATAAATTAATTAATTTAATGACTAAAATTAATTTTTTAAATATGTAAATAAATAAATTTAAAAATAAAAATAAAGTATTTAAAATATTAAATTAATTGTTTAAACAAACGAGATGAATAAAAAAATTCGGTGTTATTTTGTATGTCCAATACTAAAAAAATTTCTAAGCCTTAATCATAAATTCTAAATTATAGATTCTAAATTTTACATCAATATCTTAAACTTTAATCTTAAAATATAATCTAAACCTAATTTTTTTATTATTGGTATATAAAAAGTACACCAAAAAGGGGCAAAACTTTTTATTCTTAATAAAAATATACTTTTATTTTATAAGAAACTGATTTTAGTTTTTGCTTATGGCCCTGAAGATTTCTGAGACGGGTCTGATGGACAGTACAGATATTTCTTCATCAGTGCTAAGCATTTTAAACATATAAGTCTTCCTACAACCTTCAAAGCATTCACATAACATTTTTCAAGTCGACTCTTCTCTCTCTGCAAATCAATAGAAATGGTTGCAGAGAGGCCAGTGGTGATGTTTAGCCGGAGCATTTGTTTCATGAGCCATACCACAACTCACAAGAGACTCATACGTGGGTTCTGGGCAAAGCTCGACGAGAATCAGAATGAGCAACAAATCCAAAGGGGACTGCATAAGATAGGGTGCAAGCCCAGTAAATATAGGGGAGTGTAATTTAGGATAGTACATATTATTTTAAGGCTCAAGTTTCTTTAGGTTATAAGGACCCAATCTAACTAATTTTTTATTCAATAAGACTTTTAATATTATTGGATGATTGTAGTGTGAGGATGAGAGCAAGAGTTCCTACAACGACCACAAAGACACTTCTTTTACCAAGGAAGTTTTTTGGTCCCTTGAACATCAGCTGGAGACATCTTTGTAGCAATACGATCAGCAAAGACTGAAGACATGTTGGTTCACTCCTCTCTACCAGGATGCATTGAAAACGGACCGATATGGTTTTTGGTTTTTTGGTTTTAGGTTGTGGTTGGTTGGTTGCATGGACGGAGCCACATTAGGTATGGAAGGGGCTAGAGTCTCTCCTAATTATTTTTGGTATAATTATATTTATGATCCATTTTAGTTTAAATTATAATAAAATAAGATATTTGTCTCTCCCAAAATTTAAATTTAAAAACGTAATAGACCTTTGTTCCTCTTGATATTTAATCCTAACTCCGTCATGGTTGGTTGGCTAGTAATTTCTTCTAGGCATCGAGAGTCCATTTTCTGTGTGCGAGTATCTTTTGGTGATTGTTTTTCCTACAAACATACTTTTTTATTTTTGTTTCTCATGTAAGGAGAAACAAATAGAGCAACACATAGTTTAGCTCATCTCTTGAGAAACCTTTTTATTTTTCATTTGAAATTCCACAATGTATTGAATAATTTATCATGGATGATGCTATTTTTGATTAATAAATTTCGATTATTTAAAAAAAAAATAGCAAAAGATTCTTTAGTCATTCTTGTCTAGATGTTTTTTGGATTTGTTTTAATTTGTATCTAATTATATGTACTCTTTTTTATGTTTAGAAAAGTCTTTAACGACACATTTAAGGTAAGTCTTAAGCTTGTATTTCTGAAACCTTTTAATAAAAATATATAAAAACTATATACTATTTACACATCATTAGTTTTTTTAATAAATTTTAAATAATTATTAAAAATCTTAAAATCTCAATATAAATTAATTATATTTAAAAAATTGTTTCAATAAATCTTTTTATATTATATTATTTTTAATCTTTAATCTAAGATATTAATATTATCTTTTTCATCCTCTGCAAACTCTAGATTCAGTCTCATTCTTAATTTATTATTATCGTCACCGTTACCGTCACCTTTCAACCCCATCGAATAAGGCTTTGTTTAGTAATGATTTTTCAAATAAATTTTTGGTTCCAAAAGCTGGTTTGATACCAAAAACAATATTAAACAGTTAGCTTTTGGAGAAACAACTGTATTTGAAAAAAGTGTTTTTCAATATGCAAAAGTTAAATTTTTAATTTTTATGATTGAAAAATTCTTTTAGAAACCAAATTACAATTTTAATATTTATTTGATATTGTATTTATTTAAAATTTATAAATTTATAATGTTTACGAAGATATAATTAAATAAATAATAAAATATTTTAGTTTAAAAATATATATTCAATAAAAATATTTTAAATTTATTATATTTTCATAGAATACTTATAATTGTTAGAAAAATATATATTTATTAATAAAAATATTTTTATATATTTTTATAATAATTTAAGTCGATATATTTCATATATTTATAATATTAAAGAATTTAGATGTCATATATATACACATAACTTATAATATTTCATATATTATTGAGGAACACTATGTTTGAGACTCGTATATATCTTTTATGAGATTCCTTTATTTGTTAGAGATTTAGTTTTTAGGATCACGAAGGAACTTTAAGTGGCGATTGAAGATGAGTCTTTTTGTAAGATTTGTGTTTATTGATTTCCTATGATGCATGTATTGTCATCTAAGGTATTTTCATAGGTACACTTTTCCTCCAAATAGGTTTAAAAAGGTTTTTAATGAGGCTTATAAAATATTTCTATGTATGATTTTTCATGTCAATTAAATTATATTCTTTCATTAAAAAATGATTAATCACCTTTTTAAAAGTATTTTTGACAATAATATTAAATTTAAATCTTAAATAAAAATAAATAAAAACACTTCTAATTTAAAAAAAAAATACTATTTTACTGTAATTTTTAAAATAATATTAAACCGATAAAATTTTATACTTTGAGTTTTAATTTGGGTTGATTTGTTTTGAGCGTGTTGGGCAAGGAAATTGGGCATGAAAGCTTTTCATATATTCAATAGTACGATGATTTTAGTTTTGTACTTGAAATATGATTAAATTAATTAAATATATAGATATAAAAAATTAAATATATTTTTATTAAAATTTTCACACTTACGACGTCACTCACTTAACGTACGTTTATCATTGAATAATCGTTTTATAATAAAATATATTTTTAATTTTGAAAAGTTTGGTTATTATTTTCGATTTTTAAACAAAATTTAGTTACGATTTTGGTACTAATATTTTAGTTATAAAATTTTTAAACAATTCTGGAGTTTAGGGTTCGTGAAATTTAGAGAATTTAGTACTAATATTTTAAACTAAAAATTAAAAGAATAATAGAAAAAAAAATATATGAAATGCTGGTTCAACCGAAATTCAATTTTTTAAAAACATAATTAATTATATGTTGAGATTTTAAATAAATACTAAAATTGATAAATATTCAAATATATAATGAATCTTATTGCAAAATAAAATAACCTAATTATAGCAAAAGCATAGGGCTGTAAACGAACCGAACGAGGGTGTGTTTATGTTCGTTCATTTAACTTTAATCGAACAATGAACGAACACGAACATAAACGAACACAAAATTTTTTGTTCGTGTTCGTTCGTTAAGGATTGTAACTTGTTCGTGCTCGTTTATGTTCGTTCGTTTAAATGATAAACGGACGTAAACGAACAAACATAAACGAAGGTAAACGAACGAACATAAATGAACGTAAATAAACAAATATAAATGAACGTAAATAAACGAACAATAACGAACGTAAATGAACGAACATAAATAACATATATAATATATTTAATATTTTGGATTAGTTCGATTAATTAAGTTAATTAATTAATTTTAAACCAAATTAATCGATAATTAAAATTAAGAAAACTCTTAATTATTAGACGAAACCTAAAATTTAACTAATTAACCAATTTTGTTTTGGTTCGATCGGTTAGTTCGGTTTAACAGAATAATGAATACCCCTAACCTATGAGAAAGAAGTTTTTAACGAGTCACTTCTTAACTTGAGTAACTCAAAATCTTTTGACTCGACTTGACTTGATCTAATGCTCACCCATAAACATATGTGAATAAATTTAAGGGTAAACTACATAAATAGTCCCCCGACTATGCTTCAATTATCTTTTACATCTCTCAACTATTATAAAAATTAGTCCAACAACTTAAAAATTATAACAAATTGGTCCAATACCGTTAAAAAATTAACAGTGAATGACATGGTAGTTAATATAAATTTATATAATTACATAATTAGCTCTCAAGTTTTATACTTATTTTTATTTGATCTTAATCTTAAAAATTAACTCACATAATTTTAATAATATATCATTTTAGTCTTATTTCACCCTCAAATTTTATTTTTTTAAAAATGTTTGTCCTTATTTCACAAACAAAATTCTCCTCTGAAAGTCTGCTTGGATTTAATGCAATTATAAAAGTCGTTAGAAAGCACATCTTCTGAAAGTGTTGTAGATGCATGATGTAAAACACTAGCATTATCACTTTGAACCTGACATCCTAGAACTCGATTAACTTGTGAAGCATAAAAGTATGAAATTAGGGGGAAAGGACAACGACGACGATGATAGATGTAGCTTTGATGGTCGACAACAACTGCAATGACAGATGCAACTGTGAGAAATTGAAGGAGGGACTAAATTGATATATTATTAAAATTGTGTGTTAATTTTTAGAATTAAGATCAAATAAAAATAAGTATTGAACTTGAGGATTAATTATATAATTATATCAATTTATATTAATTTTCACATAATCTACTATTAATTTTTTAACGGTATTGGACCAATTTGTTATAATTTTTAAGTTGTTGGACTAGTTTGTAGCTTATAATAGTCGAGGGACGCAAAATATAATTGAAGCATAGTCGGGGAACTATTTATATAGTTTACCCTAAATTTAAATGAACATAAATGAACTAACATAAACTAAAATAAATGAATATAAACGAATATAAACGAATAAACATAAATGAACGGACATAAACGAACGGATTACCGAACGTTCAAGAACGAACATAAACGAACGAGTTACGAACATTCACGAACATAAATGAACGAACAAACCCTTTGTTCGTGTTCGTTCGAAAAATCTTGTTCATGTTCGTACGTTTAATAAATAAGTGAACATATACGAACTTCATGTTAAACGATTCACGAACGATTCGTTAAACGTTCAGTTCATTTACTGCCCTAAGCATCATATACAGTTGTATCACTAATCCATGGAGAATTATTTTTCAATTCATTTTACTGCAATTTTACACTAATAATAATTTAAAAAATTTTAATGACTCGTTTAAAATCTTTAAACTTTGAGCAAAACTGAAGCACCACAAATCAAAATTCAGTCCAAAATAACCTAAGAAATTTGGGGTCGAATTGTATAATCAAATTGTTTGAATGCAAAAACCATTTAAAAGATTCTAATTAAATTTTATACATAATCCATTTCCATGTTTTTGATTTTAATTAAATTAAAGATTAAAAATATTAAAAAATAAAACTTTGAAATTTATTTATCAGCAAATCTTTAAAAATATTTATGTTGTCCCTATTTTATAGGAGTTTAAATATTGATATCCTAGAATATAAAATCGCTTTCCTACATAGAAAAAACATTAAACTTAGGTTTATTATCAGTATGCATGGATACTCATCCCTATGAACAAACATTTATGTAATTATGGGAGGGGTAAGAGTCTCTCGTAATTTTTTGATATAATTACATTTAAGGTTCTTCTTAGTTTAAAAAATAATAAAATAAAGTTTTTGTTCCTCCCAAATTTTAGATTTAAAAGCTTAATAGACCTTTACCTCTCCCAATATTCGATCTTAACTCCGTCCCTGTACACAACATCATTTGTGAAGTTACTCATGATTTTACAGATGTGTACGTCTACTGTATAACTACCTCATGGATGCTCTTCTGCAGTACCAACTTTCTTTATAGCTAGACAATGGAGAATCCGGTCCTGTCTGTCCCACTGCGACGAAAGGACGAGTAGTTTTTGATGAACGTGCGATGTTTCGACATTCAAAGCCGATCCAAGAACAGCAGCTCCTGTGCATGAAGTGAAGTCAGCCCTATAGTGTGTGTCGTCACATGTTGGGAAGAAGAATCATATACAAGTTGGTGGGAGCAATATGAAGAAATTGCCTCCATTGAAAACCATAACATTCCCAATCTTTTCCTGCAAAAAGGGTTCAAAGGAGGCGATTGTATAATCTCACAGTTTAATCACTAATTTTAGTGTAATATTTAGCCAACTTGTTCAGCCCATGGTAGTCCCCATCGTATAAAGTAGCCTTATTGGTTTAAAGCATCTACTTAAAGAAGAGCTTCTTTTTAATGTTCTTGTTCAAACAAAGGAGTTTGCTCGATGATGTTGCCTATAAATACTCTACCATGGGAGTTCAAGTTTCATGTCCAAAAAAGCTTTGGACTCTTTTCTCTATTCCTCAAACTCCAACCTCCCACTACCATCTGGTCGAAATTCAGATGCAGTGATCCCATAGTCCTTACTTTGAAGTGAAACCGAAAGCATACCACGACTGTCTTCACCGCACAAGACATTACTTCAGGATCCGACATGGACAAGGTGGTGAGATTGGCCTCGGAGAGGGGAGTGGTGCTGTTCAGCAAGAGCACATGTTGCTTGTGTTATGCGGTGAAGATTCTGTTCCAAGAGCTTGGGGTGACTCCAACCATTCACGGGATCGACCAAGATCCGGAAGGCCGAGACATGGAGAGAGCCCTACTGAGTTTAGGGTGCAAGGCGCCAGGTCCGGCTGTCTTCATCGGGGGAAAGCTGGTGGGATCAACCAATGAAGTCATGTCCCTCCACTTAGGTGGAGGTCTGATCCCTTTGCTGAAGCCATATCAGGCTTTGTGCTAAGCTAAAATACAAATTAAAATACTCCTCAACATTATGACATTGAAAGAAATAAATTGTCTCAAAAATCAGTAGTTAATCTAGTGAGCTGTATATATTTTGTATCTCTCTTTCTATATTAATCTCTCATGTGTGATCCTATAGCTTTGCTTTAACTATCTCTATATTAATCATGCAGTTAATTTCTGTGCAACAGCAAAATTTCTGCACTTGCCTTCCACTGCAAGTTTAAACCTTCCACACATCAAGCGTTTATCGCGTTCGATTTGTGGATTGAGTTTTACTAGTATCCCAAGAAATCGGAATAGAATGCCTACTACCGGCAAAGGCAGGCGTGTGTCGTCTGCAATTGTTTAAAGCATGGTGGTAATTATTCTGTTCGTGGCTGGTCTTGCTTGAGTCGAGTGGTTGTAGACTGTTTTGTTTATTATAGCAGCAGGTTTATGTTGTGTCAAGGTGATAGGGGAAACAATATTGTTATAGTTTGAATTTTGAGCTTATTTTTATTAGATTCCTGTGACTTTGACGTTTAGGTTCGTTGATAATCGGTAGAGAATAATCGGAATTTTCATCTGCAGGGATGGGAGTGGGTAAGTTTTATTACTGAAGCTTAAATGGGGAAGAGACGAAAATTTTATCTAAACAGTAGTAATTGTCAAAAATATCCATATGAATCTCGATATTTAATAATATTTATAAAGTTGGATGATTATTAGAGTAATTTATCTATTTTTTAAACAAAAATCTAATTTATTATAACTTGACCATACCGAAGTTTAAATTATTTTAAAACAAACGATTCTCGATTTCAATATGTATTTTAAATTATATGAATATTTGGCAAGCCTTATATTCTATAATCATAGGAAAGTTGAAATTAGTTTAAAAAACGATTCTCGATTTAAAGTTATATACCAGAAGTTAATAATTTTTCATTGAATAAAGGTCAGAAAAATATGGCAATATGTTTTCAAGAACAACAATGACAGTGACTGTAACACCCCGAACCCGAATGTTACATTTGGACCATAAGCCCAACTCGTTCTCATAAAATTTTAGTCACTGGTTTTGATAACAAACATTAAAGTCACTATCGTTTTCGGGATGTAAACATTTGATCACTCCGATGTTAAGTACCGTTAAACTTAGACGAAAAAATAACCTAACAATTAACCAAAATTATTTTTTTTCACCTTTCATCTAGTGTTTTACAGGTGGATTTCACCCGTCTAAAACAAATTCAAAGAAACTTTCTTTACCATTAACCTATTCTTAAAGTCCTCTTTTTCTCCTTAGTTAATTCATTTTTCTTGGAACATATCTGAGCATCTCTTGCCATTCGCGGCATTTCCCTACTTCAAAATACCAAAACAAAAAGCTTCAACAATGTGGATCGATTTAATCGCAAGAGGTAAAGAGTAAGAAGACCAAGAGGACAATTCCCAAATTCAATGATATTTTCCTTAAACTCATCATCAAGCTTTACTGTTTTTTTGTAAGAACCGAGAGTAAATTCAATATTGAGATATTGAAACGTTTGTTCATGAGTAAAGTTAACAAGCCTCTACTATTTTTGTCTAGGCTAGTTCATTTAATGAGGGGAAAAAGATGAAAAGATTGTTGTGATAGTGGTGAATTTGACAATATTAGGGTTTATGAAGTTCCATCTTCGTAGGTTATTGCTCTTAGGGTTACCGAGACTGTTAGGTCTACGATTGGGAAGGCTGATGGAGAATGCTTGACTTTTTGATTAGCTTGCATTAAGGGATCTTTTGGGTCAGAATACTATTCTCCTCAGAGGTATAAAGAATTCCCATAAAGAAGTTAAATATTTTGGTCCAGCACCCAATGTTCCTCATAGCCACAACAAACCATACATGAGCCAATTTTAGTTATTCTTTATCAAAATTATTTCTTTTGCTTTTGCTTTTTCACCATCATCTTCTTTGTTTTATCCACCATTTTCAGTTATTGAAGCTTAACCTGCTTCAACAACTTACCAGATCCAGTCTTAGTTTTATTTTTAAAATAGTCAACCCACCACATAACAATCATACGGTTAGGCTTTTTAGCTCCAAACCGATCTCGATGAAACAAATGATTTTCAAGACGAAACCCACAAAGCTTTACTAGGGTGTTCAAAAACGTCACTAAGAAAAATGGGTCATGGAGATCTAGCTAGCTAAGAACCGAACACATCTCTAGTTAGACACTTTCGAAACAACCGAGGAAGCAGCGTTGACAATGATAAGTGGGTAGTTTATTCTTTATTGTCATCTTCTTCCACATCTTTTACAGAAAAAATTTAGGTTTAAATAAAAAGGGAATTTTAAGAATGGGTTAAAGGTAAAGAAAGAATCTTTTAATTTGTTTTATAGGAGTGAAATCCACCCGTAAAACACGTGGATGAAAGGTGAAAAAAAAATTAATTTTGGTCAGCTGTCAAGTCATTTTTTCATCTAGGTTTAACAACATTTAACGTTAGAGTGACCAAATGTTTACACCCTGAAAACAATAGACTTTATTGATCATTTTTCAAAAATGATGACTAAAAGTGTATTGGATAAACAAAGATGATTAGAGCAGTAGTTTACCCTAAATAATAAAATAATTTACCAAAATACGAAAGTAGTTAAACTATTTCAAAATAGTTATACAATTAATAAAGCATTTGACCAATACAAATTAATTAAATATAGTTATAAATACACAAAATGGTCTTACGAATACATGGTCCACTACATCTAGTAATTTTACTAATATAAAATATGCAGCGGGATAGATGGTGGTGGTGGTATGATATTGGATAGATTTGTCCTTGGTACCCTCCTAATCGCAATTGAATAGGCAAACACCTACAAACGAAACGAATCTCTCCGGTGAATTGATGGTATTTTGTTGTCCTAGGCACCCTCCTATCCGTAATTAGATAGGCAAACACCAAAATCAGCTCTAACTCACCCTCCTAAACGCGATTGCTTAGGCAAGCGAGAGTGTGAAGATAATCTCCCTCATAAAAACTTGAAGTACTTATGTTGAAGAAGACTTCTAATAAGAAAAATAACAAGGTGACAACCTTGCAAATAAAATGGCCCAAGTCCAAGAGTTTTATAACTCAACAATTCATATTCTTCATGTCCTTTACAAGAGAAGAGGTTGTCCCCTTTTATAGTCTAAAGGAGATCATACAATTACCTAAAAGATAGTTGATCAATCCCTAAAAATCATCGTATTAATAGCTTACTAGAATAAATCCCCTAAAATCAGCTTATGGATAGCTAATCAAAAGGAATCGTAGGGAATAAAATAAAATATTAATAATAATGATCAAAGCTTCATAATCTAGCTTTGAATTAATTTATTTTAATGTCTAATTCATCCAAAAGCTATATAGATTAGCTTTTGGGCTGAATTTTATAAAATCTCATAACAATCCCGTATCCAGATTTCTGCATGCGCAGTCTTGAATAAAATGAACACATATTGAGCTCTTGATGTCCGATTGATGCGTTTCAAGATGTTTTGAAAAGGTAACTGAATGAAGGTCAATCTATTAGAAGACAACTCTACCCATAAATGCACGGATCCAATCCGAAAAATCCTCTCAAGTTGGCTGACTTTCCATACTTTACCAACATATTAAGCTTTCTGCTCGATGTGCATTACTTTCGCTCACTCATGCATGTATCATTTACTCTACCAATAGGCCAATGCTGAAGATCCAAGACGATGGTGCTCCGCCACGTCTAACCTCTTACTTACCTGCGCACGAAAACACATTTCAAATACAGAGCTAAAAAAGCCCAGTCGATAAGGGTGTAAACGAACCGAACTTGAACGGACAAGGATATGTCCGTGTTCGTTTATTTATTTTTGAAGGTGTTCAAACTCTATTCGTGTTCGTTTAAATTTTTAATGATATGTTCGAGCTTGGTTCGTTTATTTCTTGTTATGTTCAGGCTCGGTTCGTTTAACGTTCACGAACGTGTTCGTTTATATGTTCGTGAACGTGTTCGTTAAGCGTTCGTGAACATGTTCATTAAGCGTTCGTGAACGAGTTCGTTTGTATATATTCATCAACTTGTCTATTTAGCATTCACGAACATGTTTGTTTAGCGTTTACGAACATATCAGTTTAACGTTCGTGAACATGTTCGTTTATGCTCGTTTATATACTTTGAATTTAGGATTATTAAAGAACATAAACGAGCTAATAAACGAACTTATAAACAAGTATATAAACGAACATAAACAATCCTATAAACGAGTATATAAACGAGCTTATAAACAAACATAAATGAGTTTGTTCGTGAACATAAACGAGCCGAACGCACTTATGTTCGTGTTCGTTCGTTCATTAATCGAACATAAAATATCTGTTTATACTTGTTTATTTAACTTAATAAATGAACATAAACGAACATTATACGAACGGTTCACGAGCAACTCGTCGAACACCCTATTCATTTACACCCCTACCAGTCGACACACAACCTATCGATTGTGCTTCAAATGAACCATAACTATGCACATACTAGATGAAATATGACAATATATGAAGCATTGGCGATACCATAATCGCCTAAATACATGATATGACAAGCAACAACCAAAGCGTAAAGTAAACAATCCATGAGGAGGCCTAATGTTACACGACACTAAGATACCTACCCTGCCCGAAATCTCACATGTCGCTTCTCGGAATCTCGCATCGAGGGGATAAGAATCTCACATCGAGAAAAGTCATCATCTGGAATCTGACATCGGATAACCTTCAATACATCACCCGAAATCTCATATTAGATGACCTTCATTGTAATACAAAACTCACTCAATAGATATCTAGATGCTACCATATAAAGACGAAAACCATACAAAATAATCCACCAAGTATCTTTGACCACTCTATACAACCATCACCAAAAACCAATCGTACAAGGCAATATCACCATATTAATAATAAAAACACCAATTCTAAGTTTTATTATTATTTTATATCTTAAACCACTCTCTAGAATCATTATCATAAATTATTGAACCCACAAACTCAAACCCTAAAACTTGGACAGATTGCTCTGCCTATACAGGTATGAACCTCATGAGTATAGATACCTCTCTCTACATACCGATCTACCCACCTATATATCGATACCAAAATTATATTCAATGCAATTGACCCAATAAGGCATAACGATATGCTTATCTAGCATACCGATATCCTACATCGGTAATCATATATTGAGTATCGGTCCCAAGCCCGTATCGATACACCCCTTAGTGTATCAATACCAAAAGTGATCACTAGAATTTGAATTAACGCACTCGTACCAGTACTCCATATGTTCGTACCGATACACTTGAGAGGAATTACCCATCTTAACAGAGGGGAGTACCTATACTCAAGTTCGAGTATCGGTAACTAAGCCCAAAAAATATGGCATTGAGCTCGAAAATCCCTTGTTTTGACCCTAAATGCAATCCTATCAATATAAAAATATTCCTACATGTTATTGGAAGTATTTAGGTGAATTTCTTATCACTTTTAACACATAATATCGTCCAAATAACAAATCATCATTGATGCATTCTCAAGCTCTAACCTCAACCAAAATATCATACACCTATCAAACATGCCATAACAATGATGCAAATAAAACTACGAGATTAGGAAGTTTACTAACCTCAAGCAAGCTATTAGAACTCCACAACAAACCTTCTTAGACTTTTTCCTTTTCCAAGCTTGAGGAAGGCTCTTGGTCCCTCATGAAAAGATAAGATTATTGCTAGTTGATATTCCATTTAGGTGATTTAAGAAAGGTTATGCACGAACTCTTAACTCCACAAGAGTTCCCCAAAACCCAATCACGTTTTTTCTCTCATCAAAACCCACTAAAACCTCATCTCTCACCATTTCTTACCAAATTTACCTTGTTGGATAGATCCCCAAAAGATAAAAACCTTCCCTAAACTAGCCAAACGAGATTTCCACAAGATAATCTTCAAAACTAACCTTTGTGTTGGTCTTGGAGAGAAAATGAGAGGAGAAGAAGGTAGAAGACAATAAAGAGGTGATGATATCACTTTTAACCCATAACATCATCCAAATAACAAATCACCATTGATGCATTCTCAATCTCTAACCTCAACTAAAATCATCATACACCAATCAAACATGCCATAAGGATGATGCAAATGAAACTACAAGATTGATAAGTGTACTAACCTCAAGCAAGCTACTAGAACTCCACAACAAACCCTCTTAAGCTTTCTCCTTGCTCAAACATGAGGAATGCTCTCCTTGGTCCTTCACTACAAAAGAGGATTACCACTAGTCACTATTCTATTTAGGTGATTTAAGAAAACTTAAAAACGAACTCTTAACTCCACAAGAGCTCCCCAAAACCCAATCATGTTTTACTTATCAAAACCCACTAAAACCTCACCTTCCGCCATTTCTTAGCAAACTTACCTTGTTGGATAGATCTCCAAGAGCTAAAAAACCTTCCCTCAACTAGCCAAATTAGATTTCCACAAGATAATCTTCAAAAGCAAACCTTTGGTGATGGTCTTGGAGAGAAAATGAGAGGAGAAGAGGGTAGAAGACAATAAAGAGGTGATGATATCACCATTCTTTGCATGTGCAGAAAATAAACTAACCCCTTTCCCCCTCTTTTCCCCCCCAAATATCCAATTACCAAAACACCCTTGAGCCATCATCCAAACCCAAGCCCAACTACAACCCCTAATCCCAACAAGACCTTAAAGTCCTAAACACATGACCCATAATTTCGGGTTAACCCGACACTGAGTTTCTGAAACTCGGGTCGTGATAATGACTTCAGAAATTCATCATAAATCATACATATAAAACTAAAAGATGTGGTTTATATGATTGAAAAGATTATCGAACCTAGTTCCTTTTAGAGTAAATGGATAATTGTTTGAAACTATATATTTTTATTTATATATATATATATGTTCTTTTAAAGGTGTTGTATGTTGTCATGCTTTAATAATAATATTTTATTCATGTGTTATAGTTTATAAATGGTTTGTTCATTATTATATTTGTAATTTTGAAGATTTAATGTTGAATATTTATTTTAATATATTAAATTTTGTTTATCTTTTTAGAGATGAAGATTGACTAAAACTCATGCACTACAGCAAAACAAGTCTATAGCAGCGTTTTTTAAGATATATAGTGGCGTTTATTAGCGCCGCTAATATTAATAGATGAGAATAAATTGGCAATACAAAAGAGGCAGTGTTTAGACTCAACATATAGCACAAGTATGAAAAATCCAGTCACTGCTGCGCTATTATGCACTATAGTTACTTACCATGTAAACCCATATGTCTATACTTAGATGCATAAGAACATATATGAATTTAAGATAAGAATCTAAATTAATCTCCATTAAACGAACTACTTAAAAGTAAGGATGCAAATGTGCTAACATATAGCTATAATACTTGTTACTCTTGGAGCAACAGTTATGCTAGCCCCCTTACCATATGCCCATAAAACTAAATAGCCACACTGTTGCATGCTAGATACATGAAAAAGCATGGTTCAAAATCAAGACAAGGATGGTTTTGGATCCAAAAACGGTTTAGAGAAGCAGCAATATAAAAACATCTAAAAAAAAAGCTATAAGCCCCTTAAAATAAATCATAACCCTTTGATAAAGGTGAAACCATATCATACGTCTAGTAGGAAGCAAACATATTACTGCAATTCATTTCCACAATGAAACAATAGGGTCAAACAAGAGAAATCAATATGTAAATTAGAGTTTCAAAACGACCGACACACAAGTGTTTCAACTTTCCCAGCAGCAACGACCTTTCTACCTATGACTTTACTCAAAATTCTAATTCCACAGACAAACAATTCTACCAAGTTCTCTGTTATTCGTCTTCCTAAATTTTTCTTAGTAACCAAACAGAGCGATAATCAACCTTTTATCCGCAAGTCAGCCAGCAATTCCTTTCAAAACGACAGATTCTCTAGCGACTATATCTAAAATATCAAATAAAACTAGTTTAAAAAACATAAAACTTCACAGATAATATATCAAAATGTGTGAAATGAGATGAAATCAGCGAACGAAAATAGAAATCGAGAATACCGAAAAAAATTGAAATCGAAGCCATTTTTGTTTTACCTTCAAATATCCTACAGATTATCCGGAAGAAAACGAATCTCCTTTCTCAGTCATCATTTGCTAGTGAAAGCTTTGAATTGAAAATATCAATTTGACACGTAATGTTCCTTTTTAAATTCTTCAGTTTTGTGTATTTGAAAACTAAAATGAAAACTAAATATCAGTGGTCGACCGGCGAGGAAAAAACGACGGCGAACACGGGATGAGGCGGCGACAGGATGAAAAATTCACAAGGAGGATGATAGGGTTTGATTTGGGGGAAAGAGGGAAAAAAGAAAATTGGATCGCGAACATATAACACAGTTGTGGCATTTGTTAAAACAATGCCATTGATGTACGATTAATTGCGGCATTTGTAAATAAATGCCGCAAAAATTAAAATCTACTGCAGCGTTTGTGAATAAACGCCACACAAATACAAATCTACTGCGACGTTTTATAATAAACGCCACAAAAATACAATCTACTGTGGCGTTTGTGAATAAACACCGTAAAAGTACAATCTATTGCGGTATTTGTGAATAAACGCCACAACATATATAATCTATTGTGTCGTTTTTTGAACAAACGCCACAAGTCTACGAGTTTTTACGGCGTTTTTTTTATATAACGCCACTGTCAAATTGTGCGACGTTTTTGGATAAAAACGTCACTAATATGAGATTTCCTGTGGGGTTTCTTATAAAAACGTCGCTATAGAACAAGTTTGGTGTAGTGATGGGAATCTGTAAGGAATAGACATGATAATGAAAATGTAATCAAAATATTTAATTAACATTCCTCAAAACTATGCCTGTACATTTAGAGGACAACGTAATGAATACAAAACCATCCCCACCCATCTCTCATTGCCACCTCTATATCTAGGTTTAGAAAGATTCTTAACGAGGATTATAAGTTAGTTTTAGGCTTGTATGATTACCTCTTAATAAAATCATATTTTTCAAGTAACAAAAAATTGACTTAAAGGTGTAACAATTCAACTTTTGAAAAGAAAATCATTTAGTCTCTAATTTTTTTTTTTACACAATTAAGCATTTGAGCTAATAAATTAACCAATTAAACCTTTGGAATAAAAAAAATCAATTAAATTATTTGATCAATTTTGATAAATACATCTTGATAGCTTTTTAGATATGTTGATACAATGGGTCATATCATAATATTTTCACTTGAGATTTTTAGAATTTTATTTAAAAAATTATTTAAAAATTCTAAAAAATCTAAAAGACCTTTAAATTATATAAAAAATATTTTTTAGAAAAAAAAATGTATACGTAACATTATATAATTTTATATATCATGTGACTGTATTATCTAAAGAAAAAATTATCAAAATTTAATAATCAAAATTAGTTAAAGAGTTTAATTAATTATATTCTTTTACATATTAATTAATTAAATTCTTGATTCAAATACTTAATTACATAAACAAAATTAAGAATATAATTGATTTCAGATTCACAGTTGTAACACCCAAATTTAATAAATATGTCATCGTTTTCCATCCAACGAATTATATGATCTTAAAGTAGCAGATGTTGGTCTTAAAGTGACTAATTTGAAGCATCTTCATTATCATCCCCCACGACCAACCTTTTCCATTATAGGCATCGTTCCTAAGAACAATTCAAAAACGAACTAAATCTTAACCGTTAATCGAACTAAATTATCTTTAACAGAATTAACCGAACCAAAATTATTTCGTTTAACTAGCTGAATTAACTGAAATTTATTATAAAGTTTTGTTAAATTACATAATAGGTCACTAAATTATGCTAAACTAATTTTTTAGTCACTAAACTTTCATTTAATAAAAAATTAGTGACCATTTTATAACATAAAAAATTTAATGAACATTTTATAATATTTTAAATGACTAAAAATAAATATAAATAATATATATAATATTATATATAATAATTTCGGTTAATTTGATTAATTCTGTTAATTAACCGATTTTGAGCCGAATTAAACGATAACCGAATTTAAAAAAAAATAACCGTTAACCGAATTTAACAAAAATTAACCGACTAAATTAACTAAAATAATTTTGATTCGATCATTTAATTCGATTAGAATCGAATAATGTATACCCCTACTTGCTACTTCTAAACGAAGTAAGAATAGGTAATAGTACTATAAAACATAAAGCTTCAAATAAAATATCAAAAATTGTTGTTGGGACATATTAATACTTTATATTATAAAGTTTTTTTCTATGATCGGATGCAACATGGGTTTAAAAGTGCACCCACCTTGGAAACCCTTTATTATTCCTCCACGTGCAGAAATAAATAAATAATTAAATAAAATAATAGATGATGGTTTGAAAAGAAATTTATTTATATTTGAATAATAAATATTTGATACATAATAAATATAAAAAGATTTACATAATCAAACATATTTTCAAGTGAAAACCTAAAACTTTAACCCTAAAACCTTAACTTAAAAACAAAAACTATAAACCCAAAATTTAAACTCTACTATGTAAACCTATAACTCCAAATTAAAACTCTAAATCCCTAAATAATCCTTCTCGTAAAAACTTTATTTTCCATTGTCAGTGTGTAAGATAATAATCTATTTGAATATAGAGTTAAATTTGATACATAGGTTATATAAAAAATTTACACAACTTATCATATTTAAACTATAAAATATCTATAAAACTATTTCTTAGGTGTTGGTGAACAAACTTCGTTCGTTGATGTCAACATATATTATAAAGAGTAAGATGCTTTTGTACCAAGTAGATACATTTCTTATAATATTCTTGTTGCTCATGAAATCTTTCATTATAGGCAATCTTCGAAAAATGAACCTAATAAGGGAGTCACATTGAAATTAGACATTGAGAAAACATATGATCATGTAGAATACAGGTTTTTGGAGGACATTATATCACGCCTTGGGTTTGATGAACGATAGGTGGATATTATAATGTGATGCATCACCACTGTGTCCTACCAGGTTTGTCTAAATGTTGTGCTATCAGAGGTGATGTCGCCATCCAAAGATATTCGACAAAGGGATTCGTTATCACCGTATCTTTTCTTTTCCTGTCACAAGGACTCTCCTCTTTGCTTCATCATCATAGGAATGGAGGCGAAATTCATGACATTCGGACTAGTATACATGGGTCATGGGTTACACATCTCCTTTACGTTGATGATAGTCTCCTATTTGTGAAAAATTCAGTTGAGGAGTTGCGCAATTTTAAGAATATTTTGGATGTTTATTCTACTTCATTGAGATAGAGGATCAATTTAGTGTATCTTTTATTTACTTCAATCTATCTATACCATTGCAAAGTCTTAATGGTCTTCTATAGGTGTTCCTTATAACGATTTCGGATAATTCAAATATTTATCTTCGGAGGTCACTTATTATGGGTAGGAACAAGTCATTAAAACTTGGTTTTCTAATTAAAAAGATTACTAGGAGGGTGAAGGGTTGGACGCAAAATCTTTCATCTTATGGTTGTCAAGAAATCTTCCTTAAAACTGTTACGCAAGTTTTGTCAACATATTTTATGACATGTTATTTACTTTCGGATCATCTTATCACACAAATTATATAGGTGATGCAGAATTTCTGAGTTTGAATTTTCGTGATTTACATCAATTCAATGTAGCCCTCCTAGTTAAATAGGTTTGAAGGTTTATGATTGATCCTAATGCTTTGGTGTCTAGAGCTTTCTCTTCTAAGTATTTTGTAATAGGGGATATTTTTTTATGCAAGGATTGGAGATCGATCATCTTATGCTTGGCGATCCATACACAATACAATGGTACATCTTTGGGAGGATTTATTTTGACAAGTGAGAATTGACAGTGCAACCTTTATGCTTTATTCAAGATGGCGTGATTCATAACGGGTTCAGGTTATGGATGATTATGTTGATGGTCAGCTGAAACCAGTCTTATGTGGTGATTTTATGATCCAAGGGCAAAACATATGGGATGTTCATAAGGTTCGATAGGTGTTTGGACAATTTGATGCTGATAACATCTTAAAGTGTTGATTCCTATTCGAAGATCAAATATCTGATTTAGAGGAATCATTTTAGTGACACATATTTGACACGCTCAAGATATTAGTGGTTGATGAAACAATTTCATGCTTCTGCAGTGCAATCGAAGTTATGGTTCATCCTTGCTAAACTTTAAACTTTGTCGAAAATTAGCATCTTCATTTGGCGAGTGACACATGAAGCCCTACTGGTTAATGCTTATTTGGGAGTCACATCCTCGAAGGATGATCTATGTATGATGTGTGAAAGACATTTGGAGACGGTGTTTCATGCTCTTCGAGATTGTTTAGAGGTACATATTATTCATAGGTTATTTGGTTTACCAGGTCGTATTTTTTTAACGCTCTTTGACATGACTTGAGTGATTAGAGCATGCTGAAAAAATTCTTTAACAACACATGTTTGAAAGCTTGGTGGTTTTTCTTTGAAATTTTGTAGAATAGAAAAAATGTTTATGTTCATGAGAAAATCCTATAACCATATTTTCTTAATGTTGCGAATGCAAAACATTTTTATAATGATTATAAGAAGGTGTAGATTAGTCCACAATTATCCCATGTAACACTTAACGGTGTTGATGACAAATAGAGAAAACTAGAAGAGATGCTTTGCTTGGATGGGATGTTTCAAATGTCTTAGGGTAGTGTGGGTAATAGGATTGCTGGTTCGGGATTATCATGGGTTGATTTTGACCGGATATATTCGGGTGTATCCTATGGTGGGATCAACATAGGTGATGGAGTGTCATGCTTTCTACTCGATAATTTTGTTTACTCTTGATCATGGGTGGACATTGATAGTGATTGAAAGAGATACAAAAAAATATTGTGAATCATCTTTCTTCGGGCATGGAGGGTATATCAATGCTCACCCAAAGCTTGGTTGAGACGAAAAATCTCATTCGTCGGTATCATCATATTCGTGTTAAGTTTATTCCTCGTACAAAAAATAGGGCAAACCATAATTTGGCACATTGGGCGTTTACTGCATATTTTTTTTTATTTTGAGTGTCGTGTTGAACACATTGTAATCGATGATGCAATTAATGTATAATTTTGGTGGGTACTCCTTCCCTCTTAAGGGTTAGTATTAGAATTCTAATGTTGACTCTAAAGAGGTTTTTTAACGAGGCACTTCTTTCCTTCGAAAAAAAATAACTAGAAAATATAAATCCTAATACTAAAACTTAAATTCTAAACTCTAACCAAAACTCATAAACCCTAAACTAAATTCTTAAACTCTAAAATAAATAAACTTGTGTATATATTAATTTCCTTAAACATATTAGTCTAAAGTTTTAATATTAGGTAATTTTCGTTGGTTGTTTGATATAAACAATTACTAAGCTACATAGGGGAGGGACAACTGCCTTCCACCCCAAAGAAATATTCTTTTTATATTTTTTATCTCCCATTTTGAAACATTTATACTTTATCCCCAACCCCAAATTTCAACTTTGTCCTTTGATATAAAGATTCTATAAAAAAACATCATAATAATATTAATTATCTTTTAAAATAAGATTAATTTATACCAACAAGTATTGGGTGCAATGCTAATTAGAAGACATGATCAAACTTAAAAAATAATATTGTTGATAGAACAGTATTACACTTCGAATATGAATCTCAGATAAGCATGTATATTACTAAATAAAAATTAAGATTATTTTATATTTTTTCAACTGAATTGATATACGGTTAATGCATGAATTCCCATGTTTACAGAAAACTTCACTTCAGACTTTACAAAAAATAACAGAAAAAAAGGATTATACATACTGAAATTCGACTCATAAATTACCATATCGAGCAGTAGGGCTGGATTCCCATACAGACTTGAAATATCCTTGAAAAGTAATGGAGTTTTGCTGTTCAAAGAATAATGCAACTGCAAAATCATGAGATTCCATTGGACAATTACCGCATACCGTTAAACATATATATGATTTTAATATAATAAAAAATAAAAGAAATAAAATTTTAAAGTATTTAATTTATTCATAAATTTAACATGTATTCCAACTTAAATTTTCTAAGTTAACTTTTAACTTTTAACTTTTTTTTAAGTGTTTTGGTACTCAATGTAGACAATTTGATAACTAAATATCAATATAACCTATAATGTGTTATTACAAGTTTTCGTTACTGAAAATTAAATTTATATTAATGACTAAAAAATATTAGTACACGTATAACTGTCTCGGAACAAATTTTTGATTAAAATTTTGATCTAATATTTTGATCTAATATGGCCAAGAATGTACTAATACAATTTCAAAAAATTTCAAAATATTTTTATTTAATATTTTCATCGTTACTTTTTCAGTTTTTTAAAATTGATTCGTAAAAGATCAGTTATACATATTTGTACAATTAAACTTACATCGATACAATATTATAACTAAATATTTTAAGGATTTCAATGAAAAAAAATGAATACCAATATGATATTGCTTGTATCGATACTTTTTGTTAATTTATTATTATGTATCGATAAGTTTACCCGTATACCAATACCTTTTTGTTTCAATAGCTCTTTATTCTTTTGATATATACCGATACAATTGTTCTTGTATCGATACCTTATCTTTCTAAACAATATTTATTGTAGAAAAAATATAGTCCAACGGCTCTATTAAATATCTCAAAAACCCAAACGGCTAAATATCAATAAGGGGTATAAAAATAAGTGTTCCAAACTTCTTAAAAAATAAGTTGACAATTCAAAATCATTTAAATACATATCCAACATCATTGGGCTCAATTTATCAAAATCGTGTAAGCACATTTGAAAGTTTTTATTGTCATCTTTTTATTCAAGTATGAAGAGTCTTTAATGAACTTTCTTTGTATAAACAAGTATTGTCTAATGATTTTTTTTAAGTTTGCTTATTTATATTTGTCCTTTAAAAAAAGAAATACTAGACTTTGAGGTATAACTCTAGGTTGTGAGGTTATCTACTTAAGCCAAAAAGGAAATTAAGTTTAGTGAGTTTTTTAAAATCCTTAGTATTGATAGATAAGGTAGTGGATTTAAACCTTACTGAGAATGTTGAACAATAATAAATCTAATGTTTTATTTTTTGCTTTTTTAATTAGCTCAATCAATTTTTTTATTTGTTAATTCACCTCCTCTTGATCATTTTTATTGATTGTTCGACCCCAACACAACTTATACTGATAGTGGAAGAACTTAGAATATGAGTTGAGGTATACATAAATAAAACTCGATTGACTCGAAAAATCTAAATTTTTTTCTCAAAATTTTATAAGTTCGAATAGGTTCAAAAAAAAATTTAAATATAGTTTGAATTGTCAAATGAAAATTCGAATAATTCAAAATTTTTAGTAATTGGTGAATTTATTATTATGTTCGAGTCAAGTCTCTCAAATTTTCCTAATAAAAATATATCAATATAAAATATATGAAGAAATATCACACACACATATATGATTAGTTTTTTAATTGGAATCAAACTGTATTATAACATAATAAATAATTATAATTAAATTTATATAAAACTCAAAAGCTTGACTCAACTTGAACTGAAATGTGTTTAGACCTTTCTTGAAAAACCTGATTTGAGGCGAGATGCATCGCAACTTGGTTGTCGCAATATAGGAAAGCTAGTTGGACATACACATGAAAGTAAGATAGGAGGGCAACCAACCATACCAGTCCATATGTGGCCATATTGTTATGGTTAAAATTTTTTTGAGCGTTTTGATCATACCATGAAAGATTTTGTTTTTAGTTCCATCTTTGGTCCTCCATGTAGCCATATGTTCTAACATTGTACGGACAATTATTAAACGAATAATTTTTTCTACAATAAGAACAAAAAATTATCGTGACATGAACTTGTCGGGCTTCTCTTGGTTGATATAGGTAATTATCATTTAATGTAAAAAAATTCTTGATTGTCTAGATTCCTATCTTCCAACATCAATTCTCGAATAGAATTCTTTCTATCGTTTTGCATTTCGAAATTCCTTCAATCTTGAAACACACCTATAATTTTTTTTTGATTTTTTTAAAAAAAATTAAAAATAAAATAAATTTAGTAACGATAAAGATAAAAATGCAACAACAAAAAAAAAAACTAAAATCAATTGCCAATCCCCGACAACGATGCCAAAAACTTGTTGCATGATTTTAGTACAACTCAAACGCTGCAAGTGTACACGTCACAAGTAATAGTGTAGATTTAGATACCGTCTCCACAGGGATTGATTTAGGCCACTTTGCTTAAGTTATTACACTATAAAAAGACACATGTGATTTATAGAATTGAATAAAATAATAAAATAAGCAAATAAAATAAATTGGAGTAATCGATAAGAGAGATTAGGTTGGGTTATCCTGAATTATGGAATGATGGACGAGTGAATTCTTCCTTGCAAGTGGGTGTTCTCACCACTCAATTGTTCCGACAATTGGGCTTAATCATATTGCCTAGTCAGTTCATTCGAATGCTTGGACAATTGCAACTAAGGGAATTGTTCGGGCAATTTGAGCGACTATCCTCAATGTTCGGTAAAGCGTTCTTTAATGGTCCCCATTATCCCTAACCTGAGACTCTTTTAATTGCACAACCCTTGATGATACATCCCTGCGTTAATCAAAAGTGTACAACAACTATCTTGTGCTTCTGTTAGCTGTTGAAAATCCTACTCTTATCCCTAAGCCGGGTTAGTTCTCACGTACTTGGATCGAACCATGTCTATTCGTTTCATGAATCTAATTCTCCCGAATCTAGATAAATGGATTGTTTATCAAGGTCTTTCCAAATTCTCTCGCAAACCAAATATGCACCAAGAATAGACAAACCTTAATTAAGATCACTCAAAAGCTTAGATAGAATTCAATTGTAATCAAACCTTAAAACAAAATAACCCAAGCCAACTTTTAGTTAGTTCATGGTTGGGTAAGACATCCACAAAAATATCCTCTCATCACTCAAAAATAACAAGGAAAATACAATGAGAATCGGCAGCATCCTTCTTCACTCTCTCTCACGATCGGCTCCACTTGTTTTGACCTCAGGGCTTCCCTTTTTATAGGATCTTGCTTGGTCAAATTATGTGATGAGAATAGTTTGATTAAGAAATAAATATTAAAGAAATAATTATCCCTTTAGAGAATTCAAACTTAATTCAAATCTTTATTTCCCATATCAAATCCAATCTTTTATAATCTTTCCATGTCTTTTGAAATCAAATTTATCTCCTTTTGATTCCTTCCAAATTGGCATCCAATGAATCAAATACTACAAATAAGGAAACACACAACCACAGTATTCTTTTCCACGCAATTAACTGAAATATAAATTAAATACAATAATTAAGGAAATTATGTAAATATGTATGGATGACTAATAATGCAACTAATATTATGCTTAATTCTAGCAATAATAAGAGTAAAAAGGTAATAAAAATAGTACTTTTAGACACTCATCAAAAAACTTCCTATACTCGGAAATAAGTTTAAAGTATTGCTTTCTTAAAGGTTCTCATATTATACCTTATTTTTACTATATGTTTTAGTCATGCTCGGGTTATACTTGTGCATATGTGAATATGAATGTGTTTCGATGCTCATGATATGTTTTTACAATTTTTTCATATTCATATGATGCTCCCACGTTTTTTTTTGAAAACATGAGAAAAATGGTTTTTACCGGTTTATGCATTTGATGCATGTGTTAGTGGGATGCATGTGTTTTTACATATTATTTTAATGTAAAACTTGAGCATTTGATTTTGTTTTGTGTTGGATATTAAGATGATGGCATGGGATAAGTTGATCGATAAATAGGATGTGAGTGCATTATAATTTCAAAATGCGTATGCGTTTTAAATTCCTTGAGTGACACATTAGAGATTATCCTAGTTTTGTGTGATATAACAGTCACCTTATCACATTCAGGTATGGCAAACTATCCCGGATAACATGTGGGATCTTTAGATTGTGATAGTCAATTTATGTGAATTGGTGTACGATTTCATTCGCATGTGTACGTTTATCCCAACAATTAGAGGTAAATCCAATTGTGTCACTTAACCAACATGTGAAAAACGCAAGTGTAAATTTTTATTGTTTTGGTACAACTCAAGAATTGTATGTGTTTTGTTAACGAGCTCCAACGTTTTTTAAGACTTGCTATAATTAGCATGTAATTTCAAAAGATATTTGAAAAGGTTTAGTGACTTGTGAGCCATGGTACACTTGTTGATTTTCAAAAGGTGACGTTGTTTGCCACGATAGATTGTTTTTATAAAGAGCATGAATTGGTTTTTAAACTTGATTTTGGTATATTATGGGATGCATTGCAAGGTGTTTTTAAAATATTTTATTCACTCACTAAGCTTATGCTTATCCTCTATTTTACCTTGTAATGCAGAGTAAATAATTTTGAGGCAACAAAAGGAAGCAAGGATCCAAGTAACCACCAAGTGAAAGCTCAAGTATGTCTTTATATCATTAGTAGTAATGAGAGCGCAATGGGGATGGGTTATCATATTGTGAATATTGTCTATGCTTTTGAGACTTGAAATGGTTATATACTTATACATATTTGATGAATATCAAAGTATATGTTAGCTCGTAAAACTTGGATTTGAATTCATATTGATATTCCTTTAGTTATAATAAAATTTATATTGAAGTTTGATTCTTTGTACCCTTAAGTGTTAGGTGTTTATGAACGATAAGCAAAGCAAATAAAAAAAACACATACACATCTAATATATTCATATAAGCAAAGTAAAATCATCCACAAAAAACATCCATCACATAAAACATAAACATGATGGTGTGAAAGTATTAAAAATATCATTCACTACAACCCTCAAGAAATGAAATAAAGCAAAGCAAAAGGGTTGGAAGACACTCTTGGTGTGCGCTACCAATGGCTCTTCAACTACCATGGAGACACTTTAGCGTGTTATCCCCTCTCGGGTTCCTAGTATGTTACTCCCTTCGAGCTCAACAATGGAGGAATCCTTGAAAAATCGGTGAGGGGAAGGAAAGGTGGTAGTTTTTCCGCCGCCTTAAGCTCACTTTTGCTCCTCAAATTCCACTCCAAAAGGTCATGTTTTCTCTTAGGTCACCATTCTCTATATAGTGGGGGGAGGAATACCCTAGGTTTTAGGAAAATTCCCTTTGTACCCTCATTCACGTGAAATGCAAATCTACCAAGGTGACAGTGGTCCCCTCTAAGGTGGTTACTAACCAGCCTCACGTACAGCACCAGGTGGTAATTCTCCATAAAATATTTTTTTGTCTTTTTCTGCAGAACTGGATGACTTCATTTTTTTTATGACATTTTCCTTCGCTGTCCTTCTGTAAATGTCATGAAAAATTTCCCTTGCTCCCAGCTTCGCTTTACTTGCACATCGTCAGCCAACAACACAACCTTCCCCGTAAAATAGCATATATTACTGCACCATATATGTCAAGGCATAAATAACAACCAAATGCTGCAAACGATATTCTTGGTAATAATGGAATCGAAAATTGTTTGAAACCTTGATTGCTGCAAACGAAATCTATGTCAATACAAAAATAAAATCCAACAAATGAGGATCCAATTATAACTCACCATTTGTTGAAGAAAATTTTGCACCTACAAAATGAAAGAAATTATTATCAAAGACGCACGAGAAAGACAATAAAGAAACGAAAGGAAGACTGTGGCAATACGCACAATGAAATCAATACAAAGAAATGAAAGTTTAGGGATTCCAGAAATCGTAACTAAAAAAAGGCGTGTATTTTGCATTTTGTGTCCAATTTGGGTGGGGATTTTGGGTTTGGGATAAAGGTTAGGATTAGGGTGTTTTGGGTAAAAATATAAAGTTTTAAATTTTTAGAGTCAAATTAAAGATGAAACAAAAGTATAATAATAGTTTAAGGATTGTTTAATTAATTTATCATTTTTTATTGTGTCATATCATCTTTTTGTCAATATTTAACAAAACTTTAACGTTGGAGTGACCAAAACTTTACACCTCGGAAACGATAGTGACCTTATAGGTAGATTTTCAAAATCAGTGACTAAAAGTGTACTGATGGTAAACGAAAATGACTAGCGCAATAGATTAACCTATAAAAAAGGGTAAAATATTGTGTTAGCCACTTTCGTTTACAGTATATTTTTAGTCACCGATTTTGAAAAACGATCATTTAGGTCACTATCGTTTTTAGGGTGTAAATTTTTGGTCACTTCAACGTTATCTGGTACAATAAAAAATGAAAAATTACTTAAATAATCCTTAAATTATTATTATATTTTTATTTTATCTTTAATTTGACTCTAAAAATTTTAAAACTTTATATTTTTATCATCTTCCTAACCCAAAATCCCCACCCGATTGGCATATTTTGGTTTGATTATCATGCAATGGTAACTGCCTCCCCTCCGTAAAAATATACATAAACACACACATAACTGGTGTGTGTCTGTATATATGTGTATGTACATGCACAAACACATGAAAGCAATAAAGCTTTAAGTAAAATGGTCCCCAACCCAACTTTAACTAAAATGGTTCTGGTTTTAAGATACTTTACAAAGGATTCTTGTAAAACATATGTCCATCAATTTAAAAGGACTAACGGTCAATTGACTTCTTTCTGGTTCAGCACTTAAAACCAGTCCTGATAGATGCTTGACTTACAAAGAAACAACCATTCAAGAGATCAACTAACAGCAGTGTCAAATTCTCGTATTCTCTTATGTTGGATGAAATTGTATACGAAATATTATTGTACCTAAGATCCCTGCATACAAAATCCTTTTTTGAGATAATGCTACTAATTTATTAGACAAAAAGAGAGAAGATGAGCAAAATATAGGAGAAGCTGGGCGTAAGTTGACTTACAAGATACTCGAGGACCTCATATCCCTCATAAATGCTAGAGAACTTCCATTAAATAAACCACTTATTCTCTTGTGCATCACGTTAGAATATTACTGTTACAATCCAAATTACAGAAAAAATGCTAAAAGATACATAGTCACTCACAATTATGTTAGAAAAGTAAGATTGGAAAATGTTGAAGGTATTAGACCTTCAAAAGAGTTCCCTTAAAATCTCCTACAATCAAATAATAGATGTTAATCCTCATTTAAATTTTTTTTATGTTATATGTTTATTTTTCATGTTAGCAACTGCTCCCTAAGACAGCTTATAAAACCTGCATTAAAAATAAAACATTAAACAATGTACAAAACCTTACAATTGCTGCAGCAGCAAACAAATGCCAAGCTCGAATGACGGAGGATCGGAGAAGTTATTAGTACCAAAGGCACTACAATGTAAAAATTTACATCAATAAATAAATTGTACAATTGAAGTACTTTATTGATTTAGTTTACATCAGTACATTACATTGAATATGAGAAGATAAACCCTAAAATGTTATCAAGGAACAGAATAATCAATTTTTTTTAATTTGGTTATCCTGCAATGTCAACCGGAGGAAACTAGAACTTACAAAAATATGTTAACCCGGTGGGGATTTTAAGGTTTGGGATAAGGGTTAGGATTAGGGGTTTGGGGAAAGATGGTAAAAATATAAAATTTTAAATTTTTAAGTCAAATTAAAGATGAAACAAAAGTATAAAAATAGTTTAAGGACTACTTAAATAATTTATCATTTTTTATTGTGTCAGATCATCTTTTCATCAATATTTAACGACACTTAACGTTGGAGTGACCAAAACTTAACACCCCGAAAAAAATAGTGACTTTACTAGTCGTTTTTCAAAATCGTTGACTAAAAGTATACTGGTGGTAAACGAAAGTGACTAGCGCGGTAGTTTACCCTATTTTAAATTATCCTGAAACCTATTTATAACGATTTAACTATTAATATTTATTTATATTTTTAACTATGTGATTTAAATATTTTTAAGAAATATTTTATTGGACTAAATTGAATTGAGAAATTTTATGATGATAGATTGTCTTAAGTTTTAAATGCTACATTCGGATTTAAGGTGTTACAATCACATCATCTACAAATAATATATCACTGGAGTACGACATGAAATTCTAAATAGTTTTCACCTACTAGTCAATAATACCTTGTATATATCTGTTAATAATTATATTCGGGTTTAAGGCGATACAATAGTATCATCGACAAGATTTGAGTTGAAACCGTAGGTATACACTACATTATCATGTTCCGTACAGGATCCAGAATGTTATAGTATATCTCATGTAATTCCAAGGTAATTGAGGTAGTTAAGAGTGGTTTAGGATATATTGTTAGATAACCACTTTATAACTAACCATCAACCACCATCAATCTTGTATAAATAGACTGGTCTCTGTTCAGAGATATTACAGTCAAGATTAATAAAATGGAATCCGAGAGTACCGTCTCTCGTTCCCCCATTCTCTTCCTGTAATCTTAGCATGGTATCAGTCGCTTTTCATCTTGGAGATCATGTGTTCTCTTTCTCTCTATGCTCTGTTGTTGTGGTTGTCAGATCATCACTGCGTTTGGAAGAATCAGCTATCATTGCAAATCAAAAGGTGACTCAAAAATCAAATTCTAAACTGATCCTTCTTTCTTGTTGAGGATAGATCAGTTATGATCAGATTCATGTACTCAATTCTTTTGATTCCTGTTGCATCAATTGCTTAGATCCTGTTGTTGAAGATTATCGTTTTTGATCATTAGAAAATTTGTTCATGGAAGTTCAGTTGCGAACAGATGAGTGATCTGTTAGGTGTCTTTTTGGATCTAAGAATTGTATCTCCTTTCCGTATATTTCTCGGCTGTGAGATATGTTAGCTTTGATTCTTCCTGAAATCTGGTTTTCTGTCGTGGATTTGTGAAGTTTTCTCTGTGTGGTTCCTTAGTGCTTGTAAATTGTTTGTGTTTTTTTCCGAATCAATTTCTTCCTGATGGCTGGAGATTCCTCTACTGATCGTGCGAGTCATTCGGTTTCTTCGCAAGGTAATGTGCTTATAAATGCTACATTTGCTTCGCCTTCAGCTCAAGCTTCTTTTCACAACTCACTTGCGACTACAATTCATCATCTTCCCAAGCTTGATACTGTCAAATTAACTGAGAACACTTATGTTCTCTGGAAACATTAGATCATGTTGATACTTGATGGTTATGGGTTACAAAATTACATTTCTGATACATATAAACTGCCACCTCAATTTATCAGCTCTACTGAGGGAGTGTTGATAGAAAATCAGGTGTTTCTTGTGCAACGTCAGCAAGACAAACTTCTTGCGTCGTGGCTTTTATCTACTGTTTCTTCAGAGGTTTTTTCACATCTCATTGGCTTGAATACTACTTGTGATATTTGGAGAACGATTTCTCGAATGTTTGGAGCACGCACTAGTGCGAGAGTTAGCTCATTGCGTCATAGTCTTCATTCTAAAAAAAACGAGATTCGTCTATTAATGAATACTTAGCTCGGATAAAGGTTATTTGTGATACTCTTAGTGCTGCTGGTAGTCATGTTTCTGAACAAGAACAGATCAATGTCATTCTCTCAGGGTTGACGGCTGAGTTTGAATCTGTTCTTGCGATAACTTCACGTGAAGTCTTATCTCTTGACTCACTCACGAATATGTTGTTTGATTGTGAAGATAGACAAAAGAATTTTTTTTTTGAAACTTTGGCAGCTCAAGCCAATGTTGCTATACAAAATCATGAGTTTGGTTCCAAAGATGTTACGGTTGGGGGTCAATCTTATTCTCAAAACTCTCAAAGTTATTTTAGAGGACAGAAGGGTGGATCACGTGGTGGTCGTGGTCGTGGTCGTTATTCGAATCATCGGCCACAATGCCAATTGTGTGGTAAAGTTGGACATGTGGTACAAAAATGTTGGTATCGTTTTGATCAAGATTTTCATGGTCAAACTGACTATCCGGAGGGTTGACATATCGACATCAATAAACAACATGAAGGAAATGTTTCTCATAATTCTCATGTTAAGAATCCAGCTCAAGCTTTCTCTCATACATTGGGCCCTTTCTCTTCGATTCATTGTGGTCAAGGTTATCCCAACTCTTTATATGGTACTGCAGCCATTGGAGGCTTAACGTACCAGCCTTTTGCTACTACTAATTCTTCCTTTGTGCATGGGCATGCGCCTGTTTCTGGTTTGCCAACTGCTGGGTCAATTCAAGGGGTATCCAACAATAATATGCTGGTTGGTTCTTCAGTGGGTCTCCCCCCTTCAAATATTAGTTTCTTTGGTTCTTCTACTGTTGTTCCTTCTGCTCCATGTTCGACTATAGGTTCCCTACAGAATGTCAATTCTGGTTCCATTTCTGGTCATCTTCCATCTTCTTCTAATGTTGTCATGCCAAGAGAAGTGTCATAGTTTCCCGACTCCGGGCCTACACATCATATAACAAATGATCGTTCAAATTTAGAATCTGAGGTAGTGTATTCAGGTAATAATTCCTTACTCATGGGTAATGGTGATGCAATTAATATTGCTAATTGTGGTCAAGGGTGTTTACATACTTCTTCTAAGCCACTTGTTCTACAAAATCTATTACATGTTCCTCGTATTCAAAAAAAATTACTTTCCGTATCTCAATTAACGCATGACAATAATGTTTTTCTTGAGTTTCATCCTCATGGATGTTTTGTGAAGGACTCACAGACACAGGCTACTCTGTTGAAAGGGAGGCGCACTCCTGAAGGGCTATATGAGTTGATGTCTCCTACTAGAATTGGCGGAGTCTCTACAAAGTTTACTTCACCCGGTCTAGTACTTAACTACAATGTTACTAGGGGTTCTAGTTCTCTTTTTCAGTGGCATCAGAGACTTGGGCATCCTTCTTTGGCTGTGCTTAAGACTGCTTTACTAGCCAATAATATACCTATTAATTCGGATAATAAGATGCCAGATGTTTGTTCTGCTTGTCTTCAAGGGACAGCTCATAAGCTCCCATTTTCCTTATCAATAAATAAATATGAAAACCCTTTTCAACTTGTTTTAGATGTATGGGGACCAACCCCTGTGGCTTCTGGAGGTTTTCTTTATTACGTGACATTTATCGATGTTTTTAGTAGGCATACTTAGTTATATCTGTTAAAACGTAAATCTGAAGTTTTTCAGTGTTTCTTGGATTTTTACAAGCTTGTTGAGGTACAATTTGGGTGCAAGATTCAGGCATTACAAACGGATGGTGGTGGAGAATATCAAGCTCTTGATAAGTGGCTTGTTTCGAAAGGGATACATCATTGATTGTCATGTCCAAGTACGTCTGAACAAAATGGTAAAGCGGAAAGAAAACATCGACATGTGGTTGAGATGGGTTTGACTCTTCTTTCTCAAGCTCATTTACCCTTACGTTTTTGGAGTTATGCTTTTGTTACTGCTGTGTTTCTCATAAATAGATTACCTATTTTAGTTTTACAAGGTAAAACTCCTTGCAAAGTGTTGTCTGATCAAGATCCTGATTACTCATTCCTTAGAATTTTTGGTTGTGCTTGCTATCCATATATTAGGCCATTTAATAAACATAAGCTGGAATTTCGGTCTAAACAGTGTGTTTTTCTTGGGTATAGTACCACGCACAAAGGCTACAAGTGTATGGATGATAGTGGTCGAGTTTTTATCTCTCGTCATGTGATTTTTGATGAAACATTGTTTCTATTTAAAGACAAAGTTGTGATTTCAGAAGAAGATCGTAACCACATGCGTTTTGCTGGATTTCCTTTTGTTGTGGGAAAAGAAAGAGATAATTGTACAAGTCTGCCTCTTACTTGTTTTAAAGATCAAACTGAACATGGTATGCATACTCATTTTCAAGGATCGGTTCAAAAAGGTTTTGAGAAACAAATTGTGGTTGAGTCCAGCCCCGTAGTTGGTCATGGAACTAATGGTGTTTCTTCATCATCTCATGAACCACAAGAATCAAGTCTTGCCACAAACTTACCTGTTTCTTCTCAAAAATCACCGGATCCATTTTTAATACCGACAAGGGAAAATCACTCACCTCCGACAGAAGCTCCCATGGACTCAATCATTAATATTTCTTCACAAAATGCATTGCCAAAATTGAAGGTTGCTGGTACTGTTGATAATATTCATCCTATGGTGACTAGAGGAAAGAATGGGATACGTAAGCCTAAAATGTATTTTACTAGTGCAGAAGTTGGGCAAGTCTTTGATAATACGAATTTGACAAGTGAACCATGTAATATTGAAGAGGCTATGCGTACAAAAGAATGGAAGACAGCAGCACAAGCAGAATTTGACGCTTTGCTTAAGAACAATACATGGACTTTAGTTGAACTTCCACCTAATAAGAGGGCTGTGGGGTGTAAGTGGATTTTTAAGCTCAAAAAGAATGTTGATGGGTCTATTGCACGCCATAAAGCTAGACTTGTGGAAAAAGGATATCTACAACAAGCTGGTTGTGATTATCATGAGACATTTAGTCATGTAGTTAAACCGATCACGATAAGAACTATTTTGTCTATTGTTGTCACAAAAGGATGGTGTTTACGACAAATAGATGTCAACAACGCTTTTTTAAATGGTGACTTGGTTGAAGAAGTATATATGATGCAACCACCAGGGTATGAATAAGGAGATAAGAAGAATATAGTGTGCAAGTTGAATAAGGCCATTTATGGTCTCAAACAAGCTCCAAGAGCATGGTTCGAGAAGCTAAAGACATACTTGATTTCTGTTGGTTTCTTCTTGACTAAATCAGATGCCTCCTTGTTTGTTCGAAGGAAAAACGAAAGTATGATTTATCTACTTGTGTATGTAGATGATATAATAATCACGGGCAACAATGATGATCAAGTTAAACAAGTCATTCTAGATCTCAACAAGGTTTTCTCCTTAAAAGACCTTGGTTTGTTACATTATTTTTTGGGAGTTCAAGTCGAGTACACTAATGATGGTCTTATTCTCCATCAAAGGAAATACATTGATGAATTACTTGTAAGGAGTGGTTTTGATTCTGCCAAAAGTTTTCTGACTCCTATGATGTCTAACTGCAAACTTTCAATTCATAGTGGTACTGCCATAGTCAATGCGACAGAATATCGTAGCATTGTTGGGGCATTACAATATATTCTTATTACCCGGTCAGATATTAGTTTTGCTGTTAATAAAGTTTGTCAGTTTATGCAAACTCCGTCTGATGAACATTATAATGCCGTGAAAAGAATTCTGAGATATCTTCAAGGCACACGTGACTATGGTCTTCAAATTTCTATGTCCTCTCGGCTGTCTATTGTTGGTTTTGCTGATGCAGATTGGGGTTCTGATATGGACGATAGACGGTCTACTACTGGGTTTTGTCTTTATTTTGGAGGAAATCTTATTTCTTGGGCATCTAGAAAGCAACAAGTGGTTTCTCGTTCGACGGCAGAAGCTGAATATCGGAGTGTGGCATGTGCTACTACAGAATTGTTGTGGCTACAAGCTTTACTTGATGAATTAGGAATAATTTTTGATGGCACGCCGACTCTATGGTGTGATAATTCTAGTGCAGTAGCTGTCTCGGCTAATCCCGTGATGCATTCTAAGTTTAAACATGTTGAATTAGATTTATACTTTGTGCGTGAGAAGGTGGCTGCAGGGAAATTATGTGTTAATAAAATTCCTGCTTGTCAACAAGTTGCGGATATTATGACTAAGCCATTGTCAGCAGTTTCTTTCACAAGGTTTCGAGATAAGTTGTTGGTGCTGCCCGTGTCTTCTATATTAACACATTCACAAGTAACTGCAAGGTAAGGCTGGTATATTTTTCTTGTTGGTTCTTAACTTCTAGTTTGGTTTGCTGTTCGTTTCTTCTTTTGCAGGTGTTTTTAGAATCAAAATGTTTAGGAAGTAGGGAGAATGTTATAGTATATCTCATGTAATTCCAAGGTAATTGAGGTAGTTAAGAGTGGTTTAGGATATATTGTTAGATAACCACTTTATAACTAACCATCAACCACCATCAATCTTGTATAAATAGACTGGTCTCTGTTCAGAGATATTAGAGTCAAGATTAATAAAATGAAATCCGAGAGTGTCGTCTCTCGTTCCCCATTCTCTTCCTGTAATCTTAGCACAAAATACCAATATCAGCTAGAATATAGTCAATGAAATCTTATTTTAATCAATCATAAACCTTTTCTTAGTCAATTTTGATCATTCTTCAACCCCTCTCACCATATTTCTTCAACATATAGTGGATAACTTCTTGTTTAATAATAATATTATCTATGATCCAACGACCGGGAACGAAGCTAGTTCGGTTATCAGACACCAATACCATCAAGAATGGTTTTAAACAATTTGTCAAGATCTTAGATATAGTCTTATAGAGCATTGTGCAGAGACTAATCTTTTTGAACTAAATCATAGATTTAGGCAACGCCACCTTCGGCAACAACATTATTAGTGTACGATTAGCATGTGTCTGAATCACTCCCGATGAAAACACCTGTTTAAAGAAGCTATAAACTGAAGCACAAACTGTCTTCCTATTATTTTGATAAAATCTAGTATTCAACCCATCAACTCCTGGAGCCTTAGACGCACCCACGTCAAAACGGCTTTACAAGTTTCATCTATAGTTACCATTCGAACAATAGCACATCACGGTCACCTCGAGACATAGTTGGAAACAAGTCATGGCCATAGTTGATTTGGCGATCAGCTTCCATGCTAGTGAATAAATTATGGTAGAAGTTCAAAGCATGCAACAACAACTCCTGGAACTTGGATATCTTATCCACGCTATCAACCAGCCCATCTAACGTAGCAAAACGAGTGCCCAAACGACTACATTTATCTAGGCTAGACGGTTGCACACTCTGCCCTATTTGTTGACGCCTCTTATCCATGATCATCCATGGACCAAAGAAATTAGAAGCTGAAGGTTCTAAATCTAAAGCAGTTTCCGTCATCGTTATAACACCCTCACTCGTTGTAGGCACCACAATGGGCCAACTTGCGAGCCGCAGGTATACTTAACATCGTTATAGCACTTGACCGATGCATAATGATATCATCCCCTAAGATGATCACATCTGTATCAACATGTTCTGACACAACTCCTACTCCGTTGGCAGATTGTTTCAAATCTGAAAATACTCTAGCGTATGTGGCTACGTCCTTAACTTGTTCTTTTGAAGTAACAGTTGCACCATCGTTTGCCTCAACAGCTCTAGAAACAACACCCTCCTGGGACCAACGAGCCCATTGAGGGAACGAATACTTTACTTTTATTATTATCTTTTTTAGTAATGCGATAAATAATAAAATAATATTTATTTTAATCTCTTTTTGTATTATAACATTTTTTTAGATGAATACTTTTTGTATTAGGCTTAGAGGTTTAAGAAACCCATAAAATTTTGATAAAAAAATAATTAAGCCCCTAATTTTTTTTACTCAGTTAAGTCTTTGAACTAAAAAATTAATCAATTAAGCCCTTGAATCAAGAAATTAAATCAATTAAGTCGTTTGACTAATTTTGACTACTAAATCTTGACAGTTTTTTCTTCAGATATTATCGGCACATGATACAGTACAATTCTATCATGTTGTATTTATAAATAAAAAATAAAAAAAAATATTTTTATAAATTTTATAAGTTCTTTTAGAATTTTAAAAATATTTAAAAATATTAAATAAAAATAAAATTTCTGAAAAATATCAAGTGAAAAACACTATGACACTTTTTTTTTACATATTTTCAAATATATCTATGGTTCAAAATTAATAATTATAATAAAATCAACTATTTTTTTTAAATATTTTAAAATGGTTAAGTTCTCTATTCAAATATACTTTTTTTTTCATTCTGCATCCTATTTTAAAGTGGTTCGATACTTGGTTCGAAACAGGCATTGGAAGTAAGGTATTAGTACCGAACCATGTTTCGATACCTGTTCTTAGTTCAAGAATAATGCTTTAAAAATGCAGATCGGTATCAATACCGGTCTTAATGGTATTGATACTCTCGTCTAAAAATACTTAGAAAATTTATTTCAAAGTTCTTGATTTGACTTGAAACTTAACTTTGACTTTGTAACTTAAAAATTTATTACAAAATAAGTCCTTTAACATAATTGTTATATCAAAATCAATTTTAGTTTTACAATCTCCCCCTTTTTGATATAACAAAAACATTATAAATTTTTAAGCTTAAAATCACAATTTTAGGTTCCAAAACTTTGAAAAAACTTTTTAAAAAGACTCCCCCTTAATAGGTGCATAACTTTAAATTTTAAATATGGTTCCTTAACTTAAAAACAAGATATCTCTCCCCCTTTTTGTTAGATCAAAATCAATATAAGGCATAAAGAATATGAAAGCAAGCATTATATCAAATAAGCAAATTTCATTAAGCAAACATAACCAAAATCCAACATAATAGTTCAAATCATAAAAGAAATAACATAGTTGCATATTGTTCTAATATGAAATGAAATGCAACATAATGCTAAAGAAAAAACATAACTAGACCTAAAGAAAGCCAAAGCAAAGCAAAGATAAAAAGGCTAAGATCACTCATCGCCCATATCATCATCATCATCATCACCATCACCATCCTCACCATCCTCATCATCTTCATCCTCATTGTCATATCCATCATTATTGGAAGAGGTTTGCATATATCGAAGAGCTTCAATGGAGATCCTCATGGAAGTGCTTTGATTTTCTAAACCCGTCAATCTCGTATCCATGGCATTGAAACGAGAATTGAATTGAGTGGACAAGGAATCAAACCTTCCATCCAAGGTGTCAAAACGAGCATCCAAAATGTCAAATATCGAAATAAGAAAAGCCATAAGCTCGGCGTTTAGTGCAACTTGTTGGAGAGGCTCCGGATCAACGGGAGGAAGAGGAGGAACACATCGAACCCATTCACCATTAGAGGCATACTGAAACTGGGAATGGTTGAGAGAAGTCTCGCCTATGGGTTCTTTGACCGATTCCACCTTGTCGTAGGAACAATCAATTCCCAAATGCATAAAGATAGAACTGAGCACACAAGCATAGGGAAAGGATTTGACAAGGGGAGTGGCACGGTTGTTGATATGCCACACAATATCGAAGAAGACAATTTGGGCTAGATTTAGGCGTCGAGCTTCACGAAAGCACTTTAGCCAAAAACTGTCTACTTGACGAATCTGAGAATACTTACCGTTTGATGGACGAATCCACCAAGAGATAATGAGGTGCAAGAACCGATCATGGACGTCAAGAGATATAACCGAACCGATGAAAGCTCCGAGAGAGTCCTCATCTTCAATACCCACATTTTCAAGATTGAAGACATCGACAAAGGTATCGACATCAATTCAAAAAGTTCGGCCCATGAGATAAGATTCAACCGCAAACACTTTGCTCCTATCTTTCGAGAGAATGCATTTAGCATTAGCATAAAAAATAAGAACAAGGTTTGGATAAAAATTGTCGGAGTGGGTGAGAAAAGGCAAGAACTTCCAATCAACAATTTGGTCGTAGTAGCGGAATGGAAACTTGTAGGAGGTCATGAAATCCACATCCATACACCGCTCCTTCTTAAGCGTGTAACTGCAGAATGTGTTGAAGTTTACAATCCTACCGGGACCATCCAAACTTTTATCGAAAACCACTGGTAAATTCACTCGGGAAGGACGAGAAGATGACGAACTTCCGGTCTCGGTGCGAGAACGTTTCTTTGGTGTCATGATCTAGGATTAAAAACAATTTAAGATTAGGTATATAAAAAACATGTATGCTCTATCAACCTAATTCAATCCTATTAATCTATAATTCAAGGTATTTGAGAATTTTAAAAAATTACTTGAAAAACCAGAGAAAACTAATACGAGAAAATTAATTTATATTCGAATAAAAAAATTTGATTTTGAAAAAAAATTATAGGATTATGGAAACCCATACAATAAGCATCAATAAATCATTCAAAATCTAATTTTTAACATTCTAAATCAACGAAAATAAGATTTTTCGAAAATTACCTTGATTATGGATTAGGAAGAATTTGTGGTTTTTGAAGCATCAAACTTTGATATGATCTTGGCTTTCATGTGTGGAATAGAATCCCCAAAGAAAATCGTTGAATTTGTGGTGAAAACTAATGGATTTTAGAGGAATTTATAGGGTATATGCGGCTAGGGTTTGAGAGAGAATTTAGGATATGTTTTAATTTGATTAAAATTAGGTTTCGTGTGTTTTAAAGCAATCTCCCGCTGCGTGTTTCGAAACAGGTATCGAAACAACCTGTTTCGATGCCAGTATCGAAACCCTGGTATCGAACCTGGTATCGATACCAGCTCTTCCCAGAAACTACCCAGATGAACACGATGAACATGTATCGAAACAGGTGCTAGCTGTATCGATACCACTTAGTTGAGCTTTGCATTTTAGGCTTCTAAAGTACTAGAAATGTGTCTCTAAAGTCCCTAGAAGCATGAAAATGATGTTATGACAATATTATAGTGCATAAACAAGTTCATACTCCCCCTAGCAACATGCATAGAATCAATAAGATGCAAAACAACATAGGCATGATTTCAATCAAGATTCAAACAAATTTTGCATAAAAATAACACATAAGAGGTCAAGATAGGCTAGCTAGACCTAACTCTCTCCTAAGTGTCCAAACACGCTCTTTGTCTAAAGGTTTAATAAAGATATCCGCTAATTGGTTTAAGGTGTCAACAAACTCTAAAACAACATCATTTTTAGACACATGATCTCTAATAAAGTGATGTCTAATTTCTATGTGTTTGGTTCTAGAGTGTTCAATGGGTTCTTAGTAAGACATATGGCACTAGTATTATCACATTTTAGAGGTATAGTTTCTACCTTAATGCCATAATCTAAGAGTTGTTGCTTCTTCCAAAGGACTTGAGCACAACAACTCCCTAAAGATATGTACTCCGCTTCGGTGGTAGATAAAGCTACACTATTTTGTTTCTTAGAGAACCAAGATATGAGCATACTACCTAGGAATTGACATGTTCCAGAAGTACTTTTCCTATCTATCTTACAACCTCCATAATCCGCATCCGAATAAGCATGTAGATTAAAGGTAGAGTCTTTAGGATACCAAAGACCTAAATAAGGTGTGTCTCTATGGTACCTAAATATTCTCTTAATGGCAACTAAGTGTGATTCTCTAGAACTAGCTTGGAACATAGCACACAAGCAAACACTAAACATAATATACGGTCTACTTGCGGTAAGGTAAAGCAAAGATCCTATCATTGATCTATACAATTTAGAATCAACACACTTACCTCCTTCATCTTTGTCAAGCTTAGTTGATGAGCTCATAGGAGTGGCTTGAGGTTTCACATTTTCCAAGCTAAACTTCTTGAGCATATCCTTGATGTATTTAGCTTAATTGATGAAGGTGTCATCCTTTCTTTGCTTGATTTGGAGTCCCAAAAAGAATGAGAGCTCCCCCATCATGCTCATCTCGAATTCACCTTGCATTATCTTAGAAAACTCTTGACAATAACATTCATTAGTATATCCAAAAGTAATATCATCAACATAAATTTGAACTACTAAGATGTCATTTTTAAACCTTTTTATAAAAAGTGTAGTGTCCACCTTTCCTTTTTCAAAACCCTTTTCAATTAAAAAATTTGAAAGTCTTTCATACCAAGCTCTAGGAGCTTGTTTCAAACCATATAAAGCTTTTGTTAATTTAAACACATGGTTTGGAAATTTTGGATCCTCAAAACCCGGTGGTTGTTCAACATACACTTCTTCATTTATAAAACCATTTAAAAAGGCACTTTTGACATCCATTTGAAAAGGCTTGAAATCATGATAACATGCAAATGCATGTAACATCCTAATAGCTTCCATTCTAGCTAAGGGTGCATAAGTTTCATCGAAATCTATTCCCTCTTCTTGAGTGTAACCTTGAGCAACTAATATAGCTTTATTTCTCACAATGTTACCACTCTCATCTAGTTTGTTTCTAAAAACCCATTTAGTTCCTATAGTGGATTTGTTACTAGGCCTATCAACTAATGTCCACACATTGCTTCTCTCAAATTGATTTAACTCTTCTTGCATAGCCAATATCCAAAAATCATCATCTAAAACTTCATTGATATTCTTAGGCTCTATGCATGAGATAAATGCATTATGGTTCATTAATCTAAAAGAAGAACGAGTAGTTACCCCCTTGGATGGATCACCCAAGATTTCACCACTTTTGACATAGTTAAACTCCCTTGGGTAGCTCACTTCCCTTTCTTCAAGCTTTACATCTCCTAAAGCTTCTATTGGAGGATCTTGTGTTTCCTCATTGGTTGGAACCTCATCCACCTTTGATGCTTGTCCATCATCAATGGTTTTAATGATTCCTACATCATTATCATCACAAGAATCCTTCCTAGGAAGGAGGTTATCATCAAAAACCACATGTATAGACTCTTCTAAAACTAAGGTTCTTTTGTTAAAAACTCTATAAGCCTTTGAATTTTGAGAATATCCAAGAAAAATAGCTTATCACATTTTGCATCAAATTTAGCTAAATTATCTTTTCCATTGTTTAAAACAAAACACTTGCACCCAAAAGGGTGAAAATAGCTAATGTTAGGCTTTTTGGATTTTAAAATCTCATAAGGAGTTTTCTTTAAAATTGGCCTAATCATTACTCGATTAATAATGTAACAAGAAGTGTTAATGGCTTCCGCCCAAAAATACTTAGGTAAATTGTTTTCACAAAGCGTGCTCCTAGCCATTTCTTCTAAAGTTCTATTTTTCCTCTCAACTACCCCATTTTGTTGAGGAGTGCGAGGAGCCGAAAAATTGTAGCTAATCCCATTTTCATTAAAAAAATTCTCAAAACCTAAATTTTGAAATTCGGTTCCATGACCAGTTCTAATGTGAGAAATTCTTTAATCAAGATCATTTTGAGAAATATTTGAAAATATGATGAATTTTTCTAAGGCTTCATCTTTGGTACTTAAAAATAGAACCCAAGTGTATCTAGAGTAGTCATCTACAATAACAAAAGCATATGATTTTCCACCTAAACTAGTAGTTCTAATAGGCCCAAAAAGATCCATATGAATCAATTGTAAAACTCTACTAGTAGAAACATCATTAATGGATTTAAAAGAAACTCTTTTTTTTTTTACCCTTAGCACATGCATCACAAATTTTATCTAAGGAGAACTTGAGCTTAGGTAAACCTCTAACTAGATTTTGGAAGGCTAGTTTCTCTAAAACACTTATGCTAGCATGTCCTAGTTTCTTATGCCATAACCAAGCATCATTTTCATCACTAGAAACTAAGCATGCATGAGATAGGTTAATGTCATCTAGATGCACCATATAAATATTTCCTATGCGATGACCTATGAGCATTATTCTATTAGATTCTATTTCTATTATTTTGCAACCATATTTATCAAAAGACACATAGAATCCTTTATCACATAATTGACTAATGCTCAAAAAATTATGTTTAAGACCATTAACAAGCAAGACATTTTCAATGAGAATAGAGGAGTGATTACCAATAGAGTTAATACCCTCAATTTGGCCTTTGGAGTTGTCACCAAAAGTCACTACTCCACCCTTTTTGAGCTCTAACTCCTTAAATCGTCCATTATCTCCGGTCATATGCCTTGAGCATCCACTATCAAGGTACCACATGTTTTGACTTGAAGCTTTGGCCTTAAAGCATCTGTCACGGGGTCAGAGTTTTGACGCAGGGACAACCACCCCGTGCGGCACCTCAGGCCTCTCACACACCCGAGGTTCAGCCTTAACCATCTCGATGCTTACTGGTTTCGCCCTCCCATGGGCTCATCAGGGAAGCGGGGACAGCTCCCGACCAGTGTGGTGCGCGATCAGCACGCCCATCCGAAGATAGGACAGCTTCTCGGCACATACTACACCCTTAATGCTATCCCGCTCCCAAGAGTTAAGCACAACCAGAAAGCATCTCGCCCGGTCCCGCGTTGCTACAATACACGGACCGTGACAATCTCCCCCACCTGATTCATGCACGCCCTCGTGCATGGGGAGGAAACTTTTTCCCTTCTAGAAAGTAGCCAGGAACTAGTGTGCAATTCTCCCAAACTCGCCCACTAACTGGGGCCGCCCTCCACTGTTGGGCCAAGGTCTGCTCGCAACCACCTCATGGCCACTCGCCACTTCAACAAGGTTTCCCATTGTAGTCGACCTGCAACCACCTTATGGCCACTCGCCACTTAGACAAGGTGTCCCATTGCAGTCTACTTACAACCACCTCATGGCCACTCGCCACTTAGACAAGGTGTCCCATTGCAGCTCGACCAACTGGAGAACTTTCGTTGCGGCTTCCTGCCTACCCGTCCTCGTCTCAATCTCTTTCTAGAGGACCCACTTGCGAACACCCCTTCTCTTAGGGTGCGAGCTTCACTTGCTCGTCCACACGACTCGCTCCGCGGCACATGGGGCGCTTGGCAAACTCGACAGCTAGCACACGACCACGCTCTGATACCATTTGTCACGGGGTCAGAGTTTTGACGTAGGGACAACCACCCCGTGCGGCACCTCAGGCCTCTCACACACCCGAGGTTCAGCCTTAACCATCTCGATGCTTACTGGTTTCGCCCTCCCATGGGCTCATCAGGGAAGCGGGGACAGCTCCCGACCAGTGTGGTGCGCGATCAGCACGCCCATCCGAAGATAGGACGGCTACTCGGCACGTACTACACCCTTAATGCTATCCCGCTCCCAAGAGTTAAGCACAACCAGAAAGCATCTCGCCCGGTCCCGCGTTGCTACGATACACGGACCGTGACAATCTCCCCCACCTGATTCATGCACGCCCTCGTGCATGGGGAGGAAACTTTTTCCCTTCTGGAAAGTAGCCAGGAACTAGTGTGCAATTCTCCCAAACTCGCCCACTAACTGGGGCCGCCCTCCACTGTTGGGCCAAGGTCTGCTCGCAACCACCTCATGGCCACTCGCCACTTCAACAAGGTTTCCCATTGTAGTCGACCTGCAACCACCTCATGGCCACTCGCCACTTAGACAAGGTGTCCCATTGCAATCTACTTACAACCACCTCATGGCCACTCGCCACTTAGACAAGGTGTCCCATTGCAGCTCGACCAACTGGAGAACTTTCGCTGCGGCTTCCTGCCTACCCGTCCTCGTCTCAATCTCTTTCTAGAGGACCCACTTGCGAACACCCCTTCTCTTAGGGTGCGAGCTTCACTTGCTCGTCCACACGACTCGCTCCGCGGCACATGGGGCGCTTGGCAAACTCGACAGCTAGCACACGACCATGCTCTGATACCATCTGTCACGGGGTCAGAGTTTTGACGTAGGGACAACCACCCCGTGCGGCACCTCAGGCCTCTCACACACCCGAGGTTCAGCCTTAACCATCTCGATGCTTACTGGTTTCGCCCTCCCATGGGCTCATCAGGGAAGCGGGGACAGCTCCCGACCAGTGTGGTGCGCGATCAGCACGCCCATCCGAAGATAGGACGGCTGCTCGGCACGTACTACACCCTTAATGCTATCCCGCTCCCAAGAGTTAAGCACAACCAGAAAGCATCTCGCCCGGTCCCGCGTTGCTACGATACACGGACCGTGACACAATGCTCAACCTACAAACAAAGATTTAGTTTTTGACTTTTGGTACCCAAATCATTTTGGGTCCATGAAAGTTAGTTCCCAAAAGCCTGGTTCCCTTAGGAATCGAAGATGCAATGGCATGAACATTATTAGAAATAATAAGTTCCTTAGGAACCCATACACTCCTAATCTTTCTATGTCTAGTATGTCTTTGAAAACCTCTTTGTTTGTGGCCATAAAAATTCTTTTTCACATGGTTGGGTTTTGAAGAGCTTCCTTTTTCAAAAGTTGAACTACCAGCCACTTTGATTTGTTCTTTGAGCTCATTCAACACTTTGTGGTGATTCTTACACAAGCTAGAAATAAGGTTGTTTAAATCCATATTTTCTTTTTGAAAGAATTTTAAATTATCATTTAAAATAACAACCTTTTCTTCAAAATCCAAAATCGTTTTTTTCAAAGAATCATTTTTCTTTTCTAAATCGGAAATGATTTTCTTGCTTTTCAAAATTGATTCTTTGAACTTCAAAACCAACTCATCATAAACATCTTGCAATTCATCATAAGCATCATATAATTCATCATATGTAAGATCATTGCAAGAGGGTTCAAGGGTTACCTTGGGATCATCAAGAGTCATGAGACATAAATTGGCTACTTCATTGTCCTCATCGGATGATGACTCCCCATCACTCCATGTGGCAACATGAACCTTTTGTTTCTTCTTCTTCTCAAAACCCTTTCTTTTGTATTGTAAGCAATCGGTCTTAATGTGACCGGGCTTCTTGCACTCATAGCAAATTATTTGGTCCTTCTCATCCTCCTTGCCCTTTTCCTTTGAATTCTTTCTTCCTTTGGAATCTCCTATTCCGATTAGCCCTCATGAGTCTAGTGAATCTTTTGGCTACCATAGCCAACTCTTCTAGCTCTTCTTCTTCACTTGTATCTACTTCTTCTTGAGACATTGAAGCTTTAAGAGCAATCCCTTGCTTCTTCTTTTCAACTTCTCTCTTTTCAAGCTTCACCTCTTCCTTCTTTTTCTCTTCTTCTCTTTATTTCTTCATGATCTCATAGGTGAGAAGAGATCCCACAAGAGCATCAAGCTTGAGAGTCTTGATGTCCTTGGCTTCAATAATGGTCGTTCTCTTGCTATCCCAAGACTCGGGAAAAGAGTAGATGAGCGAGCTTCCTCACAAGCTTATCTTCCGGTATTATCTCACCAAAGCCCTTGAGACCATTCACAATGACGGAAAAACCGATCAAACATCTTGGTGACGTCTTCATCCGGCTCCATCTTGAAGTTCTCATAGCTAAAATTGAGAAGACCTATCTTAGTCTCTTTCACATCATTGTTGCCCTCATATGTAGTCTCCAAAGAGTCTCATACTTCTTTGGCACTTGTGCAAGATGACATCTTTGAGTAGATGTCGGGACCAAGAGCACAAAAGAGAATGTGTAGAGCTTTGTCGTTTGTAGACATCCTTCTACGCTCCTATCGGTCATCTTATTCCTCTTCTTCGGTACTTGTTTATCTCCTTCTAACTTCATTGGAATTGAGGGGTCATCTTCAATTATATCTCAAAGGACATAATCATTGGAATTGATGAACAAACTCATTCTATTCTTCCAATATGGATAGTTTTCACCGTTAAAGAATGGAGGTTTGGTGATGGAGTGAGATTCGTTCCATGTTCCGGAGGTGGAGGCCATTTGACTTGACTTGAAAAAGTGATCAACAATCTTTGGATCTTCTTTGGTGGAGGTGAATCCCTTCAAAGATCTAGCTGTGATACCACCAATTGTTGAGTTGATCGATCTTGATAGTTGGCTAAGAGGGGGTGAATTGGCAATTAAAATTTTGTCGGTGGAATATTTTCGGTAAAAATGAAAAATTGAAAATAAGAGATTTATAGTGGTTCAAGCTTCGAACAAGCTCTACATCCACTATCTTAGCTCCCACTAAGGATTTTGAAACCAATTCACTAAGAATTAAACCTTTTTCTAGGTTCAAGGGATAAGAATGGGCTAAATGAATTCTCTCACAAGAAATATATGCCCCAAATACAGAATCACTCTTCTCAAACTCAATTACAAAGAATCAAATTGAAGTATAAAAGATGGGAGTCAATATTTTCAATGAAAGTGCTTGAGAGTTGGATTTGATTGCTTGGATGTTGCTTGAGGTTCAATAGTTGTTAATGCTGCTTGAATTGCTTTATTTTATACCTCCTCATTGATTTCTAACCGTTGTGGTTGTTGGGAATTGAAATAAAGACGTTAGGACCTCATCTTCCCACCATAAATGCACTTCTGCAGACACCGGTATCGAAACACGAAGAACCTGTTTCAAAACAGCCCATAAAAAGAGAGAGACGTTGTGTATTTAACAGGGGGTGTATCGAACCATGTTTCGATACCATTACTACACTGTAATGGGTGGTATCGAACCAGGTTTCGAAATATCTCAACCATCTTTTAAAGTTTTAACTACCACCAACGGTCAACTCATTAAATGCTAAAATAGCCGTTGGAAATTAAAGGGGGTATCGATACTGGTATCGATACCATGAGTCATAATTTTAAATGATTTTAAAATAATTAAAACACTCAAAGTGGTTCGATACTTGGTTCGAAACAGGCATTGGCAGTAAGGTATTAGTATCGAACCATGTTTCGATACCTATTCTTAGTTTCAAGAACAATGCTTTAAAAATGCAGATCGGTATCGATACCGGTCTTAATGGTATCGATACTCTCGTCTAAAAACATTTAGAAAATTTGTTTCAAAGTTCTTGGTTTGACTTGAAACTTAACTTTGACTTTGTAACTTAAAAATTTATTACAAAATAAGTCCTTTAACATAATTGTTATATCAAAATCAATTTTAGTTTTATATTAAGTTTTTTGGTTTAGGGTTAGGGTTTAGAAAAATTAATTAAGAAAAAAATTGAAGAATAAAGAGAAAGACAACACAAAAAATCTTTTGTAATATTTTTTTTACATCAAAGGTATTAAAGTGGATGATTTGAACAATGCTGAATATGATATAGAAAAAATATATGATGTGTATTAATTTAATTGGTTAGGACCATATCCCTAATGGTAGAAAGGGTTCATGTAATAATTTTTAGTTTGATGATAAAGATCAATAAATATATATAAATAATATTTTGAAGGTTAAAATAAGATTAAAAAGGTTTAGAATACAAAAATGGAAAATAGTTAATACTTAAAAGGGTTAATAATAAACCTTCTTCATTATCATTTTAGGATGATTCTAGTATAACATATTCTTTTTATTTTATAATTGAGGAAAGGAATAAGAAAGGAAACCTAAATTAGGGAATATCAACTATCAACATCACCCAATTAGTGGAACTATTGTTTAATATACCCAAGTAACATGTATTAGACGATTGTCCAAGGGATTTTAGTAGTTAACTAAGATAGTAAGTGCTTCTATCTTATTTCAATTAAAGAATTAAATCATCTATAGGTTAACTAATAAAGATCGAGTTGTACATAGACTCGTTATAAAGAAAAAATTTTAATTCAGTTTCTTTATTCATAACGTTAAGATTTTAACTTCTGACATTACTTAAAAAAATTATTGTCTCATCCATTAGATCAACTCGTTGTCATAGAAAAAGGCTTATTTCACCACTCATAAGTTGACACTTGACACCAGTTAGCCTACAAAATCCTGTTATAAAATGGAGAAGGCATAAAGATATTTTTAACCCTTAATATTTATAATTTTTATCATTTTGTCCTTCATTCTTTTTTTTTGGATAAATTTAACCCTTAACTTATATCTTTTTGACAAATATCTCATTTTTTAACTAGCATGATGATTAGATAGCTAAAAATTTAACGATAATGATATGTCATATACATTATAATGATATTTAAGATTTAAGATTGCTTAATAGCCTTTTATTTTAGATTTAATTAATTTTTAATATTTAATTTAAATTTTAATTGTTTTATATTTTAAGTTAGAATATAATTATATTTTACATGTATATATTTGTCATTATCGTAAAAAATTTAACGATAATACATGTCATATATATGTAGAATGAGGTTAGATGACATATAATTTAAAATATATTATCACATATATATGACATGTCAATATAGTTAAAAATTTAACGATAATGATATGTCATATATATTTAGAATGATATGTAAGATTTGAGAACGCTTAGTAGCCTTTTATTTTAGGTTTAATTATTTTTTAATATTTTATTTAAATTTTAATTGTTTTATATTTTATGTTAGAATAAAATTATATTTTACATGTATATATTTGTCATTATTGTAAAAAATTTAACGATAATTACATGTCATATATATGTAGAATGAGGTTAGATTCCATATTATTTAAAATATATTATCACATATATATGACATGTGAATATAGTTAAAAAATTAACGATAATGATATGTCATATATATTTAGAATGATATGTAAGATTTGAGAATTCTTAGTAACCTTTTATTTTAGATTTAATTAATTTTTAATATTTTATTTAAATTTTAATTTTTTTATATTTTATGTTAGAATAAAATTATATTTTATATGTACATATTTATCATTATCTTAAAATATTTAACGATAATTACATGTCATATATATATAGAATTAGGTTAGATGTCATATTATTTAAAAATATATTATCACATATATATGACTAGGGGTATTCAAAACCGGTCCGATGGCTACCCAATGGCTCAATTAATCCAATATCAATACTATATTATTACTATGTTTCAACATCCTTTAAATTTTTTAAACTTGTATTATGAGTTTAATGGTTCGTTGGCTACCCATTGGGCCGGTTTTGAACACCCCTATATATGACATGTCAATATAGTTAAAAAATTAACGATAATATGGCATATATATTTAGAATGATACATAAGATTTGAGAATGCTTAATAGCCTTTTATTTTAGATTGAATTAATTTTTAATATTTTATTTAAATTTTAATTATTTAATATTTTATGTTAGAATAAAATTATATTTTACATGTATATATTTGTCATTATCGTAAAAAATTTAACGATAATTGCATGTCATATATATGTAGAATGGGGTTAGATGTCATATCATTTAAAATATATTATCACATATATATGACATGTGAATATAGTAAAAATTTAACGATAATGATATGTCATATATATGTAGAATGATATGTAAGATTTGAGAATATTTAGTGGCCGTTTATTTTAGATTGAATTAATTTTTAATATTTTATTTAAATTTTAATTGTTTTATATTTTATGTTAGAATAAAATTATATTTTACATGTATATATTTGTCATTATCGTAAAAAATTTAACGATAATTGCATGTCATATATATGTAGAATGGGGTTAGATGTCATATTATTTAAAATATATTATCACATATATATGACATGTGAATATAGTTAAAAATTTAACGATAATGATATGTCATGTATATATGTAGAATGATATGTAAGATTTGAGAATGCTTAGTAGCCGTTTATTTTAGATTTAATTAATTTTTAATATTTTATTTAAATTTTAATTATTGTATATTTTATGTTAGAATAAAATTATATTTTACATGTATACATTTGTCATTATCGTAAAATATTTAACGATAATTACATGTTATATATATGTAGAATGAGGTTAGATACCATATTATTTAAAAATATATTATCAAATATATATGACATATCAATATAGTTAAAAATTTAACGATAATGATATATCATATATATTTAGAATGATATGTAAGATTTGAGAATGCTTAGTAGCCTTTTATTTTAGGTTTAATTAATTTTTAATATTTTATTTAAATTTTAATTGTTTTATATTTTATGTTAGAATAAAATTATATTTTACATGTATATATTTGTCATTATCGTAAAAAATTTAACGATAATTACATGTCATATATATGTAGAATGTGGTTAGATATCATATTATTTAAAATATATGATGTGTATTAATTTAATTAGTTAGGATCTTATCGTAAAAAGATTCATGTAATATTTTTTCTATAAAAAAGACGTTCCCCTCCATTTCGAAAACAAACCACTTTCCATTTCGAAAACAAACCACTTTCCATTTCCATAAAAAAACGAAAGTTGCGCAAACAATAAAGGTATTGGTGGTGACAGTACTATGGGTCTTCTGGATATCCAGTACCGTTGAATCACAAGTCTCAAGGCCAAATAACAGGGTAACATTCAACTTGAATGATGCCACCAAGAATAGCTACTATTTTTTCCATGAAAATCTTATAAAAAAGTTGTCAGTCCATGGAAGTATAGTGCAAGGGATACAGGTGCTGCCTTCCTTGAGTGATCTGCGGCCTACTGATCTTGGACGATATGTTCTGGGAGAACTCATCAGCAGGGGGAAAACCGTTTCATTAGTTATGGATGCCACTAACGTATACATCCTGGGATACCGACCAGGAGACGGAACAACGTCCTACTTCTTTAAGGATGTTCATCAAACTGTTCGAGACCTTTTCAAGGGCTCTACAAGAGAAGAACTTCCTTTTGATGGCTCTTACGGTAACCTTCAAGGTCAAGCAGGAGTAGAGAACAGAGATGAAATCCCTCTGGGTTTTGAAGAACTGCGCCAGAAGATTGAGAACATGAATTATTACACGCATAAAACTAATAAGATTAGAACATTAAAAAGGTGGCGTCAGCGCTTATAGTTTGTATCCGGATGGTATCAGAGGCGGCGCGATTTAAAGTCATCCGCAATCTAATAGCTTCAGTGGCACCTAGTGACCCTGGTGGAGCTGATAGTACGTTGTATCCAAGTGGTTCTTCCATGAAGGAGTATGAAAACCACTGGGGACAGCTCTCCGCTGCCGTCCAATCTGCAAGTGCTGACGGAACCTTTAAAAAGAGTGTCACTGTTACTCCTGAGCTTACTTACAGCGATGTGGAATCTGTGCGGTCCGTTATTGAATTACTTCTGAAAAAGAAAGAGGTTGCTACCTCGTTTTCTCTTGATACTGTTATGGATGAAGCAGTTAACCAGATTTCGTTCTACGAAAGTAACAGCACATATATGCAGTAGCATGTGTGTGTCGTGTCTGTATGTACTGAATAAATAAATGTTGAATGTTGTAATCCGGCCTCGTTCACTATATTCTATTGGAATATAAATACCCTACATGCTATTAGTATTGGTGCGTTATTAATGGCGACTAGGAGGAAACAAATCATATTCCCCAATTTTACCACGTGTTTAGGATGGGGAATGAGAATAATCTCTCACATCGCAATTGAACTAAACCCACGACATGTTAGGACACTAAAAGCTTAAGTTTATAGTTTATGATTTAAATTTTAACATGTAAAAATTAAGATTATGACTTTGGATTTAATTTTTTTTAATATGGGACATTTATAAAAAAAAGATATGTTTTTATTCCTTGTTGACTGTTAAAGAAGTATGAGTACGGTAAATTTATGCCGTTTCAAGTATCTGAAACGTTTTTGGGACGGATATACGATGGGAATGGCTGAAGTACGTATTGAAAACATTTTACATTGATGTTATATTATTGATCTTGTTAATATAGTTATTGTCATATTTTGTATCTGACCTATGTAATATAAAGAAAATACCATAAAAGTGTCTCATTCCATCAATTCAATAAATTAAAGAGTCCATGCCCATTACATATTTTGAAGCCCAGTTTGAAATTATAAAAGAAAAGAAATGAACGGTTATGTTTAAAACTAATAAGGGGTAAGACTTTTAAAAAGAAATTTCCCTGCTATTCATTTTTCACCATACTATACATTAAAGACATTGATTTCTTTTCTCTTTCTCATCGCCACGTTTTCTTTTTATATATATATATATATATATATATATATATATATATATAAATTTTATTCGTCCAAATAATTTTAAAAAAATATAACTCAATATCAACAAATGTCACCATCAATGACAAAAAGATTAACTAAGATACCAATTTTCAGTTATACAAATACTATGAAAAGTAATCTTATTGTATTCCAAGGTTTTCCATTTTAAACTATATTGAATAAGAGCAAAAAGATTCATCTCAGATCTCTTTTTTTTCATGCAAACATGCATTACGCTCTTGCCAGATGTAGTAATTTAAACCATTTCATGCTAATCGTATAATCACAGCATAGGGATTTACCTCGGCCATCAACTTAAATCTAAACAAGTAAATCTGACCACTTCTCAAAAACCAATTGAGTCTCACTTTTTTTCATTACTAATGTCCAAAGGTTCCTTGCGAAACAACACTCCCCAAACAAATGGTCTCTTGTTTCGCATTCAGTACCGCACAACAAGCATCAAAAATCTCCATTATATCTGCATTGTAGCATTTGGCTTCGTGTACGTAGCCTATCAAAGACCATAAGCCAAAAAATAAATGAGAATCTTGGAATTGAAGGGCTTCCCCAAACAACTTTTTCCCAGTGTACTTTAGTTGCTTATGCCTCAACTCATTTCAAATCATTGCAGCCTTATACCCTCCTTGAAAGCTCCTAAACAAAGCTAGGTTATTTTGTAATCTTAATAATTTTTTTCATGTCCAATTATGGTATTACTTGATTGAAACACTCCATATAGAAGCACCTTTTAATATTATATTAATATGCTATATTATTATATTTATTTCCCACTCATGTCTTATATATAATATTATATTAATATGCTATTACTTGCCTTTCTTTTTTATTATTAATGTATTTTGTATATAGAAATTTTGATAGACGCTTTTATTGTTGTTTATTAATAATATATTCTTATAATCACGTGTTAGTTCTTTAGAGGTTTATGCATACATTCTATGGGTTCAATAATATTATTTGATACATTCGTTTTACGTTTTAATGTGTATTTATCACTTTTTTTAAATGTTTTATTTATATATACGTATTCACATATATTTGTAACATTATTACATCACATAGATCATATGTTTTTTATCATTTAAAAGCATTTACTTTGTTTCATTACATGCATAAACTATAATGTTGTTTCATTATTATTGCTATACAGTTATTTATTATAAGGTATATATGTTAGCTAGTCGTATTATCTATACAAATTTATTTATCATGTGTGGTGAAATATAGCTTGCATTTTGTAGGGATGTAAAAACAGTTACTCGGATGGGTTTTAGGTCGGGTAATGTCAGGTCGGGTAAAATCGGATACATGTCATTTCAAGTTGATTTAATGTTTTGACTCGATTCGGGTCGGGTGTGGGTCCATTTTAGGTCGGTTCAATTTCAGGTCAGATCCATTTCAGGTCGGGTTCAAACAGTTCAGGTCCAAATCGGATAATTGACAGTTTCATTTCAGGTCGAGTAGATTTCAGGTCGGATCCATTTCAGTTCGGTTACATTTCAGGTCGGGTTCATTTTAAGTCAATTTTGTTTCAGGTCGAATTAATTTTGATTTTATATTCATAATAATTTAAAATATTAATTTTAATTTTGTATAAATACGTAAAAAAACGAATAAATATTAAACTATAAAGTGAAAGATTAAATTTTGAAATTTTAAAAAATCAACATTAACTTGTAAGGACTCAATTACAAAAATTAAAAATTAAAATCATTAAAGTAAATTAGAAAAATCAGTAATAATCAATTCAAATAAATTAACTTGTAAGTTATAAGGACAAAATTACAAAAATTATAAATTTATAATAATTAAAAGTATTAAAAATCTAACTTTAATACATTATAAAATAATTATACTATAGTTTAATATATTTTAAAAAAATAGACAATATATAGAATTTATACTATAAATAGAATAATAGTTATATAAAATTAATACTATATAAGAAATTTATACTATATGTAGAAAATATACTATATAGGAAGTAATACTATAAATGAAGTAATACTATTTTTGAAAATAGAATAATATTATATATGAATTAATAATATATATAAAATAATACTATTTTTGGAAGTAAAATAATACTAAAATACGGAATAATACTATTTATGACATTATACCATTTATAGAATAATACTATTTTTGCAAATGAAATAATATCATAAATGAATTAGTACTATATATGAAAAATAAAATTATAATATATATTAAAATATGGTATACATAACACTATAGTCTATATATAATACATTAATAATTTAATAACTAATATAAGTATTTATATAATATATATTGATAATTAGATGTCTAATAATTATATATGTATAATGTATGTATAATATATTTATAATGTATACAATTATTAATTATACATAGTACATAACTACACAACTTAAGTATATTCTAATCATATATATATATATGTATCAATGTATGTTATATGTATACATAGTGAATTAGTGATAGTAGTAGTATTATACATAGTATATTAATACATATATATATCAATATATCATATACATGTATGTTAATATTATATGTATATATAATAATTAGTAATGTATTATGTATATTATATACTATGTATATATAACATATGTATATGTATAATTGTATATAGTATATAGTACATGTATATATGTATGTTATATCAATATGTAATTATGTATCATGTATGCTATAATCTATATGTATATGTATATGTATATGTATTATATACATATATGTATGTTATATGTATATGTATTATACATAATACATATATACATTACATACATCATATATATGTATATTAATTTTTAATGTATATATAATATATATATATATCATATTATATTATTATACATATATATATAATATGTATTATATTTATACATATATTATATATACATATATTACATATATACATGTACTATGTATATTAATTTTTAATGTATATATATGTAATATGTATTATACATATATTATATATAATATACATATATGTTATATAACATATTAATATATGTATGTTAGCATATTATATATATATTATATATACATATCTAACATATTAATTATTATACATATTTAATATATTATACATATTTAATGTATATATATCATATATAAATACTATATATTATAAATATTATATTAATACTATATAAATATATATTATATAAATACTATATTATATATACATATTAGATAATATATTAATATACATATATATAATAATAATATAATATATACATACTAATATATTATATAATATATAAATACTATATTATATATACATACTATAAAATATATAAATACTATATAATATATATAATAACAAGAATCCATTTTTCCCGCCAATTTTGATCCCCTAAAATAAAAAAAGTTTCCCTTAAATTTAGATTTAATTCCCCCCACACATGGCTAAAATAAAAAATTTCCCTTCCCCCTAAAATCAAAAATTTCTCTCCCCTCATCCAAGAAATTTACTTTAAATTTCTAATTTTAGATTTACTTCAAAAGTCAAATCAAGTACTATTTTTTTTGACTTTAAGTACTTAATAAAAATATATGTATATTTATGATATATATATATATATTAATATATGTAGATAATATAATTTAATATATATGATATACTTATACATATATTATATTTTATGTATTAATGTATTATATATTAATAATATACTTGAATATATATATATATATATATATTATACTTAAATGTATACTGATATATGTATTTAATTTGTTTATGAGTTAATGTATGTATTTAATTTAAGATTATAATTTTTAATGAAATATTATTTTAAAATTATAATTAAAATTAAATATATTAAAACTAAATAAAATAATAAATTAATTAATTTAATTAAATATGTAATACTAAATTTAAATATTAATCCCTAAATTAATTATTATGTCTAATTTTATATTTTAAGATTAATTATATTTACCATTATTTTAAATTCATCAAATTATAGATATACTTAATTATATGTCATGTAAATATTAAGTCTTGTTAATATTAGTTCAGGTCAATAACAGGTCGGGTTCAAAACAAGTCAGGTCATTTATCAGGTCGGGTTTGTTTCAGTCGGATGCAGGTCGGGTTTCGGGTCCACAGTAATAGGTTGAAATCGGGTTCGGGTCATTCTCGGTCGGATACAATTTGGGTTCGGTTACTACAGTAACAGGTCCAACTCGGGTTCGGGTCAATAACAGTCGGATACAGATCAGGTTCGAGTCATTACATCCCCGGGTCAAACCAGGTTCTGAATCGAACAGGTTTAAGTCGGGTTTTCAGGCCGGGTCAGCTTTTTACATTTTGTACATTGTTTGCACCCTAGTTTATTTTATGTTATTATTCTCATGTTATTCTTTCATTCGTTTCTATACAGATTTCTATTGGCCTTTTTGGATTTTATTATTTTATATAGATTCTTATATAAATATATTATTATATTTATGGTATCCTTGTATCCTTGATGTACCCGTATTTTATAATTTTTAAAATTATTGTTTTTTGTTTTTGTTCCTATATCCGTATCCATCTTTGTATTTGTATCAATACAACATAGGCGGACTGAAACAACGTTAAGTCTGCAGTCGGCTGTCCTGCATTACCATCTAATACAACTCCGATAGTTGCAAAAGACTGGATGAACAAGAATTTTCCACTCAAAACCTAGGTGAAAAAATCTTTAATCTGCAACACAAATATGATCTTTAGATTCAATTCCTGCTGGTATTTTTCCAAATCATATTCTATTTCATTTTTATGTTAAAAAAAAGAAGTAAAGTTCCATTTGAAACTACTTGTGTTTGCTTTTTCTTCTTCTTCTTTTTCTTGGTTGCAGTAAAATAAATTGTCTTCCACATTTGATATACGTAATCAATTATTACAGAGTTTTCATTTGAAATAAGTATTTTTAGAGTAACCTAGATCTTCACAATTTTGCTTGGTTGTAGATTTCTGATTAGCAACTTGCATGGTTATATACAATAAATTATATTATGACTCATTTTCGTCACATTATTTATGAGTTTAACTAATTAAATATTTATCTTTTTATTAGATAAATTTTCATATACATTTATTATAAATAAAATTTAAAAATAGTTTTTATTAAATAAAGTTCACTTAGAAGAAAGATAAAATTAAAATTAAAAAAATAAATATTTTTAATTGATTAGTCCCAAAAATTCACCTATTTGCTTAAGGTTGTATATTTAAGAGCTTACAAGTTAATCAAAATAACTGCAAATTATGAAGAAAAATAACATATCAATAACGTTAACGACAGAAATAGGTTAATGGACTAATCCACGTGCATGATATATATTAATGCTCTATGTGTGAAAATTTTTGATACATAATTCGTACAAAATTAAAATTTACACTATTTTTAAAATTGGAAAGTTATATTTTACGACTTAAAGATTTAAATTATAAGGTTTAGAATATAAGATTTAAAGTTAAGGTTTAATCTTTAAATTTTAAATTTTAAAATTTAAAACTATAGGAAATTAGATTTAGAATTTAGTTTAACATTTTATATTTTAACCTTTACCCATCCCTATGTATTATAAGCAAGATATCAGATATGAAGCATTTTGAAAGACGTACCTCTTTGTTCCCCACTTGTTGCACCATCTAAATAGTAGGAGTGTGCGTTACTAGATTTTAATTGAATTAATCGATTAAATAAAAATTGTTTCGGTTAATTTTAAATAATTTTGATTAAAAATTAATTTTTAAAAAGAATTTGATTATTAGTTAATTCGGTTCAAAATCAGTTAATTAACCTAATTTTATATTGTAAAATGAATATTAAACTTTTATCAAAGTAGCATAAAATAGAATATTATTGAACTATTATATAATTTATCTAAAATTTATAATAAGTTTTGATTAATTTGAAAACGGACCGAATTAACCAAAATAATTTAGGTTTGATTAATTTAATTTTAAATAATTCGGTTTAATTAACGGTTAAAATTTTTAGAAAATCAACTAATTTGAATTTAATTAATTAAATTCGACTATCGATTAAATTAACCGAATACACATTTCTATCGAACTGCTGTTGGAGTCCTTCAAATATTACCCTCTACTACTTCTACCTCAAGCGCAGAACAAATATCAATCTTATTTAGAAAAACCAAGAAGACAACGTCCATCCGCATTATGGATTACTCTTCTAATGAGGCGAATATGCAGCAACGCCGTTGACGAATGGAAAACGTGTTTTTAAAATTTAAATTCTGATACGGTGAACGAAATAATTTGGGTTAAAAATATAAGACATTTACGGTATTAAAATCAGATTATTTAATCAATGAGCTGGATAGATATAGTTATACAAAAATAGGCTCAAATCTATGTACTCCAAGTAAAAATCTTTTGTTCCTTAATCATGTTTCCTTTTATGTTCTTTACTAAAAAATTTAAAAAATGTTGTTAATAAAGTAAAGAATAAGAATAAAATAGAAGAACAAAGATGAGAGACAAAAGAGAGAGATTTGTATTATATTCTCAAAGTAGGGTTGTGTACAATGCTTCTCCAAAAGTCTATATTTATAGGCATAAGATGAAAATCCTAATTGCAATGGGTATTAAAATCTAATAATAAAGCTCACTAAAGTTTAATTTAATATATGGATATCCACCATGAATAAAGATATTCATAACACTCCCATTGGATATCTATGAAGATAATGTGTCTCGTTAAAACCTTAATAAGATAAAAAAAAACCTTGTGGGGAAAAATTCTTAATGAAGGAAAAAGAGTACACACATATTTCATAAGCATAACATGTTGTCTCATTAAAAACCTTACTAGGAAAACTCATTGGGACAAAACTTCGATTAAGGGAAAAAAGAGTACAACGCGTATTTACTCCCTTTCATGAAAATATAACATAAGATCTTTGAATCTTCATAATTCAATATTGAATACAATCTTCAAAAGTTGAAGTAGATTATGCACTAGTAGATAAATCTTCCAAATTATTGCTTGAAATGATTAATTGAATACTATTATTCTGAAGATAATGAGGGACAAAACTTGAAAGAAATATGTTTTGTTTTATCACATTAGATGTATCCACCTTGAGATATAAATTTTGCATCATCTCTACACAAGATAGCTTGCATCTTATCTTGTCAAAGCAATTCACATATCTTTTGGATATGTTTAGCCAAACACATATTTCGGCTTTGCCTCAAGCATAACAATTATTTCAAGGTAATGATCTCCTAGCACTTAAATAGTATTTTTGGATTAGCTAAGATACGATGCTTCCAAATCAATTAATGTATATATGGTGCTTTTAGATCAAAAATATCATTCCCTTTTCTCGAGGCTGGAATAGATAGTTTACATTAAGAGACCTAATAACCAAATAGTGATCAACGAATATGCATTATGCATGTAAAGTCTCTTTAAATATATGTCGATTGATGCAAAGGGATTTGATGAGATCTCTTTACGATTCTCAACGATATTCAAATCATCAACATACACAACAATAACAAATTCAGAGCTAAACCTCTTAATAAAAATGCTCAGGGAAATAAATAATTCATATAGAATTATGCTAATGAGACGATTATACCAAATACGCGTAAATTGTTTTAAGCTATAAAAAGATATATTCAATATGATTGAATAACGTTCTCAAGAACTTGAATTAACTGCTTATGGAATATAAATCTTTTTGGAAGTTTCATGTAAATATTACTATCATGAGGCCCATTCAAATAGGATGTAACAATATCCATTAGGCAGAAATTAAGTAATTTTATTTATTTCCAGACTGATCAAAATCTAAAAGTAGTTGCATCCACCACCAAGGATTAAATTTCCTCATAATCAATTTCATGTCTTTGTGAGAATCATTGTGCAACCAAATGAGCTTATATCTCATGATTTCCTCTTTTCATTCTCTTTCTCATAAAGGCTCATTTAGGTTCCTAAACAAAAACCATTTATAATAGGAGAACTTAAGATCTTTTGTTGGCTTGATACGAATTGGTGATACTACATGTAAAATTACATGTCATCAACATTATTAAGACCGATTGTCTTTATAAGATAATCTAGAAAATGTGCTCGTAGTTTTATCAACTGAGCAAGTAGCCTTGCAAACACCAAATTGTTGGTTAATAACAAGGATACATATAAACATCTAGTCGATGCATCGATAAAAATCATAAAATATCTAGATGGTCTTTAAGAAAGGTGTATGGGTCAACATATATCATCTTGTATTCATTCCAAAATATTAATAGATTTACACTCATCTTAGTTTTTGATGATTGAATAATCAAATTGTTTTCATAGCATGTATCACATGAAAAATTATTATGAAAAAAATCATAATTCTTCAATAAATAACCACATGAAAGTGTCAGCAAATTTTCGCATCATAATTGAACCGAGATGGTCTAACCGATCATGCCAAATAAAATTATCAATAAACATCTAGTTTACAATAACATGAGCTTCAATTTGTACTAATTCTTCTATAGTATAATATGGAGGAAAGTGCATTTAATTTTTTTCAAGATTTTCTTATTGCCTTGAGTCATACTCGTAATATTGAGATAGTTAGTATCCCCTTGACTAATATTCTCTATATATTTCTGCAAACATCTTTAAAATTCAATAATTCTCTTTGTGACTTTGATGAGTATAATGCACTGTAAATATGGAATAAAGTTCCATTTAACAATAATATATTTGCTCAAACGGAGCTTTTTGTGATATTAGCACTTCCGAATATAGTACTCATATTATTATATTACATTTAAAATGAGAAAATATGCATAATTATGCACCTTTTAATATGTTCTTTATTTCATTGACTTAGTGGAATGAAAAATGTGTTTTGTACCATTCACTTTGGGAAATTGAAAAATATTAAATATAGCACATCATATCAAATTGGTAATCTATCAAAGATAAACTCTCAAGAGCTCTTTCAAAGCATTGATATTTTAGTACTTTGAGATATAGTACACACATTTTCCCTTATAGTTAATGGAAAAATATTTCTTATGCTTGAGTATAATATGAGTATTTGCAATGTCTACTTGGCATAAATAGCCACAATTCATTGTAGATTTTATTTCGGAAGTGATAATATTCTTTAAAGGATAAATTAACATACAACATAAATAAATAATGTATAAAATAAATTAAAATAAATAAATAATAAATAATAAATAAATTAACATAAAAAAATAAATTATTTCCTTTAGATGTTACAAATAAAATAAATGGTGGATTATTTCCTTCAAGGGTTATGAGAAAATTAACAATATCCAATTGAGTTGGATCAATAACGCGATAATTATTTTCTCCACAAAGAAAATCTATTTATATTTTCTTTCATTTATCATTCATCATTATGGATAAAGTCCATAATGTTTCGACGTTTGACAAGTACGAGATCAATGGTTTCTACCATCACATTGATAACATAAAGATTTTGATATGATTTCTATCATTCTTTTCATCTTTAAAATTCCATTTCTGGTGAATATAAGCATTCTCAAAAGAATCTTCTTATCCATGTCTATTTTATGACCTCAATCGCGACCACAATTATTAATGTGGCATTTATTCTTTTTGTTATAAAATATCACATTCACTTTAGGGAATGGAGCGAAGACTAATATGTATTTAAAATCTTTTCATGATATTGTGTCTGCAAGACAACATTAATGTGTGAAAACTAGAGTATATTTTTCTACCATATCCTCATCAGCGATACTCTAGCACATAATTGAGTTTTATTCACTAACCATATAGTGAATTATCATGTTTTCATTCACTTCAAGGAATGAAATAAATTTTATAATCGCATGGAATAAATATAATGTTTGCATTCACTTAAGGGAATGACATAAATCAAATAATTGCATGGAATAAACATCATGCTTGCATTCAGTTTAAGGAATGACATAAATCCAATAATTGCATGGAATAAGTATTATGCATGCATTCACTTCAGGGAATATCTCCATAAAATTTTTTGGATCAAAACAATTTTCGTAGCTTGAACTTGGAAGAAGTCTATAGTCGAATTTTTTGACACAAAAAAGTTACTTTCAAGCAAATATAAACTTTATAACATTCATATTATTAAATAGTAATTGATCAACCAACATATATACAATACGTACAAGAAACAAAAATTTAATCCTCATACGCGGCGTTATTAATCAGTCCACAAGGTCCTTTAAAAAGAAACTCCTTTAAGATCAGCAACCTCGCAGAATAGGATGTTCAGCCAATATACTCGAATTAAACCAACATAACAAAAGACATATTAATTAATTATAGTTTCAATATTTTTTCTAATATTATGTAATGTTTAAAAATATAATTAAAAACAAAAACTTTTATCATCAAAATAAACAAATATTAGTGATAACTAAAGACAAAAAAATTTTAAATTAAATAAGTAAAACATAACAAACTTTTTACTAATTTGAATATATGGTAGATTTAGTTACCAATATCTTGTTAAAATCTTTATCGGGAATTAACGGCAAGAACCACGGTAATTGAGCCACTTTATTGCTCCGTTGGTTAGAATCTCGTGCTGATAAATGTATTGTGAATAAAGTAAAGAGTAAGAATAAAATAGAATAACAAAGATGAGAGACAAAAGAGAGAGATTTGTATTATATTCTCTAAAAGTCTATATTTATAGGCATAAGATGAAAATCCTAATTTCAATAAGTATTAAATCCTAATTTCAATAAGTATTAAAACCTAATAATAAAGCCCACTAAAGTTTAATTTAATATATGGATATCCACCATGAATAAAGATATTCATAACAAAAAATTAGTTTTTAAATTCTAACTCTAATCCTAAATCTTAAAGTCCTAAAATATACACAATATCCCTAATTACATAAACTAAACATGAAATCCTAATTTGATTTCATCGTCGCTCATCACATCCATCGCTGGACCATTACGATCATTTACCTCAATGTCTAGTCGCCGAAAATTGATTGAAGTTGTACACATTGCTAAAATCGTCAAATGGTTTACGACAAAAAACGACATAACGAATTATGAACGATGTGTGGATCGTTTGACAAGAGGAAGATGCTTCATTCCGTCGTCGATAAAGGATTTGGGGACAATTTTAAAAATATTTAAAGATTTTAAAATATTTTTATTTTTTATTTTTATAAAAAAAATAATATTCAAAAAATGTTTAATATTATCACGTGTCATGTTTTATTGGCTAATAGAATTTTTAAATGATTATTAACGGTAAAGCATCTAAATACAAATTTTAGAAACGTTAAACGCCTATTTTGCGCAAAAAATACTTTAAATATTTATCTAAAAAAAATATAATTTATTTACCACTTAAACCTTGTTAATAATATAAGTTGGGAACTAAAATATAAATGTACAAAGACAGCAAGGACCTTGTGCATATTTTAACCTTGGAAAAATTGGTAAGTACTTACTATAAAGCGTCAATTACATGTTTATCGATTAGTTAAAATACACTTCAAGTCCCTTTAATTTTTTTAGTTTTAAAATTTAGCCCCTCTATTTTATTTTCAAGAATTCAATCCCTTTATTTTATGGAATAAAATATTCAAGTCCAATTGTTAGCACAATTAGTATTCTTCTATTAATTTGGACTGAATTTTTAAATTTGCAAGAACTAAATTTAGAGCATGTTTTAACCTTATACGTTTATATTTTATAAGCTTGTAAAAGTTATTTGGAAGTGTGTGTTTTTAACCATCTAAAACATGTGTATATTTGAGAAAATGTCATACTCAAACCCTTAAACAATTGTTTTATGTTATTATTATTATTATTATTATTATTATTATTATTATTATTATTATTATTATTATTATTATTATTATTATTATTTATGCTTATTTTCTTTTTCTAGATTTATTTTTATTTTTTTATATTTTCATATAATTTTTAAATTTAAAACTTTCTTCTTCTTCTTTTATCAATAAAACTTTTTGTTTCTTGGCACAGCCGATCATTGATTTTGTATTAATACTTTAAAATTTGCTAATATGGTACGAATACTATAAAAGAATAATTTTCACCCGTGTCCCTTGTATTTAGATTTTGTTATATTTTGATAACCAATATTTATATTATTAAATACTTACACTATTAAGTTAATAATTTAATTTTATGTGTTAACACATAACATAGTGTTCAATTTATTCAAAAATTTAAACAACGATTCATTATTAAAAAAAATTAAAAATAAAATTCAAAATTGATGGTGCAAGTTTGCAAACAATTAATATTGGTAACATGATAAATATATTAATTATTTTTTAACTTACTTTCTAAATATATATTTTTTCGATATAAAATAGAAAAAGACACTACCTATATATATGCCTTACTAAAATAACCCTTTAGATCTATTAAAAAAAGAACACATGTGAAACGGCTATAATAAAACTATCACCAAAACGTTAGTAAACAAAAGTCAATAACCATACTTATCCATCAGCAAAACACAATACAAAAACAAACAGAGTTATAAAAGTTATCTAATATCAATATCTTGCTTCCCACCACAATGTTTCAAGTCATGATCGAATAAAGTTCGAACCCTATCAAGTAGCTTTGGTGCGAGTAGGAAATCCTACACCTTAACGATGCAAGCATACACATTTGTCAAGTTGTAATATTTAAGATGTCGAACCCATAAAGATTGGATACTCACACAGTATATCTTTCCTACATTTAGAAAAAGTAAAAACACAAGTCGATTAGAAATATGATTAATTAAAATACTAAAGATAACTAAATAATTGATTAAAATCAAGATAAGATGAAAAGGCTAGGTTGACTACTTCGTAGTGTGGAATCCAGTTGCGCAATATTCTCCTCTTATTAATGCAAAAGATTGAAGTGTCGTCTCTGTAACACCCCGAAACCAGGTACCACATTTGGGCCACAAGCCCAAACCGTATCTGTAAAATTTTTCACATTTTCCAAATCAAATCTAAATGTACCATCAAATAAGACATGAAATTTAAAACGACATTAAATATTAAAAGAAGTTTGACAAATCCAAAATATCAATGAAGCTCTAAAATACATATTTAATAAAAGCATTTGACCTTGACAATTTAAAATAAAATATTGTTACAATTTACAACATGGGTCCTACGGATACATAGCCCACTAATCTAGCAATTGTACTCTACCAAACGGTCAATGTTGAAGTCTTTCGATGATGGTGATTCACAACATCCGTCCGAACGTCCATCTACTTACCTACACATGAAAACAAATTCCAAAACGTTGAAATACTAAAGCTCAGTGGGTACACAACTTATTGACTTTACTTTCAAGTGAATCATAACTATAAAACATGCTAGATGAGGCCCACTGCCAACCCGACACCGGGAACTCACCCAGCCCGAAATTTCACATCAATCTAGGATACTCGGAATCTCGCATCAACTTTTCATTCCTATGACAAAAACCCTAGCCGACGACAAGCTTACTACGTTCTAAATTCCTTTTGAGGCTAAGGTGATTTGTGGAGTATTTGGGCAAGAAAGTTGTACTTTATTAGATAGTTATTAATGCAATTCCTATTTTTCATAGTTTATTATGTCTTGGCTTTTACTCTTCTTTGCAAACTAGCTCGAAAGATAAGTTTGTAAAGAAAAATATATTTATCTAATATCGGTAGAGTTAGACTCATGAAACGAGAGAGTAAGGTCTTTGCTCATGGGCATCGACTAATCCGCAAGGGTTTGAGCAACTAAAAGAATGAATACAATTGGTTGTTATTCATCCTTGATTCACGCTCGTAGGTATTATCAAGACGTGAATTTTAATAGTTCTCCGAGCTCAGGGATAAGGAGGAGAAAATTTCGGATTCTCTTTCGAACTATGTAAAGTTGAGTTGTCGACAAGGCATAACCCTGCCGAGGCAGTTGAGGTGACCCTTCGTGCGACCCGTCAAGGCGACAGTTTAACCACATGCGTTAATAATTGGATAATAAGTGCAACTGGATTCCCCTCTACAAAACAAACAACCTAGCCTTACTTATTCCATTACTAGTTCTCTTAATTATTTATTTTTATTTTCTTTTTACTTAAATTCAATCATCAACAAAAATACTTGTCACTTTATTCTTAAGTGTAGAAATATTGTGCAACGTATTTAATCAGTCCCTGTGGGTTCGAGATCTTAAATACTACAACATGAAAAAAGGTGGAAGCTTAATACAAGACTCCAAAGTCGTCACCAATACCATCAAATACGACATGAAATTTAAAATGACATTAAATATTAAAAGTAGTTTGACAAATCCAAAATATCAATGGAGCTCTAAAATAAAAGTTTAATAAAAACATTTGACCTTGACAATTTAAAATGAAATAGAGTTACAATTTACAACATGGGTCCTATGGATACATAGCCTACTAATCTAGCAATTATACTCTACCAAACGGTCAATGCTGAAGTCTTTCGATGATGATGATTCGCAACATCCGTACGAATGTCCGTCTACTTTCTAACGCGTGGAAACAAATTACAAAACTCTGAGCTACTAAAGCCCAATGGGTACACGACTTTGCTTTCAAATGAATCATAACTATAAAACATGATAGATGAGGCCCACTGCCAACCCGACACTAGGAACTCACTCGGCCTAGAATCTCACATCAAGCTAGGATACTCGAAATCTTGTATCGAGTCTTCACTCAGAATCTCATATCGAGTGGGGCTCAAAATCTCACATCGAGCAAATTCATCACTCGGAATCTCGCATAGGATGACCTTCGATATATCATCCGAAACTCACATCGGATGATCTTCGATTGTGTTGCAACATTTTCACTCACTGGGTATCTGGATCCCACCAATCAAAAACTCAAAGCACACAAGATGATCCCCCTAGGATCTCATATCATGTTATACCAAAAATCAAGCCAAGGCTAAGGATATAAGGCATAAGTCATCATATTAAATCCCACAACACAATTTCCAAGTTTTTTTAAACCATTTTATAGCTTAAAAGACCCATGATAATGCATATCATGAATTACGATACTCAGACAAGGCATTCTGAAAATTCTACCTCTTTAGCCTATTTTTCCTCTCAGCGGTATCGATACCCCAACCAAGGGTATCGATACACCTGCACGAAAATACAGGTCTGCTACCTAAAATTCCAAACAATCCCAAAACATCCCTACACATTATTGAAGTAGTTTAGGTGAGTTTCTAACCATTTTCACCTGATATCATTAATCAGGATTCAAATCACCATTAAAGCATTGCATAGGCTCAATCCTAACTAAATCATCAAAAAAATCAAGCATGTTAAGAATGATGATGCACATAAAATGCAAAGAATTTGTAAGTGTATCAATCTCCAAAATGAGCTGAAGAAACTGCACAACAAGCCTTAGACTTTCTCCTTGCCCAAGCTTGAAGAAGGTCTTGCTTGCTTTCCAACTACAAGGAAGATGATCAAGAGATTACTACTCTATTTTAAATGATTCTAAGAAGCTAAAACGATTTATTGACCAGCCTAAAACCCTCCTAAACTTAAACTCATTCTTACATCAAAAACCCACCAAAAACCTTACCTCCACAACCTTAAACCATACTTACCTTGAAAGATAGATTTTCTCAAGTTGAAAAACCTTTCCTCTAGCCTACAAATGAGATTCTACCAGCAACACTTAAAAACCTTACATTTGGTGATGCATTTGGGAGAGAAAATTGAATTTGGGGAAGGAGGAAGACAATAAAGGGTTGTGATATCATTCTCTATACCACGTAGAGAAAATCATCCCCTTTACCCCTCTTAAACTCCCTATTTAGCTAATTACCAAACTACCACCAAGACATAATCCTATCCTAAGCCTAACAACAACCTCTCAAGCCCAACAAGATACTCAAGAACCAAACACGAGGCTTAAATCTCGGGTTAACCCAACTTTAAGTCCCGAAAATCGGGTTGTGACAACTCCCCCTCCTTATAGAAAATTTCTTCCTCAAAATTTACCTGTGGTAAACAAGTACAGATAAAGCATCCTCATGTCCGCTTCAACCTCCCACATAGCCTCTTCGACTTTTTGGTTTCACCAAAGCATATTAACCAAATGGATACACTTGTTCCGAAGCTCCTTAACTCCCTTGTCAAGCACTCTTACCAGTTCTTCTTTGTAGGTTAGATCCGTATTAACTTCAATATCCTTAGAAGATAAAACTTGCTCAAGGTCTGAAAGATAACACATCAACATCGACACATGGAACACATTATGGATGTGTTGTAATTTTTTGATACTAGACTGATAATTTTTGTTGTAAGCAAACTCAACCAACGATAGTTGTTCCTCCCAACTACCCTCGAAGTCCATAACACAACACCGAAGCATGTCCTCATGTATCTGAATGACCCATTCATATTGAACATTGGTTTGTTGATGAAAAATTGTATTAAAGTGCAACTTTGTATCTAAAGCAGTATGAATCTTTTTTCCAAAGCCTTGCTGTGAACATTGGATCTCTATCCGATATGATCGAGGATGACACTCCATGCAATTGCACGATCTCCTTAAAGTTTTTTGGTATGTAAAGATTATGACAAGATCATACTTGAAACTAGGTTAACTTGATGGGTATTTTTGTATACTAACCTTGGTCTTGCTTGATTCAATGAACATATTTAGTATGATTGTTACATGATGTCCAAACATGTTTATAATAGGTCCTTAGAGTATAAAAATGGCTTGAGTTTGAATAAATTGATTTTTGGATAGAACTCTAAGTAATTAATTGCACGATCTCCTTAAAGTTTTTTGGTATGTAAAGATTATGACAAGATCATACTTGAAACTAGGTTAACTTGATGGGTATTTTTGTATACTAACCTTGGTCTTGCTTGATTCAATGAACATATTTAGTATGATTGTTACATGATGTCCAAACATGTTTATAATAGGTCCTTAGAGTATAAAAATGGCTTGAGTTTGAATAAATTGATTTTTGGATAGAACTCTAAGTAATTGAAAGCTTAAAACCTGCAATTTCGTGCAGGGGTATCAATACCATTTGTATGCATATCAATACCCCAGAGAAAAATCTTGGGCATGAAAGGCAGGTGTTTCGGAATGCCTAGCCTGTGTTTTGATATCGAGGTTTCCAGTAGAATTTTGTTTCGATGCCTCTTTAGGGGTGTATCGAAATAGGGTCCTGTATCGGTACCCCATATAGTTGTATCAATACAGTTATGTTCTCTTGGTCTTAATCCATCGTGTTAGCGTATCGAAACACAAGAGGAGTGTTTCGATAGCAGTCGTTTCGATACTGCCCTATAGGCGTATCGATACCTCTGGCTTTCTATCCAAGTCTTTTAAGGTTGGTTTAAAGTTGGTTTAGAGGTCCTTAAGGTTGGTTTAAAGTTTTAAATTAGATCTTATTTTAGAATAAGTCTCAATTGCAATAATCAAGAATTTGGCTTAAAATAATCATATATGCTTCGATAATTCTCGTTTTGCTTGGGAATGCTTGAGCGACGCTCCTATCTCCTAAAACGGGATAGGGTTATGACACCTCATCCAACACTTGGGTCTTTTTTATCTCTTGTACCAACATAGGTTCCACTCGAAGCTCGACCAAAAGACCATCATTTGTCAACCTTAAACAAGCAAACATGGACCTCAAGTCCGCCACGGACTTCCTACTCAAAGCATCTGCCACCATTTTTTTTTACCCGGACGATACTCGATTACCTATTCATATTCATTTAGCATCTCTAGCCAACGATGTTGTCTCAACTTCAACTTCTTTTGAGTAAGTAGATACTTTAAGCTCTTATGTTTTGCGTAGATGTAGCATTACTCCCCATAGAGATAATACCTTCATATATTCAAAGCAAAGATGACTGCGGCAAGCTCTAGATCATGAGTAGGGTAGTTATACTCATGTGGTTTGAGTTTCCTTAAAGCATAGGCAACCACCTTTCCATCTTGTATAAGCACACACCCTAAACTATTCAACGATGGATCACTGAACACAAAATAGTGTTTTCCTTACTCTGGTTGAATCAATATTGGTGCCTCGGTAAGATAAGTCTTTAACTGTTCAAAATATTATTGTTTATTCTCATTCCAAACAAAGGGAACTCCTTTTTGCAATAACTTGGTCAACGGTGACGCCTAGATTGAGAAATCCTTCATAAACCGTCGATAATATCCTGCAAACCCAAGCAAACTAAATACCTCCGAGAAATTTCTAGATTGTTTCCACTCCACTATAGCTTGAATCTTTTGAGGATCAACCTAGATCCCATCGGGCGCCACGATTTGACCCAAAAACGCCACCTCTAAAAGCCAAAACTCACACATGCTGAACTTGGCAAAAAGATGTTTATCCCTTAATTTCTGAAGCATAACTCGAAGATGTTCATCATGACCTTCTTCTGAATGAGAGTAGAAAAAGATGTCATCTATAAACACCACTATAAACTTATGTAGGTATGGATGAAAGATATATTTCATGAGATCCAAGAATGTTGTTGGAATATTAGTAAGCCCCAAAGGCATTACCAAATGGAGAAACCAACGTGAAACTGAACCTCAAGTCTATCTTTGAAAACACACGGACACCCTGCAAATGATCAAATAGATCGTCAATGCTTGGGAGAGGGTAGCAATTCTTTATCGTTACCTTGTTAAGCTGTCGGTAGTCAAAGCACATCCTCATTGACCCGTCTTTCTTTTACACAAACAGAAATGGAGAAACCAACGTGAAATACTCAGTCGGATAAACCCTTTTTCCAATAAGTCTTAGATATGACTCTTTAACTCTCTTATCTCGGTTGGTGCCATACGGTAAGGGGTTATGGACACCGGTTTCGTAACTGGAAACACTTCAATATGAAAGTTAAGCTCTTGGTCCGGTGGCAAACCCGATAACTCCTTTGGGAACACATCGACAAACTCACAAACTGTTCGAAGACATTTCAAAGTTGGGATCTTAATCCTCATATCAACCACGTGAGCTAAGAAAGTCTCACACCCTTGTTGTATAAACCTTTATGCCGCCAAAGCTATAGCAACATTAGGAATACAAGGATTCTTTCCTCCTCTCACTACTATCTTGGATCCATCGATAACTCTTAGCTTCAAACTCTTAGATCTACAAACCAAGCTAGCATTATGCTCAAACAATCAATCCATACCTAGGATTGCGTCAAAATCTTGAAAAGGCAATACCATAAGGTCCGCTGGGAAGATTGAACCTTGCACCTCAATCGAACACCTCCGATAAACCTTGTCTACAACCACATCTAAACCCAACAGACTTGTCATTCTAACCCTTAACTCTAGATCCTCAACCAACAACCCCTACTTTTCTGATATCCCACTACGGACATAGGGAATACATAGACCCAAAGTCCACTAATACTAATATAGGTACGAAAAAAAAGAGAAAGTACCTGATATAACATCGGTGGACTCACACTCCTCCTAAGCTCTGACTTCATACTGCCTCGCTAGTTCCATAACGGTAGACTGAAACGTGTCCCTACTCTGATGGTTGGTGCTCTGACTCTATCCTCTCTTAGAGAACCTTCGACCCTTCTAAGCCAGATAGGAGGTCCTTTTTCTGAACCGGTACGGTAGTGGCAGCAGTAGGAAAATCCTTCACAAGATAGTCCAGAGATCAACACTCAAAGCAATCTTAGTTCGGCCCCCAACACTCACCATGATGCCTACGCCCACACTGATTACAAACTAGCATACCCGCACTCCCCTAGAAACTCTTGGGACTCATCATGGATGATGATGAAAGCCTCCTACGGCTAAAAGACTCCAACCTATGATTTAACCTAAAACTCTAATTCGATGTTCCCCTTCCTTAATTCCAACAATTTCTTTCCCTCCTAGACTAAGAATAAGAGCTTTTAGAGTACTGTTTCCTTTCATTGGTGTTTCCTTAACCTCTCGAAGAACCATATGTCAAACAGTGCACTTGCTCCAAAGCCTTAGCACTAGCCATCAACTCGGAAAACACTTGTGGTGGGTTAGCTGTCAGATAGGTCTGGATCTCTTTCCTTAGACCTCTAATGAACCTATTGCATCTCAGTCTTCTCAGTAGCTTTCAAGTCGGGTGCATACCTACTCAACTGTAGGAACTCTTGCTAGTACTCAAAGACTGTATGATTACCTTGCACAAGATGGGTGAACTGATCTTTCAACTGAGCAATGTGAGTTTCACCCACATACTTCTTCTCAAACTCATCCAAGAAGTTATCCCATGTCGTTTGATCAGGATCCCACTCCATCTCAATTGTTTCCCACCATTATTTTGTGTTCTCCTTGAGCAGAGAAAGAACACAAGACAGTTTTTCCTCAGACCTTAACCTCATTCGCCTCATGATCCACCGGGTATCACAAAGCCACTGATCTACCTTCACAGGATTATCTTGGCCAGAACCCAAGAAATCCGTAACACCCTTCCTACCTATGAACTTTATAGATAGTTGCCTTACGTAGGATAGGTGCACGCCTCAGAATAGCACTCACTATCTGCTCCAAAGCTTGGTGCATATGGGTGAAATAATTTGCCCCATGCCTAACCCCTTCTTCGGATTCATCCACCTCATACGTACGATCCTCCTCAAAGCTCCCCTTATGGGAATCAAAACTGTCCTCAACATCTCTGGCCCTCTTAGGCATGATTCACTTTTGCACAATCAAACAAAAGGATTACACCATCAGAAATCAGCTTTTCAAGTACTACTAAGACTTATGGGCATGTATTCGCTAGACGCTTGTCACTACACATGACTCTTTTCCCTGAAACATCCTAGAACCGACTAAACCTAGGCTCTGATACCACTAAATGCAAAACCCTGAACTCGGGTGTTGCATTTGGGCCACAAGACCAACCCATATCCATAAAATTTTTCATATTTTCCAAATCAAATCCAAATGTACCATCAAATACGACATGAAATTTAAAACGACATTAAATATTAAAAGAAGTTTGACAAATCCAAAATATAAAAGGAGCTCCAAAATACAAGTTTAATAAAAGCATTTGACTTTGACAATGTAAAATAAAATAGAATTACAATTTACAACATGGGTTCTACGAATACATAGCCCACTAATCTAGCAATTATACTCTATAAACCGATCAATGCTGAAGTCTTTCGATGATTATGCTCCACCACGTCCGCCCGAATGTTCGTCTACTTACCTACGCGTGGAAACAAATTCTAAAATGTTGATGTACTAAAGCTCACTGCGTACACAACCTATCGAATACACTTTCAAGTGAATCATAACTATAAAACATGTTAGATGAGGAAATGTGATATGATATGGCAAAGTAACCAAAGCATAAAAATAACCAAGTCAGAAGTAAGGCCCACAGCCAAATCGACACTGGGAACTCACCCAGCTTGGAATCTCACATCGAGTTAGGATACTCGAAATCTCGTATCGAGTCTTCATTCGGAATCTCACATCGAGTGGGGCTCGAAATCCCTCATCGAGCAAAGTTATCACCTAAAATCTTGCATTGGATGGCCTTCGGTACATCATCCGAAATCTCACATCGGATGGTCTACAATTTTTTTGCAAAACTCACTCACTGGGTATCTGGATCCCACCAATCAAAGACTCAAACCACACAAGATGATCCACCTAGGTTCTCATATCATGTTATGCCAAAAATCAAGCCAAAGGCCAAGCATATAAGGCATAAGTCATCATATTAAAGCCCACATCATAATTTTCAAGTTTTAATAACCATTTTATAGCTTAAAAGACCCATGGGAACCCATATCATGAATTAAGGAACCCCAAAATCAACCCTTAAAAACTTGTGTAGATTGCCCAAGCGTATCGATACGCCTGTACAAAGCGTATCGAAACGCACCTGTATCGATACACTCCCCTCGCTTATTGATATGCTAAGAAGATAGCTTATGACCTAGAGAGACCAATCCGTATCGATACACCTGTGTGGGGTATCGATATGACCCCCTATTTCGATACGCCCCAAAGGGGGTATCGAAACAATTTGCCACTAGAGAAATTGGTTTCGATACTCAGGTAATGCATTCCGAAACTTCTACCACTTTAGCCTATTTTTCCTCTCAAAGGTATCGATACCCCAACCAAGGGTATCGATACGCCTGTACGAAAATATATGTCTGCTACCTAAAAAGTTTAAGAACCTTAACCAAAACCGAACCAAACAATGCCAAAATATTCCTACACATTATTGGAGTAGTTTAGGTGAGTTTCTAACCATTTTTACCTAATATCATCAATCAGGATTCAAATCACCATTAAAGCATACAGAGGCTCTATCCTAACCAAACCATCACAACAAATCAAGCATGCCAAGAATGATGATGCAAATTGAATGCAAAGGATTTGGAAGTGTATAAACCTCCAAAGCGAGCTGAAAAAACTCTAGAGCAAACCTTAGACTATCTCCTTGCCCAAGCTTGAAGAAGGTCATGCTTGCTTTCCAACTACAAGGAAGATGACAAAGAGATTACTACTCTATTTTAAACGATTCTAAGAAGTTAAAACAAGCTCTTGACCAACCTAAAACCCTCCAAGAATTAAACATGTTCTTACCTCAAAAACCTTAGCTCCACCACCTTAAACCATACTTACCTTGAAAGATAGATCTACCCAAGCTGAACAACCTTTCCTCTAGCCTCCAAATGAGATTTTACCAGCCAACACTTAAGAGCCTTACCTTTGGTGATGGATTTAGGAGAGAAAAATGACTTTGGTGAAGAAGGATAAAGACAATAAAGGGCGGTGATATCATTCTCTGCACCATGCAAAGAAAAACAACCTCTTTACCACTCCAAAACTCCTTATTTAACCAATTACCAAACTACCCCTAATCTATCATCCTAGACCAAGCCCAACAAGACAAGGCCCAAACACGAGGCTCAAACCTCAGGTTAAACCGACTTCGAGTCCCAAAACTCGGGTCATGATAACTTGGTGGGTAGCTGATAGGTCGCTTTAGCTGCCTCGGCAGGTTATGTATTTTCGATAATCCAATAACTCATAGTTCGATAGAGTATCCTTAATTGCGTTTTTTTTATCCCTAATAAGGAGTACTATTGAAGGCTACGTCTTGATGATACCACCCGACGTGAATCAAGGGTGAACAACAATTGATGATATGCTTCCTTTTAGTCGTTGAAATTCTGGTTGGCTTATCTCTAAGCCAGATTAGCCAATGCCCAAGAGCAAATAATGTATTCTCTCGTTTTGTGAGTCTATCTATCCTTAGTCTAGACAAATAGATTTTTTCTTACAAACATATCTTCCGAGCTCATATGCAAGAAAGAGTATGAACCAAGAAAGAATAAACTATGAATTCTGAAATTGCATTAATAAGAATTGAATAAAGTTACAACCTTCTTCCATAACTACTCTACAATCAACCTAAGCCTTAGGAAGAATTTAGAACATAATGAGGGTGACAGCGGCTATGATTTCAATCGAGGAAAGTCGATTTACTTCTCCTAGGTCTAAGGGTTGGTTTATATAGGTCAAGCGTATGTCAAAACTTCCTATAATTGATAGGAGTTCTAATAGGAATAAAATACAACTTTATATTAAATACAAGTTCTTTATCTTAATTCCTAATTTTTCTCCTTTTGGACTCTTGCGTTTCCGTAGCTTTAACCATGGCTAGACTTGTTTTCCTTGACTCTGTTTCTTCTCTGACTAGACTCACTGGATTTGGTTCATTATTCTCCATCTATCGTACATCATATGTCATCTTTAATTTGTTGCGGCGGCAACCAATTTGCTCTTTGCGAGTGATCTTTACCTGCATTCTTCTGTATCCAGCATCTGTTGATGGTATCTAGTATCATCGGGAGGTCAATTTCCTATCTAAGAAAGAAAACATAACCGTACCCATATTTCTATCAAATAATATATAAAAATAGCAATTAAGCACATGGATGCTGAAACGTAGAAAATATACAGAATTATCCAGTATTGCCAGTAATGTCCATTAATTACAAACAATAATTGAGTGGAATGTAGTATAAAATATAGGATTTTTACGCACTTATCAAGCTTCTCAAAAAAATACCTTACGCATCGCTTGTTCACACATGTCCTTGACAAACCAATCAACAACCATATTCATCATACGATAAATATACTTTACAGATACATCTCATGAGTATCGAAGCATCTCATGTACTACAACAACAAGGGCGTTGAATAATTTATTGAATTATTGATCGGAATATATAGATATATACTACAGAAAAATTCTCTCAACCAAGTTTACACCCGAATACATTTCAATGTATTTTAGTATATGATACATTCTTATCTTCCAAAGTATTGGAAAAGATTTTTTATTAAGTAGTGATATATTAATATCCAAAGGGAAAATATCAGGATTCGATTATAGGTAAAGGTGAAGCTAATGAACATTTATTACCATTAAATCAATTAATGGATCGCGAAAAAATTATGTAAGCGAAAATCATCAATCCCTAGTTTGAGAATGCTCCTTACAAATTAAGTTGCAACTTTACAAAAAAGGTTGTGTGAAAAAAGACGTTAAGTATTATTTTTTAAATAACAAAATGAAACTACATGTAGTTTCGGAGGCGTCCTTTCCCCAACAATTTAGTTAAATTAAATGTTATAATCTTAGTTTTATCTCTGATTAATAAAATAACTTGTTAGTTAATAACTATGAGTGTTAACCATGGAAGAAACTACAATTTCAACGTCTAATTTACGTATAATTTGATGTATCATTGTCAAGGGTTGGAGAAAAAATTATTAGGTATTTGTTTTTTTTATCTTCGATTACCATTATATATTATTTTTTCCTTCTAATATAGAGAAGTTTTTTTTAATAAGACATATGATGATTATGCATGGTTCTTTTCATTAATAAAATCATACATTGTTGAGAAAACAAAAGCTCAATGCCCTAAGAACAAAGCAAGTTATGCGTGCCATGCCATCATCATCATCAAATAAACAAGCTTCAAAACCATTTGTATGTGTATATATAGGGTTTTATGTAAAGAAACAAATACACGCTCTTTCTTCTACTAACAACAATGGCATTGTACATCCATGATAGCTTCTATTTTGCTTTTGGCCTTCTTGGTATCTATTTAATCACATAATTAATTAACTTCTGTTCAAAACAAGTCCATGTATATGTATATATTGTCTTTGCTTGTTTATCTTGTCTCATTGTAAGTTTTCTTGTAACTTTTCGATCTTAATTTGGTTCAAGTACTGGGATTTGTTGGTTATATAGACTGCAAAACAGGGCGTTAGCACTGACAGGAAAAATAAAATGAATGAACTGAAAGATAATTAGACCGTGTCGTGGTATGGAGGCCACTGCCTTAGAAACAATTCGCCCCGATGTGTGTACTCGCTACTTTAGGCGGTTGTCCCCCGAAGGTTAGCACGGTCCTCCAAACAATGTACACCCAAAGTTTGGAGTGGACTGTAGAGGAAATGATCGTCTAAACCAGAGTCGAACAAAAGCTTCTCTAAGCTTTTCAAAGAATGCTCTCAAACTCTCTCAAATAAAACAGAAGTAAATCTGAATGGAATGATTAAAACTGAGAGAGAGCTCTCTTATTTATAGGTTGAAAGCAGGGGCAAATCTGTCCGAGAATCAGATAAAATCTGATTTAAATAACAGATTATATCATAATCAAATCTCTAATAATATTAGATAATATCCATTTAAAATCTCGGATAAATCTGTTAATATCTATCCAAAAATAGTAGATTTGATAACTGAAAATATCCATTTAAATCTCGGATAATATCTATTCAAAATTAGATTTAATAATAGATAATATCAAATCAAATCTCTGATATTTATTAAATCTAATCGGTTACACATTTAAAATTCAAAATGAATTTTAACTTAACCGAACTGCTTCCATGTCTCCTATAAATACGGAGTGTAGGATTCAAGCATTATCCAACAATCCCCCACTAATGCGAATGAATCCTCTTAAAAAATCATAAAGTTCGACTATCACTAGACGAGCATTGGCGAGATTAGTTACTTAAGTACATAGTGAACGAATCTTGAACTAGTACGTAGTGATGATGAGTAATCCTCCTCTTAGATAAGTGAAACTAGTCTTGAACTTTCTAAGATCGGGGTAAACTCATAACACATAACTAATCTCTTTATCCACCACAGTCCGCGATGTGAAGATATGTATATACATGAAGTATATATTTAGCCATCTTACCTCGGGATTTTAGTAAGTGTACTAGAAAAACAGCCCATCGTTTTTCATAGAAGGCGGCTAACTCTTCTCACTTACATAGGTTATTTCATCAAGTTTATCTCAACATAAACCACCCAAAATCGGGCTATGAAATAATTAAGAACTTTTTATAAAGCTCAACCTCACAAGAAAATAAGGTGATTTCTTCAAGTTCATATTAAATGAACCACCCAAACTCTAGGCTAAGAAATCATTAAGAATAAAAACTCAACCTCTTATTCAGTAAATTCAGTAATGTTCTTCTCAATAGAACAATCCAACCTCTTTGGATAGAATTTATTAAGAGTTAAAAAAACTCATCCTTTCGAGCGGTAAGTTCAATTAGTCCTTCGCAATAGGTCTAAGAACTTATTAAGAGTAGTTATTCAACCAAAATCGGTAAATTCATCAAGTCTTTCTCACTAAGACCACCCAAATTTGGGATATGAATTTATTAAGAGCATTTAAGCTCAACCTAGGCATGTACATGAAACGTCATAGGGATTGGGTAGATGGACATGTACACTATGAGTCGTTCCATGGTTTCGTTTGACCACATTGAACTTAGAGAACTAAGTTGGGTATCCACCATGAATCACTCAACCAATGGGCTTAAGACCCATCCCCCTCGATGAATCCAGAATTTGTTTCCTGCTCAATCCTTTGGTAGGAGGATCAGCCAAATTCATCTCCGACTTAACATACTCTAAGGCGAGTACTCCGTTCTTTATTAGGTGCCTCACATATTCGTACCTTATGCGAATGTGTCTCTTCTTACCATTGTAAGCTTGATTTATGAACACATATATCGCAGATTACGAATAACACAATAAAGATATCGGAGGAGTCGGTTTTCCCCACAAATGTATCTTTGCTAAAAGATTCTTAAGCCACTCGGCTTCTTGCCCAGTTAAGTCTAGAGCTATAAACTCTGACTTTATGGTGGAGCGTGCAATACAAATCTGTTTGGCAAACTTCTACGTGATTGCAACTTCATTTAAAGTGAAAACATATCCACTCGTAGAGCTTACCTCATCACTATTAGAAACCTAGTTGGCGTCACAACATTCTTCCAAAGCAACAGGATAGCCAACAAAAATGAGTTTCCAATCTATAGTACTCGAAGGTACTTTAGTAAGCATCTAAGAGTCATTCAATGTTCACCACTTAGATTATGAATATATCTACTCAATCTACTAATAACATAGGCAATATCAGGCCGAGTATGGTTCATTAAGAACATTAGGCTTTCAATAATTTTAGCATATTCAACCTGGGAAACACAGCTTCCTTTATTTTTAAGGATATGAGTGCTAGAGTCAACAGGGGTTCGAGTATAAATGACATCTCAACTGTCAAACTCTTTAATATTTTTGAGTGAACCCTATGACTACTAGCCTTGCCTTACTCTGGATTTACCCATCTGACATGAGTTTCATTTGTTGTTGATAGGTTTAAATCCTTTAGGCAAGTCTACCAATTCCCAAGTATGATTTAGACATTATTGACTCTAGTTTATCATTAACAACTCTTCTCCAAAACTAACGTCAATAGATCTCATAGCTTCTTTATAAGTTTTAGGATCCTCATCTAACAAGAAACTTGAGCTATAAGATCTGATAAGTTGTCTAAATCATTTATCTCAGAAATAAAGGAAGTAACAAAATCTGGTCCAAAAAGGGTTTTTTTTTAAAAAAAACCTTTTCTTCTTACTTCTTCTAGGCTCTAACTCAAACTCTAGAGCATATTATGCAACATTGTTTGTAGCATACTCAATAAATACTACATCAACGATTTTAGGGACCGATGGTGGACTTCTTAAAGTTAGGCAAATCTACTTTAGCCAGACACCCCCACACTTTTAGGTTTTGCAAGTTTGCATAACCTTTCCACAATTCGTATGAGGTTGAGTCTAATTTCTTATGAGGTATTCGATTTAAAATTTACCGATAGAATGACTTCCCCCAATATATTATCAATTAATCCAGAACTTATCAACAATGAATTTATCCATCTCTTTTAAAGTTCTGTTTTTCCTCTCAGGTATGCCGTTTTGTTGAGGAAAACAAGGGGTAAAAGTTTCATGAACTATGTCATTCGTCTCATATACCTCTTTAAGAAATTTAGATCCAAATTCACCACCTCTATCGGACCTAACATTTTCCATCTTTACGTAAAGAGAATTTTTATGGAGATTTCTATACACTCCTAAGATAGACAAATCTTTTCTTCCTTCTTAAAATTCTGAAGAAAATATCTCAAAGAGATTTAATGGCTACCACCATCTTAAAGTAGCATTAATGTCTATCATTTTCTCTTTATTTTAGACAACGTTCTTGCTTTAAAAGACCACTAGAAATATTCATTTACTATGACTAAAAGAAAGATATCTTAAATAAATTATTAAGATTATTATTCTAACTTCTGCATTAAGTATAGAATATTTATTTAGTCATAGTATTTTATAAATCGGAATAATGAGCATAGTAATGCACCAGGTAGGTCTAGAAAGAGAGGTGGCGCAGAAAGCACACTTAAATACCAAGTCTTTCAAAGAACCTATCCTAGACATGCATTTTTTAAACTATCTCACTACTTTCCAATTAATCTCTTACGAATATTTCTCTTCATTTATGTCTTTTAAAGTTATGCTTAATATATTCCCCACTAAAAAAAATTATTAAGCATTCTCAAGATGAATTTTCTACTTAAAAAAAGTCATTTAGCCTTCTTTTACAACCTAATCTAACAGATATTCACTAAGCTTACAGATTAGGTAAAGGCTTAATATAAATTCATGCATTATAAATCATGAATTAAATAATCTGACCTCATAAGTAGAAACACAATTCATGTAGACCTTGTCTATTTTGATCATGCTTGCGGCTTCAATCCTTATATCATGTTCTCAAAAATTCATCGTGACTGAAATTTCACATATTTTTGAATCTACAAAATTCAAATAACAATTATATATGGTTAGTCACGAAAAATAATTTACTAACAGTAATAATAAATAAATAAATAAAATTCACTGATAGTAAAATATCCTTATCTTTAGGATTTTGGTTCTTATCTTCAACTTCACCACCACCTTTGATTAGTTGACCCGTCAAGCTTGATCAAACCCAAATCAGCTTGATAATAATATCATTTTTGCAGTATGAACTGTTTCTAAATTGTTGGTTATATGGACTGCAAAACAGGGCGTTAGCACTGACAGGAAAAATAAAATGAATGAACTGAAAGATAATTAGACCGTGTCGTGGTATGGAGGCCACTGCCTTAGAAACAATTCGCCCCGATGTGTGTACTCGCTACTTTAGGCGGTTGTCCCCCGAAGGTTAGCACGGTCCTCCAAACAATGTACACCCAAAGTTTGGAGTGGACTGTAGAGGAAATGATCGTCTAAACCAGAGTCGAACAAAAGCTTCTCTAAGCTTTTCAAGGAATGCTCTCAAACTCTCTCAAATAAAACAGAAGTAAATCTGAATGGAATGATTAAAACTGAGAGAGAGAGCTCTTATTTATAGGTTGAAAGCAGGGGCAAATCTGTCCGAGAATCAGATAAAATCTGATTTAAATAACAGATTATATCATAATCAAATCTCTAATAATATCAGATAATATCCATTTAACATCTCGGATAAATCTGTTAATATCTATCCAAAAATAGTAGATTTGATAACTGAAAATATCCATTTAAATCTCGGATAATATCTATTCAAAATTAGATTTAATAATAGATAATATCAAATCAAATCTCTGATATTTATTAAATCTAATCGGTTACACATTTAAAATTCAAAATGAATTTTAACTTAACCGAACTGCTTCCATATCTCCTATAAATACGGAGTGTAGGATTCAAGCATTATCCAACAGGATTAACGTTGTTTTCTTTTGTTTAAAATCAAGCCAACTTTCTACAGGATTTCTAAGAATAAATCGGCGGGAAGGTTTCCAATCAATACCGTATCAGTAGCCATGCTGCTGCTTTACTATACCTTCCTTAAGAAACACGATGCATCCATGCTCATCACCATGAACACCATGGGATGTGGAATCGAATCCATTTCTCTTCCTATACATGAATTATGCTACCATAACTGACAGGGTATTTATGTACGTACGTACATGCATATGCTTGATTGCGTTGTACACACCAAACATCTTTGGATTCAGCTTCGGGGTGGATGGGTGCAAATGTCAACTTTCTAATCATGTCTCTATTGATGTTTCAGCTTTAAGTTAATAGGGTTCAGGGTTTAAGGTTTAAGATTATGAGTATGGTTAGGGTTTAGAGAATTAGGGGTTTGATGTATTTTTTAAGGTGTAGGGTTTATGGTTTAGGATATAGAAAATTAGGATTAGGATTTAGAATTTAGAATTTAATTTCTTAAGATCTTTCAACAGGAGACATAAAAAAATACGATCACGAAATCATTGTACAGAAGTAACATAGAAATATTTATACATCAACAAACTTATTTAATTAATCTAATCATCCACATAAAATAAACGTTTGCATCGTAATTTCGAATATATTTTTCTTTAATAAAATTAATGGATTTTTATTAAAAATTTATTTATTTATTTTAGAATTTACTTTATTGTAACTGCATAAACAAAGACAAAATTATATGCGGGTGGAAAGCGTTGTACTTTTAAATTTTTTTTTAATTAACCTAAATTTTTTTTTGTGTAATTGTACTTTTAATTTTTTTTAATTTAAATTTTAATTCAACAGATCTTTTATATCTCTCAATCGTCACAATTGTCAGCTCCCTTGAAAGCTGAAAGAAATTATTATTAAATGAATGTTCATATGTGTCTACTTGTTTTTATATTTTTTTAAGGTCGTTTTTTTTTTAATTTCAGTTATTCAAATTAACTTGAGTTAATAATTTGAGTTTTTTTTAAATTTTAAAAGATCGAATAAAAAATTAAATATTTAAAATATTTTGATATATTGTTAAGCAGCATAGCATTTTACCCTCATTTCATCTCAATCCACAGCGTCACAAAGCAGTGAAACAGTTCAAAATAATAAGAAGAGTTGAACATTCGATCAAGTTAAATAAATTTTTTTTTGAGTAATTCGAGTTTATAAACCTTATTTTATAATTTGAATTTTATTTATTTTTTTACTTGAGTTAAATCAAATCAAGTCATGTTTTTGAATTTCTATATAAATTTAATTATATATATTCATATATATTTCCATGTGCATATATATAACAGTACATATAAATTTCTACATGCATATATATATATAGACCAAATGGTGTACATATTAATTTTAATTTTGACAGTTATATATATATATATATATAATACATATATATTTTTCATATTTTTATATCTGATATACGTACATAATATATCATACAAAATTCATAAACTCGACTCCATTATAATAATTGATTAATTAATTGATCTTTCTATTAATTAATTGATTTGAACCTGAGTAACACCTTTTCAGCTAAATTTATTTTATTTGTAAACCTTGTTTTAATATTATATTTGATTTAGGTATTAAGAGCGTAATTGTTTACATTCTAGTTGAATTATATTCTAGATCTATATAATTTTAAATGATCAAGTTAGGACACCGAAGTTTATGATTTAGGTTAGTATTAGTTGTCGAGGGGCAAATTTCACTTTAAATTAATGAATTTAAGGTTTAGAGTTTAAGATTAAGGTTTAGAAAATTAAGGGCAGATTATAAGATTTAGGATTTAATATATAAAAAATTAGGATATGATTTAAAATTTAATTTTTTTAAATATTATTAAAAACATGAAAAAAGACACAATTAAAGAACAAATGATTTTTACTTTCTATTTAAGTATAAGATAAACTTCATATTTAATTTTAAATTTGAATAAACTCATTCAGATATAAATTAAATTGTCTAAGAAAGTATTACAAAAATTAAGTCCTAATCTCCTTATCAATATCGAACCTACGCAAATCAAGTCATAATCTCTTTTTTTTTCTAGTTTAAACTTTGACAAAAGAGTTAAACAACTGAAATAATTTGGATTTCACGTGATGGAAACAAGCCAACAGATATGTTAGCTAAAAGTTTAAGTTTATCATTTCAACTTCATCTCTTGGAAGTCCCTCCGACGAGTATTAAATCATTGTTAGATAAGGATGTCTTACATATTCTGTAATCTTTTGTAATTTTCTTTCCAATTCAAAAAAAAATATACTTTTTTCATTATCAATAAATCATAAAAAATGAATCAAACAACTAAAATTGATAATTAGTGATTATTTTGTAGGTTAATTATTATTAAATTATTTATAACGTTAATTGTTCACAATATTAATTATATTTATCGCAAGATCATACTATAATATAATATTTACGATGTTTAGGTTTTGAAAAAACTTTTAACGAGATATTTGTATATCTAATTATCTTCTTTATTTATCAAAATAATATTAAATTTATAAACAAACACAATAATAATTGAATATTAAAATTATAATTTAACTCCTAAAATTATTTTTTAATCATAAAAATTAAAATTTTAACTTTTACTGTACATTCTAAAAATATTTTAAAAGATGATGCTAATTTTACGCTTTAAGACATCTGTAATGACATATTTCACACAAAAAGTATGTATTGGAACGGAAAATTATATCATGGGTCAGTCTCACCACCTGTCCATGGGACTAACCAATAAAAACTTTCCATTTCATCAATTTTTTCATGTCATAATTTTTTCCCAAGTGAATCTTCAATTGAAAAATTAAAAGATAATGAGGTGGACAGTTTCTATTGGTTGGTCCCATGGATGACGTGGTGGGACTAACCTAAGATATAATTTCTCGTATTGGAACCAAGTGTATAGTATTTTAATTACTTTTTATCTGATTTCATGCATGCCCACCGCAAAGTTAGATACTTTAGCCCTGATGGCATTAATTCTTATGTGATGACTTTCAATTTCAATTCTGCAGGTGCAGGAAAAGAGAGAAAAAGTTGTGGACGTTAACCAATGTCACAGAATCTATCACGTGGCTCACAGTCGAGGATAATCAATACGAATAATAATAATAATCATCTGAAAGTTACCATACATTGTGCTTAGTAACTCAAGGGACCACCCCCTTCCTCAGCCTCCTACACTGCTGTTTGCCGAGTAAATTTCAAATTTCAGACAAAGGGTCTCTACTGTTGGATTGCTTCAGTATCATAAAGTTCATACATATTCTTCAAAAAGTTTGGATGCAAAAGCTGATTCTCTGAAAATGGGAGGGATCATCTTTTAGCAGAGAAAGGCAGACTTCCCTTGTACATTTTATTGAATGCAAAAAAGACTAAGGAAAAACTTGACAATACATTCTCAATCATCAATTGACGTTCAGAATGTGTTCGATTCGATTCGACAACCTTTGTAACATACACATGACAGAACACACAACTTTGAACTATGTTTATTATGAACCAGAACCACTGGTGTGATTCTAGATCGATAGCTCTGCCAAGTGAAATGAATGGCAATCGAGATCTTGAGCCTCTATATTTATGTTCCAACGACAATAAGGTCTGTCTGCAATTGTATCAAGCTGTGCATAAAATTAAACTGGGAACAACGAGTGACGCTAGGGGCATGTACCTGGTATGTTCACTCTGAGACCGAATGAGCTGCGGAATTTTCCGAGGAGATTTTCTCAAGAAAGCTGCAATGAAGGATTGTCTTCCATTGTCCAAACAAATGGAGGCATGTCAAATCTTGGCCCTGCAAGGGTTCTGTATATGTAGAGCTTATCAACCGGACAACTTTCTGGTCTTGAATCCGGAGGTCCCCTCTCGTCTATAACTTCTACATTCAACCTCGACATCTTCTGACCTAGCAGCTTACAAGCTCCAAAGCTCACAGCACAGGAAGACATCCAAAGGGATCGCATTGTATCCAGCTTTGCAGCATTGGCCAAAAGAGCCTTGTCGCCAAAGGGACAGTCCCTAATCTCCAGTTTCCGGAGGCTTTCACACCCAGAAAGCACATGGTGGAGTCCCAAATCACTATCTCCCGCAAAAGCTACAGACAGCATCTCAAGCTTTTTTGCATAGGTCCCGATATAGTCAAACACACGATCTGTAAGGAGACCAGAGAGGGAAAGACGTCGGAGATCCTTGCAGTACTGAACAATGGCTCCAAAACCAACATCAAGTGGCTCGAGAGTAAGGTAATCAGCTGTTCTAGGCTCAATTATACAAAGACGAAAACGTGTAAAATTCGGACAGTTCTTGGCAATCGTGACTAAAGCTTCGTTAGACATTCGGCGGCAGAAGTATAGAACTGATTGTAGCTTAGGACAACCTGAAGATACGGCAACAAGGCCCCGTTCTGTCAAGGACACATTTGGCTCTGCACCAAATGGGTCAGATGGAAACACACGTAATTCTTGCAAATCCTTGCAACTAGACGCAAGAGCTTCAAGTCCACTATCTTCAATGTAATCAAGTACCTGCAACATAAACTCCATTACTTTAGAACGAAAAACTTTGATCCTTAAACCACTGATGCATTTGTTCAAAATATGTTCCGGTCTAAATGGGATCGTTTCCTGGTAATGCTCAAGCTTTTTTCATTACTATTATAGTTTGCAAGTCAAATGCAAAGGAGAAACACTTCCAAAACATAAATAAACCAATGAGTAATGTCGCAGAAATAAGCTTACCAGTAGGCGTTGCAAATTCGGACATTGACTTAAAAGCTTGATAAGATCAGGACTTTGAATTGTAGCATAGCTCAAGTTAAGTGATGTTAATTTAGAGCAGGCAGGGTAAATAGATGGAAGGTAAGCCGGGACCAAATCCCAAAACCCGGACAAGCTCTTTAGTTCCTTGCAACTAGAAAATGCTCCAGCCAAATCCGAGTAGACATCCAGTCGTAGATCAGCCGCATAGGTACCAGTGCCGAATTCAACCAGCTGTGGTGCACGCCGTAAAATGTTGGCAATCTTATCCAGGGGCACCGCCCGGTTGAGCCGAAGCATCCTAAGGTTGGTACATCTACCCACGAGGCGCTCCAAGGCTGAAAAACTAACTTCATCAGATCCTAAGCAAGAAATGTTGAGAGACACAAGGGAAGTGTACGTGTCTGGAAAATGACTGAGCCAATGCCCACTTAAATCATCCACTTCACAGTCTCGCAAGTCCAGCTCTTTCAGATTCCTGCATTAAAACAAAGATTGATTCAAAAAAAGAAGGCACCAAAAAGAACAAAAACAACATCTTGTATGTAAAAACAATAGGATCCAAGATTTAAACATAGGTTATTGAACATAATTAGAAGTTCACCAATGTCTTTGTCATTGAAAACGACCAGACAACAAGGCTAAAGTTTCTTTTGTACAATTGAACTTGCAAACAAAAGATAGTTCTCTTTAAATCTAAAAACATGGGGAAAAAATTGAAGTGACATAAAAACTTTACAGCTCTTTAATTAACAGAAAAGAACCAATGAATTTGAGGTAATAATAAAAAGAAAAGGAAACCATTAGAATCTAGAGTAATAATAGCTGTTGAAAATTATTCCCTCCATGACAATCAACAAAAGTATATCATTTCATAGTTAACAACAACAAATCAAGAGAAAAGGAATAAATTAAAGGGCAAAAAGAAGTCCACATTTCACATAATGTAAACATCCAACATATGAAAAACACTCCTCAAAAAACGAATCTTTTGATCTCAAACACAACAAGGTATCCAAGTGGTAAAAAGAACATGTGTTTTTCACTAGATTTTCCACACTAGATGCTCTTAAATTTAAAGAAATAAAGCCATATGACCTCAGATCTGAGCAAAGCAAAAGCTGGTGAAACTAAGACAACAAAAACACGAAACTGAACTTCATATCTACAATTAAAAATGTAATTAAACCAAAGTAAATTTGTTTAGAACCCTTCAGAAAGAATTACCCCAAAAGGAGAAAGAAACTCACTTGCAACTAGCAGCAATGGCAGCAAGTCCATCAGTTGAAAACCCTTCACAAGAAGAAAGAACCAACACTTTGAAGTTCTTAAACGACTTAGCAATAAGCTCCAAACTCTCGTCGGTAACGACCATCCTTTTAAGTTTAATCTCTTCGAGCCAAGGGATTCCTCCGGCCATCTCAGCGATCCACGGAAACACATAACCTCCCCATCCGTCAGGTACCAGATTGAAGTCAGCGAAGTGCGGTTTCCCTTTCAGCTCGATGGATCTAAACTCAGGGAACCGTCTGATCACCATCCGAGGGCTCACAGAATAACAGTTCCCCACGAATACTTTCCTCCGACACCACCGTTCGATCTCGTACCACGATTTACACACCATCGACACAGAGTTCCGGTCTTTATCTGATTGTATGAACGAGAATACGTGCTCCAGCACCTCATCTGGGAACGAAAACATCGTTTTCTTATACATTAATTAAAAACCGAAGGGACAAACAAACACACAAAGCACAAACAAAAATGAAGCTTTTTTGAAGTTTTTGATAGAAAAGATGAATTTTTTTCTCGTTTAGGCTCTTGGGTTTATCTGGGATTCTCGTTTAGTTAAGGTTTATAGTTTATTTTTTGAGATCTAAACGCCATTAACGAAGCTTATAGGGGTAGCAGGCCCTGGGGAGCTATGGGGAGAGAGAGAGAGAGAGAAAGTGAAGTCAAAGACGGACACAATAGACGAGAGAGGATAAGGATTTTTATTTTTAGCGTTCGTGAGAAGGGTTAGATTTTAACCATGGTTAAGTTAGTCTTGTGGGGACAGAAAGATGTTGATGGACGATTAGGAAAGTGACACATGTTGGGGAGAGATGTGGACCGTAGGATCGACGATGAGAAGTGGAGAGGTCTTATCCGTCGGCGACGAAGCGTAGCCGCATAAAACAGGTGTATGTAGTAGAAAGGGGGCACCGTGGGTGGAGATATTTTGGGGAAAATATCGTAAAGAGGACACGAGAAATTGGAAGGGGGTTGTGATAAGGTGTGGTGATGTGTAGGGTGAGAGTGGTGGTGCCAAAGGAATCTCATGATTCATGTAGCACGGCTGGATCTGAGGGATCGGATATTGTGGGGACCACAATAAAGGGAGTTAAAATAAAGGGTAAATTACATTAGAGGATATAGGTGTACTAACAAATATATCTCTTTTTTAAAACTAATAATTTAATCACTTATAGGTTTAGAAACAAAATACCAATTTTCTGATAAATAAGTCATAATATTATTAAAATAGAAATAATATATTAGTATAATAATAATTTTGGTACTTAAAACTTAAAGATTTCATTACTTTGATTTTAATTAAAAAAAATCAATAAATTTAACTTTTTATATTTAAAATTTATATTAGTGAAATAATAGTCTACTAGTAAAAGGTATTAAGATCATAACGACTCTATTCAATTAATATATTAATTGTCTAATAGTGAAGTAATTGTGTCTATTAATTTATCGCTTCTATTAATTATTGAATTGATAGAGACTAGCATAAAGTGTGACAAGTAGTAGGACGGTGCATTAGTGTAGTGTCAAATTTTTTAATAATAAATGATAAGACAGGATGGTATATTGTGATAAATGGTTATGTTTATTGAATTATTTTGATTTAAAATCAAATTAATTAAATACACAAATTCTAAGGACAAAAATTATTATTATACTAAATTGTTTCAATTTCAGTGATATGGTGATTTATTTATCATAAAATTTTAATTAGTAACAAGTTTGTTATAAACATATAATTAAATGACTGAGTTATTAATTTTAGAAGACCAATGACATGTTTATTACTAAATCAATAACTAAGTGACTTTTGTTATAATTTTCCCTACAATAAATAAATATTGAGGAATGATCTGATGTGAAATCTTGTTGTCATGACATCATGACCGTCCAATCATATACAATTAATTCGCCTTGTTTCTTCATTTCCAACGACCTTGATTCATTCATTATTGTTGATATAATTTTTCTCAATTATAAACAAATAATCATAAAAAGAAATGGATAATTATTTCGTATGTTCATAATTATTTTCAAATTAATTTAATTCTTACCTTTTTCTCACAGTACGGTCGAATTATACAGAACACGAAAAAAAAGCTCACAAAGTAATAAATATATAGTAGTAACTTTTTACTGTAAATGGTAAAATAAAAAAGAAAAGGTTAAAGAGTCCCCGACAATTACCACATGTTGGACGTACATGCTATAAGAGTACAAAAATGCCCCTTCTCTGACCATATAAACGGTCTTTTATTTTCGTCGTATCAAAGGATAGTTTCGTCGACTAATGAAAAGGACATGATATTATGGGGTCGCATGTCTCGACATGAAGTGCATTGAGTTGTCCATTTTATGTCGAAAAAGGTTGAGAGGTGTTGAAATTCAGCGGTTCAGATTCAAACCTTGATAAAAAGAAGGGATCTGGGCCGTTGAATGGCTGTCATATAACGTCTGTATCGATAGGAGAAATTATATCATGCGTCTCTTCTATCATATTATTTATAAAACCAATCATTTAAATACACTTATTTAATTAATTTTTTATTCTATCCTTTTATCGAATAAATATTTATTTGGTAAAAATTATTTTTAAATTTATAATAAATTTTAATGAAGTTCCATTTGATGAAAAGATGAGATAAAAAATTAGTTAAATAGATACATTTTATTGATTGGTTTCATTAACGATACGATGGGAATAGGGATGGAAAAGGACTGGATTTAGATCGGATTTTATAAAGTCGATTGGATCTGGATTGGACTTTATAAATCCAAGTCCAATCTAATTAATAGTCGGACTTTTAAAAAAATCCAAGTCCAATTAAATAAGTCTATATTCAATCCAATAAAAATATTTAAAATCCAAATCCAAAAGTCCAAATGCAATTATTTTATAAAAGTAACAACTCAAACAAATTATCTTTAGATGAAAAAAAATAATTTTCATCAAACAAATATATTTAAATTTATGGGACAAACAAATATCAACAAATATTATAATTAGATCTGGAAAACTTGATCCGAGAATCGAAAATCGAACTGATTTACCCGAACCGAAACCCGATTGAATCTGAACAAGATGACCTTAACGTCATCCGAAACCCGAACCGAAATCGAAACTGAAACCGATATGAATTCTAAAAGAATCAATATAGATTCGTAATCGATTTGACCCGTAACCGATTTGACTCGAACCGATTTTCACCCGAACCGAAAGCAACCCAAAATTAACTTGCTCAAAATCGATATAAATCGAACATCAATCCGATTTTAACCCGATAATTGAGTCAAAGTTAATGAATAATTTATTTTTACTATTGTTTATTTTTTAACAATAAGATAAATAATAAAATAATATATGTTTTATTATCTTTTTATATTATGATAATACTAATTAATCACTACATCTTATAATAATTTAATGTTTAAGATCAAATTTTCTTTCTATCCTAAATTTTTGAAATTTATTCAAAATTTCAAATTAATTCGATTCAAACCCCTAATCGAAATTAGGGTTTCCAACCGAAATTTCCAAATTATTAAAGTTTCAGAAATTAGGGATTTTAAAAAAAATAATTTTCGATTTGGGACCAAAATTTGGGGTGTTACAAAAATGCCCACGATGTCATTAATGAATCCATGTATTTACAAAAATGGCATTAACACTTAAATTACTAACACCGACTTTACTCGAATAAAAATCAAGGCAAAAAATTTTAAAACAATTCCAATACAAAATTTCATAATCCTTGAGTCATCCTACATCCTACTTCAAAAAAAATATGATTAATTCTATATATAATATACACGATTACATTCATACTCAAGTCCAATTCAAATCAAATTAATCTGAAAATTCAAAGATTGACCCGATCTGAACCGAACAGAACGACCCGACATGGACCTGACTCGAAAACATCCAATCTGATATTGACCCGACCCAAAAACAAACAATCCAATATTGACCCGAATCACCTATCCAATATCCGAATTGACCCAAATTATCATATAACCGAATTAAAACCGAAACCGAACCCCAAACCGATCCAAATCGAATTTAAACCGAATGCAAACAAACCCGAAATGAACCAAACCAAAACAATCCAAACCGAACCCGAACCGAATGACTCGTTTGCCACCTCTAATTATAATCTAATATAAAATAAATTAAAATAACAACTCAAACTACAATTAAAAAACTCAACAATAAATAAATTATTCTTACATAAATTACTATTGTCTTATCAATATACTAACATATCTATTTTTTAATTTAGGATTATAAAATGTCTAAAAATATTATAATCTAAAGAAACAAATTAAAAATATCATCAAAATGTTCAACTATTAGCAATTGACATAGAAAAATTTTTTTTCATTGTTCCACTAAAGCTTAACAAAAGCTATAAAATAAAAGAAAAAATAAATAAAATTGTAGAAGATATTAATAATCTAAGATAATAATAGTATATAAACTTAATTAGAATTTTAATATATATATATATATATTCAAATCTAAGAATTTTAAATAAGAGTTTTAAATATTTTTGTTCGAATTTATATATGAATCGAATTCATATTTGAAATGGATTCGGATTGAATTTGTATTGAATCATGGTAAGATCCATATTTGATCCACTCATATTAGGAGTCAAATCTTTTTTTCGGATACGAATTCGAACTTTTTTAATCGGATTTGGATTGAATTTTTTTCTTCGGGTCGAATCAGATTTAGATCAAATTCAGATTATATTGTCATTTTTAAGCGGGGATGACCCATAATATAATTTTACGTATAGATAGAGTTAAATAATGAATAATAGTTTTTTATTAAATTGAGAGATATTATATTTTTATCGAAATTTAAATTCATATAAAATAGATAATATGAATGTCTTTAGTGATTAAATCAATTAATAATTCTCAACAAATGTCAATTTTTTTAACTAATTTTAATTATTTTTTAAATCATTATCGATTTTTACTTACATATATTTTATATAAAATATATATAAAAAAAATTGAAGTATCAACCGAAAATTCTTTCTCTTATTTAGCTCAAACAATTGAACGACAAAAATTATTTACTCGGTAAAATTATGGAGTTAGAACTAGATAATACTTTATTTTTAAATAATTTTGCTTTTATTTATAAATAAAACACTCAAAATGAGAAATATAAAACCTTTAAAATACTAAAAAAAAGACAAACTTAAACTAGAGGAAAGTCAGGGGAAAGAAAATAAAAAGAAAAAACACCAAAGGGAAAGTCAAAGAAACAATTTCATGAATTCGTCTATATAGAAAGATAAACATGCGAGTATGAAAAAATTGCAAGCCCAGGATGATGGAATAAAGGACTTCCATAATAAAAAACTTGGAACGAGAAGAATTAAAGATGTTATAAAGAATTTTGATCAAGATTCATTGTATGTACTACCGTTGAAGGAAGCTCTTCAACCCAAAATCGGTCTCCAGTATCAAGCGAAGACTCCTTGACCAATAAATGAACTACCTTGTTTATCGATCGATATGTATATCTAAAAGAACAACTGATAAAAGAACTTATTTTAATTTTATGGATTAGTGCACTGATTACTAAAAAATTGAGAGTTGTATTTTTAATTTTTTTATCACTGTCAACGAATTTTCTTCAATGACAACAAAGCGAAGAACAAGATCTAACAGGAGCCAAATTGCATGAAGAACTGTTATTACTTCAGCCAAGAAAGGTGAGGACACATGGTGAGTAAATCTTCTACTTGTTCTCATTATTTTCTCTCTAAAATTTCTAATCATCACACAAGACCAAGACGTATTAGTATCCTTTGCGTAACTTGCGTCAAAATTTGCTTTGTATTGTTTAGGTTCAGATGCAAGCCAATGATGAGTTGGACATGTAACACCCTAAACTTGTGTGTCACATTTAAGCCACAAGCTCAATTCGTTCTCATAAAAAATCATTTCTAATAAAATCCAAAATCATAAGTCAACCATGTCATAGTAAATTAAAGCAATATCAAACATCGACAGTAGTTTAACAAATTCAAAATAGTTTAGGAGCTATAGTTACAAAATATTTGACCAATACAATTTAAAATATAGAGTTACAATTACAACAAAGGGTCCTACGAATACATAGACCACTAATATAGCAATTTTACTATACCAATCAGTTGATGCTGAGTCCCACGATGATGTGCTCTGCCACGTCTTTCCGTTCGTCCGTCTACTTACCTACACATGGAAACACATTCTGAAACATTGAGCTACTAAATCTCAAAGGGTACACAACCTATCGACTATGCTTCAAGTGAACCATAACTATGCACATGCTAGATGAAAATATGATGACATGGTATGAAGCATTACGCTATCGTAATCGCCTAAACACATGATATGAAAAACACAATCAAAACATAAAGTAACCAATTCATATGTGAGGCCCAATGTCAACCTGACACTGGGAGACTCACCCGGCCCGAAATCTCACATAAGGCTGCTCGGAATCTCACATAGAGTGGGGCTCAAAATCTTACATCGAGTGTAGCACCCCTAACCCGTTTAAGAGCCAAGAATGTTACCGAAAACACATGACAAGCAAGAAAAGCATAAATGGTCATTACTTTATTGGTTAATTCGATTTAGGACCCATTTAAAACCTTTTTACCAAATCAGTTTGCATATAAGTTTCCTTTGTACTAACATTCAATTTGCAATAATCCATTTAAAATTTCAACATTATCTACCCATTTTGCTCTGAACCAAATATGCATATGAAGCATATTATGATCGTCTTAACCTGTAACAATTTACTAATTTATAATCTACCACTTATCCATGTCATTCCAATATATCTATCCATCAATCATTCAAACTATCCAAACATGCTTCTTAAGTTCTTTCATATCATAACATATGCCAACTTATATAGATACAACAACCAAGATAATTTACTTTAATATTTACAACTATGTTCTAAAAAATAACCTATATACAAAACATGTTCTAATCCAGAATGTACAGAAGCTAACTAATAAACGAACTAGCCACCATAACTAGGAGTCAACAAAAACTAAAATACCATACATGATCTCCTAGCTTGTTTTGCCTCGGAAGACTCAAGTTAGCTTCTAAAGCTCTGAACATGCAATTTTAGGGAAGAAGGAAACAAACGAGTGATAAATACGATTAAGTACTTAGTGAGGTAGCTCCTATAACTATCCATTTTTCAAACATATATTAATCATACAACATAAATATCAAGCAATATCAGGATTATCAAATCATATACATACTTTGTTCTATTAGCATTCTAACTAAACATGTTTCTATTTCATGTAATAAAGCAATCAAACATGCTTCCAATCAATTTCAAATAATCATATATTACATATCATGCTCATATTATCAAAGCATATAACATATAACAGAAAGGCATCATTACAGTTTATTTATATCATTTCATTTCATGCTTGATACATCAAGTGAATGGCAATCATTAGATGCCAAAACAAGTTCATTTCAATTAACATTTCGATATCATTTAGACCTTGGCTTTTAGTCAATACTAGGCAATCAGGTCGATAGTATGGTACAAAAAGTACCGGATAATATGATGCATAAAGTATCCAGTAAGGTGCCAAACACCACAAGTAGTACACCACTATACTATCAGTGGATACCTTAGGTATCTAATAGTAGAGTGACTAACCACTCGCAATAATAAGGTGACTTACCCCTTAAATAAGAAGATGACTCGCCATTTCCATCAGTATGGTACACCAAGTACCGAAACAGTAGAGCTCAATCACCCTAAGGCATGTCGTTCTACCTATAGCCAACTAGTTACCAAGGACTTGTAGTTCATTTTAATCTTTCAAGTTCATACATTTCATTATGTATGCTTGAATCATATCATTTCAAGTGAATAGGATGTATGCATGCTTACATGCTTTAAATTCTAACAAGTAGCCTATCATGTACATGCTTATCAATGTCAATTGATGCAAACGTTAACATGCATCCATTTAAACATTTTATCAAGCATAAACATGCATATATAATTCATGTAACAAATCAAATAGTCGTTGTATATCAATCAATTCAAGTATCAATCAAGTTTTCATTCAATTTTTCCTACTTCCTTTTATGATTATCAAGTATACATTTAGTCAATTTTCATGATATTTAAAACGATGTAAGGTTGGTTAGGAACTATCCCCAACCCTAAGGTTGCTACACTCACTAAGAAGTCAAGATGTCCAACTATCCTCGAATGATAACTCCTTTCTCTCGATCTTTGGAAGACCCAACGTGTAAGTCCTCCTCCAATTAATCCTCTCTTTGATCTTCATTAACATACAAAAAATATATATATTTCATTAGAACCAGCACATCATTTATTCATCTAACTAATAAGCATTAAACATTAAACTTTTAAATATGTTCCAGCAAACTGCCCAATTGACTATCCTTCACTAAATTGGGCATATCTCACAATCCATAAGTCGGAATTGTGATTGCTATATACCGTTAGAAAGATATAGAACCCATATAAATGACCATAATGGCCTTGCATTTTATATCCTAGCCAATTAAAGCAGTTTATTCAATAAAGTTACGTTTTCCAGATTTTCACAAGTCCTGACCTACCTTCACTAAAATCCTTATATATCCCTGCTAACAACTCCCAATGATGAACCATTTTTTTCAATTAAACTAGACTCATAGTGTACATTCATGCAAATTTTCAGACCCAAATTCCTTATACACAATAAATGGAACACGTTCAAACACATTGTCTAGAACAGGGCATTCTGGACAGCATGTGTATCCTTCATTTCTTGCTTCCATTAGGTCACCTAAACTTCCATTTTCATTGATTTAAAGCTTCAACCAGATAATTAACTCATTATAGAACAATTCTTGTAAACAAAATTCGTTTAAATTCCCACTCTAACAGACCCAAATTCGAGCTATAAAACAATTTCGATTTCCAGCACTATCAAAGGACTGTTTTGGTTCATACTTAATTTTCTTACATGAAACAACTAACCTTAGCTTACTAAACCACAAATTAATGTTCTTAATACCTAAATGCATTGTTATAAACTATAAATAAAACAAAAACTATCCCCAAATAACTAAGAAAATCAAGATAACTTACTATGCTCAAAACAATCCAAAGCTTCTTCTAGCTTGATATATAAGCTCTAATGTCCTCTTTAAGCTTCCTTAGCTGTTTATAAACCACCCTTGATCTTCTTAACTCTCTAATTTATTGAAATTATGAAGAAGTTTGAAGCTCCCTCTAAGCCTCCATGGTGTCTCGTGAAAATTTGGGGAAGAAGAAGAAAGTGAAGTAAATAAGACAAAATGAGATTTTAATTAAAAATTTTTTTGGACTCTTCCTCATTTAAAACCCACTCAATAGTTGACCATCCATCTTTATCCATTATATTTTCTTTTTCATTTATTTTTAATCACATAATTTTTATTATAATATCAATTTCTTATTTTATTATTAATTTTTTAATTACAAGATGGCTATTTGTCAATTGAGCATTTGAAATGCTTTCACTAAACTCTTCTTTAATTTAATTGAACCTTAAATTCCTATTACAACACTCTTCATTAACTCAATTCACTTAAACCTGAGCCTTAATCGAACTAACGAAGCTTAATTTCAAGAAAGCGCACTTAAAATGTCGTTCTACAATTCTCTAAGCTTCCAATAGCCTAGCTTAAATTTCAATTGCTCAACGACTTATTTACGCTTTCTAACTAGGCCCGGTTGAGGATATTACATCGAGTAAAGTCATCACCCGGAATCTCACATCGGATGACCCTAAATACATCACCCAGAATCTCATATCGGATGACCTTCCTAGTGTTAATATACATGCAATCACAAAACAATAACTATGCAAGAATGATATTTACAAGTTGGAGGAGTACCAACTTTGACAAAATAACAACAATCTCGAGCTTCCAAGCAAGATTAGACCTTCTGCTTCCCCAAAGCTCTTGAAGACTCTCTAAGCTTTTTCTCTACAAGGTAAGGATACACAACGATTAAGAACGATTTGGGATGATTTCTAGAGCTTTAAAAATACTAAAAAGATGAGATTTAAGCCCTCCAAAAACCAAATCCCGAACTCAACTTAATACCCCTCTTAAACCTTCATCTTTTACCAACCCAACAATTCTTTACCTCTTTTAATAGATCCCTAACAGTTCTATAACTTACTCTTCAACCCAAAAACGAGATTTCTATCCAAACTCTCAAAGTTCTAACCTTTTACCTTCTTTTCTTTCTTTCAAGATGGACAAGATGGGAGATGAAGAAGGAAGAAAGAGTGAGATCACCCCGCAGAGAAATTAAAACCCCAAACCCCTCTTCCTTTTGATTTTAACATTTACCAAAATACCCCAACCTTACAACTCATAAACCCAACAACCTAACAAGCCCAAAAGTCTCAGGCCTAAAAAACCCAAACCCCCTCAAACAGGGCCCAAAAATCGAAGTTTAACTCTTCGGGTTAACCCGATACTCGGATCTGAATCCGGGTTGTGACAATGGGATTCATTATAGTTAAAGACGTTAGATATTAAATAATTAATTTGAGATGAATGATCAACAATTCAACCCAAAGTCTATCGGTTATTTACTTAATTACTTATTTGTACCAAACTTAAACTTAATAATTTTAATTAATATGATTTAAAAACCGATTTAATTCGACCTGAAATAAAATCGACTTGAAATGAACACGACCTAAAATGCAATCGAACTGAAATGAACCTGCCAATTATTTGATTTAGACCCAAACCGTTTGAACTCGACCTGAAATAGACCAGACCTAAAATGGGCCCGACTTGAAATGGACCTGCTCCTAACCTGAATTGAGTCAAAACATCAAATCAACCTAAAATAACATGTATTCGATTTTACCCGACCTGAAACCCATCCGAATAACTGTTTTTACATCCATACGAGTAATTTAGATAATTTTTTTATCGGGTCGGCTACTTATTTTGGAAAAAAATTCAAATACTCGGATTATATTTAGGAATTTTTTTTATTAGTGGATATCCAACCAACCCAACATTTTTTTAAATATATTTTTTATATGTTTATTTTAGATTTTTTAATATTTTTACTCTAAAACTAAATTAAATATTTATTTTTTCATTTTGTATTATATATTTTTAAGGTTTAAGTTTAAATTTTTTAAAAATATTTATATTAATTTATCAGTATAATATTTAAAGAACATAAAATCACAATCGAAATTAATTTTTGAAATACATTCTTTCAGTGATAAACTTTATATATACCTAAATATTTTACCATTTAAAGTTAAAATTACTTCAAATTATTATTATTTTTTTGGATTATGTATTATAAACTTTTAAATTGTTCGTTTAATATATAATTTTTAAAATTAAAAAATTAAAAAAATTAAATATATATATATAAACTGGATATTTGGTACCTGATTTTTCAAGCACCCAAGTTTTATAAATATCCAATAGCGGATGCCTGATTAAAATGGGCTAAGACATGAATCAATATATGTGATACCTAAAAAATCAAGTACATATTTTTTTTAATATCAATAATCGAATACACAACAATAAACATCCCTAATCATAGTGACCCAATACTTTGTTTTTCATGATAAATTACACAAGATATTATCAAATTTGACATTATTTCGATTATATTATCAAATTTTTTTCATGACGTTGTTAAAACGACCTCATTTCATGTGATTATATAAATTCAATTTTCCATTAAGCTTTACAAAATCCAAATAGTTCCTTTGTTTTCAGAAAATATGTGGTCTTAAAATCAATATATCATCAACAAATTCATCACCCGCAAACGGCAACCACCGTATTGCTGCGGCCCCAATTCATTTTAGGTAAACATTTCTAGTAATTATCAAATTATATGAGTATTTATATTTTAATCTTCAAATTATTAAACTTGTTAATCACGTCATTGAGTTTTTTATATCATTATTATTAAAATCTTAATGATGGGTGACGTAAAATTGATAAAATTATATATTTAATATATATTATTTATGAATTATATCAAATTGATTCTAATTTATTTTAATTAAATAAAATTAATTATCTAATCGAATATTAATATGTTTCATCGCTCGTTAAATAACTAATTTCAATTTTTAATTTATTTTATTTAATATTTAATATATTTATTTTTCTTCGTTCAGAAAGTAATATGTGTTACCATATAAATATGTTAAAAGATGACACGTATCATAAAATTATAAACATATTTATTATCGTTAAAGAAAACAGGTCACTTTCATCCCGAGAGAAATGACAACAAACTCGGTCATCATTTGTCATCACTTTATCGCACCATGTTAACCCTAAAAACAATTTAATAAATTGAGGTTCATAAAACCGTTGAATCACCTTCCACACCGCATCATGAGGACTATAAGTCTTTATAATTTAAAATTTACCAATTAATTTTTGACCAGCATAGATTGATAAATTTAATAATTTTTTTAAATTAATTTATTTAATATATCATATTACAATATTATCGTTTAATACTTTTTTATATAATATATAGATAAATTTTATCATAATTTTTGGACACCCTTGCATCCGTTAATTTCATCGGTAGATATAGGTGACTATATTAAAAGAACATTTTTTATTTTATTTCTTGTTAACAATAAAGTCAAAACTAATTTACTAAGAACTACCAATAATAATATGATTTAAATCGTTTATCTCTTAAGATTTATTCACTTTTTTCTTTAAAAATTAAAGATATGATTAAATAAGAGATAAAATAATGGGACAATGATATGAGTTTTATTAAAAAAATTTAAATTTAAATAAAAAATATTTTGTATCAATGTAAATAATTGCAAATTTATCATTCTAAATATCATCTAACGACTAAAAAACATACTCCTTCCGTCCCACTTATAATATCTAGTATTGATTTTTTAAAAGTCAACATTTTAAAATTTTGATTATAGTTATTTTAAATATTTTAATTTATTAAATTTTATAAAATAATATACTGATTAAAACATATTTTTTATTTTTTATCAATAAGTTAAAGTTAAAAAATGACTAAAAATATTAATACTGGACAAATAAACTGAAATAAAGGTAGTAAAAAATAACTCAAAACCCTACTCAAGAACTAAATGCCAACATCCTCTGGGTCTTTGTTTCCCAAATGTGGCTAACACCGAGATCACTATTAAGAAGCTTTGGATTTAACTTTCACCATCTTTCATGGGGAGTGGCGTGAACATTCTTTAGGTGAAATAGTGTTGAAGATGAAGATAAAGACGTAGACGATAAGGTCGTATGTTAAATATATTGCACATCATATCATATTATCTTAGGATCTTAATTTTTTTTTTCATTTATGTTATTTGTTATATTCTTATGTCTTTGAACTATTTGATTTGGTTTATTCTTTTAAATATTAAGTTGGATTTTATTTGTTGTTTTGAACAATGCTTTGATATAATATTTATTTTGTTTCTTGTTTAATTATTGTTTAGAGTAAATTTTATTGTTTATATCTTGTTTTATTTATATCATTGATTTCGATAAATCTTTTATATTTAATTTTTAACTGTAATCTTATCAGTTATTGAAATCATAAACTTTTGAAAATACGTTAATCGTACTGATATAACTATTAGACATACAAAATCTTTTTTGGTTTACAAACTTTTTAGATTCTAGTGAACAAATCAGGTACCAATACGCATTGTGTCGTACCGAAGCCCTTTCATAAAATATGCTTACCATACTGATAGATCCCTCTATACAAGGACTCTTTCTTCTTATGATAGGTTCTAATATGATGGTTTATATACCAGTACGTTTACTTAACAATATTTATTACAAAAAGAAAGTACTCCAATGATTATATTGATGATCCCAACCACCCAAATATTTAGAAATCAATGAGAGAGTATATAAACAAGTCTTTAAAGCTTCAACAATAACTATTAAACTTCATTTGATCATCATACAAGCATTTCAAGGACAATTCAAATTTTTAGAGCTATATAGTCAAATCTTGTAACCCACTTAAAAGTATTTTTTAAAATTTTTTTAAGTTAGAGTGTATAAGTAATTTGTAATTGGGAAAACATACAACTTTGTGTGGTATTTTTCAGTTTGTCAATTCTTCTTGTAAAAGAGTGAGCTTGATCAAGTTTTGGGTAGAAAGCTTTAATCATTTCTAACGATTGTCTCTTTAGTCTAGAAAGGGAGAGAATTTTTAGTGAATTTGATTGAAAATTCTTAGTAGGAAGCTAAGGTAATGAACGTAGATCTTATGTCATGAACCGAGTTTCAGGACTCAGTGTCGGGTTAATCCGAGGCATGAGCCTCGTGTTTGGGCCTTAAAAACTTAACGGGCTTAGAGTTTAGTGGGCCTTGTTGGGCTTTGGGTTAGGTTAGGTTGGAAGTTGACTAAATGCATTTTGAACTTTTGGTTTGGGTGAAGATATGGGATTGGAGGGGGTTTAATTTCTCTGTCAAGTACAGAGAAATGAGATCACCTTCTCCCTTTCCTTTTATCTTTTTCCCCAATCTTTTTTCTCTCAAAACTTCATCTTTAAAGGTAAGGTCTTGATCCTTGGAGTGTAGATTTTCGTTTGGTTGTAAGAGGGAAGTTTGTTCAGCTCAAAGTGATCTTTCTAGAAAGATAAATTTTGTTTCAAGTGGTGAAGGTTGGGTTTTTTAGGGAGGTTTTAAGGATCAACGAGAATGAGCTTTAGAGAGCTCTCGGTTGAGTAAGAGCTCGTTTTTAGCTTCTTAAAATCGTTGTAAATTGTAACCCCTTAATCTTGACTTAAGACATACGATAGGTTAAAATAGTTATTTTAAAACTTTAACTTCATGTAAACGCATGATGTAATTCAAAATAAAAATCTGTAAACCAAAATTAAGTAAATAATTTAAAAATAATTATTCTGATTAAAAATAGAAAAAAAATGGATAAAACAGTATTATACATGAGGTTTAAATACATGTCAATCCCTAATAATCCCAAAAATATCTGTAAATAATCGTACTAGAAATAGTATTAAACTGTATCTGATAGAGATCTTCGAGTACCAATTCCTAAGGCCAGATATCTGAAAAAAATAAACTAAAAGAATGAGCTAGAAATCCCAGTGTGTCTCTAAAGTGTAGACAAACATCATAATATCACTCAGTTCACAATCACATATAAATTATATATCTTTGCAATAAATTAACACAGAGAGCGATGAATGTAATGTCACAGAGAATGTAGTCCCATACTTCGAACGCCAAATATGGTGGTGGCTAAACCAACCGATTGCTGTGGAGGTAGTTCCCCATAACCCCTCACCCCTTGTTTTACCAAAACGTTGTGTTGTAAAACCACCTTCCTCCGTACAATTCCACTCTATGCACATACTATGCAATCAATGTCACAGTTCTCAAAAAGTCTCATCACAAATATGAGTGATGAATGCAATGTCACAGAGAATGCAATCTCATACTCCGAACGTCAAATATAGTGGTGGCTAAACAAATCGATCGCTGTGGAGGTAGTTCCCCAAAACCCCTCACCCTTACACCAAAACGCTATGTGGTAAAACCACCTTCATCCGTAGAATCCCACCTCATGCACATGTTATGCAATTAATGTCACATATCTCAAAAGTCTCATAGTGTAACACACAAATCACAATATCACATCATATCTCATAATGTCAGAAGATCACAATCGATAAATAACCACATAAAACATAAAATATAGCACCAGTAAGAGAACACACCTTAGACAAAGCAACTCAAATTACTGAATAACATGGTTTTGAACTCGAACATAAATAAAGAATGAAAACAAAGGCTTGAGGATCTTGATGGAGAAAAAACAATTTATGGTTTTCTCTTAAACCATACTATGTATATATATATAGAAAAAAATTGATTCCAATTAGAATTAAAATTATATTAGATCACATTATAAATATAATAAATATAAAAAAATAAGGTTGTATAATTTCAAAGGGATTTCTTTTCTTTATCTTGAACTTTATATAATATATATAATATTAAATAAAGAGTTTTGATAAAACAATAATTAGAATAAAATAATATTTTTAATAAAAAAAAATTAGAGAAAAACTTTTAATAGAAAGAAATAATTAATCTCAGTGAAAATAGAATTCAATTCAAAAACAAATTGGTTATCTAAGAGTTCTCAAACTTAAAAACATATATTATAACAATAAATAAAATAAAATAATTTTACTTAAATAATATATAAAGTCACGTTGAAAACAAAATCCTTAAAAATTGGTAAATTACATATTTAGCCATCAATCTCTTTAAGATTTTCAAAACACCACTTTAAGTTTTAAAATTTAAATTCACATTTAAAACTTTACAATCTTATCCCAAAAAAATTCCTTGAATTTAGAAAAACAATTTAAAAACCTCAAAAAAATTAGGGTGTCAGAAATTGGAAATCTAAAAAATTAAGGTTTTAATTAGGGATTTCAAAATTAGGAATATTTTTTTGGTTGTTACATAAATAGAATTGTAACGTATGGCAATCTTCTCTTGTAGTGAGGGAGCAAGGTGAGCCATCCACAAGCTTTGGCAAGGAAAGGGTCTATGAGTTTGCTATAGAGTTTCTTCAGCTCGTTTTGGAGGTTGGTACACTCTCAAATCCTATGTATATCATGTGCATCATATCTATTGACATGTTGGATGTTGTATGATGATTTTAGTAGAAAGTAGAGCTTATGCAAGCTTTAATGGTAATTTATCATTTGGATTTTGACATGGGTTAAAATTGATTATAAACTTACCTAAACTTCTCTAATAATGTGTAGGAACGTATTGGGATTGAATGATTTGGTTTAGGTTGATATTTTTAGTCATTTTGGGTCCAGACCTGCATTTTTGTGAAGGCGTATCGATACCCTTGGTCGGCATATTGATACCCTAAAGAAGAAATATTGGCTTAGTTAGCAGGCGTTTTAGAACGCCATGCCCGTGTTCCGAAACCAAAAACTCCAGTAATGATTCGTATCGGTACCTCCATAAGGACATAATAGATACTAGGGTGTATCGGTACCCCATGTAGTGTATCGATACGGGTAGGTTTCCCTTGGTCTTTTTGAAGCTATCGTCTTAGTGTATCGATATGAAAAGGAATCGTATCTATACTTAGGCTTATCGATACCCACTGCGGGCATATCGATACTGGAGCGTTTTGATATCCCATATAAGCGTATCGATACCCCTAAGCAATATGCCCAAGTTTTTAAGGGTTGAGTTTAGGGATTCCATGGTTTATGTTATGTGTTCCTATGAGCTAATTAACCTATACAAAGAATATTAAAACTTGGAAATTGTGATATTGACATTGACATGATGATTTATGCCTTATATGATTGGTCTTTGGTTTGGTTGTGGTATAGCTTGGTAGAAAGATACTAGGTGGATCATCTTGTGTGGTTTAAGTCTTTGTTTGGTGGGATCCAAATACCCAGTGAGTGAGTTTTGCAACACAATGAAGGCCATCTGACGTGAGATTCCGGGTGATGACTTTGCTCGATGTGAGATTTCGAGCCTCACTTGATGTGAGATTCTGAGTATATTAACTCAATGAGAGATTCCAGATCAAGTGAGTCTCTCAATGTCGGGTTGGCATTGGGCCTCACTTTTGAATTGGTTAATTTATGATTTATTTGTGTTTGTCATATTATATGTTTAGGTGATTACGGTAGTGTAAATGCTTCATATCATATCATTATGTTCTCATCTAGCATGTTCATCGTTATGATTTACTTGAAGCACTGTCGATAGGTTGTGTACCCAATAAGCTTTAGTAATTCAATGTTTTGGAATTTGTTTCCATGCGTAGATAAGTAGACGTACGTACGTGGCAAAGCACAATCATCGCGTGACTTCAGAAATGACTTGGTAGAATACAATTGCTAGATTAGTGAGCTATGTATTCATAAGACCATTTTTTATAATTATAACTCTATTTTATTTAAAATGTCAAGGTCAAATGTTTTGGTTATACTTGTATTTGGATCTCCATTACTATTTTGGATTTGTTAAACTACCTTTGATATATAATATCGTTTTAAATTTATATCGTATTTGATGGTATGTTTTGGACTTGACTTGAAAATATGAAAATTTTATGAAAACGAGTTGGTCTTGTGACCCAAATATGACATCTAGATTCGGGGGTGTTACATCTTATTCTATGGTTGAACCTCTATAGTTATTGTGTCCTATTTTTCTATCTTTCTTTTTGCTCGCAACAAAATAATAAATTATAAATTATATATATATAATTTATAGAATATTTTTTATAAAATGATTTTAATTAATCTCAAGTAGTTTGATATATATATAATTTATGGTAAAATTTTATATAATTTCATGTTGGTCCAATATAGTTAAGGTTTTATGTTCAAACCCTCCAAGCATATGGTTTTAACTTTTTTTTTCTAGTAAAACGATATTGTTTTGGTCTAAATTAGACTTCATAATAATCACATTAAAACAAATAACGTTTTATTTAACGAAAACGTTAAGACGATGAAGTAATGTTTTTGAATAAAAAATTTCACTCAGTGTTAAATTTAAAGAGATTTTTTTTAAATCAACGATTATAATTTAATAACATCTTATATAATTTAGATCATATATATAATTCTCTTGATAAACACGAATAAAAAAAATATATTACGATGATACGTTAGGTTTGTGATAAGACTGAGTTAGGCTTTAAGATTATTCACTCACATGGGAGTGCTAAGTATGAACCGATTCTATTTCCAACATTGATGTGATTTTCATATTACCATAAAAATAAATACAAAACACAAAAAGATTTTTGATTGTTTTAGAAAAGAATCAATCCATTCATATAATCTTAATATTTTTTAGCAAGATGTAATGTTAGACATATTCGGTAAATAACGGTTTAAATTAAAATTATATATTTAATCAATTAAATTCTTTAATTTAGATGTTTAGACAAAAACATATTATTATCGGATTGAGTTAAAATTTATAATTTTGAAAAAAAATGCTAATATGAGATTTCTAAACTACCTAAATTTTACTTTTTCTAATTTAATTATTCGCCCTCACATATTTACATTGTGATATTTTTAAATTATATTTTTTTATTCTCACACATTTATATTTATATCTAATGATAATTAAATTAAATTAAAAATTTATATTATTATTATTAATTAATTAATTAATTAATTAATTAATAGATCATTAAAATACACTTAGTAATATTATATTTAAAAAATTATTTTTCATAATCTAATTAATATTAATAAATATAAAATATCAAAGACTAATAAACTATTCAAATAAATATTTAATATAATTATCTTCTTATATGTTATTTCACATATTTAAATAATTAAACAACTATCTATTATAAGTTAATTTCACCAAACACATTTATACAATAAACCAATATAATCTACTAGTCAAAAGAATTAATATCATTAATCATATCTAATATAATCAACTATCAACCCCTTGCCGCGGTTCTCTTTCCCAAATTTTATCTTTTTTAGTTTTTCGTTTTGATCGGTGGTCGACAATTAATTTTAGTGTTGGTTGCCGACCACCGGATCTATTTCTTTTTCTTGTTTTATTTTAATAAGAATCTCTTTTTTCTGTCTTTGTGACACGCTTTTCTCTGTCCTTGTGACATGTTTTTATTTTTGTTTTGGGGTTTGATTCGTTTGTATTTATGGCATATTGCAGCATACCTTAGCGATCGATTGTTGTTCGCACAGAGATTCAATCGATGCTAGTTTTCTGATTTATTGTTTTGTCGGTGGTCACTTAGAAAGACTTATACCCACTCGGTTGATGGTTGTTTGCCGATAAAACCAGTCTTGGGCAGCGTTACTTTTTGCACGATAGTTTGAATCCCTACAACTCCTTCTTCCTTCACTATACGTCTTGTGTGGACAGAGACAAGAAGATTCAGGAAGCTACTGAATTTTATTGGTATGCTTATTTTCATAGGAATTTTATTTTTCTTTGTTTTTGGGTTGTAATACTTTTTGGATTTTTTAATCCAATTATTTTGCTTCTTAATTATGTTGTAATTATAATTTTCTATGGATTTAATAAAAATTCAGTAACATTTGTAAAAAAAATATCAGCTAATTGCCAAACATGACCTTAATATTTTAGTATTTGGTTTAACGCGCATATATATATATATATTAGGTTCCGCTTATATTGTATAAAATTTAATTATATTTATATATTCTTTATATTATTAAACGACGATAATAAAAATTTAAGATTATTTTTTTATTTTTTTATGTGATAATTTTTATATTTTCTACTATTAGTCTCATTTATCCATTTATCTTCATCCAACGTTCTAAAAAGGTGTAAAAAAATTTTACATAGTGTAAGTGGATCTTATCTCATATATATATATATATATATATATATAATTAGGATGTAATTAGGAATAACAATTTAATCTGAATCCAATTCGAATTCAATCTGATCCAAAGAAAAAATTCAGTCCAAATCCGATTAGAAAAAGTTTGAATCCAAAAAATATTTGAATCCTAATAGGAGGTTAATTGGATATTAATATTGTCAGGATCCAATCCTAATTCAATCCAAGTTCATTTCTGTCGAATCCTATCCGAGTTTGATCCATATCCAAGTTCAAATTAAAATATTTTTAACTACTCAAAATAAAATATCATGTATAAATTCAAATCTAAAAAAAATATTTGAGTCTAGTTATAACAGATTTTAACTTGAATTTTATATAATCTAATCAAAGTCCGATCCATTGTCATCCCTAAATATAATGCTTAATAATATAGGTTACATTTTTAAAGAGAGAATTTATATTTGAATCTCATAATTTATAATTATTAAAATAGATATTTACAAACCTTAAACTCAATGATAAAACAAATGTGAAAAATAATGTGATACTCGCAAGGTAAAACTCAATTATTTTTAAGTTTTTTGAATCGTCAGATAAAGAAAAATAAATGATTAAAATTATTTAGTAATGTTTTTTCACGTGATAATCTTCTCATTTCCTATTCTTGATCTCAAATCATCTACTTACTTTCGTTCAATAGTCTAAAATATGTAAAATTTTAAAATTTTACATGATGTAAAAAGATCATATATCTATATATAACACCTAATATCAAATTCGTCCATAGACATAAACATCAGGGGTCCAATTGTTTTTTAATATTTTTTATTAAATGTCTAATTCTTTCTAATACTTAATAATATAAATCTATTTTTTTTTTATATTTAGTATGGTATAACCAATGCCATGTCTCATTAGAAAAACCTCCTTAATCTTGAATGAAAAAAAAAAAAGTACATGTGAAAGTGGTACAAATCATACAAGTAAACCATTTATATCAAAAAAATACAAATCAGAAAAAAAACTATCCTACACCATCAATATGCTTCAAATCATCAAATAAAAAAGTTTGAGATACTTTTATGACATATTTATTATTAGGACATTTTTTTTAAAAGACAATGTTTATTGTGCTCACCCTAAAACTTTTAAAATTTACATATTCACTTTCAATTTTTTAAAATTTTATGAATTAATCTTTAATTTTTTTTAATATTTATGCGTTATGCCTAACTTAAAATTTTTATGTGTGTACACCTTCAAATATAATTTTTGATTCACAACTGCTTGTTATCAAGGGTCCAAATTTTTTAATACCTCTTAGTAAGTGCTATTTTTTCAATACTTATTATTAGAGACTTAATTTTAAAAAATAAATTTTTAATACTTGTTATTTTGATCTAAGTATTTTTATACTTATGACTACTTCTATAATTCAATATTGGCACTACTTCTATAATGTCTTACAGGTGACAAAACTTAGTAAAGTGCTTTCTCTAGTAAATGACAAGTTTAGTTTCCGCATGCATAAGTTTTATGCAACGTCAAATCGTGTTGAGTCAGACAAAAGTGGATACCATAACCAGTGTCTTTGTATATCTATAGAGAGACTATGATTGGACTACGAAGCATATGTTCATTGCTTACTAGTTAATCAATTTAATTAGAAAAAAATACTCCCTCAGTCTCATATATAATGTCTTTTATTGACTTTTTTAGGTCAAACTTTTTAATTTAACTCATAATTATTTAAAATTTATTATTGATAAAAATATAAAAAAATATATTTTAAAAACCTCTACTTGAGTAGATTTTAAATATATATTTTATAAAATTTAATTATTTAAAATATTTAATATAATTATAGTCAAAATTTAAAAAAGTTGATTTCAAAAAGTCAATAAAAGATATGTGAGACGAAGGTAGTAACTATTTATTTAGAGATGTTGTAATATTTTTAATAGTTAAAAAGTATATTATTTATATATATATATTTATTTATTTTTTGTAAAATATATATTTTGTAATTTGTAGATAATCATAATTAGTGTCTTTTCTTAACAAATGGTTTTTAATGTTGTTTTCGTTACAGTCCTTCCACATGTATTCTTTTTCTTTCAGGAGTTTTTTTTAACGAGGCATGTGATTAACATTTTTTTCTCTTCAATCGAAAAAAAGAGAAGATATTGAAATTACAATAAAGATCTATAATCATAAATATAAATTAAACTCATAATTTTGATATTTTTTAGTAACCAATGATTAGGGGTATTCAAATTTTCGGTTAACCGAATTAACCGACCGAACCAAAAAAAATTCGGTTAATCGGTCGATTAATTTTATATTCATTCGGTTAACGGTTAATTTTTTTTAAATTTTAGTTACCAATTAATTTAGCTCGAAATAAATTAATTAACCGAATTAACCAAATTTATTATATAATTAATATATTATATATTTCTTATTTACTACTTAACCTTAGCGCAATAAAATCTATCACAACCTCAAACCCATTAAAAAACTATTTTTTAACCCAACAAATTATATCCAATTTACTTAAATGATTTTTAGTCTTTAAAAATTAAAATTATCTAATAAAAAAAATAAAACCCTAAACGTCAGTTACTTTTTATTTTTAACTCTTCATTTTCGACTCTTCAATACTTCTCTATTCTTAACCCTATCCCTTATAATATTGAATTTATCATCAACCGAAAACCTTTTATGTTATATTTTCTTAGTTCTTATAGTTTTAAGGCTTATTCTTCACCAAATCGTGAAACATCTTTACTTGTTCTGTAAAAAAGGTAATTTTTATACTCGTTTAGGCTTCGTAATTTATGATTGATTTTTTTTTTTAATTTTTAACATCTTAACTTAAATTCTTTATTGTTTTATTATCTTTATTCTCCGATTAAGTTTTAATTATTATTTTATTTTTATTTTAAATATATTTTTATTATTTTCATATAAATTTTAGAATAAATAGTGAGATTATTAAAGTATTCAAGTTAGAGAATATGTTTTGCATTGTTTATATAATTTTATTTGATAGATGTTCAATATAGAAACATCTGTCAAGGATAGTATTTCGCCCTCTTTGACTGATTCTGAAAATTCAATTGATATTACTAGAGCATTAAGTCAAAACAACAATATAAGATCATTGTTAAACGAAAACCTATCACTCCAAGGTCAGAAGTGTGGTATCATTTTACTAAATTTATTAATTGTGATTATCAAAGTAAGGATAGATACAATTACTGTGATAGAGAATTCTGTTGAGATGTAAAGAAAAATAGAACAAGATAATTAAAGTATCACATGAAGCAATGTAAAAAGAATCTCACTAATATTGTTAACAATAATGATCAAAGTCAGTTGATTTTATCTAGTAAGGGTCTTGAAGGAGAGATAGAACATATTATCTGTTGAGTTGATCGATCTTGATAGTCGGCCAAGAGGGGGGTGAATTGGCAATTAAAATTTTTGTCGGTGGAATTTCGGTAAAATTGAAAAATGAAGAAAAAAGAGATTTATAGTGGTTCAAGCTTCGGAACAAGCTCTACATCCACTACCTTAGCTCTCACTAAGGATTTTGAAACCAATTCACTAAGAATTCAACCTTTTTCTAGGTTCAAGGGATAACCTTTACAAACAAGCCAGTTTTCTACCCAAAATTGACTTGGACCTCACAAAGAAATACAAGAGATAAGAATGGGCTAAATGAATTATGTCAACAAAAATATATGCCCCAAATACAAACAAACTCTCCCCAAACTCAATTACAAAGAATCAAATATAAGTACAAGAGATGGGAGTCAAGATTTTCAATGAAAGTGCTTGGAAGTTGGATTTAATTGCTTGGATGTTGCTTGAGGTTCAAATAGTTGTTAATGCTATTTGAATTGCTTCATTTTATACCTCCTTATTGATTTCTACCCGTTGTGGTTGTTGGGACTTGAAATAAAGACGTTAGGACCTCATCATCCCACCATAAATGCACTTCTGTAGGCACAGGTATCGAAACACGAAGAACCTGTTTCGAAACAACCTATAAAAAGAAAGAGACGTTGTGCATTTAATAGGGGGTGTATCGAACCAAATATCGATGCCATTACTACAATGTAACGGTGGGTATCGAACCATGTTTCGAAATATATCAACCATCTTTTAAAGTTTTAACTACCACCAACGGTCAACTCATTAAATGCTAAAATAGTCGTTGGGAATTAAAGGGGGTATCGATACTGGTTTCGATACCATGAGTCATAATTTTAAATGATTTTAAAATAATTAAAATCCTCGAAGTGGTTCGATACATGGTTCGAAATAGGCATTGGCAGTAAGGTATTGGTATCGAACCATATTTCGATACCTGTTCTTAGTTTCAAGAACAATGCTTTAAAAATGCAGATTGGTATCGATACCGATTCAAAAGGTATCAATACTCTCGTATCAAAACACTTAGAAAATTTATTTCAAAATTATTGGTTTGACTTGAAATCAAAAGTTTGACTTAGGGACTTAAAAATTTATTACAAAATAGTTCTTATACATAATTGTTATATCAAAATCAATTTTGGTTTTACAATCTCCCCCTTTTTAATATAACAAAACCATTATAAATTTTTAAGTTTAAAATCACAATTTTAGGTTTCAGAACTTTGAAAAAAAACTTTTTAAAAGGACTTCCCCTTAATAGGTGCATAACTTTAAATTTTAAAGATGGTTCCTTAATTTAAAAACAAGATATTTCCCCCCTTTTTATTAGATCAAAATCAGTATAAGGCACAATTTATAACAAGCATAGCATTAAATAAAATAGAATCCATGGCATAAAATATCCAAATCCAGCATAATGCTTAAGAAAAACATAACTAGACCTAAAGAAAGCCATAGCAAAGCAAAGATAAAAAGGCTAAGATCACTCATCGCCCATATCCTCATCATCCTCACCATCCTCACCATCCTCATCATCTTCTTCCTCATTGTCATCTCCATCTTTATTGGAAGAGGTTTGCATATAACGAAGAGCTTCAATGGAGATCCTCATGGAAGTTCTTTCATTTTCCAAACCCGTCAATCTCGTATCCATGGCATCGAAATGAGAATTGAATTGAGTGGACAAGGAATCAAACCTTCCATCCAAGGTCTCGAAACGAGCATCCAAACTGTCAAATCTCGAAGTGAGAAAAGCCATAAGCTCGACATTTGGTGCAACTTGTTGGAGAGGCTCCGGATTAACAACGGGAGGAGGAGGAGGAGGAGCACCTCGAACCCATTCACCATTAGAGGCATACTAAAAATGGGAACGATTGAGAGAAGTCTTGCCAATGAGTTCTTTAACCAATTCCACCTTGTCGTAGGATCAATCAATTCCCAATGCATAAAGATAGAACTTAGCACACATACATAGGGAAAGGATTTGACAAGGGGAGTGACACGGTTGTTGATATACCACACAATGTCGGAGAAGACAATTTGGGCTAGATTTGGGCGTCAAGCTTCACGAAAGCACTTGAGCCAAAAACTGTCTACTTGACGGATCCGAGAGTACTTACCATTTGATGGACGAATCCACCAAGAGATAATGAGGTGCAAGAATCGATCATGGACGTCAAGAGAGATAACCGAACCGGTGAAATATCCAAGAGAGTCTTTATCATCAATACCCGCATCTTCAAGACCAAAGACATCGACAAAGGTACCGACATCGATTCGAAAAGTTTGGCCCATGAGATAAGATTCTATCGCAACCACTTTGCTCCTATCTTTCGAGAGAATGCACTTAGCATTAGCATAAAAAATAAGAACAAGGGTTGTATAGAACTTGTCGAAGTGGGTGAGAAAGGGCAAGAACTTCCAATCAACGATTTGGTCCTAGTAACGGAATGGAAACTTGTAGGAAGTCATGAAATCCAATCCACACACCGCTCCTTCTTAAGGGTGTAGTTGCGGAATGTGTTGAAATTGTCAATCCTATCGGGTCTATCCAAACTTTTTTCGAAAACCACAAGTAAATTCACTTGGGAAGGACGAGAAGATGATGCACTTCCGGCCTCGGTGCGAGAACGTTTCTTTGGTGCCATGATCTAGGATTAAAAAACAATTTTAGATTAGATATATAAAAACATGTATGCTCTATCAACCTAATTTAATCCTATTAATCTATAATTTAAGGTATTTGAGAATTTTGAAAATTGCTTGAAAAACCAGTAAAAACTAATACGACAAAATTAATTTATATTCGAATGAAAAAAAATTGATTTTGAAAAAATTTTGTAGGATTATGAAAACCCATACAATAAGCATCAATAAATTATTCAAACTCTAATTTTTAACATCCTAAAAATCAACGAAAATAAGGTTTTTCGAAAATTACCTTGATTATGGATTAGAAAGAATTTGTGGTTTTTGAAGCACCGTTTGTTGATATGATCTTGGCTTTGATGTGTGGAATAGAATCCCCAAAGAAAAAACGTTGAATTTATGGTGAAAATTGATGGATTTGAGAGGAATATATAGGGAAGGCCGGCTAGGGTTTGAGAGAGTTTGTTTGGGTAAGTTTTAATTTGATTAAAATTAGGTTTGGAGTGTTTTAATAGCAATCTGCCGCCGCGTGTATCGGAACAGGTATCGAAACAGACTATTTCGATGCTAGTACCGATACCCTGGTATTGAAACTAGTATCGATACCAATTCTTCCCAGAAGCTACCCAGATGAACACGATGAACATGTATTGAAATAGGTTCTAGCTGTATCGATACCACTTAGCGAGCTTTGCATTTTAGGCTTCTAAAGTACTAGAAATGAGTTTCTAAAGTCCCTAGAAGCATGCAAATGATGTTATGACATGATTATAGTGCATAAACAAGTTCATACTCCCCCTAGCAACATGCATAGAAGCAATAAGATGCAAAACAACATAGGCATGATTTCAATCAAGATTCAAGCAAATTTTGCATAAAAAATAAGACATAAGAGGTCAAGATAGCTAGTTAGACCTAACTCTCTCCTAAGTGTCCAAAAATACTCTTTGTCTAAAGGTTTAGTAAAGATGTCTGCTAATTGATTTAAGGTGTCAACAAACTCTAAAACAACATCATTTTTAGACACATGATCTCTAATGAAGTGATGTCTAATTTCTTTCTATGTGTTTGGTTCTAGAGTGTTGAATGGGGTTCTTAGTAAGACATATGACACTAGTATTATCACATTTTATAGGTATAGTTTCTACCTTAATGCCATAATCTAAGAGTTGTTGCTTCATCCAAAGGACTTGAGCACAATAATTCCCTAAGGATATGCACTCCACTTCGGTGGTAGATAAAGCTACACTATTTTGTTTCTTAGAGAACCAAGATATGAGCATACTACCTAGGAATTAACATGTTCCGAAATTACTTTTCCTATCTATCTTACAACCTCCATAATCCGCATCCGAATAAGCATGAAGATTAAAGGAAGAAGCTTTAGGATACCAAAGACCTAAACAAGGTATGCCTCTAAGGTACCTAAAGATTCTCTTAATGGCTACTAAGTGTGATTCTCTAAGACTAGCTTGAAACCTAGCACACAAGCAAACACTAAACATTATATCCGGTCTACTTGCGGTAAGGTAAAGCAAAGATCCTATCATTGATCTATATAATTTAGAATCAACACACTTACCTCCTTCATCCTTATCAAGCTTAGTTGATGAGCTCATAGGAGTGACTTGAGGTTTTACATTCTCCAAGCCAAACTTCTTGAGCATATCCTTGATGTATTTAGCTTGATTGATGAAGGTGTCATCCTTCCTTTGCTTGATTTGGAGTCCCAAAAAGAATGAGAGCTCTCCCATCATGCTCATCTCGAATTCACCTTGCATTAGTGTCGCATGTCAAAAGTGCGCGTTTAGTGCAAGTGGACACATCGAAAGTAATAAGTGATAAGCAATTTATCGGATTATCGTCTCCACACGGACTGGTAGACTTAATATGTCTTCTTCGTTTTCTTGTTCTATAGAAAATAAAAAACACAAGTAGTTTTGGGTGTGATGAAACTAAATTAAAATAACTAAGTAAAATAAATAGATTTGAATATCAGAGAGAGATGGGTCAGGATCCAGTTGCGTTGTATTGTGGATTTGATTGACTTGTCTCTGTCCAATGCAATTGTACATCACTGCCTCGGCAGCACTGCAGTTTACTGCCTTGGCAGCGACGATACTTGTCTGCCGCGGCAATCCCTTGCTCGTGGGTAGACCGTACCAAAATTCGACAAAGTGTCCTTGAATGACTCCGCTTATCCCTAAGTCAGAGTGTTGTTGATGACTAGTCCTTGATGATACCTCCCGGCGTGAACCAATTATACTCACCAACCAATCTCACACTTCTTTTAGCCGCTGAAACTCTTAACCTATCCCTAGGCCGAGTTAGTATTTCGCGATTGAAACACCGTACTTACCCCTTTCGTGAATCTAACTCTCTCGAGCTTAGATAAATGGATTACTCACAAACTTCTCTCTCGAGCTTGAATGCGAAAACAAGAAATAAGCAAACCTTGATAATTTTATTGCATTGAAACAAAGACAAAGTACAATCTCCTCTCACATATACTCAACAACCTTCACCTAAACCTTAAGAAAGTTTAGAACATAATGGAGAGAAAGAAAACAAGTTTAGAATTCAGCTCTCTCTCCCTAGGTATTCTATATGTAGTACATTGGATGGCTAGGTCCTTATATAGGCTAGACCTTGGGCAAACCTTTCCTAAGTAGAATACAACTTGGAGTAGGGAACAAGTCAAGTACATAATTAAAATATTTCCAAGTTTAATTCGGCTAAGGGGGCTTTCCCGCGTGGTCTTGTCTTGGGCTTTTCCTCATGCTAGCCAGCTTCGATCCTTGGGTTTTTAGTCCAGACACGTTCCTTGGATTTTTATCTTCCAATCGCCTCCAGTTTTGCTTCCTGGATCTCATCTGTTGCCTCGGCATCAGGTCCTGCCTCGGCCATGTTGCTGCCGCGGCACTGGTTCTCCTGCATAGATATAAAAATGCAGTAAAACGTGTCTTTTCTGTAAATATTATCTCTATAAGCATAACTTCTAAATATATCACATTAAGTACATGAATTGGTCTGAGTGGGTGTATATTTGGTGATTAATGTCCATAAAAGGTGTAAAAAGTGATAGTGAGTTGAGCACTTATCAATTAGCTTAGAAAATTCTTGACAATAACATTCATTAGTAGGTCTAAAAATAAATTTGAACTACTAAGATGTCATTTTTAAACCTTTTTATAAAAAGTGTAGTGTCCACCTTTCCTTTTTCAAAACCTTTTTCAATTAAAAAGTTTAAAAGTCTTTCATACCAAGCTCTAAGAGCTTGTTTCAAACCATATAAAGCTTTTGTTAATTTAAACACATGGTTTGGAAATTTTGGATCCTCAAAATCTGGTGGTTGTTCAACATACACTTCTTCATTTATAAAACCATTTAAAAAAGCACTTTTAACATCCATTTGAAAAAGCTTGAAATCATGATAACATGCAAATGCAAGTAACATCCTAATAGCTTCCATTCTAGCTACGGGTGCATAAGTTTCATCGAAATTTATTCCCTCTTCTTGAGTGTAACCTTGAGCAACTAATCTAGCATTATTTCTCACAATGTTACCACTCTCATCTAGTTTGTTTCTAAAGACTCATTTAGTTCCTATAGTGGATTTATTACTAGGCCTATCAACTAATGTCCATACATTACTTCTCTCAAATTGATTTAACTCTTCTTGCATAGCCAATATCCAAAAATCATCATCTAAAGCTTCGTTGATATTCTTAGGCTCTATGCATGAGATAAATGCAATATGATTCATTAATCTAAGAAAAGAACGAGTAGTTACCCCCTTGGATGGATCACCCAAGATTTCACCACTTTTGACATAGTTGAACTCTCATGGGTAGCTCACTTCCCTTTCTTCAAGTTTTACATCTCCTAAAGCTTCTATTGGAGGATCTTGTGTTTCCTCATGGGTTGGAACCCCATCCACCTTTGATGCTTTTCCATCATCAATGGTTTCAATGATTCCTACATCATCATCATCACAAGAATACTTCCTAGGAAGGAGGTTATCATCGAAAACCACATGTATAGACTCTTCTACAACTAAGGTTCTTTTGTTAAAAACACGATAAGCCTTTGAATGTTGAGAATAACCAAGAAAAATAGCTTTATCACTTTTTGCATCAAATTTACCTAAATTATCTTTTCCATTGTTTAAAACAAAACACTTGCACCCAAAAGGGTGAAAATAGCTAATGTTAGGCTTTTTGGATTTTAAAATACCATAAGGAGTCTTTTTCAAAATTGGCCTAATCATTACTCGATTAATAATGTAACAAGAAGTGTTTGTGGCTTCCGCCCAAAAATACATAGGTAAATTGTTTTCACAAAGCATGGTCTTAGCCATTTCTTCTAAAGTTTTATTTTTCCTCTCAACTACCCCATTTTGTTGAGGAGTGCGAGGAGCCAAAAAATTGTGGCTAATCCCATTTTCATTACAAAAATTCTCAAAACCTAAATTTTGAAATTCGGTTCCATGATCACTTCTAATATGAGAAATTTTTTGATCAAGATCATTTTGAGAAATATTTGAAAATGTGATGAATTTTTCTAAGGCTTCATCTTTAGTACTTAAAAATAGAACCCAAGTGTATCTAGAGTAGTCATATACAATAACAAAAGCATATGATTTTCCACCTAAACTAGTAGTTCTAATAGGCCCAAAAGGATCCATATGAATCAATTGTAAAACTCTACTAGTAGAAACATCATTAATGGATTTAAAAGAAACTCTCTTTTGTTTACTCTTAGCACATGCATCACAAATTTTATCTAAGGAAAACTTGAGCTTAGGTAAACCTCTAACTAGATTTTGGGAGACTATTTTCTCTAAAACACTTATGCTAGCATGTCCTAGTTTCCTATGCCATAACCAAGCATCATTTTCATCACTAGCAACTAAGCATGCATGAGATAGGTTAATGTCATCTAGATGCACCATATAAATATTTCCTATGCGATGACTTATGAGCATTGTTCTATTAGATTCTATGTCTATTATTTTGCAACCAATTTTATCAAAAGAAACATAGAACCCTTTATCACATAATTGACTAATGCTCAAAAAATTATGTTTTAGACCATTAACAAGTAAGAAATTTTCAATAAGAATAGAGGAGTGATTACCAATAGAGCCAATACCCTCAATTTGACCTTTGAAGTTGTCACCAAAAGTCACTACTCCACCCTTTTTGAGCTCTAACTCCTTAAATCGTCCCTTGTCTCCGGTCATATACCTTGAGCATCCACTATTAAGGTTTTGACTTGAAGTTTTGGCCTTGAAGAAATGCTCAACCTACAAACAAAGATTTAGTTTTTGACTTTTGGTACCCAAATCATTTTGGTTCCATGAGACTTAGTTCCCAAAAGCTTGGTTCCCTTAGGAATCCAAGATGCAATGGCATTAATATTATTAGAAACAATGAGTTCCTTAGGAATCCACACACTCCTAATTTTTCTATATCTAGCATGCCTTTAAAAACCTCTATGTTTGTGGTTTTGAAAACTCTTTTTCACATGGTTGGTTTTTGAAGAGCTTCCTTTTTCAAAAGTTGAACTACCAACCACTTTGATTTGTTCTTTAAGCTCATTCACCACTTAATGGTGATTCTCACTCAAGCTAGAAATAAGGTTGTTTAAATCCAAATTTTTATTTTCAAAAAACTTTAAATTATCATTTAAAACAACAACCTTTTCTTCAAAATCCAAAATCGTTTTTGTCAAAGAATCATTTTTCTTTTCTAAATCGGAAATGGTTTTCTTGCTTTTCAAAATTGATTCTTTGAACTTCAAAACCAACTCATCATAAACATTTTGCAATTCATCATAAGCATCATATAATTCATCATATGTAAGATCATTGCAAAAGGGTTCAAGGGTTACCTTGGGCTCATCAAGAGCCATGAGACATAAATTGGCTATTTCATTGTCCTCATCGGATGATGACTCCTCATCACTCCATGTGGCAACATGAGCCTTTTTCTTCTTATTCTTCTCAAAACCCTTCCTTTTGTATTATGGGCAATCTTTCCTAATGTGACCGGGCTTCTTGCACTCATAGCAAATGATTTGGTCTTTCTCATCTTCTTTGCCCTTTCCTTTGAAATCCTTCTTTCTTTGGAATCTCCTATTCCGATTAGCCCTCATGAGCCTAGTGAATCTTTTGGCCACCATAGCCAATTCTTCTAGATCTTCTTCTTCACTTGTATCCACCTCTTCTTGTAAGGATGAAGCCTTGAGAGTAATTCCTTGCTTTTTCTTTTCAACTTCTCTTTTCTCTAGCTTCACTTCTTCCTTCTTCTTTTCATCTTCTCTTCTTTTTTTCATGATCTCATGGGTGAGAAGAGATTCCACAAGAGGATCAAGTTTGAGAGTCTTGAGGTCCTCGGCTTCAATAATGGTCGTTCTCTTGCTATCTCAAGACTCGGGAAGAGAGTAGATGAGCTTCCTCACAAGCTTATTGTAACGACCCGGATTCGGATTTGAGTGTCGGTTTAACCCGATGGGTTTGGGCTTCGGTTTTGGGCCCGATTTTAGTGGTTTGGGCCTCGTGTATAGGTGAGTTGATAAGTGCTCAACACACTATCACTTTATACTCCTTTTATCGGCATTTATCACCAAATATTCACCCACTTGAACCAATGCATGTGCTTAATGTGATATATTTAGAAGTTATACTTAAATAGATAATATTTATAGAAAAAGGCAGGTTTTACTGCGTTTTCACGTCTGTGCAGGAAAACTATTGCCGCGGCAGAGACAAGGCCGAGGCAGGACCTGATGCCGAGGCAGTAGCAGGAAGACAGGAAGCAAAGTGATAGGCGATGGAAAGACAAAAATCCAAGGAACGTGTCTGGACTTGAAGCCCATGAATCGGAACTGGCTAGCACAAGGAAAAGCCCAAAGGAAGACCACGCGGGAAAGCCCCTTAGCCGAATTCAAACTTGGAAATATATTATTATTATGTACTTGACTTGTTCCCTACTCCAAGTTGTATTCTACTTAGGAAAGGTTTGCCCTAGGTCTAGCCTATATAAAGACATAGCCACCCAATGTATGATATATCGAAATACCTAGGGAGAGCCGACTTCTACTCTTGTTTCTTTCCTCTCCATCATGTTCTAAAACCTTCATAGGGTTTAGGTGAAGGTTGTGGAGTATTTGTGAGAGGAGATTGTACTTTGTATTTTATTCAATGCAATAAGAATTATCAAGGTTTGCTTATCCTTTGTTATTCCTTGTTCTTGCATTCAAGCCCGGGAGGGAAGTTTGTGAGTAATCCATTTATCTAAGCTTGGGAGAGTTAGATTCACGAAAGGGGTAAGTACGATATTTCAATCGCGAAATACTAACTCGGCCTAGGGATAGGTTAAGAGTTTCAGCGGCTAAAAGAAGTGTGAGATTGGTTGGTGAGTATAATTGGTTCACGCCGGGAGGTATCATCAAGGACTAGTCATCAACAGCACTCTGACTTAGGGATAAGCGGAGTCATTCAAGGACACTTTGCCGAACTTTGGTAAAGTCTGCCCACGAGCAAGGGATTGCCACGGCAGACAACGTTATCGCTGCCCAGGCAGTAATCTGCAGTGCTGTCCAGGCAGAGATATGCGATTGCATTGGATAAAGACAAGTCAATCAAGTCCACAATACAATACAACTGGATCCTGGCCCATCTTTCTCTCTAATATTTCGATTCTTTTATTTTTATTCAATTACCTTAGTTTAATAAATCACACTCATTCACTTGTGTTTTTATTTTTCTACAAAGCAAGAAGATAAAGAAGGCATATTGAGTATTCCAGTCCTTGAGGAGACGATAACTCGATAAATACTTATCACTTATTACTTGTGATGTGTCCACTTGCACTAAACGCGCACTTTTGGCACGCGACATGAGTCTTATGTTGTGATGGGCTTAGGGGTTTTAAATGGAGGGCAAATGAGTAATTATCTAATTAGGTTACAAAGAGGGTTTGAGTGTTTTATTTCTCTACAGAAAAAGTTGAAGGTGAGATCACATTGTCCCTCTTCCTCTTCCTCCATCTTTGCAAGAAAGAAAAACAAGAAAAGATTCAATCTTTGTGGCGGTAAGTCAAGAATCTCGTTTTGTGCTTGAAGGGTAAGTCGTAGAGGTGTTTGGGATCTACAAAATAAGGTAAGAATGCATAGGTTTGGTGAGGGTGAAAGTGAAAGTGGGGGTTATAGCTTGAGTTCGGGATTTGGGTTTTGGAAGCTCAAATCTGAGTCTTTTAGTGTTTTTAAGCTTTATAAATCATCCTCAAATCGTCCTTGATCTTTGTTTATCTTCCTCTTGTAGAGAAAAAGGTGGGTGAGCCCTTAAGGATCCTTGGGAAAGGGAAAGCTTGAAGAGAAGAGAAGAGGACGTTTTTGTTGTTGCCTGCAAGAGGTTGGTACTCCCAACTCATCTTTTCATCATTCATATCATGGTAGTATGCATGACATGTAGATTTTGTGTTTGAATGCTTGGTTTGAGCTTGATATGCTTTAATGGTGGAAATTTTGTTAGTGAGTTTAATGGCTGAACATTGGTGTTAAAACGTCTTAAACATCCCTAAGAACTAATAGGAACACTTTAGAATCGAATAGATTAATGTTGGGGAAGAATCCTTGAAATTTCTAAGTGCAGACCTGCATTTCGTGCAGGGGTATCGATACACGGGCTACCGATATCGATACCCATGAGTGAAAATAGGCTAAGTGACCAGGTGTATCGAATCATGATTCGATACTGGAACCTCCAGTGGCATAATGGCATCGATACCAGTATCGATGCTGGAGGGTCCTCTTTCGTTAACTTTGGAAATGGTCAAAGGGTATTGATACTAGTATCGATACCCATATTTCGATGCCTTCTTTGGGTGGGTATCGAAGTAGGGTGGTTCGATACCCCACATAAGGGTATCGATACCCTTGCGAGAACTTAACAAGATAAGCTTTGGTTGAGGTTCGATAAGGGTATTAAGAATCCTAATGAAACCTATATATGAGAAAATGAATTGATTAACCAAGATTGATGTTTATAACCCCGAAAGACTAAGGTATGATAAGTCTTAATATATCTTGTTGTGCTAAGATCCTAGGTGGATCGTTTGTGTGGTTTGAGTCCTTTTGTGATGGAAATCCGGATATCCAAAAGTGTTGCAACACCTTGAAGGCCATCCGATGTAACATGTCGGATGATGTTTTGAAGACTCTTATTCCGAGTGTTGGGCGGCCTCACTCGAAGATGACTCGAAGATGTTCGATGTAACATTCCGAGCATGGGGTTGGTTGGGCGGCCTCTACCCCTTTCCGAACGTTCGGCGGCCTCGTTCGAAGATGTCCGATGTAATATTCCGGGCATAGGATTTGAGGGCGGCCTTAATCCTGAGTGTAAGATCCCGATGCTGTATGGATGCGGGCCTCACTCTTGTGTGTTATTCTGTGATGTGACATGTATATGCTGTGTGCGATATTATAAATTGTTTATGCCATGTGGTAGGCAAGCATGCTAGATCATCATATCATCCACGATGTTTATATGTTATGCTTTACTGCTTATGATATGCATGATGTTGGCCTAGTTCGGCGTACCCACTGAGCTTTAGTAGCTCAGCGTTCGAAATGTGTTTTCGTGCATAGGTTAGGTGAAGCCGTTTCGTGGAGCACTATCGAGGTTTGGATTTCAGCATCGACCTATGTTAGAGTACATTTATAGATTAGCGGGCTAGTACTTAGTTGGACCCTATGTATTTTGTAATTCTGTTATTTATTTTGGTCGAATATTTTAAATGATTTGTAATATTTGGAACTCCGATTACTTTATATTATTTTGGGCTTACATTTTAACTTAAATTGATTTTATGAATAGTGTTTGGACTTGAATTGGATTTTATTTGTTGAGCTTTTGGAAGAAATTTTGGATTACAGGTTTTGGGCCGGAGGCCCAATGTGACATCCGGGTTGGGTATTACACTTATCTTCCGGTATGATCTCACCAAAGCCCTTGAGACCATTCACAATGACGGAAAACCGATCAAACATCTTGGTGACGTCTTCATCCGGCTCCTTCTTGAAGTTCTCATAACTAAGATTGAGAAGACCTATCTTTGTATCCTTGACATCATTTTTGCCCACATATGTTGTCTCCAAAGAGTCTCATACTTCTTTGGCACTTGTGCAAGATGACATCTTGGAGTAGATTTCGGGACCAAGAGCACAAAAGAGGATGTGTAAAGCTTTATCATTTGTAGACATCCTTCTACGCTCTTCATCGGTCATCTCGTTCCTCTTCTTTGGCACTTGTCTATCTCCTTCCATCTTCATTGGAATTGAAGGACCATTTTCAATTATATCCCAAAGGATATAAACATTGGAGTTGATGAAGAGCCTCATTCTATTCTTCCAATATGGGTAGTTGTCACCGTTGAAGAATGGAGGTTTGGTGATGGAGTGAGACTCGTTCCAACTACCGGAGGTGGAGGCCATTGTATTTGACTTGTAGATATGATCAACACTTGTTGGATCTTCTTTGGTGGAGGTGAATCCCTTCAAAGATCTAGCTCTGATACCAATTATTGAGTTGATCGATCTTGATAGTTGGCCAAGAGGGGTGAATTGGCAATTAAAATTTTTGTTAGTGAAATTTCGGTAAAATCGAAAAATGAAGAACAAAGAGATTTATAGTGGTTCAAGCTTCGGAACAAGCTCTACATCCACTATCTTAGCTCCCACTAAGGATTTTGAAACCAATTCACTAAGAATTCAACCTTTTTCTAGGTTCAAGGGATAACCTTTACAAACAAGCCAATTTTCTACCCAAAATTGACTTGGACCTCACAAAGAAATACAAGAGATAAGAATGTGCTAAATGAATTCTCTCAACAGAAATATATGCCCCAAATACAAACAAACTCTCCGCTAACTCAATTACAAAGAATTAAATATAAGTACAAGAGATGAGAGTCAAGATTTTCAATGAAAGTGCTTGGGAGTTGGATTTAATTGCTTAGATGTTGCTTGAGGTTCAAATAGTTGTTAATGCTACTTGAATTGCTTCATTTTATACCTCCTCATTGATTTCAAACCGTTTTGGTTGTTGGGACTTGAAATAAAGACGTTAGGACCTCATCTTCCCACCATAAATGAATTTCTGCAGGCACAGGTATCGAAACACGAAGAACCTATTTCGAAACAACCTATAAAAAAAAGAGACGTTGTGCATTTAATAGGGGGTGTATCGAACCAGGTATCAATGCCATTACTACACTGTAATGGTGGGTATTGAACCATGTTTCGAAACATCTCAACCATCTTTTAAAGTTTTAACTGCCACCAACGGTCATAATTTCATAATTTCATAATTTTAACTGCCACCAGGTATCGTTGGGAATTAAAGGGGTATCGATACTGGTATCGATACCATGAGTCATAATTTTAAATGATTTTAAAATAATTAAAATCCTCAAAGTGGTTCGAAACAGGCATTGGCAGTAAGGTATTAGTATCGAACCATATTTCGATACTTGTTCTTAGTTTCAAGAACAATGCTTTAAAAATGAAGATCGGTATCGATACCTGTTCAAAAGGTATCGATACTCTCGTATCAAAACACTTAGAAAATTTATTTCAACGTTTTTGGTTTGACTTGAAATCAAAAGTTTGACTTAGGGACTTAAAAATTTATTACAAAATAATCCTTATACATAATTGTTATATCAAAATCAATTTTGGTTTTACATTATCACTTAAAAATTTGATTAAGAAACAACAAAAAATACTTTAACTCAAATGATTGTGATTGGTGAATTGCCTTTTAAATTTGTTGAGAGTGAAGGTTTTAGAAAATTTATGTTTGTGACATGTCCTAGGTTCCAAATTCCTTCTCGACTCACTATAACTACGGATATTTATCAGTTTTACTCGAATGAAAGAGTTAAGCTAAAAAGTATTTGAAAAGTTCCTGCTCTAGAGTTAGTTTGACTATTGATACATGAATTTTTTTTTACAAAGAATCAACTATATGTGTCTAACTGTCCACTTCATTGATAATAATTAAAAATTTAATAAAAAAATTTATTAACTTTTGTTCAATTTTTAGTTAGAAAGGAGATGTTATCGGGATGATGATTGAATTTTTTGTTGTTGAGTTGAGGGATTGATAAAATATTCACTTTCATCGTTGATAATGCAAGTTCCAATGATGTTGCTATTAGTTATTTAAGAAAAAAATCCAGTCATCGAGGGGGTTGCATTGCAAATGATAAATACCTTCATATGAGATGCATGGTATATATTATGAATTTAATTATTGTTGAAGGCTTGAAAGAAATGAACAAATCTATTGCACGTGTTAGAGGAGCTGTGAGATATATGAGACAACCTTCAGCTAGATTGAAAAATTTATTAAGTGTGTTGAAGTGGAAAAAATAAACAACAAAAAGATGTTGTGTCTTGATGTTTGTACTAGGTGGAATTCAACATATTTAATGTTAGACACTGCTCAAAATTTTGAAAGAGCTTTTGAAATATTCGAGAAACAAGATATAAAATTTAGAGCTGAGTTTAAGTTTGGAGAGGATTGGTCAACTACAAAAGATTGGAGTAGTGTTAGAACTTTGAAAGAATTTTTGGAACACTTTTATGATGTTACTTTGAGAATTTCAGGATCTTCTTATGTTACTTCCAATACTTTTTTGATGAGCTTACTAAAATTGATATCTTATTACAAGATGCTCAGTCAAGAGTTGATATTGATTTTAGTGTTATGGCCAAGAAGATGAAAGATAAATATTAGGGTGACATTGATAAGATGAATATACATATATTTGTTGCTTGTGTTCTAGATCCTAGACATATATTGAATTATCTAAAATTTGTATTATCTAGAATTTGCATTTAGTGAAATGTATAATTCTGAAATATCTTCTGAAGTGATGCAAAAATTGAAGAATAGATTGTTTGAGTTGTATAATGAGTACAAGCCTCGAGTTTCTGGTGATTGTGGCCAATTAAGTGGTGAGAAAACTGTTTTTACAAATGATCCATAACAAAAAGTAAAAATAAGGATGAAAGATTTATATAAAAGGCATGTTATTAAAAATGATGGTGAATATCAAATATCTGAATTGGATAAATATTTAAGATAGGCTACTGAAAATTATGATGATGGGTTGATATTTTGTTATGGTGGAAAGTAGGGGCGTGTATTTCGGATTATCCGATCCGATCCAAAATTTTTGGATCTACATTTTAGCGATCCGTATCCGATCCAAAAAATTAGATATTCGATTTTTTGGATATCCGAAATTTCGGATCGAATTTTCAGATATCTGAATATCCGAATTTATAATTTAATTTAAGTATATTTTAATTTGACGGTCTTATTCATAAAAATTTTGGCTTTCGAATATAATAATCAATAAATTATTGAATATAATAATATTTTTATCCATGAAAAAATATTTTTTTCATATATAACAAGTAAAAATATCAAATATAACAATATTTATATGTATAAAAAAATTAAGTTTTCGGATATCGGATATCCGATCCGAATGTAAAATACCTATCCATATCCGATCCGAAATTTTCGGATATCCAATCCGAATTATCCGAAAAATAAAATTCGAATCGGATATCCAAAATTTTGGATCGGATCAGTCGGATCAGATTTTTTGCACACCCCTAGTGGAAAGTCAATAGTCCTAAATCTCCGGTTTTTTCAAAGATGGCCAAAGATATGTTAGTTATACCACTTTTTACTTTAACTTCATAATCTATATTTAGTAACAGGGATGTGTACTCGATCAATTTAGGAGTTCTTTAACTCCAAAAATGGTACAAGCCTTTGTGTTCACCCAAGATTATGTTCGAAATCCATCAACAGAAGAAGAAATTAAACAGATTGAAGAACAAATTCAAGAGCTTGACAAGATTGATAATAGTATGTTACTATATTTATTTATAAGTAAAATTATTTTTGTGTAGTGTATCACGTATTAAAATTAGCTTTTAATCGTTTAATTTTTTAGATTCATCTTGGAATGCTTTGGATCCTGCCCTCAATTTATAAGCTCATAAACTTAGTTATTGTGAGTGTGAGTTGAAAGAAGGTATGCATTTTAGTCCTTTAGTGTATATTATACTATATATGATCGACTTATTTATTTATTTATTTTTGATTTTATTGGAATATTATATATTTTTAAGGATTAATATAAATGAAGATTTTTTGTGAAGATTTACTTAAAGATGCAGATGAAGAACTTTGAAAAATGAAGACAATTTGATTTATGATTGCTCAGTTTGATTTGGATTATAATGCTTTTATTTGAATTATGTTATTTGTTAAATCAGTAATACTTGAACGTTATACTATGTTTTTATAAAATTAAAACAATATGTAAAATTTCGGTTAATTTAAAAACCTAGCGAATTAATCGAACTTTTTATGATTTAGTTTAAATTTTTAAAAAAATTTCGGTTCGGTTAATGGTTAATATAAAAAATTTTGGTTAATGAAATTATGGTTCTTCGGTTCGGTTGGTTAACCTAACCGACCGATTGAACACCCCTAATAATGACATAAGAAACTAGTTATTTTATATCATACAATAATCATACAATAAAAATTTTAAAAAGTTAATCAAAAGAGTTAAGAGATTGATACGAACAAATTTAACTATATTGCTAAACGAATCACAGAGAGATTAACATTATTGAAAAACCAACAACAACCACAGATCAAAGTCAAATCACAAATCAAAGTCAATTGTCTTGAGAAAACCATCTATAAACACCAAACGCTTTTCAAATCTAATTTGTAGATCCAAAGTAGGGAAGAACAACATAATAACCAAATAAACATTAAATTGATCAGCTGATGCGATGTCAAATTCAAACCTAAAAACAATAAAAATAAATGAAAATAATCAAATAACTATTGATAAAAATAAAAAATATGCCACAAAAAATACTATAAAATAAATAAAAAACGTAGCATAAAGATAAAACCATTCTTAATAAAAATAATATAATATAATATAATAAATAATATTTTGATCGATAATTAATTTTAAAATTAATATCGTTATTCGTGGTCAAATAAAATTAAAAAACAAAGTCATAGAGAAATTTTTATTAAAAGACAGTTGTTTTAGTTTTCTTAAAACCAAGGTTAAGGGGGCGATTCTAGGAAAAGACATTTAAAAGCTGGCTAAAAAAAGACTGATCGGTTTATCCGGTCATTTTTTGTACATAATTTGTTACGAAATTTGTAAACAATTTCTTATAAAAACTGTAAGAAAATGGTATATACATAAATTGTTACAAACGTAAGGATTTGTGTACATAAACAAATCCTTACAAATATTGTAAGAGAAACGATATATACATAAAATGTTACAACATAAGAATTTGTGTACATACACAATTTACTACGAGAAAACATAATATGATACAAATATTGTAAGGATTTGTGTATGTACACAAATCCCTAGAAAGTATGCACACAATCTTATGAAAACTATAAGGAAAAATGCATGTACAGAAATCCTTACAACTTCTCACCATAAACTAAAGGAGGTCATCCAAGGGTAAGGATTTGTGTACATACACAATTTACTACAAGAATACATAATATGAGACAAAAATGGTAAGGATTTGTGTATATATACAAATTCCTACAAAGTATACACAAATGCTTACGAAAACTGTAAGGAAAAATGCATGTACAGAAATCCTTAAACTTTCTCACCATGAGCTAAAGGAGGTCATCCAAGGGTAAGGATTTTTGTACAAACACAATTTACTACGACAATACATAATATGGCAAAAAATGGTAAGGATTTGTGTATGTATACAGATCCCTACAAAGTATACATACATGCTTACAGAAACTGTAAGGAAAAAGGTATGTACACAAATCCTTACAAGTTCTCACCATGAGCTAAAGAAAGTCATCCAAGGGTAAGGATTTGTGTACATACACAATTTACTACGAGAATACATAAATTGGTACAAGGAATGTAAGGATTTGTGTATGTACACAAATCCCTACAAGGTATACACAAATGCTTACGAAAACTGTAAGGAAAATGGTATGTACACAAATCCTTACACCTTCTCACCATGAGCTAAAGGACGCTATCCAAGGGTAAGGATTTGTTTACATACCTCTTTTCTTATAATTTTTGTAAGCATTTGTGTATACTTTGTAAGGAATTGTGTACATACACAAATATTTAAATTCCTTGTACCAATTTATGTATTCTAGTAGTAAATTGTATGTGTACTTACCCTTGGATGGCCTCCTTTAGCTTATGGTGAGAAGGTGTAAGGATTTTTGAACATACATTTTTCCTTACGGTTTTCGTAAGCATTTATGTATACTTTGTAGGGATTTGTGTACATACGAGATAATTATGATTCAAATATTTGAATACTTAATATTTAAAGTAAAATAATTGTATATTTAACATTCGAATCAAATTTATTAGATATTTTGATTCAAATATTAAAATATTTGAATATTTTGATTCGAATATTTCATATTCGTATATTATGATTAAATATTTTAATGTTTTAAATATTTGTTAATTTAACATTTGAATCAAATTTCTTATATATTTAAAATATTTGAATCAATATTCAAAAAAAATTCGAATCAAATTTATTATATATTTGATGTAAAATAATTTGATTCGAATCAAATTTAATGATTTAAATATTTGAATCAAATTCAAATATTTTAACTATTATTTAACATTCGTATATTAAAAATTCATATATTAAATATCTAATTTACGAATAAATATTCAAAGAAAAATATTCGAATAAAAAATATAGGAATAAAAATATTCCAATAAAAAATATACGAATAAAAATATTTTTATTCTAATATTTATTATATGAATATTTTTATTCATATACTTATTATTCGGATATTTATTATACAAATATTTTTATTCATATATTTTTATTGGAATATTTTTATTCGAACATTTATTATATGAATACTTTTATTCTAATTTTTATTATACGAATATTTTTATTCTTATATTTTTTATTCTTATATTTTTTATTCAAATATATTAAATATTCGTATATTAAATATATAATTTATGAATAAATATTCAAATAAAAATATTCGAATAAATAATATACGAATAAAAATATTTTTATTCTAATATTTATTATATGAATATTTTTATTCATATATTTATTATTCGAATATTTTTTATTTGTATTTTTTTATTGGAATATTTTTATTCAAATATTTATTATATGAATATTTTTATTCAAATTTTTATTATAAGAATATTTTTATTTGTATATTTTTATTCGAATATTTATGATTTTTATTTGAATATATTTATTCGTATATTTAATATCAATTATTTTTTATTTTTTATTAAAATTATATTCGAAGCCCTTAAACTATATTTATTCTATTCTATTTTCTCAAAAGCTATATTTTAAATACATTATGCTACAATTGCAATGTATGAATGAAGGTTTGGCTGAGTGGTTAACATGCATGCTTTCCATGTTTTTATCCAAGGTTCAAACACCCTTAAGGTTAAATCCTCTATTTTATTTCTTCCTTTCTTTCTCACCAACCAGGTGGTGAAACATGCCACTACCTGATTGGAGAGAAAAATAATTTACCCATTTTTTAATAGGGTGTAACCGGTTAACCTTTTTCCAACAGTTTTCTATTTTAATCCAACAATCAGAAATGATGGGCTAGCATCCAACGACCATCATCAATTGACTGTTTTTTAGGCGTGTTTTAACAGTCGGTTTTTAGTCTTACCCAAGGTTAAGGACATAAATCCTAGGATAATCATTAAATCTAATCGAATAATCTCATAATGAGTAAATTTCAACAAGTACTTCATAATATAAGATTAAAAAGGAATGACCTTATAACACAAACGTGGGGCTAATAAGGTTGTAAAACTAAAATTGATTTTGATATAACAATTATGTTAAAGGACTATTTTGTAATAAATTTTTAAGTCTCTTAGTCAAACTTTTGTTTTCAAGTCAAATCAAGAACTTTAAAGATATTTTTCTAAGTGTTTTTACACGAGAGTATTAATACCCCTAGAACAGGTATCGATACCGCCTCTTGTTTTTTAGAAAATGTTCTTGAGTTAAGAACAAGTATCGATACCAGCATCGATACCTTTTTCCACCGAAACGTTACTGCCAACATCTGTTTCGAACAAAGTATCAAACTAGGGCTTAATTTAAAAATATTTTAAAATTATAAAGGGTTGTTTTGATACCAGTATCGATACTGTCAGAAATCTCAACGGCTATTTCAGCTTTAAATGAGTCGACCGTTGGAGGTAGTTGAAGCTTTAAATGGTAGTTAGCATGTTTCGGAATAAGTGTCGATACCAACCTTCACAGATTGTAATTGGTATCGAACCATGGTTCGATACACCCCTATTAAATACACAACGACTCTTTCTTTTTGTGGCCTGTTTCGAAACAGGTACCCTGAGCATCAATACCAATGTCTGTAGAAGTGCATTTATGATGGGAAGATGAGGCCCTAACGTCTTTATTTCAATTCCCAACAACCAGAATGGTTAGAAATCAATGAGAAGGTATAAATTGAAGGTTCTGAAGCAGCCTTAACAACTATTGATCCTCAAGCAACATCAAAGCACATCAATCCAACTCCAAAACACCTTATTGCAAATCTTTTTGCTCTCAACTCTTGTAATTCATTTTTATTCTTTATAATTGAGTTTGGTGAGAGATATTCTATAATTGGGGCACACTTATCTTGTGAGAGATTTCTTTTTAGCCCACTTTAATCCTTTGTATTTCTTTGTGAGGATCAAGTCAAATTTTGGGTAGAAAATTGACTTGTTTGTAAAGGTTATCCCTTGAACCTAGAAAAAGGTAGAATTCTTAGTGAATTGGTTTCAAAATCCTTAGTGGGAGCTAAGGTAGTGGATGTAGATCTTGTTCCGAAGAAGCTTGAATCACTATAAATCTCTTGTTCTTAAATTTTCCAATTTTACCGAAAAATTTTAATTGCCAATTCACCCCCTCTTAGCCAATTCCACAAATCGATCAACTCAACAATTGGTATCAAAGCTAGATCTTTTAAGGGATTCATCTCCACCAAAGAAGATCCAAATATAGTTGATCATTTATTCAAGTTAAGTCAAATGGCCTCCACCTCCGAAACATGGAACGAGTCTCACTCCATCACCAAACCTCCATTCTTCAACAATGACAACTACCCGTATTGGAAGAATAGAGTGAGGCTCTTCATCAACTCCAACGATTATATCCTTTGGGATATAATTGAAGATGGTCCCTCAATTCCAATGAAGATGGAAGGAGATAGATAGGTGCCAAAGAGGAGAAACGAGATGACCGATGAAGAGCGAAGAAGGATGTCCACAAACGACAAAGCTCTTCACATTCTATTTTGTGCACTTGGTCCCGACATCTACTCCAAGATGTCATCGTGCACAACTGCCAAAGAAGTATGGGACTCCTTGGAGATAACTTACGAGGGCACAAATGATGTCAAGGAGACAAAGATAGGTCTTCTTAATCTCAACTACGAGAATTTCAAAATGGAGCCAGATGAAGACATCACCAAAATGTTTGATAGATTCTCGGTGATTGTCAATGGTCTCAAAGGGTTCAGTGAGATCATACCGGAAGAGAAGCTCGTACACAAGCTCATCTACTCTCTTCCCGAATCTCGGGATAGCAAGAGAACGACTATCATAGAAGCAAAAGACCTCAAGACTCTCAAGCTTGATGCTCTTATGGGATCTCTTCTCACCCATGAGATCATGAAGAAAGGAAGAGAAGGTGAAAAGAAAAAGGAAGAAGTGAAGCTAGAGAAAAGAGAAGTTGAAAAAAAAAAGTAAGGAATTGTTCTCAAGGCTTCATCATTCCAAGAAGAGGTGGATACAAGTGAAGAAGAAGACCTAGAAGAATTGGCTATGGTAGCCAAAAGATTCACTAGGCTCATGAGGGTAAACCGGAATAGGAGATTCCAAAGAAAGAAGTATTTTAAGTCAAAGGGCAAAGAAGATGAGAAAGATCAAATCATTTACTATGAATACAAGAAGCCCGATCACATTAGGACTGATTTCCCACAATTCAAAAGGAAGGGTTTTGAGAAGAAGAAGAAGAAGAAGAAGAAGAAGAAGAAGAAGCAAAAGGCTCATGTTGCCACATGGAGTGATGAGGAGTCATCATTCGATAAGGACAACGAAGTAGCCAACCTTTGTGTCATGGCTCTTGATGAGCCCAAGGTAACCCTTGAACCATCTTGTAATGATTTATCTTATGATGAATTATATGATGCATATGGTGAGTTACAAGATGTTTATGATGAGTTGGTTTTGAAATTCAAAGAATCGGTTTTGAAAAACAAGAAAATCATTTCCGATTTAAAAGAGAAAAACGATTCGTTGACAAAAACGATTTCGGATTTTGAAGAAAAGGTTGTTGTTTTAAATGATGATTTAAAATTCTTTCAAAAAGAAAATATGGATTTAAACAACCTTATTTCTAGCTTGAGTGAGAATCACCACAAAGTGGTGAATGAGCTTAAAGAACAAATCAAAGTTGTTGGTAATTTAACTTTTGAAAAATGAAGCTCTTCAAAACTCAACCATGAGAAAAAGAGTTTTCAAAACCACAAAACAAAGAAGTTTTCAAAGGCATACTAGATTTAGGAATATTAGGAGTGTATGGGTTCCTAAGGAACTCATTATTTCTAATGATGTTAATGCCATTGCATCTTGGACCCAAAATGATTTAGGTACCAAAAATCAAAAACTAAATCTTTGTTTGAAGGTTGAGCATTGCTTCAAGGCCAAAGCTTCAAGCCAAAACATGTGGTACCTTGATAATGGATGCTCAAGGCATATGACCGGAGACAAAGGACGATTTAAGGAGTTAGAGCTTAAAAGTGGTAGAGTAGTGACTTTTGGTGACAACTCCAAAGGCCATATTGAGGGTATTGGCTCTATTGGTAACCACTCCTCTATTCTTATTGAAAATGTCTTACTTGTTAATGGTCTTAAGCATAATTTGTTGAGCATTAGTCAATTGTGTGATAAAGGTTTTTATATCTCTTTTGATAAACATGGTTGTAAAATAATAGACATAGAATCCAATAGAACAATGCTCATAGGTCATCGCATAAGAAATATTTATAAGGTGCATCTAGATGACATTAACCTATCTCATGCACGCTTAGTTGCTAGTGATGAAAATGATGTTTGGTTATGGCATAGGAAACCAGGACATGCTAGCATAAGTGTTTTAGAGAAACTAGCCTTGCAAAATCTAGTTAGAGGTTTACATAAGCTCAAGTTCTCCTTAGATAAAATTTGTGATGCATGTGCTAAGGGTAAACAAAAGAGAGTTTCTTTTAAGTTCATTAATGATGTTTCTACTAGTAGAATTTTATAATTGATTTATATGGATCTTTTGGGCCTATTAGAACTACTAGTTTGGGTGGAAAATCATATGCTTTTGTTATTGTAGATGATTACTCTAGATACACTTGGGTTCTATTTTTGAGTACTAAAGATGAAGCCTTAGAAAAATTCATCACATTTTCAAATATTTCTCAAAATGATCTTGATCAAAGAATTTCTCATATTAGAAGGGATCATGGAACCGAATTTCAAAACTTAGGTTTTGAGAATTTTTGTAATGAAAATGGGATTAGCCACAATTTTCGGCTCCTCGCACTCCTCAACAAAATGGGGTAGTTGAGAGGAAAAATAGAACTTTAGAATAAATGGCTAGAACCATGCTTTGTGAAAACAATTTACCTAATTATTTTTGGGTGGAAGCCACAAACACTTCTTTTTACATTATAAATCGTGTAATGATTAGGCCAATTTTGAAGAAAACTCCTTATGAGATTTTAAAATCCAAAAAGCCTAAAATTAATTATTTTCACGCTTTTGGGTGCTAGTGTTTTGTTTTAAACAATGGAAAAGATAATTTAGGTAAATTTGATGCAAAAAGTGATAAAGCTATTTTTCTTGGATATTCTCAAAATTCAAAGGCTTATAGAGTTTTTAAAAAAAGAACCTTAGTTGTAGAAGAGTCTATACATGTGGTTTTCGATGATAACCACCTTCCTAGGAAGGATTCTTGTGATGATGATGATGATGTAGGAATCATTGAAACCATCGATGATGGACAAGCATCAAAGGTGGATGGGGTTCCAACCAATAAGGAAACACAAGATCCTCCAATAGAAGTTTAGGAGATGTAAAGCTTGAAGAAAGGGAAGTGAGCTACCCAAGGGAGTTCAACTATGTCAAAAGTGGTGAAATCTTGGGTGATCCATCCAAGGGGGTAACTACTCGTTCTTCTCTTAGATTAATGAATCATATTGTATTTATCTCATGCATAGAGCCTTAGAATATCAATGAAGCTTTAGATGATAATTTTTGGATATTGACTATGCAAGAAGAGTTAAATCAATTTGATAGAAGCAATGTTTGGACATTAGTTGATAAGCCTAGTAATAAATCCACTATAGGAACTAAATGGGTTTTTAGAAACAAACTAGATGAGAGTGGTAAAATTGTGAGAAATAAAACTAGATTTGTTGCTCAAGGTTACACTCAAGAAGAGGGAATAGATTTTGATGAAACTTATGCACCCGTAGCTAGAATGGAAGCCATTAGGATGTTACTTGCATTTGCATGTTATCATGGTTTCAAGCTTTTTCAAATGGATGTCAAAAGTGCTTTTTTAAATGGTTTTATAAATGAAGAAGTGTATGTTAAACAACCAACGGGATTTGAAGATCCAAAGTTTCCAAATCATGTTTTTAAACTTACTAAAGCTTTGTATGGTTTGAAACAAGCTCCTAGAGCTTGGTATGAAAGGCTTTCAAATTTATTAATTGAAAAAGGCTTTGAAAAAGGAAAGATGGACACTACACTTTTCATAAAAAAGGTTTAAAAATGACATCTTAGTAGTTTAAATTTATGTTGATGATATTATTTTTGGATCTACTAATGAATGTTATTGTCAAGAGTTTTCTAAGATAATGCAAGGTGAATTCGAGATGAGCATGATGGGGGAGCTCTCATTCTTTTTGGGACTCCAAATCAAGAAAAGAAAGGATGACACCTTCATCAATCAAGCTAAATACATCAAGGATATATGCTCAAGAAGTTTGGCTTGGAGAATGTGAAACCTCAAGCCACTCCTATGAGTTCATCAACTAAGCTTGACAAAGATGAAGGAAGTAAGTTTGTTGATTCTAAATTGTATAGATCAATGATAGGATCTTTGCTTTACCTTACCGCAAGTAGACCGGATGCAGATTATCCTAAAGACTCTACCTTTAATCTACATGCTTATTCAGATGCAGATTATGGAGGTTGTAAGATAAATAGGAAAAGTACTTCCGGAACATGCCAATTCCTAGGTAGTATGCTCATATCTTGATTCTCTAAGAAACAAAATAGTGTAGCTCTATTTACCACCGAAGCGGAGTACGTATCCTTAGGGAGTTGTTTTGCTCAAGTCCTTTGGATGAAGCAACAACTCTTAGATTATGGTATTAAGGTAGAAACTATACCTCTAAAATGTGATAATACTAGTGTCATATGTCTTACTAAGAACCCCATTCAACATTCTAAAACCAAACACATAGAAATTAGACATCACTTTATTAGAGATCATGTGTCTAAAAATGATGTTGTTCTAGAGTTTGTTGACACCTTAAATCAATTAGCGGACATCTTTACCAAACCTTTAGACAAAGAGCATTTTTGGACCCTTAGGAGAGAGTTAGGTCTAACTAGCCTATCTTGACCTCTTATGTGTTATTTTTATGCAAAATTTGCTTGAATCTTGATTGAAATCATGCCTATGTTGTTTTGCATCTTATTGCTTCTATGCATGTTGCTAGGGGGAGTATGCACTTGTTTATGCTTTTTAATCATGTCATAACATCATTTGCATACTTCTAGGGACTTTAGAGACTCATTTCTAATACTTTAGAAGCCTAAAATACAAAGCTCAGCTAAGTGGTATCGAAACAGGAAGAACCCGTTTCGATACATGTTCATCGTAACCATCTGGGAAGTTTCTGGGTAAACTTGGTATCGATCCCAGTATCGAAACCAAGGTATCGATGTCAGTATCGAACTGACTGTTTCGATACCGGTTTCAATACTTGTGGCGGCAGAATGCTTTAAAACACCCTAAACCTAATTCTAATCACATTAAAACTTACCCAAACTAAACTCTTCAAACCCTAGCCGTTTTCTTCTTATAAAATCCTCTCAAATCTTTCACTTTTCACCACAATTCGAACAATTTCTTTGAGGGTTTTTAATCTTCTCATCAAAGCCAAGACTATATCAACAAGCGGTGCTTCAATAACCACAAATTCATCCTAATCCATAATCAAGGTAATTTTCAAAAAAACTTATTTTTGTTGATTTTTAGAATGTTAAAAATTATATTTTGAATGATTTATTGATGATTATTGTATGGGTTTTCATAATCCTACAAAAAATTTTCAAAATCAATTTTTTTTTTCGAATATAAATTATTTTTACCGTATTGCTTTTTCACTATTTTTAAGTAATTTTTTCAAAATTCTCAAATACCTTGAATTATTGATTAATAGGATTGAATTAGGTTGATAAAGCATACTTGTTTTTCTTGTTCCTAATCTTAAATTGTTTTTAATCCTTAGAGCATGGCATCAAAGAAACGTCCAAGGACCGAGGCCGGTGGTTCGTCATCCTCTCGAGCTCCCAAATCCGCTATCCAAATTGTCATCGAACGAAGTTTGGACAATCACGAAAGGTTTGACAACTTCCAACTATATCGACAATATCCGCTTAAGAGGGAGCGTTGTGTTGATATAAGGTTTATCAACTCTCCCCGCTTCCAATTCTGATACTTCCGCCTCCTCAGAGATTGGAAATTCTTGGCCTTCCTCACCCACTCCGGCAAGTTCTATCCCACTCTTGTCCTCATATTTTATGCTATTGCCTCGTGTATTCTCTCTAAGGATAAGAGCAAAGTGATCGCTATCGAGTCCCATCTTATTGGAACAACTTTTAGGATCGATATCGGCACTTTTGAGGATACCTTTGGAATTTAGGATGAGGGACTTGATGATGAGGATTCACTTGGCACCTTCACCGGTTCAGTCATGTCCCTTGATGTCCATGACCTTTTTTTACACCTTATCATCTCTTGGTGGATTCGTCCATCAAATGGTAAGTTTTCTCGTATACGTCAAGTGGATAGCTTTTGTCTCAAGTGTTTCCATGAAGGTAGACGGCCGAACATTGCACAAATTGTCTTCTCCGATATCGTTTGGCACGTCAAGAACCGCTCCACTCTACTTGTCAAATCTTTTCCCTACGCATGTGTCCTTAGCACAATCTTTGAGCGTTTGGGGATCGATTGCACTTTTGACAAGGTGGAATCAGTCAAAGAACCCATCGGTGAGACATCTCTCAACCATTCGCACTTCATTTATTCAAATGGTGAATGGATTCGTGGTGCTCCTCCTCCTCCTCCCATTGATCCCGAGCCGCTTCAACAAGTTGCTCCAAACGTGGATTTGATGGCTTTTCTCACTTCACGTTTTGACCGTTTGGATGCTCGCTTCGAAAGCATGGATGAAAGGTTTGACTCTCTAACCACTCACATCAACACTCGTTTTGACTCCATGGATACGAGGTTGATGAGTTTGAAGAACCAAAATCTTTCAATGCGAGTATCTCTTGAGACTCTTAGACATCTTCACACCTCTTCCACTCAAGATGCAAATGATGACGAGGAAGATGAGGAAGGTGATGATATGAGCGATGAGTGATCTTAGCTTTTATCTTTAGCTTTGCTTTGGTTTTTTAGGACTAGCTATGTTTTTTCTTAAGTTGTTTGTTGTACTTTCATATTAGATTTTTATGCACCTATATTATTTCTCTTATGCTTTGAACTCTTATGTTGGATTTTGGATATGTTTGCTTAATGATATTTACTTATTTGATATAATGATTACTTTCATATTCTTTATGCCTTATATTGATTTTGATCTAACAAAAAGGGGGAGAAATATGTTAATTCCAAATTTTTAAAGTTATTCATCTATTAAGAGGGAGTCTTTCAAAGTTCTTCAAAATTATTTCAAACTTTTTGAAACCAAAATTTTAATTTTAAACTTAAAAAATTTTAATGGTTTTGTTATATCAAAGAGGGGGAGATTGTAAAACTAAAGTTGATTTTGATATAACAATTATGTTAAAGGACTATTTTGTAATAAATTTTTAAGTCCCTTAGTCAAACTTTTGTTTTCAAGTCAAATCAAGAACTTTAAAGATATTTTTCCAAGTGTTTTTACACGAGAGTATTGATACCCCTAGAACAGGTATAGATACAGCCTCTTGTTTTTCAGAAAATGTTCTTGAGTCAAGAACAAGTATCGATACCAGCATCGATACCTTTTTCCACCAAAACGTTACTGCCAAAATCTGTTTCGAACCAAGTATCAAACTAGGGCTTAATTTAAAAATATTTTAAAATTATAAAGGGTTGTTTCGATACCAGTATCGATACCGTCAGAAATCTCAACGGTTATTTTAGCTTTAAATGAGTCGACCGTTGGAGATAGTTGATGCTTTAAATGGTAGTTAGCATGTTTAGGAACAGGTGTCGATACCAACCTTCACAGATTGTAATTGGTATCGAACCATGGTTCGATACACCCCTATTAAATACACAACGACTCTTTCTCTTTGTGGCCTGTTTCGAAACAGGTACCCCGAGCATCAATACCAATGTCTGCAGAAGTGCATTTATGATGGGAAGATGAGGCCCTAACGTCTTTATTTCAATTCCCAACAACCAGAACGGTTAGAAATCAATGAGAAGGTACAAATTGAAGGCTCTGAAACAGCATTAGCAACTATTGATCCTCAAGCAACATCAAAGCACATCAATCCAACTCCAAAGCACCTTATTGTAAATCTTTTGCTCTCAACTCTTATAATTCATTTTTATTCTTTGTAATTGAGTTTGGTGAGAGATATTCTGTAATTGGGGCACACTTATCTTGTGAGAGATTTCTTTTTAGTCCACTTTAATCCTTGTATTTCTTTGTGAGGATCAAGTCAAATTTTGGGTAGAAAATTGACTTGTTTGTAAAGGTTATCCCTTGAACCTAGAAAAAGTTAGAATTCTTAGTGAATTGGTTTCAAAATCCTTAGTGGGAGTTAAGGTAGTGGATGTAGAGCTTGTTCCGAAGCTTGACCCACTATAAATCTCTTGTTCTTCAATTTTTTAATTTTACCATAAATCTTCCACCGAAAAATTTTAATTGTCAATTCATCCCTCTTGTCCAATTCCTAGATCAACTCAACAAAGGTTGTTAATGTGAACCAGCAGTATAACTTACAAATTTAAATGTAACGGTTATTGAAATGGAATTAAAGCAGATTTAATTTTTATGTAATTTATAATTAATCTTAGATTTTTTATACTTAAAGTTAGGAAAATAGTTTAAATATATTATATATGAATTATAAATTAATTTTATTTAATTGAAATTTTATTTATTCAAAATATTTAAAAATCATAAAATAAATTTATTTATCAAAATAAAATATAAATTTTCAAAATATAAGATTAATATGAAAAAACAATGAATTAATAAAAAAATATCGAAACAATCAAAACTTATATACCCTATTTCCTTCCAAACATATGGGGACAATTGCCCTTATTTTATGGGTTAATTATATTTTAGGCCATAATGATTTTAGAATCATCATAATTAAGCCCTTGTCCATTTCTTGTCATCCAAAAATTTTATGATTTATTATTTTTAAGTATAATATAATCTAAAATTAAAATATTAAATTTTATCCCCTCAATTTTTTTATTTAATTAGTTTTTAAGACTTTTTAATTTTAAAAATTATAAAATTAAACTTAAATAAAATTAATCAATTTATCTATTATAGTTTAATACTCACTTAAAATAAATAACTAAATATTACGACTCCAGTAAATAAATAAAGTTACTTATCAAAATAAAATACAAATTTTCAAAAACTAAATTTAATACGAAAAAACTGATAATCAAGATATCCGAGCTAAAAACCAGTGAATTAATAGAAAAAACTATAAAACGAACCAAATCATATACACCCTATTTGCTTCCAAACTATAAAGAATTATTGCCGTTACGAGTATTTTTTTTGTGTGTAATTGGTTGTAAATACATTGTATTTCATCTTAAGTTTTATACTAAATAAGATTTTTAATACCACTTGCTATAATTTCTTCTAAACTTTTTTAAACATATATTATTTTCACCCGAATAATCTAATAGGTGATTGACATTTATTTTATTTGGTACCCAAGATTAATAATGTCGGCTTTTTGAATAAATAAAATCTCTTTAAATTGATAAATTATTAATTTATTAATTAATATCTTTTTAAACCAATAAAATTATGTGGTTTCGATATTATTAATTTAAATGATTTTTATTTATTATCTTAGTATTAGTTTAATTACGTGGGCCCGGAAGGATTAAGTATTTCAAAGCCCAATAAAACATGGATAAGCCCAAGCGTCATAAAGGCAGCAATATTTCCATCTGACCGAAGCAAAGCCCTAGCTATCTAACCCTAATCCTCTGCTATTTCCTCTATATAATGCTCCCCTCTTTATGAACTTTCCCTCTCCGATGGCCGATGGCCGATGGCCGATGGCCGATGGCGGCCGATGCTAAGATAGCCTTCGTTTAATTTTCCTCGGTGGTTTTGCTTTTTCTTTTTCCGTTTTTCAAATATTCCACCGTCGTTTTTATACAGCTTCTGTGTGTTTAATTCAATTTTTGATTTGTTTATTTAGATCTAAGTCGAGAAAAAGGCCGATGATGATAAGAACCGGTTCAAGAGCTTCAACAACAAATCATGCGCACCGTGTAGAAGCACGGGTTGTTGTTTGCTTTGATGAATGTGCCAAAATGCTAATCTGAGCCTTCTTTTCTCCTTTGATTCTAAATATTTTCTTCTGGAATCACTTTTAAACTAGATTTCTACTCTTGATTTAAATTTCTTCTTTTCCCTAAAATTTTCAAATCAGATTTACTGTATATTTTTTTTGTTTGGTTTCACAATCTTATTTTGTTGATAGATTTGTTTTCTTTAATTTTAAACATTTAAAATAATTAATTTAATATTAAAGATTCAATATTAACAAAAAATATTCTCAAACATAAAAAATTAGTTCTATTTTTTTGAAAAAATAGAATTCATAAATTTAAAACAAGTGAAAAAATAGAGGTTCTTGAAAGAAAACAGAGATAATTAAATGTGACGGACATAAACAGAAAATTGACAGAGATCGAAAAAAAAAACAGATTAAGGTGAGAAAGAAGAGAATATTACAGAGAGAGATAAAAGAAAACGATATAACACAAAGCAAAACGATACTGTATAGAAGCTGTTATTAGACGATATTATTTTATTTAATTACAAATGAGCTCGTAACAATACATCCTCGTTCTGTTGCCTTCGAGTTTGATCCATGAAGCCCTTCATTGTCCATATTTTTTTGCAGTCCACGAATTCTTCCGAGTCCTCAAGCATAAGTAAATTATTCATTAATATCTAGTAGAGTTGAGAACGAATGCAACCATATCTAGGAGAATACTTAGCTAAACACTAAAAACATAGCCCCTTTTTATGTTTATCTTTAATTTCAACTTGAGATGGTGAATTATCAGAACCTTTAGACTTTTGATGGTTTACCAAACTTGAGGGGAACCTTGTTGGTTAGGGCTATTCACTGCACCAGCAGCCTTATTGGTTGACCATAAAACAATGTATGATTCGATAAGGTAAGAGCTGGTTCTGGACTTAGGGTTTAAACAAATTATTGGGGTGCCATATAATACCGTCTCTAAACGTCGAGCCTTATGAAATGCATCCAACAAATTACACGGTTTAAACAACTTCACACGTTGGCTAAGATCCTATTTTAGCTTACTAATAAAGATACTCATTCGATAGCTGAAATTGGTTTAAGATACATATAAAATCTTCATAATATTGTTCCACTGTTCCTTCTTGACTCAAGGATACCAATTCGGCCATCGGATCCTCAAAGCCTTCCGGTGCAAATTTATCTCGCATCAATTGTAAGTATTGATCCCAATGTAAGTGATCAATTTCCCCCACATTCCTAATGAGTAATTAATGCCATTGTAATGTTTTACCATCCAAATGCAACATAACCAAACGTATCTTCAAATTTTCCTGAACTAATTCGGTTTTAAAAAATTGCTCGATTTTATACCACCAATCAGGAAAATTAGTCCCATCAAATTTAGGACATTCAACTTATAAACTTGATTTCCCCATGTATTCTGAATTGCTCTAACATCTACTCTATTCAAATTGTTCATTGCTTCATCCCTAAATAAATTCATATTGGCAGTATCTATTCGATTCATATTATTCATTGTTCTATCTCTAAACACATTCATATTCGTTGCATACTCTGTATTAGAATGACTGAAATGAATTGGTTGTGGAAAGATACCTTGAACTGGTGGAAATACACTGTCTTGAATTTGTAATGTTGAGCTAGTTTGAACCGGATTATAAAAAGTATCTTGAACTGGTATGAGATTGTTGGATTGACCCTATTGTTCATGAACCAAATGAGGTAACCCAATTGTCTGACTAGAAATTGTCGGCCGAGAGCGTGTAATCGGATCTAACAATTTGAATGACCCAAAATGCATGGGTAACTCTGCTCTAGAACCATAGTTAGTCCCTACCCCGTTACTAGCTTCTGATCCAGCCTTTGGTAGTGGACCTAGAAATCCTTGAGTGATGCTACCAGATCTCGATCCTTGACCCATGGTAATTCTAGTAACTTGATTTGTTGGTTGCATCGGAGCTTTACCCTTAACTTGATCACGAGTTTCAGTAGATAATCTCATTGTATTGAAAACGTCATGTAAAGAAAGACTCGGTGATACTTCAACAGAGGACAACAATGGAGGAGGATCTGAAATTTTAGGGAGCATATCAGCGGTAACGATGGGGTGCCTGAGATAAGAAGCAATCAATGGAGTTGTTGAACTCGGAGAACCAACCATATTCCTATTTTCTCCAAAAAAAAATTAGAAGAGTGGATTCAAACCCTTGAAATTGAGATTGAAATTTATCTTCCATGATTGAGATTTTATTGTTAATGCTGGAGTCAAAATCAGAACTCAGTTTTTTCAAACGAGTTTCAATGGTGGATTCTAAAGATTGAACATGATTTTCTAAAGCTTGCGTCTTCTTGAAGGGAAGTGAAATCTGTGGTCGTTTGACTGTGAGTTTTGACCCCTTCACCCAAATCAGTTTTACCTATATCCGAGGATCGTAAGCTCTTGATACCCTTGTAACGGACACAAACAAAAAATTAACAGAGATTGCAAAAAAAACAGATTGAGGTGAGAAAGAAGAGAAGATTGCAGAAAGACTAAAAAAACTATATAACAATTTATCTCATTTCATTTCTCAAGTGTAGAAACCCTACAAACTTGGGATTTAAACCCACAAAACAAAACGACACTGTATAGAAGTTGTTACTAAACGACACTGTATAAAAGCTGTTATTAAACGACATTGTTTTATTTAATTAAAAATGAGTTCATAACATTAAACAGTATTTTTAAAAGAGTATTATGTTTATTTAAATTAATGTGAATATTAGTTTTCAATAAAATATAAAGTTTAATTTTAATATTTTTTATTTTCGTTTAAGACATGATTAATTTGTTACGTTTATGGCGAAAGTATTCTCACATAAAAGTAATTTTTAAAAAGTGTAACTGATATAATATGATTTTATTTTATGTGATTAATATATATATATATTGTAAATAATTTATGAGCGATTATTGTGTTGAAAAATTCGAAAGGGGTTTATTTAAGTTAATATTTGTTTGTTTTTTTAGTCGTGTTTTCAATTTTATCGTATCATATTGGTAAAATACTAATCGCTAATTAGGTTTGTGTATTTTTTTAAATCAAATTTTATTTTAAAAATTTTAAATATTTAATATTTTAGATTAATTAAAAGATAGTTTGAAAAAATTAAATAAAATGTTTTCTATAAAGGATGCTGTTAATGTTTTACTTTAGTTCGTTTTAAAATCAATTTATTAAAAATATTATTATATAATAATAGTTGGATATATTATTTTTATTTTTTAATTTAAAAATCAAAAAATCTTGAAAAATTTCAAAATAATAAAATAATTCTAAGAGTCAGTTTAATATTACATTTAGAAAATGAGGTGAAAAAATACTTTTAAAAACTTCTTTACGTACGTTCGGATTTTTAGATTTGGTGTAATATATATTTTTATTAATAGATATATATTTTTCTTATGTATTCTATAAAAATATAATAAATTTAAAATATTTTAATTAATGTATATAATTTTTAAATTAAAAATATTTTTAATTATATTTTTATAAAAATAATAAATTTATAAATTATAAATAAAACAATAGTAAATGAATGTTATATTTGTAATTTGACTCTCAAAAACATTTTGTAACCGTAAAAGTTAAAAATTTTAGTTTTAGCGTTTGGATTGAAAAATACTTTTCAAATACAATTTTCCGAAAAGCTACTCATTTAACATTGCTTTTAATCTCAAACCAACTTTTAGAGCCAAAAGTTAGTTTGAAAAGCAATGCTAAACACACCCTAAATCTATTAAATTCAAATCTTAAAATTGATGATATTACTGTCGTTAATAGCTCGAAATACCTCATCATTATCATTGTCATCGTCGTAAGTCATACCTATTTCTCATCATTTTTTATTGGTAATTAAAGAGAGATATGTCAATCAAATAATGAATACAAAAATTTTCAATCGATTAATATAACTCTTATCAATTAGAAGTTTTGTGTGATAAAAAATAAATAGACAAAGGACTTTGATAATGAAATAAAATTCAACAAGATTATCAAAAATAATAATTTTTGAAATTTTAAGAACTTTAGGGCTTAATTAAAGAGATATTTTTTTTTTTAGAAAATAACTTTCTTTAAACTTTATTTTGAAAAATAATCCCTTTTTTACACACGACTTAATTTGCATCTTGCACAATGTAAATTTCTATTTGACGTCTTGTAGAACGAGAAGTTCTTTAAATCTTTAAATTAAAGTAGGTCTATTTTAACCTAATTTTGTGTTCTACAAAATGCGAAGTACAAATTCGTATTGTGCATGATGCGAATTAGGTCAACATGTACAGAAAGAAAATTATTTTTCAAAATAAAGTTTGAAAAAAGTTATTTTTCGAATAAAAAATTAAAAAAGGAATATCTCTCTAATTAAGCAGATTTTTAGGGATGTAAGATTATTTGTAACATTTGGATGTTTTAGGATATTTTTTAATTAAAAAAATTAAAAAAATAAAATAAAAGACGAATGTTAAATTTTAATTTAATGATAATTTTTTAATAGTATTACTTTAAAATAGTAACAAAATAAAAACTTTAAACACTTATTTTATACAACAAATATTATACATTTATCTTAACCAAAAATATTTTAAACACTTCTTAGAAAAATAATATAGTTTAAGCATCTATTTTGTGGTTAAGCTTAAATTTATTTTAAAAACTAAAAATAATATAACAATAAATAAATGTTAAAATAATAAAAATAAAATTATATAATATATTGAAAATGATAATAATAATAATAATAGCTATAATAAAAGAAAATATATTATATAATAATAATAGTTATAATAATAAAAAATATTATTTTTGGTAAAAGATTCGTTCACTAAAATTATATGTGCGACGCTACGGTTAAAAGAGAATAAGGAGAAAATAATTAATTTAATATAAAAAAATATTATGTTTTTTAGTTGATGTAAAACTTAAATATTGTTCTTTACATTCGATTTTTTTTTCTGAATTCAAAAATCAAAATATAGATAATGTATCTGAAGTTTTAAATCAAGTGTTCAGATGAGATGTTTTAACACAATCCTATACTTTTTAAAAAATATTAGACGAATTTTATCCACCATGTCATTTATGATTCATCCAATGAGAACTTTTCTATCTCATTCTTTTTTTAAAATGAATTTCATCTCTTTCTTACATGATGAATAGTTATTTTGTATTTTGATGTTATACGATGAACATGATTCATCTAATAATTTCTCATACTTTTTATCATCTAAAAAAATTATTTGAAAAATAAAATATTATAATTTACATAATCACAAAATTAAAAAAAATAAAAATCTTAATATAAATAATTCCTTAAACTATTTTACTAAATTATTTGTTTCGCTTATTTTAAATATTCAATAAGACATGAACATGACAAATTTGCGTACTTATTTTGACAAAAGGAATAATTTAAATACTTCAAAAAATTATAATTGAAGTGTTTTCTTAACAAAAATAATTTAAATATTTAAAATGACCAAACCAAATAATTTATGTATTTTCAAAAAAAGTTTATGGGTAAAAAAAAATAAAAAGCTGATTTTTCATGAGAAAAAAAACATTGATTATTTTTTATTACATCGTGGCTTCTAATTTTGATCCAACTGACTAACCCTGGTTTTAGACAAATTTTGATGCTATTAACTGTCAGTTGGACATGTTTTTTTTCCTCTCACAAGAACATGTTCTGATAAACAATAAAGAAAGATTCACATTAAAAACAAAGGCAAAAGATTAAACAACAAACACTTATGCAGAAAGAATTTCTGATAAACAATTCAAGATTGTATGAAGAGGATTTATCCAACAATTCAAAGTAATCAGAAGTGACAGACCAACATTATGTCTCGATCTTAAAACAAACACCTAATAATATTTACAATAAATAACTAAAATTCCAAAACAGAAAATAGTTGCATATTACTTTGGCCAATACCTGCACTTCAAGATGGATTGAATTAAACCGACAGACGAACAAGCAAGCATATTACAAATAACTTATTATATATGTCTGCATACCTGTTAGCGAATCACTCGCAAGCGATCTTGGTGTCGAAGCTACTAAGGCATATGGCAAACGCCTGAAAAGCTGAGATTGGATACTGATAGTCCATAGTAAATACATCCTTCCCCACTTTCCCGAACTGGAGGATGACACTCTCGTGCTGCTGCTGCCCGACGGTTAAGTTCTCAGAAGATGCAACCAGCTGAAAGTTTTTGACGGAAGCAACTGTCACCGTGCCGTTGAAGTTAAGACACCAGCACTGGAGTTGTTCGTGCCATCTAGGTGCCTTATTCCTCAATACCAGCATTTTTTCTCTTTGGGTGGAGAAAGGTCCAGACTGGAAACTCTCGGCATGGGTCGATTTTGATCTAAAGAATGGTAGTGATGGAAAGGTGTCCAGATAACTGTGTAGGAATTCAGTCTGTGTGGGAGCACCACCGCTGGGCTCAATAGAAGAGCCTGGAATGGCATCCATGAGGCACTGCATTCTCCTCGGACCTCTATTTTCAGTGAGCATCAAATAAATAAGTAATTCAGAAAAGAGACAAAAGAACATATTTCAACATAAATCTACCTAGAACCCAAGACATTCAACTCATACGAGATATGGGCTACGGGATAGTTGCCAGCCGGGACTTGAGGAGAAACTTGTTTCACATTCGTTAGCCTGGTGGAGCAGCTTTTGGCAACTTTGGCTCCAGAATTTGGGGGTTGTGAATCATAAATTGTGAATTTGGTCCCCAAAAAGTTTGATCTATTAAAGCAAACCAAGAATAAGTTTAGGTTTCTAAAATGAGTAAATGATATCACCTCGAATCATAATCCACCTAACAATACCTCAATTTCCCAATGTAGGTACTGCTACCTTTTGACACATCATCACCATTTAATGAGATGATGTAATCCGTACAGGTAGGCCGACGGCACTTCCTTGCCATAAGAAGGAACTTTCCATCATCATTGGTAGCTGCGAAGAAAAATACACACATCGAAACAGCTTCAAATAAAACGATACCTAAAGAGAGACAGGGTGCTCGTTCAATCAACAATGGTAAGAAACTCACATTGATTCAGGCCAAGGTAGAGATAATATGTTTGGTTGCTACAATTCCGTTTTATGTAGCACTGAAGGAGAGAGTTCCTTGCACCAGGCTGCAAAAACAAAAACCCATGAACCTGTGTCGTAATTTTTCAGTTACGCATCCAAAGATAATTGATGAATAATGAAAACAGTTCTGAGAAAAACATAGAGCTCAGAGTCTATTCTAAATTAACTTAGACAGATACCATTAAAAAATTATACAACCAAAGAACTTGTAAGTTTGCAATTTGTGTCAAGAGAACTGACAGTTGAAAAACGCTGGACATTACGAAGGAGAATTTCACATTCTCGGTTTATCACTATGATTCAAATTCTTTAAGAAAACTTGTAATGTAGCAGGATGCTGATACAGTACCCAACGGATACTTTTGATTCCGTAAGTTCCTAAAGAGTTTCACAAGGCGGTCCAAGAATGCAAACTATGCGATAATGATATCAGATTAAAGTAAAAACCAGTGGCGAAATAACTGCACATCATTTTCATCGTTTATCAGCATCGTTCAACCATCACTTGTGAAAGTACCACACGTGGATCGATAGAACTAGGGACATGCAACTACATATAATAACAAAATGGAAGCAATCCAATCATATAAATAGAAAAATCTGCTTAAAAAGGAAAGGAACAAGTCCAGGCCGACATCTATTACCTGCTTCAATGAGATTGGGAATGTTAAGTTGCCAGAAATTTCAGGGGTTTTCACAATTTCCTTCATAATCTCTCTCCAATTCCTACACACACCGGCACAAGCAACCACGCTTTTTCTTGGAGGCCAAGTAACCTCCGACGCTTCTATTCTCATCAACACATCCCTCAGCAGCTCGGTGGGCATGTTTGCCCAGCAACTCTGCATGAATGCATCAATAGGAACTGAGCTATCCTGAACTACCCGGTGCAACCTTGATCTCGCACCATGACCAAACTTCACATCAAACCCTTTTCTCGATATACTCCCGAACTCCCCCTTCATGTCCTGGATAATGCTCTTATACGACATCGATCCCCCTTCACTCCTAACTCTAAGATCTCAAATAACTCAACAATGTACCTAAAACAACGCAATAAGCATAACCTAACCATCTAGTCTAATCAACCTACATTCCAAAAACTTTCATACATCATACACAAATAAGCTAATAATCAACACCAAACAACATGATATAGAACAGAGTGAGTACTAAAATTGAAAAGAATTCCACAACCCTAAAACATCATGCACCAAAAGCTCAGGAATTTATCAGCAATACAGGAAAACATTTACCCTTTCACATAATAAAATCTAGTAATTGAACAGAGTGAGTACTAAAAAGTGATGAATAAGCTTAAAAGAAACAAAATTCAAACAAACTCCCGCAGATCTCTCGCCTTATCACAACCAACCAAGAACCCTTAAAATTACCAAATTATATAAAAGAAAATTAAGACAATTTATCAAAATAAAAATAAAAATAAAGATCAACGCAAAAGTAAGAGAAAAACATCCCATGGGCCTAGATGGATCGAACTTTCGGGTCGTGGGGTCGACCCGGGTTTTGGGGGGTCCGATGAAATCTATAATGGTTCATTTGCTGCCTGCAGCTGCAGCCTGCAGGAGAGGAGATAGGGGGCGGATTTTGAGTGGTGCGTGAAGCTGGTGGGCATTTATTTTTGGTAAACTAACTTGTATGTCCTCTGAGTATATAATATTTTTTATTTCGTCCGTCGACCAATTTATCAAATGGTCATCTGATTTTCTTTTTAACCAAGGGTACAACTAACATCTGTACTAAAATTTATCAAAGAGTCATCTGATTTTTTTAAATAACAATTTGATTTATTAACGTTATTTAAAGTATATTTTTTGTTCAAAATAGATACATAATGTATCTTTTTAATTAATATTAAATGAAAACTTTTAAAAGTCTAAATTTTTTTTTATATGTTTAAGGTATATATTTTGAAAAAAAATACTTTAAACATTAATTTAACTAAAAAATATTTTAAAATATTTAAATAAAAATTTGTTATATTTTAAGTATTTATTTATAATATATGCCTAATAAATATGATCTACAATTTTTACATATAATTTTAATTTAGTTTTAATTCTAAAAAAATACGTTTAATCTTTGATGTTCTAGCGATTTAATCATTGATTCGACGATTGATTTCAATTTACCATCTTAATTTTCTTTTCCTATTGATTAATGGGTTCTTAATTTAATGAGAGATGGTTTTTTTTTTTTGGTAAATGGTGGGGAAATGAAGAAAAATGAGTTGGTTATATTAGTTTATTTCATATATTTTTTAATATTTAGAATTACTCTTATTATATTTTAGCGATTTAAATGAAAAATAATTTAATTGGATTGAATAAAATTATTATTTTTTTATCAACAAATAAGATTATTAAAACGTCAAATCTATTTCTCCTAATATTTTAACGTTATTGTATTTTTTTTAAAAATTTTAAATCGAAAACTTTACTTAAATTAAAATAGTTTTTTATAAGTTGAAACTATGAGTTAGGGGACGGAAGAACATAAGAAAAATTCTATGACAGGTGTTAAATACTTTTTAACATTAAATATTGTTAAATATTATTAAAGATTAAAAATCTTAAAAACTTAATATATAATTAATAAATATTTAAAATAAAATTTTAATTAAATTATTTTTTGTATGGAAAACTACATGGATGATCATCCAACTATCACTCTTTTCTTATGTTGGTCACCCAATTAATTTTTCATCAAAATCATCATTAAAGTTTTATTTTATTATCATTTTGATCACCGATTGTTAAATATTTAACGAAGACTATGACATGGTATGGTTTAATAATAATTTTAGTCCTTAAAACTATTACATTATATTAGATTAATCCTAATAGAAAATAACTCAAAATGATATTAGATACAATTTTACTAAAAAATAGATAGAATATTAAAATAAAAAAGTAAAAACGGGGTACCACATATGTAATTGTCCCTTATATTCATTCTACCTTTAGGAATCAGAATATGACTTTTGGAAGATTCTTTTATTATTCTTTACTTTACCCTCCTGACTGTTATGTCTTGTATTTTCAACCCAAAATCTGTATTATTTCACATTATGGTCCATCCATCACTCCAAATGTTACTTCCAAAGTTCAATTCACATCAGTCAAAGTAAATTGTTAAATAACGTTTATTAATATCAGTTGAAGTATTAGAAAACCCTCAATTAATTAATTTCTAATAAGACGGGATATCTACAGATGGTATGTAATATGTACAACCTTTGTGAGAATGCTCTTGAGACAAGAGAACATTTATTTTTTGAATGCAACTTTTCTAATGCTGTTTGGAAAAAAACTGTTGTTGCTTTATAACTTAGCGAGTCATACACTATCATGGGAGAAAGAGTTACAATAGGCGATCACCAATTTGCGAGGGAAGATTTTTATAGTGCAACTCCTAAACTTTACTTGGACTACTTTTATTTATATTGTTTGATAAGAAGGTAATATAAACATTTTTGAGGGAAGAGTTCATCTATTTATACTCTTGTGGAGAACATATAAGGCATTATTTAATATAGATATTCCGGTCGCTGTATAAATAAAACTGATATAAACATTTTCGAGGGAAGAGTTCATCTATTGATACTCTTGTGGAGAACATATAAGGCATTATTTAATATAGATATTCCGGTCGCTGTATAAATAAAACTGATAGAGTTAAAGTCCAGTTATGTTTAACTTAGGGGTTTCAATAGTTGTGTGTGCTCTTTTAGTTTGTATAAACATCATGTATTTTTTGTAGCATCTTGCTACTTCTAGATAAATAAAACAAACAATTTATAAAAAAAAAAAAAAAACTCAATTAATCTTTTCTTGATTAATCAAAATCACAGTTATGTTCAAGAAAGAATAAAAATGAAAATACATGTCATGATCTTGCTAGAAGTTTAATAGAAATTGAACCCCAGGGACGGGCCTGGATCCTAGTGGCTCCAATCCACTCTTTCTGGTAAAAGCCTTGTCTCCTTTTTCCTCTCTGTTTATTACAATCTCAGATTTTAGGGGAACTAACCTGAGATGTCGTTGTCTTGTAGTTTGAAAGGCATGTTCCTTTTTCAGGTTCTCTAGGTTTCATTATACAACATTTCTTGTGCCATGCTTTTGTTTGTTCCATTTCTTCGTTTGTTGAAACAATGGAATTTGGTTTATCTTAATATAATGATAGAGCTAGAAAACAAGACCAAGGCTATGCTGAAATTGATCGAGGAAGATGCAGATTCCTTTGCCAAACGTGCAGAAATGTATTACAAGAAATGTCCCGAGTTGATTAGCTTGGTTGAAGATTTCTACCGATCACAACGTCTACTCGCGGAGAGGTATGATCAAATCAAGTCGGACCATGAAACTTGACTCGTAACGACGTTGGGATCCCCATTTGCTTCCATGAAGTACCCCATGGATTTTAAGGATAGAGCCTACGATGGCAACTCTGAGAGTCTAGATTTCGATGATTATGCTGAATCAGAAGTCGATGACCCTGAATATCATTTTGAAAATGTCGGCTAAGTCGAGGATCCCGGACTGGAAGACAAATAGGTAGCCTGTATAGTAACTAAAGGAGGACATATTGATAACAAAGATACAAACCTACTTGCCCCAGAAGTAAGGCAAGAAGCACCAACGAAGGTGTCCGATGACAAAGTGATGAAGTTGAGGGAGGAAATAGAGAGACTGAAAGATGAGAACAAGGCTATGAAGGCTCGATTGATCGAGAAAGACGAAGAGAAGAAAGAGGTGATGAGACACTCAGTTTGGCTGTCCAAGTGCTCAAGGATGAGAATGCGGAGCTTAAGAGGAGGATTGCTAAAGCTTCACCCCCAAGGAAATGGAGTCCCCATGGTTTCAACAAATTGAAGGGAGGACTTTGGGGGATATTGTTCAATGGATCTCCAAAGTCCGGTCCTGGTGTCGTTGCTCTGTGGTTTTTGAGTTAGGTTACATTCAGGCAAATAGCATATACAAGTGTTCATGCTGCAAATCTAGTGACATAGAAATGGAGATTTCGACTCCGTTTTTATGACATTATTATCTATTCGAAGCTGCCAAAAACAGTGTCATACATTTCCACCTAACAATAACATCAAACTAACCATATATGCTACACAAATTCAGAGTGAAACTATTAGGAAGGAGAATTGGGGGTTGGAAGAACAGAAATTCACACACCAGACAGCTGCTGCTATAAACAAAGTACCAGCAAACCAAGAAACAATGTTGATGTTAGAGCACAAGGTGAAGCCGGATAAACTGAAGTGGGCACTGACGAATCAGCCGGAGAAGGTGCCGCACCATTAGGAGTAGGAAACAAAGGCTCGATATCCGGGGGTAAACTTGGAGACGAGGCTAGTGGTGCACTTGGCAAGAATGCTGGTGCAGCCGATATAGTCGAGTATCTTACATGTTTCGGAGACCATGAAGATGTTGATAAAGCTACCGAGGAGAAATAGACCATTAGAAACACCATCTTTCTCCATGGTGACCAAAGGGAAGCCATCAAAGTGATTTGTCGGTATTGATTCTCTGGTTACGATAACTCTAATAGAATGTGATGAGTTTGATGATGATAAAAAGTGTTACAAAGTTTTTGATCTGATGAGGAAAGTGATGGAGGAAACGAGTGGGATGTTGCTTTTGTAAGTCAAAAAGATGTTTTGATAAATTTTATGGTAAAATACGGGTCCGTTGGTTGGGTACTAGACAATGTGGATAAGTGAATTTGTTAAAAGGAGCACATGATGGTGTAGGGTTCCTTTTCTTATTCTTTTTCCTGTCATTGTTTTCTGCTATGTTGCACCCGTGACATTGTTGTTTGTAATATTTATGTTGTAGAAATAGTGAATTAAACTCGTAAACACGGATGGATTGAGGAGAGTTGGAAAGGACAATCGTCTCTTAAAAATTTAAAAATCTTCGACAAACGTCGGATTTGAATATATAAACATAAAATTGTTTTTGAAGTTTTTTCATAAGTTCATAGTATTATATGGATATATGTCAACCATGAATAAAACTAAAAAAAATAATAATTAACATTAATTGTGGAAATGTTAATAGAGTTGTTAACTTTAACGTTTGGTTCCAGTAATGTAAGAATATTTTGGGAAATATGATTATCATAATATAAGATTAATTAATAAATTATTTAAAGTGTTATATTATTGTTTGGCTCATATAACCAGAATGTAAAAAGTACGGTGTTTGGTTGAGATAAATGTAAAGTTAATTAAGAGTACATCTTATTAGATTATTCTTATAATAGATTTTTCTCGGTTATTACATGTTGAGTGTAATCGGTATTGATATTATTGTCACGAACGAAACTATATGGATGGGGAGAAACAATTATTCTCGTCTCTAAGATTTTTTTTCTTCTATTTTTATCATATATATATTAAATTAATTTATTGTTAAATTTACCTCACTTTCAAACATATATATTTTATTTTAACCTTAAATCTTAACTTCTTCTCTAATTATTGTTGTAACATACAAAAATAACTAAGAGAGTTCGTTATCGGGTACCCAGTTTCTTCGGGTACCTATTTTTCGACCCGTATCTCAATTAATTTAAATTGAGTACCTATTATTGGGTACCAGCAAAATCCAGATACCCGATTAATTGGGTAACAAGTACCCGATTCATTTTTTTAATTTTTTTAATTTTAAAATTTTAAAAAATTATATATTAAACACATAAATTTTAAAATTTTATAATACTTAACCAATCATAAAAATTAATGATTTAAAGTTAATTTTTAAAAAATTAATATATATATATATTAAAGTTTATTACTAATATGATATTAAAAATATTATTCTCGTTTTTTTTTCTTTTGGTATTAACAAATTAATAAAATATATTTAAAATTTTCAAACTTAAAAATATATAATACAAACATAGAACTAATTTATACATTTAAATTTAATTTTAGATATAAATATTAAGAAATCAAAAATAAAAATATAATTTAAAACTAAAAAGATATATATTAAAATTAATAAGTCGGGTACTTGATAATTAAAAATTAGTCCCAAGACCAACCCAATTATTCTCGATCAATTTTTTTCGGGAATTAATTGATATTATTTTTCGTATCACCAGATTAGGTCAGTGGATCAGATAATTTTAAACCCCTAAAAATAACGTGACTTCGAACATACTTAAATATATAATATTTTTTATTTTATGGGTGGCAAAGGTTATAAATAGATTAAATAATATTTAAAATATAAATATACATGTTAATGCAATAATATATATTATAAGCTTAAACGTTAAATAGCCACTTAAACTATATCCTTTTTTCTACTTAGGTGCTCAAATTATTTTTTGGGTCAAGTAAGTGTCTAACGTTTTATTTCGTAACCCATTTAAGGTTATATATTAATTCTTACCATTAAAAGACATATGTCAATCTCCTAAAAATTCCAAAATTATATTAAAATAAAATTAATAAAACAAAATAAAAATTAAAGCATATCTTGATTTTTTAAATATTTTTAAAATAGTTCCTAAAATTCATAAACCCCTAAGTTTGACCATTCTCCTTAACGTTGCCAAAATTGAAATGAAGCGTCCTTCCTACACCTATCAACCCACACATCGTTCGTCGTTTATCTTGTCGTTGTTCGTCGTGAATCATTCAAAGAAACCATTCGATAATTTCAAACTTCCGTATTATTTCTGTTGATTTCTGACAACGAAATGGTGAGAAAAATGGTCATAAAATTCTGGTGGTCGATGTGGTGGAAAAAATCGATGATGAAATTAGCCTAAATTGAGATTTAGTTTTTTCTTGAAAGATAGATTGTATTACTTACCCATAAATGACATCTTTGATTACAACCTCATTGTTTGATTACAACCTCACAAGAAAAAACATAAAGTTCATTACAAGTCAAACCCTTTGTTTTCTTCTCGGACAATATAGATAATTTTAAATTCTTTAGTTCAAGAGTGAAAAGTCCTCAATAAGATGAGATGTTGCAATTGATCCGTAAAATATATCCGCATTAAGCTTAGCCACTATGGCTATGGAATCGTCCTCTACAATAACCTTGTCCCATCCATTCCGAGCAGTGATATGAATCCCCATGACAAAAGCACATGCCTCAACATTATCAGCAATGTAGACCAAATAAAGTCTGTGTGCTTGAGCGTCCATCACTAGGTCATTCTCATTGCGGGCAACGACACCCATAGATGCATCCCTCGTGTTCGGTAGGAATGCTACATCCACTTTGACTTTAATCATATTCTTGAGTGGATATTTCCATCTAGTATCTCGATTATATGTGATCAAGTTTTCCGTGTTTTAATGGGTTATTAAGTATTCTAAAGTAATCAACTTTTTATAGTCTACGATTGCACAAACTAGAAGTAACTTGTTTTCATGAATCCATTTATTTCTCTAATTTCATAGGTTCTATAGGAGGACTACCAAAAACACGAATTGATCTTTATCAACTTTCTTGAGCGATTTCTCTAACCAATTTCTTTAATTTGAGAATTGTTCCATAAGGAGGACGAAAGATAAAGTTGCCAAATCAATAGCTTTCTTTGTGTTTGAGTAGTTCCGAAAAGCATTCAAGGAAGTTTCAGTCACTCGATTACATAGTCTGCATAAACCATCATTCAAATTTGTCATACCGAATTTATGACTGATGAAGAAGGCATCATGAAAAATGTCAATAAAAAAATTCTAATCTTTGGCAAGGTTGAAATTTTTTTCATAGCCTTTCAAATGACGAAGAGTTCCTAATCTCATTGTTTCGATTAAACAACCACGTGTAACCACTTTTAATGGTATAGTGTGATTTCGTTAAACAAGCACATTATCAATGATAGGAGCAATATGGCAATGGGTGATAGTATTAACATCCGCCTCATCAAAGACATGGTTAATTTTTACCATGTTCTAAGCATCCAGATCAGGAATCATAAATTCACCACAAGTAATAGGGGCAGAGTTCATTGTCAAGGTGGTTACCTATAATACTGATTGTCTTTGAGTTTTCCCATTTATCTTTAAAGATTCGAGCTTTTTTATTGATCCCGATCCACCAATAAAAACCATTTTTTATGGTCACTTTTGCTTTAAAAATGTCACTCCAAATAAAGAAACATTTCTCACCATGCTTTCCTTCGAACACATTTTCATTGGGAAAGTACTTTGCCGAGCTTACTTTGAAGCAGAGTGATTCTTTGTTTCAAGCAAGCCTCCACACTTATTTGGCTAACAAGGCTATATTGAACATTTTTAGAGCTCTAAAGCCGAGGCTTCTAGCGTCTTTTTATTGACACAATTTGTTTCAAGCTACATGTGACCACCCTTTGTCTCTGGGTTTATCAAACCACCAAAATTTTTTAACGTTCTTTTATTGACACAATTTTTTTCAAGCTACATGTGATCTAAGTTTTGTATGACAACAAGTTTTTTGTCCAAATATTTGAGCACTTTAGTTTTGTTCATCGCAACAATCAAAGGAAGACTAAAGTAGTGGCTAAGTTCAGTTTTTTCTCTTATCCCGAGTGCATCATTAATGGTGATCTTACTTTGTTCATTCATTTCATTACTGAAGTAGATGAAAGATTTATCCACATTCACTTTTTGTCCAAAAGAGCTCTCATAAATGGATAGCACTAGCTTCAATCATAATTCTTTTTCCTTTGAGTTTTTAAAGAACAATAAACAACCTTGACCCTTGTAAGCTTGCCCTAATGAATTTAATTTGCCCATGATATTGCTCTTTCAATAAAAATGTCGAGAGTTCATGTGTGAAAAGAGAAAAGATAGGGTGATAAAGGAACCCTTTGTCATAGTCCCCTTGAAGGTTTAAAAGCATCATAAACCACACAATTAAAGCTTAATACAATAAGAGACAAAAGTTACACAAGACATTATAGTATCGATCTATCTAGAGTTAAAACTCATTTTTTTCATAATATTCGCAAGAAAATACCATTCCACCATGTCATAAGCTTTCTTCATATCCAGTTTAATCAAATCTTTCTTGTAAAGGCTATTTTTAGAGTCTTTGAGATAGTGAAGCAATTCGTGAATCATAATCACATTATCAGAAATTAATCTTCCTAACACAAAGGTATTCTGGTTTTCATCAATACAACAAGACATGATTGGTTTTAACCGATTGACCAACACTCTTAAAATAAGTGATGGGCCTAAAGTGCATCAATACAAAGACATTCTGGTTTTCATCAATACAAAGACTGATGGGCTTGAAGTGCTTCATAAGTGATGATTTAAAAACTTTTAGAATAAGGATAATCACAGTTCTGTTAACTTGATTCATAATTTTTTTTTCATTAAGCAAATCAAAACAAAGTTGAGTGAAATCATTATTGAGAATATTCTAAATTTTTTTAAAAAGAGATGCAGGAAGGCCATCAATACTTGAGGTTCTTATATGTCGATTTGTTATTTTAATTAAAATGAACCGTTTTACTATTTTAGTTATTTGAAACGAAGTTATTTTGTGTTTAGGATTGAGGTTAAAATCCTAGATGTCTTTAGGTTTGTTTTTATCGATATTTTGGAATGTTTTAAGAATATCCTTCTATTGTCTCTACCCCTTTCTGACAATAAAACTACTATTTCTTTCTCATTTGACTCTTACTTCATCTTTTCTTTATAATATTTTTGTTTCAAGCCACAACAAAGGCATCAAATTTATTCTTTATTGTAAATAATTGAATGCGTTAAACTACTATCTCAACAAAAATTTGTCAAAATGCAATCCGATTTCAACGTGATGGCGACAAGGTTAAAGGAAAAAATCAATCAAACTCTTCTTGAGATGGATCAAAGGATTCAAGAGGAAATCAATGATGTTCAATCTGAGATTCATGAACTAAAAGCTTTGCTGAAAAAATTGTTGGATCAAACAATGTGCGATGGAAATTTTGCTACACCAAAAATTAATTTGGAGAAATAATTTATTCCTGCGAAGGTGTTTGATGAAATGCTAAAAAAATCATAAATTATAAAGAAATGGAAGCTATCAATGGGTTGAATAGGGTTGATGATTCCATTTAGGAGTTTATAGTGTCTGATAAATGCTCAACTCACTATCATTTTTTACACCTTTTATGGGCATTAATCACTAAATTTACACCCACTTGGACCAATGCATATACTTAATGTGATATATTTAGAAGTTATGCTTATAAAGATGATATTTACAGAAAAGGCAAGTTTTACTGCATTTTTACATCTGTGCAGGATAGACCATTGCCGCAGCAGCAACATGGCCGAGGCAGGATCTGATGCCGAGGCAGCAGCAAAAAGACAGGAAGCGATACTGTAGGCGATCGGAAGAGAAAAATCCAATGGACGTTTCTGGATATGCAACACATGTATCGGAGTTGGTTAGCACGAGGAAAAGCCCAAGACAAGGCTACGCGGGAAAGCTTCTTACTTGGAATAAACTTGGAAATATTTTATTTATGCACATGACTTGTTCCCTACTCCAAGTTGTATTCTACTTAGGAAAGGTTTTCCCTAGGCCAAGCCTATATAAGACCTAGCCGACTAAGGGAATAGGAGAGCCGATTCTTAGAGAGTTCACCCTAAGACTCATTGTTTTCTTTCTCTCAAATTATGTTCTAAGTTTTCTTAGGGTTTAGGTGAAGGTTGTCGAGTACTTGTGAGGGGAGATTGTACTTTGTTCTTTGTTTCAATGCAATAAAAGTATCAAGATTTGCTTATCCTTTGCCATTCTTTGTTCTTGCATTCAAGCTCGGGAGAGAAGTTTGTAAGTAATCTATTTATCTAGACTCGGTAAAGTTAGATTAACGAAAGGGATAAGTACGGTGTTTCAATCGCGAAATACTAACTCGGCCTAGGGATAGATTAAGAGTTTCAGCGGCTAAAAGAAGTGTGAGATTGGTTGGTGGGTATAAATGATTCACGTCGGGAGGTATCATCAAGGACTAGTCATCAACAGTACTTCGACTTAGGGATAAGCAGAGTCATCCAAGGACACTTTGTCGAACTTTGATAAAGTGCACCCAAGAGCAAGGGATTTCCGCGGCGGACAAGTATCGTTGCTGCCAAGACAGTAATCTACAGTACTGTCAAGGCAGTGATGTACAATTGCATTGGACAGAGACAAGTCAATCAAATCCACGATACAACACAACTGGATCCTGCCCTCTTTATTAATCAGATCTCATCTTTATTCTTAGTTTTCTTTATTTCAATTTATTTAGTTTCATCAAAACCAAATTTATCTGTGTCTTTATTTTATTTCTTTTTACAGAGCAAGAAGACGAAGGAGGCATATTAAGTAGACCAATCCCTGTGGAGACGATACACGATTATATTGATCACTTTATTACTTGCGACGTGTTCACTTGCACTAATTGCGCACTTTTGACACGCAACAAGTTTTTGGCGCCGTTGTCGGGGATTGACAACTAAATTTTGTTTTCTTTATTTTCTTGCTTTTTAGTTTTTAATTTTTATTTTACTTTGTTGTTTTTCTTGGTGTATGACCAGGGCCAATCCAACCAACCCTTTGTACGAGTTAGACCCAGAGATCGAACGTACACGGCAAAGGTTGAGGAGACAAATCCAAGGAGCTATGGCAGATCATCCGGCAGGACAAAACTTATCTACCAGCAATGGAGGTCTACTATCGCCACCAGGGCCGCGGTAGCTTACTGTTAGAGATTTCCTAGAAGAGGACTTAAATGGGTTAAACCTAGGAGTTGTTACACCGGAAATAGAAGCAACCCACTTTGAGCCAAAACCTGTCATGTTCAATATGCTCAACACTATTGGAAAATTTGGTGGGTCTATGACTGAAGATGTCAGGCAGCACCTGAAGTCCTTCATGGAAATATGCAATTCCTTCAAAATCCAAGGAGTTCATGAAGATGTCTTGAGATTAAAATTATTCCCCTATTCATTGAGGGATAGGGCAAAAACCTAGTTAAATAAAATTCCAGCAGGATCAATAGGATCTTGGAGTGAATTATGCCGAGATTTCATTGCACGCTTTAATCCTACAAATTTATATGATCGAATCCGTAATGAAATCACTTCTTTTCGACAGGCAAATGATGAACCTATGTACGAGGCATGGGAGCGCTACAGGGAATTATTGCACAAGTGTCCGTTGCATGGATTTCCCCTATCGACACAAGTCACCATGTTCTATAATGCTACGAATGCCCCGACAAGGATGATGTTAGATGCCTCGGCAAACGGAACACTCCTTGACAAAGCACCTGAGGAAGCTATTGAAATATTGAATAAACTCGCAAAGAATGATTTTCAATTCCCTACATCTAGGCAAGGAGGAGTAAGACGCCAAGCCACAGTGAATGAGTTAGATACATCAAATTCAGTGGCAGCTCAATTGGCCTCTCTTACCAAGATGGTGCAAAATTTGCAACTACAACAAAATACCTGTGATGTTAAGGCTATTGATTCTTTTTGCGATTTATGTGGAGGTAACCACAATTCTTCTGACTGTATGAATCAAGAATCCAGCCTGTATGTTGGAAACTATAACCAAAACAATATGATGTCCAACACATACAACCCCTCATGGAAGAGGCATCCAAACTTATCATAGAGTAACCCTAACAATGCCTTAAATCCAACCACCCAACCCCCAAGATTCCAGCAAACAATGCAACATTTGCCGCCGCCGTAGGTCCAGCAGCCAATGCCGTAGTAGCAGATGTAGCAGCAGTCTGTAAGTTCCTTGGAAAATTCTATGAAAGCATTCATGATGAAAACTGAGTCATATATGGCAGAGAATAGCAACTTCATCAAAAGAACAGATGCGTTTATAAATAGGACTGAGATGAGGTTGCAAAACCAAGAGGCAACAATTAAGGCATTGGAAACTCAGGTTGGGCAGTTCGCTCAAAATATAAACACTAGACCACAAGGAGGAATACCTAGCAATACTGAAGTTGCTAAGGTAATAGGCCATAAACAGTGTAAAGTAATCACTACTAGGATTGGTCTACAGTTGAAGGAAAAGATAAGAATTCTAGCAGGCCAAGTTCCATCAACAGAACCAGCAAAAGAGGATTTAGATGCTGAACAAACTGATCCTGATAACACTGCCCCAGCAGAGAGCTCAACAGTTCCTAAACAATCTGCCGAGACAACATCAACCCTAGTGGTGCCAGGTATTAAGTTCTAAACTAAAGAAACCCTGGATGAGATGAGACCACCACCACCTTTCCCACAAAGGTTGAAAAAGCAAAAACAGGACCACCAATTCAAGAAATTTCTTGATATTTTAAAGCAAGTCCACATCAACTTACCATTCGTAGAGGCAATTGAACAAATGCCTAATTATGCTAAATTCTTAAAGGACATTGTGTCTAAGAGAAAAAGACTAGGTGAGTTCGAAACAGTGGCTGCTACTGAATGCTTTATCATACCTTGTGCGATAGGTAATAACTATGAAAGTAAGGCCCTATGCGACCTTGGAGCAAGCATCAACCTAATGCCCAAATCTGTTTTTCAAAAGCTTTGAATAGGAAGGGCAAAACCTACAACAATGATACTCCAACTTGCGGATCGATCATATGTGCAACCCGAAGACAAAATTGAGGACATACTGGTAAGAGTTGATAAATTTATTTTCCCACTGACTTTCTTGTCCTTGATTGTGAAGCAGATGATAATGCACCGATCATTCTTGGGAGACCTTTCCTTGCCACTGGACGAACATTAATTGACGTGGAAAAAGGAGAGTTGACAATGAGGGTCAATGACCAACAAGTCAAACTCAATGCCTTCCAATATTTGAAACGGCATGATGATGCAGAAGAGTGCAAAGTCCTTCACAGCACAGATACAGGCACAAAGACATTCTGTTTCCGCAGCCACTGCCTGGGTAGTATGCTCGGCAGGAAAATGGAAATACTTTATGGCAGAATATTCGACAGGAAAAGTAAGACAGATTTGGAGGAAACCAACATGACAACACACTATCCAGTTATAAAGGGCGCAATAAAGATCAGGAAAAACAAAGATGGATATAAAGCCAATAATCACCACTTGAAGAGTCACTTTTGCCGGCAAGAGAGAATCACCTTGGGAGATGCATTTGCATGCACTCCACCAGTAACATGATCTCTCACCTTTCTTTTTTTTATTATATTAGGTTTAGTTTAGTTTATATTTATAATTGTTGCTTTTGCTTTAATTATTTTTTTCTCGTTTGTGTTTAATTTCTATTTAGGATAATAAGCAAGAATAAAGGAGAAATAGTTCACAGTAGGAATTCTGCCGAGGCAGAAAACAGTGTCAGAGCCGCAATAGTTCCAACGGGCAGAACAGTGTAACGGCTAGTCTGCCGAGATTTCTTCCGCGATAGAAAAGGAAACGGTAGTAAAGACTAACGGCTACAAAACGACTAGTGGTTCAAACGGTCATAAGGCCGAGGCCTATATAAGCAACCTCTCCCTCTTGAACTATTCACTCTTGCATTCTTGTTTTCTTTAGAATACTTGATAATCTTGCTCTCACAATACTCTTTGCCTACTCACAACCCTTCTTGATATTTTCAGAATTTCTTCAAGAAAATCTCCAAGAACCTAACTCTCAAAATACTTACTCATGGCCACCTAAAAACGTTTTGCCCCAGCCAATGTTGAAGACCGCTTCAACAGGTCTTTCATTGCTCAGCAGTTATGGGAGGAGCAAGGGTTCCAACATTCCGACGAAGAAAATTACGGCATCGAGCACTATTTGTTCGAAAGGATCAAGTATCAAGAATGGTAAATCTTTTGCCTACAACCTTCCCAGGCAAATGCTACCATCGTGCGGGAATTCTATGCGCACGGGCCAAGCAAGGACTCCCTCTTTGTCCACTGCCGAGGCAGGCCTGTCCAGCTTGATGCCGAGACCATCAATCAATTCTACGGCCTCACACCTGACCATGATGTACATGCTGAATTTATGGACGATATCACTGCCGAGGATTATGAATTGATTAAAGACGACCTTTGCTACACGAATACTCCTTAAGAAACCGGTGCCCATAAAGGATCGGTAGCACGGCAAAGTCTGAAACCCGAGGCCAAGCTTTGGAACACCTTTGTCAAGAGATGCCTTATCCCAACCTCCCATAACAGTACGGTGGATCGGAGAAGATTGGTGCTCATCCATTCAATCATCAACAAAAGGAGCATCAACGTTGGAGAAATCATCTTACGAGAAATTTACGAATGCGGTAAGAAGGATAGAGGACCATTATATTTCCCTTGTTTAATTACTGGTATTTGCAATGCTGCAGGTGTCCCTACGGCCGAGACAGATGAATATACAGCCTATATGAGAGGGTGGACAAGAGAATTCTGCCACAAAATCATGCAGATCACACAGGCAGAACCCGTCCAGGCAACGCCCCAACAGTTCACTACTGATACTGTTGCCGAGGCCCAATACACGTCAGACATGCCAGACACTACCCACACCACTACTGCAGCAGACTCGTACCAGGAGATACTGCAAATGATGGCAGCGATGGATCTTAGGCAACAAAGATACATGGAGTATCAAAGAGACTTTAACGGTACACTTGCCCAAGTGATGCTCCATGCTTTTCCAGACCAAGGGGTGCAGTTTCCAGACTTTCCAAACAACATGTTTGTCACAGCTGCACCCTATACAGAAACTACACCAGCTCCAGGAGGACCACGACCATTCTTGCAAACTGGCCCTCAACAACAGTTTCATACTGCCGGCCCATCTAGTGCAGCAGACTCTGCCGCGGCATCATCTGCCAGCAGAAGACCATCAAAGAGGAGGGCAGTCTTCAGCAGTCCACCAAGATCCCCTATCATCATGGGAGTCTATCAGCAGAGATAGATGCCTATGTACACCAAAGCTCAACCGCTGCCGGACCTAGTACACACCATGCCGGGGTAGACGCAACCAATGAAGGTGGGACAGACATCATGATCACCGAGGAGATTGCCGACGAGGAAGAAGGAGAAGAAGTGGATGCTCCAATGCAACGGACACCACCAACAAGAGTCCAACCGCCCCGGCAAGCAAGAACTCAGCCATCGCCCTCACCAAGAACGAAGCAATCAGCAGCACGACTCCGAAGAAAGATTGTTACAAGCAGCTCTTCAGAATCCCTTTAAATTTTTTATATTCAATATTATTTGTTGTTTGTTTCTTTATATGCTGCTTCTTTCCTTTCATATTTTTGTTGCCCACTATTTTCTTCTAATATAAAGCATTGAGGATAATGCTTGGTTCGATTTTGGGGGTATAGAGCCACTGCCGAGGCCCTGCCAAGATAAGGGAGTATTTAAGTAAATTTTTTTTAAAAGAAATTTTATTATGCTCACCGCTTTACTTGAATCAATTGCTCATACTTTTGCACTGCCTATCATCAATATTGCCTTAGTTTATTCTTTAAAGCTATAAAAATCTTTCTCCTTACCATGGTTAGGTCCTGTTAAGAAGGTTTAACCTTAGGATACTTAAGGATGAAAACTTAGAAGCTTACTATAAGATAAAATTTTAAAAACACTTTTGGGACTTGTTGGATTATAGGAATTCTTTTAATGAACTTAGGTGATAAAGACTTAGATTTTTGGGAAAGTGACTAGAGGTGCCTATCACCGGCTCTAGGAATTACTCTTCTTCATGCTAGAGATGCCCGAAATTGGCTCTACTATGCTATAAGGAATATCAAAAGAAAGAAGGAATTTGTGAAGAGAAAAACACAATCCTTAAGGTGCCCAAAATTGGCTCAAGAATTGGTTGTTTAGAAAAGAAGAGAACACTAAACCCAATTCTACTTGTCTTGAACTTAGAATTTATCTAAGAAAGCCTTTAATCAAACTTGTCCACAAAACGCACACATTCACCAAATCTTATAGTTTGTTTCTAGGTAAACCCTTGGGTAACCGAAAGGTTAAGTCTTAAGAATAGGCATAGTTATGGTGGGGAGAATATATGGAAACATAAGACCAAGAGAGAATAGAGTTTGGCAAATTGATGGTTTGCATTGCTTGAGGACAAGCAATAGTTCGAGTTTGGGGGTGTGATAAGTGCTCAACTCACTATCACTTTTTACACCTTTTATGGGCATTAATCACTAAATTTACACCCACTTGGACCAATACATATACTTAATGTGATATATTTAGAAGTTACGCTTATAAAGATGATATTTACATAAAAGCCAAGTTTTACTGCATTTTTCCATCTGTGCAGGATAAACCATTGCCGCAGCAGCAACATGGCCGAGGCAGGATCTGATGCCGAGGCAGCAGCAAAAAGACAGGAAGCGATACTGTAGGCGATCGGAAGAGAAAAATCTAATGGACGTTTCTGGATATGCAACACATGGATCGGAGCTGGTTAGCACGAGGAAAAGCCCAAGACAAGGCCACACGGGAAAGCTTCTTACTTGGAATAAACTTGGAAATATTTTATTTATGTACATGACTTGTTCCCTACTTCAAGTTGTATTCTACTTAGGAAAGGTTTTCCCTAGGCCAAGCCTATATAAGACCTAGCCGACTAAGGGAATAGGAGAGCCGATTCTTAGAGAGTTCACCCTAAGACTCATTGTTTTCTTTCTCTCAAATTATGTTCTAAGTTTTCTTAGGGTTTAGGTGAAGGTTGTCGAGTACTTGTGAGAGGAGATTATACTTTGTTCTTTGTTTCAATGCAATAAAAATATCAAGGTTTGCTTATCCTTTGTCATTCTTTGTTCTTGCATTCAAGCTCGGGAGAGAAGTTTGTAAGTAATCTATTTATCTAGACTCGGGAGAGTTAGATTCACGAAAGGGATAAGTATGGTGTTTCAATCGCGAAATACTAACTCGGCCTAGGGATAGGTTAAGAGTTTCAGCGGCTAAAAGAAGTGTGAGATTGGTTGGTGGGTATAATTGATTCACGCCGGGAGGTATCATCAAGGACTGGTCATCAACAGTACTTCGACTTAGGGATAAGCGGAGTCATCCAAGGACACTTTGCCGAACTTTGATAAAGTCCACCAAATAGTAAGGGATTTCCGCGGCGGACAAGTATCGTTGCTGCCAAGACAGTAATCTGCAGTACTGTCGAGGCAGTGATGTAAAATTGCATTGGACAGAGACAAGTCAATCAAATCCACGATACAACACAACTGGATCCTGCGCTCTCTATTAATCAGATCTCATCTTTATTCTTAGTTTTCTTTATTTCAATTTATTTAGTTTCATCAAAACCAAATTTATTTGTGTCTTTATTTTATTTCTTTTTACAGAGAAAGAAGACGAATGAGGCATATTAAGTAGACTAATCCCTGTGGAGATGATACACGATTATACTGATCACTTTATTACTTGCGACGTGTTCACTTGCACTTATTGCGCACTTTGACATGCAACAGTGTCATATGGTGGAAACACTGATGGCCAGTAATTCAAATAATTTGATGCCTAAGGTTATACCTCCAAACCGCTTCTGATAGGTACTTCAAATCCGAATCTAAATATTGTGTATCTCATTATTATGAAATCAATTTGAAACTTAGAGCTTATTATTGATTTTCTTTCAAGTAATGTGATTAAAAATGCATTGATTGTTGGTTCGAAAGCAATTTAGAGAGATATAAACAAATATTTTGGGAAATATAAGCAATTTAGAGAGATATGAAACATATTACTCAGGGGTATAATGTTTTGAAATTTAAATTGATTGATAATGCAAACTTGTGTTGTACTGTTTATACTAAAGAGAATGAAAGTAATACAAGTTATGACTTTATTAATTCGAACTTGAATGTGATTGTTAATGTGAAGTCACATTCTGTTATTAGGAATATTTTCGATCTTGGGAGAAAATCATTTACAAACATTGCTCTGAAAATATTATTGTTGGTTCACGAACCTCATTTGATTAGGCCGAAAAGAGTATTGAAGAATATTTGATCGAATCACTTAAAAGATTTTTAAACAAAATTGAAAGAGGAAAAGGTTTGAATTGCTTGGCTTTACCTTACTCAATTGGTTTCTGTGTGCGTAATGCATATATGATGGACTCTGCATTCTTTGAAAAAATGGTGGATATTTTGACAATAAATATGGTATGAATTATCCTTATACTTTTTTGGGGGAGGAATTTTGAAAGAACCACTTACACTAATATTATGTCTATTGTTGTTGTGATGGTTATCATTGTAGAGGTTAAAGGTCTTGGTGATGTTGTTGCTAATCTCCTTTGTGTTGTTTAAGACGTAAGTTACAATATGAGCAATAATATTCTTTCAAAGTATAATTGTTTGATCCTTGGTCATGTGAAAAAATTATATTATCAAATAAACTATGTTGGGAGTGACATTGAAACTACAATTTGGTTTGATATGAAAACATTTTTGTTTATTATCTAGAGTCACAAAATGAAATTATCGTGAAAGGTTTTATTTATAATTATAATAAGGATACAAAAAAGTTTAGTTTCTTGTTTTATGTTGCTCTTGAATTTTTACATCATGATAGACTTTAACTTGATATCACCCATTGTCACAACTAGTCTAGTGGTCTAGTTGCATGTCTATTTGAGGAGCATTGCATGCATTAGGATCTTAGAGAAATTTACGTTGTCTTCATTATACATAACCTTGAATTTGGAGCACACTTCATGGTGAATGATCATTATGCATACATAGTACATAATGTTGGTTGTTTTGGGTTAGGAGTTGGCGTTAAACTTCAATGGCATGAAAAAATTTTGATCCTAGAGGATACTGGTTTGTAATAACTTTCATGAATCCATCTTTAACCCTTGTGTTGAATGTGATCAATCTGAAAAGGGAAATGACTGATATTTAGTCCAACCATTTAAAAGACTCAATTGATTTAAAATCGATTTTTATTGGTTTTGCCTTATGCTTGCTTATCTTTTTTAATCCATGAGGACAAGGATTTCTTTAAGCGGAGAGTTTTTTTATATTTCATTTTACTATTTAAAGTAAAACGACACGTTTTACTATTTTAGTTATTTGAAACGAAGTTATTTTGTGTTTAGTATTGGAGTTTAAATCCCAGATGGTTTTAGGTTTGTTTTTATTGATATTTTAGAATATTTTAGGAATACCCTTCTATTGTCTTTACCCCTTTTTTGAGAATTCAACTTCTTCTTCTTCTTTTGACTCTTATTTCATCTTTTCTTTATAATATTTATGTTTCAAGCTACAAAAAATAGTAAAATGACAAATAACGGGGTTTTTGTTCTAGTGAATTTGGAAGAAGGCTTTATGAACTTCTTTCACCGTAAAATTTACACAAATTTTGTTGTTCATTTCCAATGTGACACAACTCTTAACAGTTTGAAGGATAAAGTCCAAGGTCGATCTGTTATTAGTTTGGAAAAGATCAGAAAAGAACTTTCTTGCTACACCAAACACGTTCTCCTCGTCTTCTCTTTCATGCAAAAAATGTCATTAAGATCCCCCCAATAGTCATGGTAATTTAGATTCACCTTTTAGCCTATCGAGCAATTCACAATCAACATGTTTCATGGAACGGTAAGTTATTCCATACATGCCAATGAATCTAAATCATGTTGCTTCATAAGAAACTTCCACATCAATTTGAGAGTTTGAGAAGGACAGTAGATCGATTTTTATACTATATTTCCATAATAACAAGAAGCCCAAACAACTATCAGATCGAGCAACATCAATGGTCTCATAAATGTTCAATCTTCTACAAACACTATCGAACTTATTTCTTGTCAGTCTAGTTTCACTAATAAACAAAAGGTTGAGATCATTCAAGGTGATATACCTTGATAATGCTTGAACTTTCTCGAGATTTCCCAAGCCTAGGTAGTTCCAACACAATGTTTTCATAACTCCCGAGGTTCTGGGACTCAACCTTCATTGATATAGGTGCCTTAACAGGGGACACCATCTTCTTTCCAATTTTGTCATCATCTGAGGGTGAGAAAGGAATCGACTTGGCTTTTTGACTTGTTCGAGGAACACCCCTCCAGCTTGTACTTCAAGGATCGGTTCGCACCATTGGTTTTTGTAGCTAATGAGGATTGAAATTTTGATCGAGACGGGACAATCAATAAATCAGTATCATTACCAATGTCTACTTTATCCATTTTCTCTATTCTCTTCTCATTCGAGTTTGACCCTTGATTCTAAGCCACAAACATTATTCCAGGATTTGATTTCTTTTGAGAGTTTCTAGCATTCACTAAATTTTCCACTGTTAGCCATTCGCCAAATTGGAATTGGAGGATTTTTCCTTCAAGTAAGTCCGAGCACAGTGGGTTTTCGTGACCAATGATGCCACAAAATAAGCAAAATTTTGACAATCTCTCATATTTTGCCAAGCAAATGCGTGGTTAACCGGTCCTTATGTTCTTTCCCAGAGCTGTGCACCTCTTTAGGGCTTACTACAATCCAACTCAACACGAATTCTAAGATATTCACTGGTGCAATCATCTTAATGTCGCAAGGTTGTTGCAATGCTCTTCCCAAACTTATTTCCCACAACTTCCCCGGCTCTACTTGTCATGAATCCTGAAAGGACATCATAGATTTGAATCCAAATAGGAAGGAGTGAAAATCATAATCCTTTGGACTAGACAGATAATTAAAAGGTTTAATAACAAGAAGTTCTCCATCAAAGGTCTAAGGACATCTCCCATAACAAAATCTTTTTCTTTCTCCCTCTTAAATTTAAATAAAAACATATTCGGGTTAAGAGAAGTTTATGTCCCTAAGCATTGTCGACGTCCAAAGGGTGCTCCTTCCAAATATAGAAGAACACTCTAATAAGTTTGGGGACGTCGACAATTCTTAGGGACATAAACTTCCCAACAATCCATTTTTCTTCCTATTTGACTAGTTCATTCACCAATTCCTCAATTTTATCCATGACAAACAGTTTCTCTTCCGTAAATTGAAGCCCTTTCATTTGCTTAATAAGCTTATTTTTTTTATTCTTCAATCATTTCCACACTAAAAAAAGGCAACCAATAGTAGATGATCAAACATAGGAGAAACAACAAGGTATCTTGCAACTATTTATGTCAAAGGATAGAGAAAGGTGGGAATTTGTCTTTACCTATTTATCTGGTTCCTAATTCAATAGGGACAAATGAAACTTTTTAATAAATGATCGAAAACTTTTTACTTTTCTTGGGATATTGTGTATTTCCCGTTTTAAAAAAAGTGACAGCTACAAAAATCTATGACTAGAACCGAAAATTCTCTGCTTGGCAAAGAGTATACTGCACCCCTGCTCCTTCCCAGGTCTGCTAGCCAATTTCTTGTTCCAAGAAAGGGACTTTATGGTCAGCCTCTTGGGCCATGAATTATTCCAGCTTCTTTTTGATGTCCGGAAAAAAAGTTTGATCAAGGACGAGAAGTTCGAATTTTGATGGAGTCTTCCTTACACATGATCATCTTTAACCTTGGCTCACCGGAAACTTTTTCCACCATTAAGAAACAAATTAGACGATGTCCATGTTTTATTTCCACCATAATATCTGACAAATGGCTTAAAATTCGATAACAAAAGGACTATGCTTCAAAAATTAACCAACAAAATAAATGGATCCACCATCAGACCGTAATAAACGAGATGAAAAGGACAATTACTAGAACTTTTTGGGACAACTGTGTCATTTTTTCTACTCAGCCATCGGAATTTAGGGTGTCGGCCCACCCATAGGCCACTATCTTTAATCTTTTCCATCTAGAGCGTGAGAAAAGCATGCAAGAACATCGAATATTCATCAGGTCAAATTTTTCGGCAACCTCTGCCACCATGTTCGAAGTAAGGGGAATCATCGTTGGCACTCTTTGGTCTACCTCAAGCACCAAGGGTGCTGAAGACCGAGCCTTCCGGTCGGACGTCAGGGGAAGTTGCGGCTCACTACCCCTAAAGAGCTAAAAATTTTGTCAAACTATAACTAGAAGACAATGATATGTTTGAAATGGGGACACTTTCCTTGTATGCCACCATGGTGCCCGATTGTTGGCCTGGACAGTGGCCCCTGAGTGCGATATGAGCAGACCCCTCGTCGGGGAGGCAGAGTAGGAATGTCGCATAGTTTCAGTTCCTTCGCCTTTATACACAACCACCACATCGGACAAAATAGACCCACTATTGGACCCATCTTCCAAGAACTCAGCCCCTAGAGGCACCCAAACAACGAAAACAAACCCACCAATATCTATCTTTGTAATCTCTTTCTTATCAGTCAAGGCCCTTGTAGAACTAATATTTTGATATAATAATTGAAAAGTAGTTTTGGGCTAAATTGAAAATATTTCAAAGATGATTTTATGTCCAAACAATTTGAAAATAAGTTTGAGACATTTTCAAGGACTTGTTAATGTGTTTTAAATGTTTTAAAGAAGCCAAAGAACACAAAATGTTTCAGGCGTTTCGATACACTTCCCAAGTGTTTCTAAACAGCTTACTTATTTAAAAGGAAAATGTCTAGGTGTTTCGATACGCCCTCAAGGCGTTTTGATATGCTTTTGTCTCTGGACAAAATGGTTTCGATACGTGTTTCAATACACCTCCAACGATCATTTGAAACCCCTCAACGACTTGGAGCAATATTGAAATGACTAAGGCCTGTTTCGATACCATGAGCTAAGGGTTTCGAAATGTCTCCAAGGTGTTTCGATACCGGTTATTAAATGCAGGTTCAACGGCTATTTCCTAAATTAGTTGTATCGAAACAACTTTCACGTGTTTCGATATCGATCATACCAGAAGTAGAAATAAGCCTCGAAATCAGCTCTAAACGACTCCAAATCTATCCCAATGGTCACCAACGGCTAGAAGGTCATTTGGGATGATAAAAGGAAGTCTCAAGCATCAAATAGAAGACTAATGCTTACATTGTAACAACAATATGATGAAAGATTTTTCTTAGAGCTTAATTCTCGTCTTTTGGGTAGACAACACTTGTGAGCTTAATGTTTATGTTTGCTCAAGTGTCTTAGGATTGGGTGAGAGCTTAGTTGCAAACAATTAACCTTATTAGAAGGATTCAAGTTTGCTTAAGAATTCTGTTTGTGAGTGAATTCCCAAAGTTCAGTTGTGAACTTTGGATGCTTGATTCGGGTTGTGAATCAAGGTTGTAAGGTTATCCCTTTGTTCCTCAAAAGGTTGAATTCTTAGTGAATTGTGGAAATCCTTAGTGGGAAGCTAAGGTATTCGATGTAGGTGCTTGGTTTAGAAGGTTGAACCACTATAAATCCTTGTGTTCATTGTCTATTTTCATTGCTTCCACAACTAACACCCAAATTGCCACTTCTCCACCACTTGGCAAGGTTAAATTAGTTGTGCATCGAGCCCCTTTAAGCCTAACAGCCCTCCCTCTAACATGATCCTTCAAAAAAGAGGAAAAAAGAGTACTTACCTTATATCAGGGATAACCTTCAAACCCATGCACTTTATTCCATGACCGATGATGGAGGTGAAAAAGGTTACAACCACCACCACTAGGTGGCCACTACCCCTTATAGAGCAAATAAAACAATATGAAAATGCTATGAGGAAACATTGTCGTGTTCGAAATTGGGACATGTTTTTTAGAAAGAAAGGAGAGGATTTTCTCTCACTAGAACTCCTAATACCATTAGACATTCTAAATTGTGATTTAGGTTTAGGGGAGTTAGGGATTTTGAAATTTTGAGTTATTTTATGAAATTTGGAAAACTTAGAGATTTTCTGTAAATTTATTTATTTTTAATATAATTTTGAAATTTTTAGGAGATGAAACATGTACTTTTAACAGTGAGAATTAACAAAAAACCCTTAAATGGGTTGCGAAATGAGACGTTAGACACCTACTTGGCCCGAAATATAGTTTGAACATCTAAATGAAAAAAAAAGTATAGTTTAAGTATCTATTTGATGATTAAGCCTAACTTAAATGTATAATATTTTTTATTTTACAGGTGATAAAGGATTTAAATAATTTAAACAATATATTAAAAAATAAATATACATATTAATACGATAATATATATTATATTTCCATGTCATGTCTAATATCTCACCAAATCTATGGGTTGGGCCCAACCAAGGTTTCAAAACAATTTTATTCGAGTTCAGACTCAACCCGTTTTACTTTCCAAATTAAACTTTTTACTTGAGAAAATAATAAAGAATTTAAGTATAATTTTATATTAATATTTATGCATTCTAATATTAAATTTAAATAAAACTACATTTTAATTTATTTATATTATATCCAAATCGGACGGGGTGGGCCACGCGCCATGGACAAATTTAATTTAAAATGATTAAGGGCCAATTTAATATTGCTTTTAAAAGGTACTGGGGAAATTATTTTTAAAAGTTCTTTACAGAAGTGCTTTTAGATTTTTGGATTTGAGATTTTAAGTGTTAAACATTTGCTTTCAAAAAGTGCTTTTAATAAGATAAATGATAATTTTAGACATGATATTGTAAATTATATTTATAAACGATACCTAAATTTTGTTAATGTTATAATGTATAAAATATCATAAAAATATAAAAAATATTTTTATTAATATATATATATTTTATTAATTATATGTATCTATAAAAATATAATAAATTTAAAATATTTTAATTAATATATAATTTTTAAATTAGAAATATTTTATTAATTATATCTTTATAAAAATTATAAATTTATAAATTATAAATAAAAAAACAATAAATGAAGATTAAATTTATAATTTGACTCTCAAAAGCATTTTTCCAACCGTAAAAGCTAAAAATTTCAGTTTTTGCATTGGGATTGAAAGCACTTTTTAAAAATAGTTTTTCCCAAAAGATACTTGTTTAGCAATGCTTTTAACCTCAAACCATCTTTTGGAGTCAAAAGTTAGGTTTAAAAGCATTGCTAAACGGGACCTAAATTAATAAAATAATAAATTCTAAAATAATATCGTGCAAAATGTAATATTCCCATGAAAAGTAATAACATTATTGACCTAAAAAAAATATTGATAAAAATTAATTTAAGTGATAAGTAATGTGATATCGCATAAATAAATTTTGAGTTTAATATCTTATACACAAAAAAATTATTAAAAAAATCACCTACTAAAATGATTTGTAATATGTAAATTAATCTAGATTAGTCGAGCTCAATGAAAGCACCAATAAAGAAGTGCAATGACATTATTATTTATTTTTTAAAATAATATTTATTATCTCCTTCGTCCCATTCAATATATTTAGTACTAGTTTTTTATTAAGTTTTTTTTTAATTTTAATTTATTATTATTTTAAATTTACTATTGATAAAAAATTTAAAATATATATTTATTTTAAAGACACTTAAAAAATAATTTAAAATATATTATAAAATTTAATTAATTAAAATATTTAAAATAATTATAATAAAAATTAAAAAAAAATAAATTTTTAAAAGTTAATATTAAATCTATTAAATGGAACATAGAAAATATTAAAAATTATATATTACAAAACTAAATGAAATCATTCTGAAATTTTATATTATCATTATAATATTAATCGAGTCGAACCAAATTAAATCTATCTTAATTTGATCTTTCTAATATTTGGTTCTGGAAAAATGCCATATTTTTCTGTTCCTTGAGAGAAATTATATTATGGTCATTCTCTTCACGTTATCCACAAGATCAACCAATTAAATATATTTATTTTATTATTTTTTTTATTTTATTTTTTTTACCAAATGAATCCTGATTAATAATTATTTTAAATTAAATTTAAAAATATTATTTCCATTTGATAAAAAGATGAGATGAAAAAATTAATAAAATAGATATATTTGATTATTGATCTCATAAATAACATGACGAGAATCATACATAATTTATCCTTCCTAGACTATGGAGTTCATTTTAGGCTTAATAAAAAAAAACTATATCATGGGTCATTCCCGTCGCGTTATTTATGGGACAAATCAATCAAATATATTTATATATAATTAATTTTTTCGGATCATCGTTTTTACCAAATGAAGTGAATCTTCACTAATACTTATTATAAATTAAGTTTAATTTTTTTTATCTAGTGAAGATTCACTTGGTAAAAAAAATAATGTAAAAAAATTAATTAAATAAATGTATTTAATTGATTGATATCATGAATAATATAACAAAAATGACCCATGATATAATTTCTTCCAACTTTTTTAAAAAATATATTTAAAAAATGAAAATAAGATTTAGAAAAATATATTAAAAAATGGTAAACGGAAATGTCTCATCCGTGTTTGCTTAGAATTAATAAAACATCCCTAATGTTGATTGGCTGAATGAAAATTAAATAAAGTTAAATCACATAGCATTTTACCTGATTATTAAATGATTATAAATAAATTTTTTAATTTAAAAAATAATAAATTATTCAATTAATCAATGGTTACAAAATATCAATGGTTACAAAATATAATAAATTATAAATAAATTATTTAATTTAAAAAATAATAAATTATTCAATCAATGGTTACAAAATATAATAAATTATAAATAAATTATTTAATTTAAAAAAATATAATAAAAATGGTAAACTATAACAAAAATCACTCAATTATGGGTATAATTATATTTAAGTCATCGAATTATTAAAAGTTATATTTAGGTCACTTATTTATGGGTAAAGTTATATTTTTGTCACTCAATTATTAAATATTATATTTCGGTAACTCGATTATAGGTAAGTTTATGATTGGGTCACCATTTATATTTAAAAAAGTACATCACTTTAGTTGTTTTTCCTTCCGAAATACTTGTATATCCTCGTTAAAATTAGAGTACTTCATTTAAAATCATTAATTAATCTAATACACAAATTGATAAACTTTTTTAAAATATGAAGAGTCACTTAAATATAATCTTATTAATAATTGAGTGATCTAAATATAACATTTATTAATTGAATGACCCAAATATATCTTTAACCATAATTGAGTGACCCAAACATAATTTTTAATAATTGAATGATCCAAATAATTTAGTGACCCAATATAATTGAGTAACCTCCGTCGTAATTTCCCCAAATAAAATAGATGTTCAAAGGAGGTTTTAGAAAATATTTTTAAATGTTTTTCTTATAGATAAATTACGCTAAAATTCATCCTATTAACGGATCGTCTAATTTTTGGTAAATTTTAAAAAAAAAAAAAAAGTCAATTAATTTCAGAAGGCCACAAAAAAACCTCTCAATTAGGAGGAAGAAGTTCAAAATTAATCATTAAATTATATGTCAATTAGGATTTAATTTAAAAAAAATAATATCACTGCATCACAATTTTGGAATCTTTTTAGAATAGTTACATGGGTTTAAATTATATTTAATAATAGAATAATGAGATATAATAATATATTTTTAAAATTAATTTTTTTATTGACAAATTATCTAATAGGTAGGGATGACAATGGATCTTGGACCCGATCCGAATTTGTAGATCTAGATCCGTTTTATAAGGTCTGGATCTTAAAATTTTAAACCCGATAAATTTGGGTTGAATCTAGATCTTTTGATTAAAGTACAGATCTGGGTCTCAATTTTCTAGACTTACAAATCTGGAGCGGATCTAGATCTATGATATAAATTGGATCTGGATCCAGTTGGACCCGGTCCAAGTCCGACCTGTTGTCATCAGGGGCAGATTTGTAATTATGTCTGATAAGTCACGTGACCTACCATTAACAATTAAAAAAAATTGAGTCATTATTCGACAAATTAGTTACTTTTCAACTGAATTTTTCACTTTCTCCTCTTAAAAGATTACAACGTTCAGCCTCTTCTTCTTATTTTAATTTTTTATATCTTTTCATTCATTTTTTTACCAATCTTCTTATAACAGAGATTGCTGAATCAGGTATTTATCTATTTTTTTTAATTTTTTTATTTTTCTTTTCCTTAATCACTGATTAGTATATTAATCTTTTCAATTTGACAGGAAAACATAATAGCATCGATTTCAATTTACTATAGAATAACAATTGAAGAATTTGATTTGATGATTCATTATTCACCCACCAATCAAAGCAACTAAGCAGGTATTTATCAATTATCACTAATTAGATATTCAATCTTCTTTGTTAGTTGATAAGAATGATTTTCTTATTGACTAATATATGTTAAATACTCGAATGTCTTGATAAAAAAATACTCAGAATGTTGAAAAGTATAATTAATGTTATTGTCTTTTGTTACCTTAAAGTAACATCTAATGAAAAAATTTGAAAATATAAGAAATTAAAGAGGATTTCAATTAGACCGCTTAATTTTGTGCCTATTGTATTACAAAAGACATTATCCTTGTCCACTGCCACACAACCCAATAGGTGTGCCTAGGAAAATGTGTTGAAAACACTGATTATGTGTTTTGTTCTTAAATCTAATAAACTTTTTGGAAGAGGAAAATCTATTTAAAATCCTTAAAAGATTAAAAATATATATTTGTTACAGGTTATAATATGGTTGTTGAAAATTGCTTTCAATTCTATTTTAGAAAGTAAATTGTTTAAACGGTTGGTTTCGTATCTAACAAAAATTTGTGAGAAAATTTCTGCTTTTAATTTTTATATCAACTTGCAAAGCCTTTTTTAAACCCAAGGCACCAAATGATTTTCTAGTTAAGACATAAGAAAATATTTGGTCTGATTGAGGTGAATGTGATATGAATTGCTTTAAGATAAAGTTTGATTAACTGGATATTGTACTTGTTATATTCTTAAGGCTGTCAAATTTGATTTAATTGTTGGTTAGTTTAGTTCCATGGATTTGTAGTCGCTTTTATATATATATATATTAGTTGACAATTGGATTTATATTGTTGTGTGCCGGAATGATTTTAGACTGTCATTACTTTCTCTTCTATTACACATTTCGATTTGCTAAAGCCTTGTTATGATTTATAATTTTTATATATTTTTATTGTGATTTCAAAATGAAGAGAACGAATCAAAGAGATATTTCAAAAAAAATTCAAAAAAATAAAAAAATATTGAAAGTAATTCTACTTCAAATCTTCAAGTAAGTTTAGAAGCTTCCTCTCCATCAAATAATGTTTCTTTTTTCGATGAATATGAAGAAACTCGAAATATTGGTTTGAATCTTATGATTGAAGCACCAATTGATGATGAAAGATTGAATGAATTTGATATTATTAATCTTCCACATGACCCGAAAAAAAGGAGAAAAATGAGTGATTTTCATCCAGATGATAGGGATATAGTAGAAGAGAATATATCCAAAACAACCTTGTCAACCTAGTAATCATGAGTTTTCTAAAACAAATATTTCAGGAAAAAATCGTCGTTTTATCCCTAATTGATTTCAAAAACATGAATCTTGGCTTGAGTATAGTGTTGAGAAGGATGCAACTTTCTGTTTTGTATGCTATTTATTCAAGGATGATAATTTAGCTGGGGAGATGCTTTTGTTGCTTTAGGTTTTAGAGCTTGAAATAAAATTGATGCATTTGTTAAGTATGTTGGTGGACATATGAGTGCACACAATCAAGCACTAGGGTTGGCTTCTATTATATGCCTAAAATGGCTTTTGCTTTAGGGGTTGGCTTTTCGTGGCCACGATGAAAGTGAAATCATTAAATAAGGGTAATTTTCTTGAACTCTTGCAACTCTTTTCAGTGCATGATCCTGAATTTAAGAATTTGAAAAATACCCTCGTTAATTGTCTGTTGATAGTTCCTTCAATTCAAAAGGACATAGTCAATACTTGTGCAAAGGAGACAACTAAAGTAATTATACAAGAACTTGATGATGGATTTTTTTCAATCTTTGTTGATGAATCTGCAGACATATCTGATAAAGAACAAATGGCATTTTGTTTACGATATGTGAATAAAAAAAGAGAAGTTAAAGAGCGGTTTCTTGGTATTATACATGTTGTTAATCCTACTTTAACTCTAAAAGATGCAATTGAGTCATTGCTTATGGAGAACTCTTTAAGTCTTTCTAGTGTTCGAGGTCAAGGTTATGATGGCGCTAGCAACATGCGAGGTTCAATTAATGGTCTTAAAACTTTAATCTTGAATGAATCTCCAAGTGCATATTATGTCCATTGCTTTGCTCATCAACTTCAATTGACACTTTCTGTTGTTGCTCAAAAGAATAAGGATATTTCTTGGTTATTTGGTGATGTTCTTACACCTTTGTTGAACTTTGCGGGTGATTCACCTAAAAAGAAAGAATTTTTTGAAAAAAACAAGTTGAGAATGTTGGGGAAGCATTATTTTTAGGTCAATTGGAATCAAGAATTGGTTTAATCAAGAACTTGGTTTGAGTAGGCCTGGAGATACTCGTTGGTGGTCGCATTTTAAAACGACCTTAAATGTTATTTCTTTGTATCCTACCATCCTAGAGTCACTTGATGCCATTGGAGAAGTTTTTGATTGGAATGATACGAACAAGGCTGAGTCACTTATTTATTTAATGATGTAATTTGATTTTATCTTTTTGTCACACTTGATGTTATCTATATTTGGGATTACAAATGAACTAAATTTAGCTTTACAAAACAAAGAACAAGACATTGTGAATGCGATGTCAATGGTTGATGTAACTAAGGTGAATCTTCAAGATTTAAGAGATAATGGATGGAATGATCTCATGGAAAGGGTTAATTTATAATTAAGCATGGAGTAAAATTTTTTGATATGGAGGCAAACTATGTTATCTCATGACGAAATCGTTATCGTGGAAGCAAGCACCCAGAAGTGACAAATCTTCATTATTTTCGAGTTGAAGTATTTCTTTGCGTAATTGATTTACATGCAAGAACTTGAAAGTCGATTTAGTGAGTCAAGTAAGGAGTTACTTGTTTGTATGTCTTGTTTTCATCCCTCTGATCGGTTTTCTTTTTTTGACAGAAAGAAACTACTATGAGTTGTTGAATTCTATCCTAAAGAATTTTCAAAAACTGAATTGTTGTATTTTGAATATTCATTGGAAAATTTCATTGCTGATATTCGAAATAATGAGAGATTTTAGGATGTGAAGAATTTAAATGAGCTTTCCATCAAACTTGTAGATACAAAGAAGCATGAAATTCATTCGAGAGTCTACTTACTTTTGCAGTTAGTTTTTCTTCTTCCTGTGGCAACTTCACAGTAGAAAGAGCTTTTTCAGCAATGAAAATCATAAAAAATAAATTACGCAATAGTATGAGAGATCAAATTTTAAATGATTGTTTGGTTACTTTTATAGAGAAAGATTTGTTTGTGGATGTTAGCATGGATGCTATTGTACAACGATGCCAAAATATGACAACTCGTTGTGAACAATTGTAGACATTTTTTATGTACTAGTACTTTACAATTTAAATTTTTTATAACTTTGGAATGTAATTTTTGATGACTTTTAAATTTACTTTTAATTCATATACAATTATATTTATTATCGATCGGTGAACTACCAGGTTTAAATTCTTAGATCTTCCCCTAGTTGTCATCCCTACTGATAGGTGATAACACTACAACAATATTGGTTTTTAGCGGCACTATTAATGGCGTTTTTTTGAGAAAATGCCACAAATTTTATACTTTTAGTGGCGTTTATTTAAAAACGCTGTTATTTATAAGTCTTTAGTAGCGTTTGCTTTTAAAAACGCCACAAATTTTGTACTTTTAGTGGCGTTTATTTAAAAACACCGCTATTTATAAATCTTTAGTGGCGTTTATATAAAAATGCCGCTATTTATAAGTCTTTAGCAGCGTTTGGTTTTAAAAACGTCACAAATTTTGTACTTTTTGTGGCATTTATTTAAAAATGCCACTATTTATAAGTCTTTAGTGGCGTTTATATAAAAACACCGCTATTTATAAGTCTTTAGCAACGTTTGGTTTTAAAAACGCCGTTAAAAATATGGTTATTAGTGGCGTTTATCAAAAACGCCGCTAGAAATATAATTTCTATTGGCATTTATTTTACAAACGCCACAAGCATTGAAACTCACCGTTTTATTTATTTATTTATTTATTTTTCCCCTTTGCCGGTTTAAATTCTTGGAAAAAAACCTAGAAAGTTCTAATTTCCCCGACCTTTACCCTCATCCTCATTCGCGATCGACACCACCGCTCGGCAGTGGCCATCAATGTGCTGTCACATCTCGATTGGTTACCGGGGATAATCAGTTCAAATGTCCAACGAGAGCCTTCACAACACCGAAAATGGGCATCAACTTTGTTGCAAGGGGCAAGAGCAAGAAGACGAAGAGAATGACTCGTAAGTTCGATGATATCTACCTCATGCTCCTCGTCAAGCTTTACCGATTTTTGTGAAAAGGATAGGCAAAAAATTTAATCCAGTGATTTTGAAGCCTCTTATGCCTTAGTTTTCTCCGTTGCTCTGGTCTCTCTCTCTTCCTTCTTTCTCCTTCATTTTTATTTGCTTAGTTAAACTGTTCGATTTTTTTGTTTTCTGCTTGAATCAGTGCTGAGTAGAAGATTTGTTAGTTTATTTTTATTTTTATGTTACTACTTCATAGTATTTTAAGCCACAATCATAAAACTTATTCCATCTTACAAGGCTCTTATTACCATTTATCCCATGTTTGCAAACAAGATAATAGCCTATTGTATATGTTCTATTTATTTGTTGATTTTTTTTATTTGCTTTTCCTTAAGTCTATTGTTTCACCAATCTGATTTGTAAATATAAGTCTTAATGTTTGTAGTCGGACTTTCAGACAATGAAAGTAATATATTTGTGCATCCATATCAACGGCTTGGTGAAAATAATGAAGTTAGTGTCTGTTTAACATTCTACATGAATGTTAACAATTGACTATTAGTTTTTTTATAACATTTATTTCCCTTTTTAGGACTCATTGATCTGCTGGTATCACATAAGGATGTTGAACAAACTCAACAGTATGACCTTGTTGATGATCTTAAGAGTGGAGTAAAATGTAATACCTCCAACAACTTTTCAAAGAAGGAGAAATCAAAAAGGTTAGTTCAGTGGATTTTGGATCTTTCATTATCTTTTTTGTCAATGAATTTTTACTATGGATCACTTTCTATATATTGCACAAACAGGAGACTTCAGCCTAAATCATCCATTCTAGTCAGAGAAATCAACATCTATGATGCCGATAAGAATAAAAAATCAAAGGTTAGATGATAATTCTTGTGATCTATTGTTTTAAAGTTTTTCTTCTAAAATAAAATATAAATGCACTTCACCGAGAATATGATGTTTAATATGGTTGGTTTTAAAGAAAATAAAACTTTTATTATTCATTCCAATTAATAAACATGTCTCCTTTGCAGGAAAATGAAGGTGGGAAGAAGTACTTCGCTTCTTCAGAGGGGCAAAGAACTCAGGGCAACATTGTTAATTTAACTCCAGGTATTATTGTTATGATTCCAATTTCAAAAAGTTTGTATGTAATATTTGGTGTTTGTAATGCACATAACTGTATATACAATTGATAAGGATTGAATTGAGAGTGTCTGAATATGGTTTGGTGACACAAAAATTTTTCTATCTTATGACACAATCAAAGCTTTTTTAAATGTTAATATGGTTTAGTTAGATTATTTGATTGTGAACTTTATTGTTGCAGTGCGTGCAATTGTGTTTAGATTTCACAAACAATTATTTCTATTGCATCCCAAGTTTATTTTGCTATAGGATCGAAAGATATTAGTTCACGTATCGTTATTTACATTATACAGGTCAAGAAGCTTACCAACGGATAAATTCAAAATTTTCTGTGTCAATCAATGTTGTTATTTACATTATACAGTGCCTCCAACATACCTTTTTTTTTTACTTTGTCAATTACATTTATTGGTGCAAGGTTAATTTATGGAGGAAATAATTATATATGTTAATGTATTTGTCTACCAAATTTTTTTATCTTCAAGGTTCCTGCCACTAAAAAACAGGTTAAAGTCTAGTATATAACTTAATAGTTTAACGTGTATTTTTGTGCTAATCATATAGATTTTAACATGGCATCATTGTTGTAGGAAGTTCACAGCATTAATATTATTTATTTTATTGATGTGTTTTTGTTTGTAGGTTGGATTTGTACTCAAGCAGCACATTAGGGTGGTATGGAGCCATATTAGTGCATTACCGTATATAGTTTGTCCTCATTTCCTTGTACTATAGTGTTTTCTTAGGATATTTTGATCTTAATAGTCTTTTATGAATGTAGTGATACATATGGATTCTTGAAAATAAATTGAATTATGGTCTTGAGAAAGTTTGGTCAGTTGGATAGATAAAACATTCCTAGATATTTGATCGATTATATATGATTTATTTTATTTTATTTTATTTTTTTAAGAATAATTTTACTAGCGGTGTTTTTCTTGATAAATGCTGCTAAAGAACCGGCGTTTTAAATTACAAATGCCACAAAAGAACAAGTTATCTGCGGCGTTTAAAATTACAAACGCCACTACACAACAAGTTATCTGCGGCGTTTGAGAATACAAACACCCTAAAGAACTGCTTTTTTGCGACGTTTGTATTTGTAAACGCCGCTCTAGATCTTAACTTCTTGCGGCGTTTTTTTTCTTCAAAAAACGCCGCAATTGTTTCCGGCGTTGCTTTCAGCAACGCTTCTTGCGACGCTTTTTTAAACGTTGCAAAAGGTAGTGTAGTAATATATTTATTACAAAGTAATTATCAATTCTTGAAAGATATTTTATGACTTCTTTCTTCTAATCACATAAATTCACTTTAAGTAGTTTATATTAAAATATAATAATAAAATCATTGGAAATTAGGATAAACTAAAAACTTCGATATATATTTTTAAGTGTAAAAATAGTGTTTTGAATAATTATATTATAGTTTTATATTTTATTTTATTAGATTTTTATAAAGTAATATCATATATATGTTCAAAATAGTTAAGTTGAATAATGGGAAATTGATACTCGAAGTATGTTGTTTACATGGATAGGCTCAAAATTTTATATAAGAGGGTGTAAACTATCAAGAATCTATATTAAAAATATAGAGGTACAAAAATAAAAGACTTTAAGAGATAAAAAAAATCATTATCAATAGAAATACAAAGAAAATAGAGAAAATATAAAAAAATAAAATTTTTATGGGGTGTGAGACTATACCCAACACTCCTAAAGTCTTTCCTATGCTACTTTTAAGTTATGTTAAAAAAATTAGAAGCCTATCCCACATGAGTGAAGTACCGAGAGTAGAATATGCTTTTATACACTAATCCACTTAATAATTACTGAAAGACTTTTGAGAATGAACCTTGTGTAAAGGTTTAAGGTGTAATAGGAATGTAATGAATTTAAAATTTGAGATAATTATTTAAATTTTGGATCCATGTTGAGAATTTTAATTTGAGGATTGAAGCAATGGAAAATTAATTTTTAAATCTAAGTCCATCATAATTTTATAATTTTAAATCTTATTCAAAACATGAATCAAAGTAATTAAAAGTAGTTGGAGGTCCAAATATATTACAATCTTTAAAAGCATTCGACTAGAATTAAAATAAAACAAGAGTTACAGTTACACATATAGGGTACTACAAGTACATGACCCACTTCATATAGTAATAGTACTCTGACAACAATGTCGATGCTGAAACCCATCACGATGATGCTCTTCCGCTACAAGCTCTTCCTAACCTATGCACGAAAATATATTTTATAGCTTAATTCACCCATAGGGACCCCAACATAAATTATAAAACCCTTAAACTCAACCCTTAAAAACTTGGATAGAATGCCTAGGGGTATCGATATGCCTATAGGGCGGTATCGAAACGACCAATATCGAAACGCTTTCTTTGCGTTTCGATACGTTGAGGCGATGTCTTAAGCCAAGAGAACATACACGTATCGATACACATATGGAGTATCGTAACACACAATATTGATACGCTAAGCCAAACAGCTTAGCAAAACACAAGAGAAAACCCCTCTGTATCGATACGCCTACATGGAGTATCGATACAACCCCTGTTTCGATACGCTCCCAAAGATGTACCAAAATAATCTGCCACTGTAAAATTTGGTATCGAAACACAGGCTGAGCATTCCGAAACGTCTGCCCTCTAAGCCTTAATTTTCTTTCTACGGTATCGAAACACCCCCTAAGATTATCGAAACGCCTGCACAAAAATGCACGTTTAGACTCTCTAATTGCTTAGAATTCTACCCAAACAAAAGCCATTAATCCTAAAATCAATCTTGCACACTAAGGGGATGAATCTAAGTATGTTTAAACCCTTAAAACAAAGGTTCATCAACATTTCATCAATCTACCATTAGAGGACATTTTAAGCTACCAAACATATCAATCAAGAATTCAAACATCTAACATACCTAAAATATGAAATGCATGATGCTAAGGAGTTGGAGTAGTACCAACCTTAAGCAAAACACAACAAACCCAAACTTTTTCTCTTTCTTGAAGCTTTCCCCTTCCCAAAGCTTTTGGAAGGCTCTCCCACTTGTTTCTCTACAAAAGGGAAGATAAGCAATGAATTAGACACCTAGAAGAAGAATTTTTAGAGTCTAAGAACACTGGAAAACTAATATATAAGCCTCCAAAACTCATTTCTCGTTCATGACGCAACCCCCACTCATAAACTTCATTTTTTCTCAATCTCATACATTTTTATCTTGCTAGAAAGATCTCTCCAAGATCCAAAACTTCACCTTCTGCACCAAAATGAGATTCCCAACTAAAACTCTAAAGTTTGCTCCTTGAATTTGGGTTTAAGGTGAAAGAAGGGAGAAAAAAGATGGAAAAGACAAGAAAACAAGGTGATCTCAACCTTCACCCTTTTTCTTTGCGGAGGAATTACTATCTTCCCCCTCTCTTGGTCACACATTAGACAATTATTAAAAAGCCCACCCAACTCAAACTCTCAAAACCCAACAACCACTCAAGTCTTAAAGTTTAAGGCCCCAAACTGGCCCCAAACTCAAACCCGAGCCCTAAACATCGGAGCCCAACACATTGGGTTAGTCTAAAACTCAGATCCGAATCTGGGTCGTGACATGGTGATCATTTTGTGTGAGGATTGAAGGTGAGAACGAGACCTATGATACAAGAGTATAATACTTATATTTAGTGAACTTTGTATTTAGATGATTTTATGTGATCGAGTTTATAATTTTATTTTAAAATATTATTTTAATATACAATGTATTAATTTGAAGATTCTATTTTATAAATTTATTTATGTTGCTTATTTAATTATACGAAGTAATAAATCTTATAATAATTTGAATAAGGGTTAATATATAGTTTTTAAACAAAAAATTTTTAGTTCGAATTTTTGGGTGATTTGAATATATTATTTTAGATCTGGATAGAGATCAGGGTGTTATAGTAAATGTTTGGATTGATTGTGTCTTATATAGGCCTATAAACGAACGTAATTGAACATTAAGTATCATTTTTTTCTTAAAAAGTTTAAAATCTTGTACATTAAGTATTATTTAATCATATATTATATGTGAAGCCTTCAAACCTCTAAATAAAAGATTATTTTTGTATGTTTAATCATATGCAAATGCATGATTTTTAAAATATTTTTTTATAACCGATATCTTACTTATTGATCGATTAATTTGAATTCGTATACTACAGAGACTTATTAAGGGAGAGACTATATCTCAATCCATATTGCTCTATTTATAACGTTAGAATTTGAACCTTAAACGTTTTTAAGTGACTTCACGTCTCATCCTACGAACTCCTTCAATATATTTATCTAAAATTGAGGAAAGCTTAGGGTTAGGAATTTATTGCTTTGGAATAAAGTATGTTTGTTGCAAAGTCTAAACTGGACTCCTTTAGGTTGCATGGATTGAACACTGTATTTTAAAAGGAAAAGATGTTGAACACTTTCAAACCAAAGGATTCCTTTGGGTTGCATGGATTCAGCATTGTGTAAGGAAGAAATTAATGAAGCTGCAAAGTAAATAAAGCAAATGAAAAGTTGAGAGTTGCTGAGACCAAAACAAGAACAAAGTTGACTGATACAAAGCTGCAATAATGACACATTTTTGTTTTGTTTTGTTTTCTGCATCTATAACATGTTTGAATCTCAGAGAAATTCAGACACTGAGATTCATAGAAAGAAGAGTTTGTGACCCACAAGAAAAACTTTGGATTGACATTGTCCTTTTCACTTGTTAGGAAATTAGCTGGCAAGAGTTTGCTTCCCTTTTACAACAAACCCACACAACACTTCCATTCCAAGGTACCAACACATGCAAAGGGAAGAGTGTCATAAATCCTGTGGCTACAACATCATTATCAAAGCTCATAGGAAATTATACCAGAAATCATTTAGTTTAATAAGATGAGATTCTAGATCTTTTAAGTAAGGTTAGAGGTTAATCCTAACGTTGTGAAGGGAACAATTGAGTTGAAAGGGTTATCTTCATAATAAACCGCTATAATGCTTAATTCGAATTAGCCAAATATGTATTGAATACCGGTAATTAATAAAAAGGCTTAACTACAAAACCCACTACAAAATCGTTGTCTAAAATAAGTATCTAAGGTTTTATTCTATTATTGTTTTAAGGTAATGCCGTTAAAACTTTTTTAACACATGATCAAAATTTAATATATGTTTTTTTATTTCACTTAAAAAATTTAAAATATTTTTTTAAAGAATATAAAACTTTTCAAAAAATTAAAAAAAAATACCAAATCCAAACATCCAAATTCTAAAATTGACATTATTATCGTTGTTGATAATCTCATCGGACACTATCATCGCTATCGTCGGAGTCTCCCAACCTATTTTCTCTAATCATTTATCAATGATAACTGACGAAAGACATATCATTCGTACCTCGAATGATTGAAGCCTTTCGTGTTCGTCGTTTATCGTCCAATTGACGCACCTCCTGCAAGTTATCGACAATGGATGGTTGAAAAAATAGACAAAGAACTTCAATAATTACGGTGATAATGTCCAACAAGGTTATCGACGACGCAATGAATTCAATTTTGGGTTTTAAGTTTAGAGATTTATGACATTTTTATATTTGTTTTCTAAATTTTAGGAAATTTTTATTTTATTTTTAAAAATAAAAATAAAAAATCCAAGTATAAAACTATAATTGAATGATATTTTTTTAATAAATTAACTTTAAAATGAAAAAAAAATTAATCATATACTTTAATAAAAATATTTTAAATACATATTATAAAAATAATAAAATTTAAATACTTATTTTATAATTAAAACTAAAAAAGCTAGAAGGAACTTCAAGTGTACAACTACTCATACTTTTCATAAAACTTTTCTGTCATTATTGCTTTCCCATAAAACATGCACAGCTTCAAGTTTGGGCATCAGATATAAAAACATTGGCTTGCTTTATCTTTTAGATAAGAGACACTATTACTTAACATGAAAATACGAATTTTATTTTGAATTTAATATTTTTTTTTGAAAATATATAGATATTAAAAATAAAGAGTTTCTTATAAATATTATATTAAGACATATGTTTTAAATTATAATTTTATTATTATTATTCATTTTCTGTATCAACCCCCCCCCCCCCCCCCTCAGCACCTATATCTGTACCTGCATGCTCAATAGTCTCCATAAATATAAATCATGGTGTTTGATATTTGACAGATGCATTGATATAAAACCCTGAATTGCACGTCAAGTTATGTCAACTTTAACTGGAGTCAAGTGCAGAACAAAACTTTTCATCTTTTTTAAAATATATTTAATTACTACCAGAAAAAAATAATGGGGTGTTTTTATTCTCATTTTTCATTTTATTATTATCATATAATATCATTTTTTTAAAAAATATTTAATATATTTTAGATTATAAAATTTTATTTATTTCATGAATCAAATGAATTTTTCACTAAAAATTAATATAAATATAAATTAAAGTTGGCATATAAAAAATTATCTACTATGTACGTAGAGTATTGTTGAACATTATAACGTTTAACATCATTAAATTGATTAATAAAAATTTAAAATTTTAGAGTTTAATATAAAATTATAAATTATTTAAAAAATTAAAATATTTTATATATACATATATTATATTTTTTAAAAATAAAATAAAAAATTAAACACTACACCTTATACCCTAAAAACGAAAACTTGAAACCAAAAATCTAAAACTTGAAATCCTAGTTTTAGATTTTTTTTAAATTTTACATATCGATATATTAAAATATTTATTTCATTTTAAAATATTATAATATATTATATAAATAGAAAATAAATTAATTTGAATTTTATTTTAAATAATTTATAATTATATATATTATTTAAGATTTTTAATTTTTATTAATTAATTAAATGAAATTTAGTATTTTTCAATGTTAGTGTTTTACAAAAATATTCGATACAAATCGTAAAATCTTTCATATAAAAATTTAATTACAAGTTAAAATATAAGTTAATTTATAATGAATGAAATATTTTTTATTCGTAAAAATGATAATATTTTAATTTTATTTTTGAATTTTATTTTAATTTATATTAATTCATGAATTTAATATATATTTTTATTTTAATATGTTTATGTTTCTACATTTTTAATATTGTGTCTATTTACAATATTTTTCTGATATAGGAAATACTAACAAGTGATAGGAATACAGAAATGGGCAGGCTGGATTTTCTTAGCGGTAGCAATCAATCTGAGTCTATCTGCTTTGTAATTACTCTTCTAAAATAAATGAACTTAAAAGGAATATTAAAGTGATTGGTTAAAATATCATTGGCTGAAAAATTATTTTTTGAGTTTTTCTCTCGTCTATAAAATTAATTAATTAAATATATTTATTTTATTAATTTTTATTATATTTTTTATTAAATAAAATTTTAATAATATTTATTATAAATTAAATTTAAAAAATAATTTTTATCAAATGAAAATTCATATGATAAAAAAATAAAATAAAAATTAATAAAATAAATAAATTTGAGTGATTGATTCTATAAATAACGTGATAAAAATGATTAAATGAAAAAAAATTATTAATTGATGTCAAAAATCTATATAATAAAATTAATTAATCAATAAATTAAATATTAATTATTTTAATTATGGATATGTTATCCTCTTATTATAAAAAATAAATGAAGATAACTTATTTAAGTATTTTTCTAGTACAAAATTTGTCTTATACGGCAATCGTAGTATAAAGCTACTACCCCACATATCAATATTTTCCAGTGCCTTCCCTTTCCTTGCCCTCAAAGCCATTTTAGCTTTCTAAGTTGGCACAGCTCAAACCCAGAAAAACCAAGAGAATAATAATTACAATGCAACCACCACCGGTCATTATCGTCGGAGCTGGCCCCTCAGGCCTGGCCACCGCCGCTTCACTTAACCTCAATTCAATACCTTACATCATCCTCGAAAGAGAAGATTGTTCCGCTTCACTGTGGAAGAAATATTCATACGATCGTCTCCACCTTCACCTACACAAACAATTCTGCGAGCTTCCCCATTTTCCCTTCCCGGAATCCTACCCAAGATTCATTTCAAAAGAACAATTCATAAGCTACTTGGACGATTACGTTTCTCGTTTTAAGATCACCCCTTTGTTCCGCCGATGCGTCGAGTCGGCCAAGTTCGATGAAGAGACCGAGGAATGGATCGTCAAGGCAAGGAACTTGGGTTCTAATGAGGTCGAGGAATTCAAAGGGAGGTTCTTAGCGGTGGCTAGTGGAGAAGCATGCGACCCTTATACGCCGGAGATCGAAGGATTGGAATCGTTCCCCGGTCTCGTTCTTCATTCAACTCAGTTCAGAAATGGGAAGTCATTTACGGATAAGAACGTTTTGGTTGTCGGGTCAGGTAATTCCGGCATGGAGATCGCGATGGACCTTGCGAATCACGGCGCCAAAACATCGATCGTTGTTCGAAGCCCGGTAAAGAGCATACCGATCTCCCTCCAACATGTCTATTTAAAGTTTGGAATCGAACTGAGTTAGTTTGTGTTTCAGGTTCACATTCTTTCTAGGGAAATGGTGTTCTTGGGGTTGAATCTGTTGAAGTACATTCCATTGAACATGGTGGACTCCTTGATGATCATGCTTAGCAAGCTTGTTTACAGGGACTTGAGCAAGTACGGGATTAGCAGGCCTAAGGAGGGTCCATTTTTCATGAAAGTTGCGTATGGAAAGTACCCTGTTTTTGATGTAGGAACCTATAGTAAGATCAAGTCACGGGAGATTCAGGTAATATGAGATCGAATTCGAACATGTAATATTCGAATCGAAACAGAGTTTGTAACACTCTATACCCTGCCTAAACGCTATGGGGTGTGGCATAGTAATAGAAACTAAAACTGTAGCGCAGAATGGTCTGTTTCTCAGTAACCTTTACATAAACCATGCATCTCTTGCAGGTGTTGCCTGCTATATCGAGTATACGAGGCAATGAGGTGGTGTTCGACGACGGCAGAGCACATGCTTTTGATACAATTGTGTTCTGCACTGGCTTCAAGCGGTCCACGCATATCTGGCTTAAGGTAAAATACTAAAATTTGCTTACTGTATGACACAACAGAAACAACTGCCTTTAAGCTAAACAAAACAACGGTTTTGTTTTGCTTTGGTACAGGAAAATCAAGATGGTTCCCTGCTGAACGATGACGGGATTCCTAAACCGAGTTTCCCGAACCATTGGAAGGGAAACAAGGGATTGTACTGTGTGGGTTTGTCTAGGAGAGGATTGTATGGTGCTAGCTTTGATGCACAGAACATAGCCAATGATATCAAATCCCTTCTCCACTGATTCATTCCTTTTGTTTAAGGGATTATTATGTCCTGCAGACTGCAGTATACTATACATGTGATGACTTTCTTGTAAAATTTTCCTTCATTTTGATGTCCTTTGAGTGGAACCTAGAAAGAAATGGGTTCAAAGTTGTGACGGAAAACATGTAATGGTATTGAGTGTGTGAAAGTGAATCGTTTTTTATTACCAAATCCTGGAATTTTTACTGCATGTCTGAAAGTTTGAAACCATGTGAATTTGTGCATGCTTAGAGACAAGGTGGGAACAATCGATGGATGACGAAATAAGGTTGAACAGTGTGGGGGACAAGGTTCAGAAAGGAAAAGACGAAAGGCAAGTGTTCCAAAGAAATAAATTACAGATAAAAGTACACAAATAATCATTAAATTATTCGAGTCAAAGAACCCACGTAGATTCTTTTACAACTTTCAGACGATGATATTTTAGGATTAAAATTTAAAATTTTTAATAAGTAATTTTTATTGCAGGAGATATAAAAAAACATGATAAGAGCAGAAAATTTTTACTCTTTAAAAATAATTTTACTAAAAGATTATACATGAGTAAATTTCAATAATTAAGCCCTTTGAAAAATATTTTAAAAAACAATTATTTAGATAAAATTAAGTTCACTGAATAATTAATCAATTAAAATTAATAATCAATCAAAGAAATTAACTGTAATTTAGTTTGTGAAGCTATAACCGACTTATTTTAATTGATTTTGGCGCTCTAGAGTTAAAAAAAAATATTAGATAAATCTGATCTATAACGTTATTTATGATTTTATTTAATAATAAGTTTTTATATTATTTCTTAAAAATAAATCTTTGCATCTTATTTTCTTTACAAGATTAATCTTCCTATCTTCACTGCATGTCTTTAAATAGATGAAACCGAAAATGACGTAATCAACCACAATCCTATAATAATTTCTCTTAGAGTCGGGAGGAGCGGATGGGAAATAGGGTGGAAAAAACTCGATTAAAAAAAGTTTAAATTATTCAATCTTGACGTTAAAATTTAAATTGTTTTGACTCGACTTATAATTTCATAAATTCAACTTGAAAATAATTCAAATAAAATTTGAGTTATAAAATATAAAAGTTGAATAACCCAAATTTTTTAATAATTAATTGATCAATTTTTAAATTTGAATCAATTTTTTTAATTTTTTGATATATTATGTATAACACACATAAATATGAAAAAATATACGTGTTTTTAAGGGAAGCTAAAGTATATCTTTTTAAATACTTATTTGACCAATTTAAAATTTTGTATTTTTAAGGGGTATGTAAAGCAATTTTCTCATTTTAGGGACCGAGGTTACCACTTCCCCTAGTTTTACGTCTGGATCCGATACTATCTATAGGGATGTAAAAACAGTTATTCGGTTTCAGGTTGGGTATTATCAGGTCGGGTAAAATCAGATACATGTCATTTTAAGTTGATTTGATGTTTTGACTCGATTCGGGTCGGGTGCAGGTCCATTTCAGGTCGGGTCCATTTCAAGTCGGGTCTATTTTAGGTCGGGTTCAAACGGTTCGGGTCCAAATCAGATAGCTGACAAGTTCATTTCCGTTCGGGTAGATTTCAGTTCGGGTTCATTTCAGGTCGGGTTCATTTCAAATCGGTTTTATTTCAGGTCGAATTAATTCAGGTTTTAAATTCATATTAATTGAAATTATTAAGTTTGAGTTTGGTACAAATAAGTAATTAAGTAAATAACCGAAAGACTTTGGGTTGAATGGTTGATCATTCATTTCGAATTAATTATTTAATATCTAACGTCTTTAACTAGCATAAATCTCATTAAAAATAAATATTACGCACTAGACTAGAAAAAAATCATCAAATGGTTCATATCTTAAAAATTGGGTTAAATTACAAAAATTAAAAATTAATAAGGAATAAAAATTATAATAGAAAAAATAAAGTTTTAAATTAAAAAGGATAAATATTAATAAAATAAATTATTATCTTATTAAAAACACTAAATTAAATTAGAAAAATAAATAGTAGTCAATTTAAAATAAAAATAAAGTTTTAAGTACTAAATTGCAAAAATTATAAACTAATAATAGTTAAATCCTGTGAAATTTTTAATTTTAATGTACTTTAATATATTATAATTTATACCTATATAATATAATTTAATATATTTCAAAAATAGAAATATAAAATTTATACTATATATAGAATATATTCTGTATATAGAATATATACAATATATAAAATGATACTATATATGAAAATATGAAACGTATAATACTCTCTATATAAAAATATATAATATATAAATATATGCATGTAGGAATATGTATTATATAGTATACATTAATATATATATATATATATTGTATGTATACTTATATATAAGTATATATATATATATATTAATATATGTATATTTATCATTATATGCATATGCATATATATTAGATGTACATATTAATATATATATATATATAATATACATTAATGTATACTATATATATAATATAGTTTAATACATTATAATATATTTTAATATATATAATATACTTATATATATTATACTTTATGTATTAATGTATTATATGTAATATATAATATACTTTAATATATATATAATAAATATACTTAAATGTATACTAATATATGTATTTAATTTGTTTATAAATTAATATATGTATATGTATTTAGTTAATGTATGTATATTATTAATTGTTTAAACTCAACTCTAATCTTTTAAGCCCAAATCACTAAACTAGTTCTCTAAGACCAATTCTCTAATCAGTAAACTAATTCTCATGTTAATTCTATTTTTTAAGCCTAATTATGTTTATCAATACTTTAAATTCATCAAATTATAAATATACTTAATTATATGTCATATAAATATTAAGTCTTGTTAATATGAGTTCAGATCAATAACAAGTCGGATTTAAAACAAGTCGGATCATTTATCAAGTCGGGTTCAAAACAAGTCGGATAAAATCAGGTCTCGGGTCGATTCAGTCGGGTAATATCGGTTATTTGCTAGATCAGACTCGGGTTCGAGTTTGTTTTCAGTCGGATGTAGGTCCACAGTAATTGGTTGAAATCGAGTTCGGGTCATTCTCGGTCGGATACAGTTCGGATTCGATTGCTACAGTAACAAGTCTAACTCAAGTTCGGGTCAACAACAGTCGGATACAGATCGAGTTCGGATCATTACATTCCCGGATCAAACTAGGTTTTGACTCGAACATATTTTAATTAGATTTTCAGGTTAGGTCAGCTTTTTACATCCCTAACTATCTATTTCAAATTTTAAGTCTAATTATGTTTTAGAACGAGTAAGATGATTTTTTTATAATTATTGAGAAAGTATTAAATTTATGTGATAAATTTAATTAAAATGGCATAATAATTTTTAAATAACATCATAGGTTGAGTTGATCTATTTGATTAAACTATAACATAATTTTTTGATTACAAAAACCAGTAAATGACGATAAAAATATAATTAAAGAAGATAGTAATGCAATAGAAATTATAAGTTAATTTTTTGATCCATCAATGTTAACTGTCAAATTAACTTAAAATTAAATTATGTTTATTTTATGGTAAAGAAAGTCTCTTTTTATCATTGAAAATGATCGACGATCATTCAAAAAAATCGACCTTTTATCCCATTGGTCAATTCTTAAAATTAGGATATTTCAATGAAAATGACTTTAACAACAATTTCTTATAACACTGTTCGTAAAATGAATTAAATGTTCAATATTTGTAATGTAAATTTTAAAAATTTGAAGATCATAGTAAAAGTGTTCGAAAAGTTATTGAGACTATGTATAGTTTACTCCTATTAAAGATAAAATACACCGTAAGTCGTTTAATTATTTGTTTATTTTAAACGATACACATATTTTCTTTTTAAAGTTATAATTTAGTCATTAAATTAAAATTTTGTTACAAATATGTTACTTTATCGTTAAAGCGTAAACATGACTTGTATAATAACAATTTTAGTCTATAAAATTTATATATTTTATTAATTTGATCTTAATTTAATTTTTAAATAAATTTAACACTTCATATTTAAAAGTTTTGACACTGCACCCTCTATACACATATCACACTCTTTACTATTGTTTATCGACTCGATAATTGATAATTGAGATAGCTCGACACACACATTCAATTTACTACTAGAAAAATGATAGCTTAATGGAACAAACCAGGGTCATCCTAGTGGTGGGCCATAGCCCATAAGGGCAATGATCCAGGGTTCATCCTATCTAGGGTCTATCATTCATAATTATAAATGTTTAATTTTTTATCAAACATGTTTAATTTTAATGATAGTTTATTTTTAATATTTATTATTAAAATTTAATTTTTTAATATTTATTATTACAGGTTAATTATTATTTTTTTTCTAATATTTATTATTATATGAGTTCATTTTTAGTACTTGTTATTAGGGTCTTAATTTTTTTTCTATATTTATATTAAGTTTACTCTTAAAATTCAATTTTTTTTTCAATATTTGTTATTATGAGTCTCAATTTTTTGCAATGCTTATTGTTAAAGATCTATATTTTTCAAATAGTTATTATTAGTGGTCGACTTTTAAGAATTTTTTAAATATTTTTTAATACTTACTATTAAAATTTATTTTTCCCGTTACTTGTTATTAAAGTCTCAATTTTTTTTCTAATACTTATTATTAAGAGTCTGATCTCAAAATTTTATATAGCACCTAATTTCTCAGATTAAAATTTAGGGATCACGTTAATGAAAATATGTCTTACAAGTCAAGGTTCAAATAAACAAAATACAAAATCTGTTAAATCATCAAAACTAGGAGTATCTAAAATACTAAAACACAACGTTTATCATAGTCTGAAAGTTCGACCCAAATTTAAAATAAACGTTAAAATCCTTAAAACCAAGTAAATGTCCAATAAATAAAGTCCAAAGTCCATTATAAAAATAAATATCCGAAATAGTAGTATTAAACCCGAAAATGATAAAACATACTTAGTAGTAGAAGTTCAAAATCAACGGTACTCCAATTACCATAGCCTAAGTCTGAGAATCTGAAACATAAACTGAAGGGGTGTAAGCTAGAGAGGCTTAGTGTGTCTCTAGTGTGCAGATATAACATAGACACAATAATCAAAATATCATACACATGTCATAAGTATTAAAATATGACAATAAAATACATATATCATAACATGCTAGAATCATATGATGATCTTAATGTCATGAACTCATCTCCAACACCATCTGAAGAGTAAGTTCTCCTAAACCACTTTAACTCCAACGTCACCATCTGAAGTGGAAACTTGACCCGAAGGTAGAGCCACTGATCCGAAGTGATACTCACCTAAAGGTGATAACACTGAACTTTCCTGAACAGAATATCCCAACTTAATGCAATGTCAAGATTCGATGTTTGAGTATGAATGCATATAATTAATAGGAGGCATGTATAATAATTTCGAGAATAACATAATCCGATTTTTTCATGGATTCTGAATCAGATGTACATAAATCATATAGCATGGCATGGTATCATATAATTTGGTTCAGAAATCCTAGTCCAACAAGTCAACAGAGATACACAAAAACAAACAAAATCTACACACAGAAGTATATATAAAGTATCGGGAGAGACACACCTTAGGCAGTTATAGCTTAACTTCGAGAATTACGTTTACCGGGCTCAGTCCTAGCACTAGGTCAAACAGATGCAGAACCTACGAATAAAGTTTACATAAGTAACCACTACTATGCCACTATACTAGAATAACCGAATCTAATTAGATTAGAGAACTCACGTGTGAATCCTAAGGTTTGAGCAATAAGAGGTCGTCCAAGAGGAGGAGGAGGAGGAAGAAAGTAACTTCGTATCCGAATCTACGTCGCCTGAATCAAATAATACATTAATTTAGATTCAGATAAAGATAAACTTCCAATTAAGCATTCATATAAAAATTCCTTAAAAATAATACTTTGAGTTTAAATTTCGAAAAACGAGCAACGACATTAGACTTAGAATGTCAAAAAACATAAAATGGGTTCGAGTCAGAAAAATCAATGATGACGTCAACGATAACGTCAGTAGGTCAGCGTTGACGTCAGCATGTTAACATTAACGTAAGCATGTCAACGGGTCAGGTTGGTCAATAGTGAGTCGGGTCGGTCAAACGGATCAAACCAAATTTTTCCCGGGATTCCAAGAAAATCTGGAAATACCAAGATTTTCGAAAATATGAAAAAATATAGATTTTTCGAGAAAATATAGAATTTTCTATATTTTTTGGAAATTCCAGAATTTCTCTCATTTCCAAACTCTAATTTCTATAACACTCTCTCGACAATTCTTCAGCCCGAATTCAAAATCCTATTACCTGATTTAAAAATCATCTTCCTAAACACCGTTAAGGAACCTAAAATAAAGGAAAAAACCCTCCTCAAAAAAGTATATTCCGAAACACAAACCCTACTCACCACTGAAACAAAGACCAAAAGGAAGAAAAAAGAGCCATAGAACTTACCTAAATAGAGAGAGTGTGCCGGATTGAAAGAAAGAAAGAATAACGAAAAGGGTTCTTGATTCTCTCAAAAGAAAAATGGGAGAGAGAAAGAGAGAGAGAACGATTGAGAGTTATCGAAAAGAAGTTCAAAACAAAGACAAAAGGGAAAACATAACTATTTTGCATAAAAAGGTAAATTACCTAACAAGGGCCCTTTTTATTCAACTTTTCAAAAGAACCTTAAAATCCTCAAAAAAATAAAAAAAATATTTCCAAATTTCAATTAGGTTTAAAATCCTCAGAAAATATAATTCTCCCACCCTTACAAGAAATTTCGTCATCGAAATTTACCTAGATAAAAGAGATATAGATATTGGACTTTTATAAAATATTTGGGCTCCCACGTAGCCTTATCGTGACTACGATTCTGCAACAATACCTTAATCATATTAATGCTTTTTCTCTTAAGGACTTTATGATCCTGAGCAATAATCTCAACTGGTTCCTCCTCAAAACATAAATCTGGACAGGTCTTAAAATCCTCAATTGAAAGAACATGAGATGGATCAGCTTGATAGCATCTCAATACAAAAAAATGAAAAAAAAAACATTTTGAATAAGTTTAAGCTCTGACGTCAAATCAAGCTAATAAGCTATTGGTTCGACTTATCGGATAATCCGATAAAGTCCAATGTAACGAGGGTTGAGCTTGACATTACGACCAAATCGAATTACCATCCTCCACGGAGATACTTTTAAGAAAACCTCATCACATTTATCAAACTCAAGATCTTTACATCTCAAATCAACATATGATTTATGTCTATAAAAAAAATCTTTAAGTCGATCCCGAATCAACCTAATAGTCTGTTCAGCCTTATGTACAAGATCTGGTCCTAATAACCTGTTCTCACTAACTTTAATCCAACCAATAAGGATGTGACACTTATGCCCGTATAGAGCCTCACAGGTTGTCATCTTAATACTGGCCTAGTAATTGTTATTATACACAAACTATGCAAGTGGTAGGAAATCCTCCCAACTGCGTCTGAAACCCAAAACACACCCTCTTAACATCCTCTAAGATCTAAATCATCCGCTCAAACTGATCGTCGATCTACGGATGCTAAGAAGTACTAAATTTCAAACAAGTACCCAAAGTAGAATAAATTAAACCCTAAAATATCGATGTGAACCTCGGATACTAGTAAAAAGTAATAGATAAAGGTACCCCATTATAACCGAATAATCTCAAAGATATATAATCGAGCTAACTTACTCAAGGTATAAGTAGCTTGAACAAGAATGAAATGCTCGAACTTAGTCAACCCATCAATAATAACCCAAACATAATCCTTCCTTGACGGAGTCAAAGAAAGACCCCTAAAAAAATCCATAGTCACACGTTCCCAATTCCATTAAGGAATCTCTATATGTTGAAAATGTCCAGACAAATGTTGATACTCTAATTTTACTTTTTGATATGTTAAACACTTAGACACAAAGTCGATTACATCCCTCTTAAGACCTTTCCACTAGTATTTCTCACAAAGATTCTTATACATCTTATCCCCAATAGGATGAATAGAATAAAGGACTATCATGTGCTTCTCAAAGAATAACCTATTTCAAATCAGAGTTCCTTGGAACACAATACTAACCTCGAAAACATAAAACAACATCCTGATCAATAGAGAAATCATGAGATGTACCCTCATTAACCTCTTTAATACGATGGGTCAAGAAAGGATCATTGTGTTGTTTAGTCCGAATATCAGAAATCAGAGTAGGAACAATAGAAAGCTCTACCAACAAACTACTATCATAAAAAAGAACTCATCCGAGCAAACAAAGCTCTCAAATTTGGAAGAACATTGCGACTCAAGGCATCTTCTACAATATTAGCCTTACCTAGATGGTACTAAGTCTCACAATCATAATCCTTAAGAAGCTCTAACCAACGACATTGCCTCAGATTAAGCTCCTTCTAAGTTAGAAGATACTTCAAGCTTTTATGATCAGTGAAGATATAACACTTCTCTCCACAAAGATAGTATCTCCAAATTTTCAAAGCAAAGATCACCGTAACTAACTCAAAGATCGTGGGTAGGATATTTACACTCATACGGTTTCAACAATTGATAAACGTAAGCCCTACCTTTCAATCCTACATCAAAACAAAACCCAAACCGGTGTATGAATCATCATTGTACACAATATAAGTTTTCTCTAACTATGACTGTATCAAAACTGATGTTTTAGTCAGAACAGACTTAAGTTTCTCAAAACTAACCTATTGAGACATGGACCAGATAAATAAAATATATTTCCTTAGAAGTTTGGTCAATGGAGCAATAATAGAAGAGAATCCTCAACAAATCTCTACTAATAACCGGTCAAATCTAAAAAGCTACAAATCTCTACAATATTCTTAGGTTATTTTCATTCCATAATAGCTTCATTTTCCTTCGGATAAGCCTGAATACCTTAGCTGAAACAATATGTCCCAAGAACATAACCTTTGATAACCAAAACTCACACTCACTAAATTTTTCATAATGTTGTTTTTCTCTTACAGTATGTAAAACAATACGAAGTTGCTCCTCATGTTCAACCTCGGTTTTAGAATAGACCAAGATATCATCAATAAAGACCATAACAAATTGATCCAAGTTTGAAACACCTTATTCATCATGTCCATGAAAGTTGCAGGGACATTAATGAGTCCGAATGGAATCACAAGGAACTCGTAATGACCATAACGTGTCCGAAAGACTATTTTAAACACATCAAAATAATTAACCTTAAGTTGATAATAATCAGATATAAGCTTTATGTTAGAAAACACGGAATCTCCTTAGAACTGATCAAAGAGGACATCAATACGAGTAAGGGGTATTTATTCTTAATCGTCGACTTATTTAATTTCCGATAATCAATACACAGACGAACTAAACCATATTTGTTTTTGACAAACAAAACAGGGGATCCTTACAAAGAAATGGGTCTAAAAAATCCTCCATCCAAAAGTTCTTAAAATGAACTTTTAACTCCTTAAGCTCTTTCGGAGCCATCAGATAAGGTGCCATAGATAATATGAGTCATCGCAGGATACAACTCAATGTCAAACTCAATCTCCTTATGCTTAGGAGTACACCCAATAATTATTCCGTAAGTACATTCAGAAAGTCTCTCACATCACGAATTTTATCTATCTCTGAATCAGTCTGTCTTAGATCTAAGATGTAAGCAAGATAAGCAACTAACCCTTTTCTAATTATCTTTTCGGCTTTCAAAGCCAAAATAATATTAGACAAAAAGCTTCTATGCTCATTAATAAGGATCACCTCACATTCATTGGGAGTCTTTAAAGTTGTCATTTTTCTGTTCACAATCCAAATTAACTATATGAACTAACAATCAGTCCATACTAAGTATCAGATCAAACTCCCCAAAAGGTATCTCCATCAGATTAGTCGAAAAGATATCCCTTTGAACCTCAAGAGGGAAATCTTTATAAAATTTGGTAACCTCAACAGAATTACCCAAAGGACTATACACAATGACTAAGCTACTAGTATCTTCCATAAGAATTTCTAGATAACTTGATACTGAGCTAGAAACATATGAATGAGTAGATCCATTATATAGAAGTGCGAAATATGAAATAGCATTAATAGAAATAGTACCATCAATCACATTTGGATCATCTCGATCCTCAAGCCTTCTAGTAGCATAAACCAACCTTAGCAGAGATGCCCCTGATCTAGCTTGTCCTTTAAACTAAGAAGATCTACCTCTACCACTAACACTTGAAGAAGAAAGTCTACCCCGACTTCTTTCCTAGAAGGGGTCTGTATTGAAGCTTGATACAAACTAGGAACATAAGTAGACAGAGGTAAAATAAGACAATATTTGAAGTGAAGCTTGATACAAACTAGGAACATAAGTAGACAGAGGTAAAATAAGACAATATTTGAAGTGATGCTCAAAAGATTAGCAACAGAATCAAGCTCCACTCTTTCTCTACACTCATTAAAATAACACTTATAGTAAAAAGAACATTGTGGCAATGCACGGGTACTAGTGGAACCACCACCACTAGCAGTCGAAATAACATAAGCTATTGGTCTAGCCCGAGAAGAACTTTGATACTCAAACTCACTTATGCCTTTCTTCTTGGACTGATTTCCCTGACTATAATAAATAAATATAGTCGATTGTCTTCTACCTCGGTCTGTACCCTGAGATTCTTGTTGAATCCTTAAATTCTCGTTGCATTCTATTGTTTTAGCTCGTCAGGTAATCTGCTTATACTCAGTATCATGATGAAAGGCCACCTCAATCTTGATTGGTACCCGAAGCCCTCTCAGAAACCACTCACATTTATATTTTTTTGTACTAATCAAACTCGGAACTTACTGAAGAAGTCGCAAAAACTCTATCTCATAGTCGTTCATAGACATATCATTCTGTTGTAAATTCATGAAGTCCTCTCAACACTTAGCTAGGTATTCAGGTCCCACATAATGATCTTTGAAGGCTTACCGGAAAAACTCCCAAGTGATATGACCAGCGGTAGAAACTCTCTCCTCTACCTCCCACTAGTTCTGGTCCTCCCCACTAGTGGGTCGGTACCGATCTTACCATCAAACATAGTCATGTTGGAAACTAAAAACTCGGTGGAAATGGGTTTCCTAACACCCTCTGACTGATGGAGGTAATGAAGCAACTTTCTCTAAACAATAACAAAATCCAAGCTCATTGACTCATTGTCTTCCAAGGTATACGGACCCTTACTCTGAGTTGACTGATCAACTTTAGCCTACTATGCTTCAGTCTTATTTTGAGGTTATTCCTTCCCTCCTATATCATGCATCAAATTTTTATCTTGTGGCAGATCTATAGGGGGTGAGGTATCACTGACGAAAATAGATGTACAACCTCGACCACGACTGCGACCACAACCTCTCTCGGTTGCAAGTCGTGCACTCTTACGTTGTGGCATAGTAATGTATCTATAGAAGGATAAACAAGATCCTAAGTTATAACCGATACTTGGATTATTGATCAAAATATATCTGAAAAGTTTAAATATAATCCAAAATGAAAATCCAAAGTATCAAATAAGTTTATAAAATCATTTTTAAGGTCAAAAACATTTTGGACCTCAAAGTCATAGAATTGATCTTGGCTTCGATACCACTAAATGTAACCCTTAATTTTAACCTAATTTCTCAGATTAAAACTTAGAGATCATGTCAATGAAAACTTGTCTCACAATTTAGGGTTCAAATAAACAGAATACAAAATTTGTTATATCATCAAAACCAGGAGTATCTGAAATACTAAAACACAACGTTTATCATAGTCTAAAGGATCAACCAATATTTAAAATAAACGTTAAAATCCTGAAAACCAAGTAAATGACTAATACATAAGTCCAGTCCATTAGAGAGATAAATATCCAAAATAGTAGTATTAAATTCGAAAATGGTAAAACATACTTAGTAGCAGAAGTTTAAAATCAACAGTCCTCCAAGTACCGTAGCCTAAGTCTGAGAATCTGAAACTAAAACTAAAGGGGTATAAGTTAGGGAGCTTAGTGTATCTCCAATGTGCAAATATATCATAGAAACATGAATCAGGACAAAAATAAAATACAAATATCATAACATACAATAATCATATGATGTAATGTTTAAATGCCATGCACTCATCTCCAACATCATCTAAAGAGTAAGTTTCCCTAAAACACTCTAACTCCAACTTCACAATCTGAAGTGGGAACTCGACACGAAGGTGGAGTCACTGATCCGAAGTAGAAACTCGACCCAAAGGTGGAGCCATTGATCCGAAGTGATACTCACTTCAAGGTAATAACACTGAACTTCCCTGAACAGAATACCACAACCCAATGCAATGTTATGATCCGATGTTTGAGTCTAAATACATACCTTATAATTAACAAGAGGCATGCATAATAATTTCAAGAATAACATAATTCGAGCTTTTCATGAATTCTGAATCAGATGTAAATAAATCACATAGCATGACATGGTATCATATAATTTGGTTCAAAAATCAAGAAGTCCAACAAGCCAACGTATATACACAAAAGCAAACAAAATTTGCATACAGAAGTATATATAAAGTATCTAGAGAGACACACCTTAGACAATTATACCTTAACGATGAGAATTACATCTATTGGGCTCAGTTCTAGCATTAAGTCGAGCAGATGTAAAACCTACGAATAAAGTTTACTTAAGTAACCACTATTGTTCCAATATATTAGAATAATCGAATTTAATTAGATCAAAGAACTCACATACGAATCCCGAGGTTTGAGCAATAGGAGGTTATCCAAGAGGATGAGAAGGAAGGAACTCTTTATACGAATCTACAACAACTGAATCAGATAATAATCTAATTTAGATTCTGATAAAGATAAACTTTCGATTAAGCATTCATATAAAAATACCTCAAAAGCAATATTTCGGGTTTGAATTTTGAAAAAGGACAACTTCGTCGAACTCAGAACATCAAAAAAAATATAAAATGAGTTCGAGTAAAAAAAGTCAACACTATCAACAGGTCAACGCTAACGTTAGTAGGTCAACACTGATGTCAACAGGTCAATGGGTCGGATCGACACAGATTTTCCGAGAAATCTAGAAATTCTAGAATTTCTCCCCATTTCCAAAACTCTCTCTCGACAATTCTTCAGTTTGGATTCAAAATCCTTTTACCCATTTAAAAAATATCTCTCTAAACACCATTAAACAACCTAACAACAAGCAACAAACCCCTCATTCTCAACAAATAGATTCCAAAACCAAAAAAAACTACTCACCACTGAAACATAAACGAAAAGGTAAAAAAAGAGCCATAAAACTTACCTAAAAAGAGGTAGAGGGTGTCGGATTAAAAGAAATGAAAAATAAGGAAAAGATTCCTGATTCTCTCGAAAGAAAAAATGAGAGAGGAAAAGAGAGAGAACGGCTGAGAGTTATCGAAAAGACATAAAAGAAAAAGGAGAAACATAACTATTTCACAAAAAAGTAAATTACCTAACAAGGACCCTTTTTATACAACTTTTCAAAAGAACCCTTAAAATTCTCAAAAATTACAAAATAGTCCTGAATTTCAATTAGGTTTAAAACTAAAAATCCCTAAAATTAGGGTTCTAACTTAAGGATTTCATTGATTTTAGGGATTTTAGAATAGAGCAAAAACGAGGTGTTACAGTTTATATTTTTAACATTTTTTAAAAGAGACCTATTTTTTAAATTTATCCGTAAACCACCAAAATATGAAGAACAAGTGTACTGAACACAAATAAAATGTTTAGATTAAATTAGATAATTCAATGGTCAAATTCACATGTTGATTAAGGCTAAAAGAAAATTAAAAGACAAAAGTGATACAATATAAATACGGTGAGAGTAGGACATGACAGACAGTCAACCTTGTAATAGAAGTAGGGGTGCTTAACGAGTTGAGCAGCTCGTGAGCAACTCGAACTCGACTCGGTCAAAACTCAATAAATACTCGACTCGGATTAGTTCGACTCGAACTCGAACTCGACTCGATATCTTAACGAGTAAAGTCTAACTCGAATCGATAAGTTCGTGAGCAGCTCGTTAATTTTATAAAATATTTTTTAGTAATTATTTTAAAATATTTTTATTCAAAAAATAAATCTAAATAATAATTATTAATGTATGAATTGTTATTTTAATTTTAATACGTTAGTTTGTTGTATTTATGAATTGTTACTTTTTAATTTAGACTTTAAAAATATTTTATACACTCTATTAATATTTTTGGTTAAATTTATTAATTTATGTTAATATTAAGCCTCATATGGTATTGTTAAATTTTACTTTTAATTAAAAATAAGGTAAGCATAACTAGCACGAGTCGAACACAATTTTAACGAGCTTAACGAATAACGAGTCAAGTTGAGCAACAAAATTTTTTAACGAACACGAGTCGAGCAATGCCTAACTCGCGATAGACTCGCTCGATAAGCACCCCTAAATAGAAGTCTTTAATTATTATTAGCAGAGCCATTTTCGGGTATGAACTAGGACCACTTGCTTAGGTCTCAATTTTTTATAATATTGATATTATAGTTTAATTTTTAATACTTATTATTTAGATTTTATTCTTTATTTTTTAAATATTTTTTAGTAAAGTAATTTTTTTAATAATTATTACTTGAGCTTTAATTTTTTAATTTTATTGTTAGGTTTCAATTCCCCTAATATATGTTATCAAAAATCTATTTTTAAGATTCAATTTTTTTAATATTTATTATTACAGGTCAATTATTTTCAATATTTATTATTATGGATTTAATTTTTTAACATTTGTTATTATAAGCTCAATCTTTAATTTGTTATTAAAGACACACTCTTAAAATTCTTTTTTTTATTATATTTGTTAATAGAATCCATTTTTTAATACTTATATTAGAAGTCTAATTTTTCATTACTTATTATTAGAGGTCATTTATGTTGAGTTGATCGATCTTGAAGTATGGCAAAGAGGGGGGTGAATTGGCAATTAAAAAAAATGGTCAGGAAATTTTTGGTAAAAATGTGAAATTTAAGGACAAACGATTTATAGTGGTTCAAGCTTCGGAACAAGCTCTACATCCACTACCTTAGCTCCCACTAAGGATTTTGAAACCAATTCACTATTGAATTCGACCTTTTTCTCGGTTCAAGGGATAACCGTTACAAACAAATCAATTTTCTACCCAAAATTGATTTGGACCTCACAAGGTGTTACAAGAGATTAGAGTGGGATAAAAAGGAATTCTCTCACAAGAAATAAATGCCCCAAATACAAACAAACTCTCCCCAAACTCAGATTACAAATAATCAAAGTGAAATTACAAGAGTTGGGAGCAAAGATATGCAATTTAGTGCTTTGAGTTGGATTTTTGTGCTTGGATGTTGCTTGAGGTTCAATAGTTGTTAATGCTGCTTGAACATCTTCATTTTATATGTCTTCATTGATTTCTAACCGTTGTGGTTGTTGGGAAATGAAATAAAGACGTTGAGACTTCATATTCCCGTCATAAATACTCTTCTGCAGGCACAAGTATCGATACTCGGGAAACCTATTTCGGAACAACCTATAAAAAGAAAGAGACGTTGTGCATTTAATAGGGAGGGTATCGAAACAGGTATCGATGCCATTACTAAACTATAATGGTAGGTATCGAACCATGTTTCGAAACATCTCAACCATCATTTAAAGTTTTAACTGCCACCAACGGTCAACTCATTAAATGCTAAAATAGTCGTTTTGAATTAAAGGGTGTATCGATACCAGTATCGATACCTTGAGTCCTATTTTAAAAGATTTTTAAAACAAATAAAAATACTCGATGTGGTTCGATACCTGGTTCGAAACATGCGTTTCCAGTAGCATAATGATATCGAACCATGATTCGATACTTGTTCTTAGTTTCAAGAACAAGGCTTTAAAATGCAGTGGGGTATCGATACCGGTTCAAATGGTATCGATACTCTCGTATCAAAACACTTAGAAATTTTATTTCAAAGCTCTTGGTTTGACTTGAAATAAAAAATTTGACTTAAGGACTTAAAAATTTATTACAAAATAGTCCTTATTCATAGTTGTTATATCAAAATCAATTTTGGTTTTACAATCTTCCCCTTTTTGATATAACAAAACCATTATGAATTTTTAAGTTTAAAAACACAATCTTAGGTTCCAAGACTTTGAAAAAAATTTAAAAAGGACTCCCCCTTAATAGGTGCATAACTTTAAATTTTAAAGATGGTGTCTTAACTAAAAAATATTTCTCTCCCTTTTTGTTAGATCAAAATCAATATGAGGCATAAACCATAACAAGCATAGAATTTAAATAAAAACGATAATTCATAGCATTAAAATATTCAAATCCAACAAAATATTCCAAGACATAGAGAAATAATATAGGTGCATAAGTTTATATGAAATGAGAATGCAACAAGAACTTAAAGAAAAACATAACTAGTCCTAAAGCCAAAGCAAAGCAAAGAAAAAGCGCTAAGGATCACTCATCGCCCATGCCCACATCATCATCACCATCCTTATCTTCATCAACCTCATCGTCATCTTCGTCCTCATCATCAACTCCATCTTTGTTGGAAGTGATTTGCATGTAACGGAGAGCTTCAATGGAGATCCTCATGGAAGTGCTTTGATTCTCTAAGCCCGTCAATCTCGTATCCATAGCATCAAAGCGAGAATTGAATTGAGTGGACAAAGAATCAAACCTTCCATCTAGAGAGTCGAAACGAGCATTCATACTCTAGCAAAGCGAGCATCCAAACTATCAAACCGTGAGGTGAGAAAGTCCATAAGCTCGGCGTTTGGTGCAAGTTGTCGAAGAGGCTCCGAATCAACAACGGGAGGAGGAGGAGGAGGACCGCGAACCCATTCACCATTGGAAGCATATTGAAAGTGAGAGCGATTGAGAGAAGTTTCTCCTATGGGTTCCTTTACCGATTCCACCTTGTCGTAAGAGCAATCAATTCCCAAATGCAAAAATATAGAACTGAGAATGCAAGCATAGGGAAAAGACTTGACAAGAGGAGTGGCACGATTAGAGATATGCCACACAATGTCGGAGAAAACAATCTGAGCAAGATTCGGTCGACGAGCTTCACGGAAACACTTCAACCAAAAGCTATCAACTTGACGAATCCGGGAGTACTTACCGTTTGATGGACGAATCCACCAAGAGATAATGAGATGCAAGAACCGGTCATGAACGTCAAGCGAGATAACCGACCCGGTAAAGTATCCGAGAGAGTCTTCGTCGTCAAGGCCAACATCCTCAAGACCAAAAGCATCAACAAAGGTGCCGACATCGACTCGGAAAATACGACCCATAAGGTAGGATTCAATCGCAACAACCTTGCTCTTATCCTTAGATAAAATGCACTTAGCATTAGCATAAAAGAGAAGGACAAGAGTCAGAAAGAACTTGCCGGAATGGGTGAGAAAAGCCAAAAACTTCCAATCGACGATTTGATCGTAGTAACGGAAGGGGAACTTGTAGGATATCATGAAATCAACATCCACACAACGCTCCTTTTTAAGCGAATAGTCACGGAAGTTGTTAAAGTTATCAACTCTACCCGGACCATCCAAGCAACGATCAAATACCACAGGCAAATTTACACGAGGAGCACGAGTGGTAGATGAACTTCCGGCCTCGGTACGAGCACGTTTCTTTGGTACCATGATCTAGAGATTTAAAAGAATTGGATTAAAAATATGTATGCTCTATCAACCTAATTCAATCCTATTAATCTATAATTCAAGGTATTTGAGAATTAAAAAAAATTGCTTGAAAAACCAGTGAAAACTAATACGAGAAAATTAATTTATATTAGAATGAAAAAAAATTTGATTTTGAAAAATTTTCGTAGGATTATGAAAACCCATACAATAAGCATTCAAAATATGTTCAAAATCTAAATTTTAACATCCTAAAAATCAACGAAAATAAGGTTTTTCGAAAATTACTTTGATTATGGATTAGGAAGAATTTGTAGTTTTTGGAGCACCAAAAGTTGATATGATCTTGGTTTTGATGTATAGAGTGAAATCCCCAAAGAGAAACGTTGAAATTGTGGTGAAAAATTGATGGATTTGAGGGGTTTTTAAAAGGAAAGTCAGTTAGGGTTTGAGATAGGGGTGTTTGGAAAGTTTTAATTTGAGTAAGATTAGGTTTTTGTGTCTTTTAAAGCAAACTTCAGCCGTGTGTATCGGAACAGGTATCGAAACAGCCTGTTTCGATGCTAGTACCGATACCTTGGTATCGATACCAGTTCTTCCCAGAACTTACCCAGATAAACATGATGAACAGGTATCGAAAGAGGTGTTAGCTGTATCGATACCCCTTAGCGAGCTTTGCATTTTAGGCTTCTAAAGTACTAGAAATGAGTCTCTAAAGCCTCTATAAGCATGCAAATGATGTTATGACAAGATTATAGTGCAAAAACAAGTTCATACTCCCCCTAGCAACATGCATAGAAGCAACAACATACAAAAAGAACATAGGCATGATTTTAGTCAAGATTCAAGCAAAAAGCATAAAAACAACACTTAAGAGGTCAAGATAGGCTAGTTAGACCCAACTCTCTCCTAAGGGTCCAAAAACGCTCCTTATCCAAAGGTTTGGTAAAAATGTCCGCTAATTGGTTTAAGGTGTCAACAAATTCTAAAACAACATCATTTTTAGACACATGATCTCTAATAAAGTGGTGTCTAATTTCTATGTGTTTGGTTCTAGAGTGTTGAATGGGGTTCTTGGTAAGACATATGGCACTAGTATTATCACACTTAAGAGGTATGGTTTCTACCTTAATGTCATAATCTAAGAGTTGTTGCTTCATCCATAAAACTTGAGCACAACAACTCCCTAAGGATATGTACTCCGCTTCGGTGGTAGATAGAGCTACACTATTTTGTTTCTTAGAGAACCAAGATATGAGCATACTACCTAGGAATTGACATGTTCCGGAAGTACTTTTCCTATCTATCTTACAACCTCCATAATCCGCATCCAAATAAGCATGCAAATCAAAGGATGAGACTTTAGGATACCAAAGACCTAAACAAGGTGTGTCTCTAAGGTACCTAAAAATTCTCTTAATGTCTACTAAGTGTGATTCTCTAGGACTGGCTTGAAACCTAACACACAAGCAAACACTAAACATGATATCGGGTCTACTTGCGGTAAGGTAAAGCAAAGAATCTATCATGGATCTATACAATTTAGAATCAACACACTTACCTCCTTCATCTTTGTCAAGCTTAGTAGATGAGCTCATAGGAGTAGCTTGAGGTTTCACATTCTCCAAGCCAAACTTCTTGAGCATATCCTTGATGTATTTTGCTTGATTGATGAAGGTGCCATCCTTCCTTTGCTTGATTTGGAGTCCCAAGAAGAATGAGAGCTCCCCCATCATGCTCATCTCGAATTCACCTTGCATTAGCTTAGAAAAATCTTGACAATAACATTCATTAGTATATCCAAAAATTATATCATCAACATAAATTTGAACTACTAAGATGTCATTTTTAAACCTTTTTATAAAAAGTGTAGTATCCACCTTCCCTTTTTCAAAACCTTTTTCAATTAAAAAATTTGAAAGTCTTTCACACCAAGCTCTAGGAGCTTGTTTCAAACCATATAAAGCTTTTGTTAATTTAAATACATGGTTTGAAAATTTTGGATCTTCAAAACCCGGTGGTTGTAACATACACTTCTTCATTTATAAAACCATTTAAGAAATCACTTTTGACATCCATTTGAAAAAGCTTGAAATCATGATAACATGCAAATGCAAGTAGCATCCTAATGGCTTCCATTCTAGCTACGGGTGCATAGGTTTCACCGAAATCTGTTCCCTCTTCTTAAGTGTAACCTTGAGCAACTAATCTAGCTTTATTTCTCACAATTTTACCACTCTCATCTAGTTTGTTTCTAAAGACCCATTTAGTTCCTATAGTAGATTTATTACTAGGCCTATCAACTAATGTCCACACATTACTTCTCTCAAATTGATTTAACTCTTTTTGCATATCCAATATCCAATAATCATCACCTAAGGCTTCTTTGATATTTTTAGGCTCTATGCATGAGATAAAAGCAATATGGTTCATTAATCTAAGAGAAGAACAAGTAGTTACCCCCTTGGATGGATCACCCAAGATTTCACCACTTTTGACATAGTTGAACTCCCCTGGGTAGCTCACTTCCCTTTCTTCAAGCTTTACATCTCCTAAAGCTTCTATTGGAGAATCTTGTGCTTCCTCATTGGTTGGAACTCCATCCACCTTTGATGTTTGTCCATCATCAATGGTTTCAATGATTCCTACATCATCACAAGATTCCTTCCTAGGAAGGAGGTTATCATCGAAAACCAAATGTATTGACTCTTCTACAACTAAGGTTCTTTTGTTGAAAATTCTATAAGCTTTTGAATTTAAAGAATATCCAAGAAAAATAGCTTCATCACTTTTTGCATCAAATTTACCTAAATTGTCTTTTCCATTATTCAAAACAAAACACTTGCACCCAAAAGGGTGAAAATAGCTAATGTTAGGCTTTTTGGATTTTAAAATCTCATGGAGTTTTCTTTAAAATTGACCTAATCATTACTCGATTTATAATATAACATGAAGTGTTTGTGGCTTCCGCCCAAAAATACTTAGGTAAATTGTTTTCACAAAGCTTATTCCTAGCCATTTCTTCTAAAGTTCTATTTTTCCTCTCAACTACCCCATTTTGTTGAGGAGTGCGAGGAACCGAAAAATTGTGGCTAATCCCATTTTTATTACAAAAATTCTCAAAACCTAAATTTTGAAATTCGGTTCCATAATCACTTCTAATATGAGAAATTCTTTGATCAAGATCATTTTGAGAAATATTTGAAAATGTGATGAATTTTTCTAAGGCTTCATCTTTTGTACTTAAAAATAGAACCCAAGTGTATCTAGAATAATCATCAACAATGACAAATGCATATGATTTTCCACCCAAGCTAGTAGTCCTAATAGGTCCAAAGAGATCCATATGGATCAATTGTAATACTCTACTAGTTGAAACATCATTAATGGACTTAAAAGAAACTCTCTTTTGTTTACCCTTAGCACATGCATCACAAATTTTATCTAAGGAGAACTTGAGCTTAGGTAAACCTCTAACTAGATTTTGGGAGGCTAGTTTCTCTAAAACACTTTTGCTAGCATGTCCTAGTTTTCTATGCCATAACCATGCATCATTTTCATCACTAGCAACTAAGCATGCATGAGAAATGTTTATTTCATCTAAGTGCACCATATAAATATTTCCTATGCGATGACCTATGAGCATTGTTCTATTTGATTCTATGTCTATTATTTTGCACCCATGTTTAACAAAAGAGACATAGAAACCTTTATCACACAATTGACTAATGCTCAACAAATTATGCTTAAGACCATTAACAAGTAAGACATTTTCAATTAAAATAGAGGAGTGATTATCAATAGAGCCAATACCCTCAATTTGGCCTTTGGAGTTGTCACCAAATGTCACTACTCCACCCTTTTTGAGCTCTAACTCCTTAAATCGTCTCTTGTCTCCGGTCATATGCCTTGAGCATCCACTATCAAGGTACCACATGTTTTGACTTGAAGCTTTGGCCTTGAAGCAATGCTCAACCTACAAACAAAGATTTAGTTTTTGACTTTTGGTACCCAAATCATTTTGGGTCCATGAGAGTTAGTTCCCAAAAGCTTGGTTCCCTTAGGAATCCAAGATGCAATGGCATTAATATTATTAGAAATAATGAGTTCCTTGGGAACCCACACACTCCTAATTTTTCTATATCTAGTATGCCTTTGAAAACTTCTTTGTTTGTGGCCATAAAAATTCTTTTTCACATGGTTGGGTTTTGAAGAGCTTCTTTTTTCAAAAGTAGAACTACCAACCACTTTGATTTGATCTTTAAGCTCATTCACCACTTTGTGGTGATTCTCACTCAAGCTAGAAATAAGGTTGTTTAAATCCACATTTTCATTTTGAAAGAACTTTAAATCATCATTTAAAGTAACAACCTTTTCTTCCAAATCCAAAATCGTTTTCGTCAAAGAATCATTTTTCGTTTCTAAATCGGAAATAGTTTTCTTACTTTTCAAAATTGATTCTTTGAATTTAAAAACCAAATCATCATAAACATCTTGCAATTCATCATAAGCATCATATAATTCATCATATGTAAGATCATTGCAAGAGGAATCAAGGGTTACCTTAGGCTCATCAAGAGCCATTGAGACAAAGGTTGGCTACTTCATTGTCCTCATCGGATGATGACTCCTCATCACTCCATGTGGCAACGTGAGCCTTTTGTTTCTTCTTCTTGTCAAAACCCTTCTTTTTGTATTGTGGGCAATCGGTCCTAATGTGACCGGGCTTCTTGCATTCATAACAAATAATTTGATCTTTCTCATCTTCTTTGCCCTTTGACTTAAAATCCTTCTTTCTTTGGAATCTCCTATTCCTATTTGCCCTCATGAGTCTAGTGAATCTTTTGGCTACCATAGTCAATTCTTCTAACTCTTCTTCTTCACTAGAATCCACTTCTTCTTGTGACATTGAGGCTTTGTGAGCAATCCCTTGCTTCTTCTTCTCAACCTCTCTCTTTTCAATCTTCACATCTTCCTTCTTCTTTTCTTCTTCTCTTCCTTTCCTCATGATCTCATGGGTGAGAAGAGATTCCACAAGAGCATCAAGCTTTAAAGTCTTCAAATCTTTGGCTTCAATGATAGTCGTTCTCTTGCTATCCCAAGACTCGGGAAGAGAGTAGATGAGCTTTCGAACGAGTTTCTCTTCCGGAATGATCTCACCGAAACCCTTGAGACCATTGACGATCACCGAGAATCTATCGAATATCTTGGTGATGTCTTCATCCGGCTCCATCTTGAAATTCTCGTAGTTGAGATTTAGAAGACCTATCTTTGTCTCCTTGACATCATTTGTGCCCTCATAAGTTGTCTCCAAGGAGTCCCATACTTCTTTGGCACTTGTGCAAGATGACATCTTTGAGTAGATGTCGGGACCAAGTGCACAAAAAAGAATGTCAAGAGCTTTGTCGTTTGTGGACATCCTTCTTCTTTCTTCATCGGTCATCTCATTTCTCTTCTTAGGCACTTGTCGATCTCCTTCTTGCTTCATAGGAATTGAGGGACCATCTTCGATTATATCCTAAAGGACATAATCATTAGAGTTGATGAACAACCTCATCCTATTCTTCCAATAGGGGTAGTTATCCCCATTGAAGAAAGGTGGCTTGGTGATGGAATGTGACTCGTTCCATGAACCGGAGGTGGAGGCCATTTGATTCTTCTTGTAGATGTGATCAACACGCCTTGGATCTTCTTTGGTAGACGTGAATCTCTTTAAAGATTAGGCTCTGATACCAATTGTTGAGTTGATCGATCTTGAAGTATGCCTAAGAGGGGGTGAATTGGCAATTAAAAAACATGGTCAGGAAATTTTTGGTAAAAATGTGAAATTTAAGGACAAACGATTTATAGTGGTTCAAGCTTCGGAACAAGCTCTACATCCACTACCTTAGCTCCCACTAAGGATTTTGAAACCAATTCACTATTGAATTCGACCTTTTTCTCGGTTCAAGGGATAACCGTTACAAACAAATCAATTTTCTACCCAAAATTGATTTGGACCTCACAAGGTGTTACAAGAGATTAGAGTGGGATAAAAAGGAATTCTCTCACAAGAAATAAATGCCCCAAATACAAACAAACTCTCCCCAAACTCAGATTACAAATAATCAAAGTGAAATTACAAGAGTTGGGAGCAAAGATATGCAATTAAGTGCTTTGAGTTGGATTTTTGTGCTTGGATGTTGCTTGAGGTTCAATAGTTGTTAATTCTGCTTGAACATCTTCATTTTATATGTCCTCATTGATTTCTAACCGTTCAGGTTGTTGGGAAATGAAATAAAGACGTTGAGACTTCATATTCCCGTCATAAATACTCTTCTGCAGGCACAAGTATCGATACTCAGGAAACCTATTTCGGAACAGCCTATAAAAAGAAAGAGACGTTATGCATTTAATAGGGAGGGTATCGAAACAGGTATCGATGCCATTACTAAACTGTAATGGTGGGTATCGAACCATGTTTCGAAACATCTCAACCATCATTTAAAGTTTTAACTGCCACCAACGGTCAACTCATTAAATGCTAAAATAGCCGTTTGGAATTAAAGGGTGTATCGATACCAGTATCGATACCTTGAGTCCTATTTTAAAAGATTTTTAAAACAAATAAAAATACTCGATGTGGTTCGATACCTGGTTCGAAACATGCATTTCCAGTAGCATAATGGTATCGAATCATGTTTCGATACTTGTTCTTAGTTTCAAGAACAAGGCTTTAAAATGCAGTGGGGTATCGATACCGGTTCAAATGGTATCGATACTCTCGTATCAAAACACTTAGAAATTTTATTTCAAAGCTCTTGGTTTGACTTGAAATTGAAATAAAAAATGACTTAAGGACTTAAAAATTTATTACAAAATAGTCCTTATTCATAGTTGTTATATCAAAATCAATTTTGGTTTTACAATTTAGTTCACCGAATGTAAGATTACTATTACGAATAAGATTATTATAATATTATATTACTGAAAATATTTTATTATCTTGTTTGATTTATTTGACAGGAATGTAATATATTTTTATTTTTAACCAGTTGAATTTTTAATATTAAAACGAAAATCTTAAAATTACTATAATACGTAACATTTTTAGCTCTAACTTATATTTTTTATTAAACCCACAATTGGCCCCAACTATTTTTTTATTTTTATAATTTAATTTAATATTTTAAGGAAAATTCTGAGGAATATTGCACTTGAGTAAAATATTTTCCGAAATATTGATGTTTCTACATTGCATCCAAAGTCGGATGCTTTAGGCATCGACTTTAAACAGGAAAAATGAATTGTGAGTGAATTTTGGAGCCAAATATTTTTTCACAATCAATATTTTCCATTTCACACTCGTTGCTGCTTTGCCCTACCTTGCACTCCTGCTCTATGCCTGCACTATGCAGTGCCTACTCACCAATGTGTCACTATGCGCGTCAGGAAAGGCTGAGAAAAGTCAAAGTCAGAGTCTTCTGGCTCATCTTCATCCTTTAATTTTCTAAACAATGTTCAAAGACGGTATCTCTTGGTTCCGTCTTTAATTTCACTGTTGAAACATCAATATTCGAGAAATATTTTCCCAACATCAATATTTGGGGAATTATTTCCCTCAACACCAATACCCAGAATTTTCCATATTTTAAATAAAAGTATATTTTTATTTAATTTAATCTTAAAAAAACTATATTTCACTCAAGTATTTTTAAAAAAAATATAACATAAAACCAATAAATTCAAAGATTCTACTTGTAATATTATATGTGTCCATTTTATTTTTTTATCAATATTTCATAGAAAATTTAAAGAATGTTTAAAAATTTTATTGAATATTTTCATAACTAAGATTTTTTATTTTTATTTAAAGATTAAAATAATTTATAAATATGTGTAAAACTATTTAAATAATAAATTAATATGAAACAAAATTATTTAATAAATTTACTCCATTTAAATATGTTACAAAGGATCCAAATTAAGAAAACTTATTACTCCAAGGACTATTTTGTCTAAGATGACAAGAATTGATAAATACCTAAGAGAAGGGTGAGAATCACATCCATAGAATGTTGACAAAAAATATTGTTATTAGTAATTATATTTTTCAGGATGGTGGAAATAAGGATAAACCAAACATGGAAAAAAGATTTTAGAAAAAAATTATTCTCTTAAGTAATTATCTTTTTTGCGAACAAATGCCCCTTAGAGACTATTTTTTTTTAATATTTGTTAATAGAGGTTTACTTTTAAAATTTATTTTTCCTAATATTTGTTATTAATGATTTATTTTTTTTAATAGTTGTTATTAAAAGCATAATTTTTCAAATATTATTAGTAGGCATATGCTCAATTTAATTCTTTTTTAATGTTTCTTATTAAAGAATTATTTTTTAATACTTATTATTTAAGATGTTAATTTTTACGTTCGTTCTAGGTAGGGGTGTTCATTGTAAGATATCGGATCGGTTCTGATCCGATTTTTTCAGATCGATGATATAGTGATCCGTATCCAATCCGAAAAAAAGTTGATATCCGCATATTCCGATATTCGGATTGGATATTCGGTATCCAATTATCCAAAAATATAATTTGATTAAACTAATTTTTCGAATTTGAAGGTAGTATTTATGAAAGTTTTAGAATTTCGAATATAATAAACAACAAATTACTACTTGTATATAATTTTAATTAAATAATTAATTTATATTTTTTAAAGTAATTCATTTATAATTAAACACATAATCAAATTACTTGTATATTTCACCCTTCTCCTAAAACGGTAGGATCTGAAATGCCAGATAGTCATCATCCTGGATCAACTACTGTTATTTGTTGACGCACTATTGATCATGTGGCTCCATGGTACATTAACATATGTGCATACAGAGAGTAAAGAATATCAGATATCACCTAACTATCGTTTTCTTTATATTATTGAAATTTTAATTTATTTAATTATATTATTAAATTTTGGTTTTGACTTTAATTATATTATTAAATCATTAATTCGATATGGCGTGTTAACGTACACAACGGTTGTCAAAGTAACCAAAATAACATCTTTTTGATGTGGTTATTATATCTAATACGACGTCGTTTTATGTACTAAACTTTAAAGTGTAATGATTTTATCACTAAACTTTAAAAATATTTTATTTTATCATTGCACATTCCTATTGTCGCTACCGGCCAATCGAGCATGTCATCGGTCACCATTCACGACGAGATCGATATCAAAATGTTCGTATTTACTCTTATTTCTTCTCGTCAAATTGATTTCTCATAAAATTCACTCAAAATTTAAAAAAAAATCCATTAAAAGCTCCTACATGTTAATACTTTGATCTCCTCTAGTGACCGTCCGATGAAATTAATTATGTTGTTTATCTCTCGAAAAGAATGTTTCTCACCATTAAAATTTTCTAACAACTTACTAAATCCCTCGAATCCAAGAAAGTCATGTACCCTTAAAAATGTTTAATTTTATAGAATTGTGTAGATTTTGTAAAAAATCAATCCGAAAAGGAAAAAATAAGAACTTTTTGATATTAGTGTTGATTAGCCAACAACTGTCAAAATATGCAATAATAAAAATATAATCGTTTTAAAGTTTATGAAAAAAATTTAATACACCTTTAAAGTTTAATGCTTAAAAACATCTTTTATGCATTAATAACTGCATCAAAACGACGTTGTTTTATTCATCTCATCGCATCAATATCAAATTAACGTTCAAAACCAAAACTAAAATTTAATATTATAACCAAACAAATTAAAAACTTAATGACATGAATAATACAATGCCTAAAATTCACTAGTATATAATGTAATTTACCATATATACTGTAGTTTTGATCGAAGGCAAAATCAAAATATTCGAAAGGGGACGAAGAGGAGGCGGAGAAGCTAAGAGTTTCATAGGCTATGACCTATGACGTGCATGAAAAAGGCCAAAGATAGCACCTAGGACTTCACGTTTCCCAAGGTAGCAAACATCGCCAATTAACGATCAACTCAACACATACCCTCAAACCAAAGTATGGTGTTGCTGACTACTCCATGATTATGCATCAACAATTTCTCTGAAGTTTCAGACAAACAAACACAGAAAGAGAGAAAAGGAGAAAGAATTATTGCAGAGTTTAAATAAAGTGCAATGTGAACGAAACTGTCATCTTCCTTTTCTCTCTCTGTCGTCCATTTGCATGCACATAAGGCACGTTTAAAACGTTTTTGCATAGAGGTTGAGGGGTACTTGGTGGTGTGGGGATGAAAGAAAACGAGAGAGAAGCTTAAGGACTCTTTTGTTTTCTGTCAACTTTTGTCATTTTGTTATTTATAGGTTACAAATATACATAAGAACCCTTTCCCTTTCCCTTCTCCTCTCTCTTTCTCCCTTCTTGTTTGCTGCTTCTTCCCTCTTTTAGCTTTAGAAAGTAGAGATGGATGGTAAACGGAATGATTTGAAATCTAAGGTTCCTTTTCACTGCAGTAGGCGCATCATCCACAACAATGGAAACAACCAAGGTTAATTGATTGTTTTAGTTCATTCCATTTTTAAACTCTTTGCAAATTTTGGGATTTTTTTATTGTTTATAAGTCTTTCACCTTGAATTGTCTTTTTGTTTCAATATGTAGTATGAGATTCTTTTGTTGGTCCCAACTCTAGGCTTCTAGTGCTTCTAATTTGTAGAGATGCCCCCCTGATGTTTTAAGTTTGTTCATCAATCATGATCAGCAGAATTGGTTTACTGTGTTATTTTGTTATGATTGATTGTGGTTGAGGCTTTATTTTGTTGTGAAATCAGGAGAAAGTAATGATATGTACACTAAACTGTGGTATGCATGCGCCGGTCCTTCTGTTTATGTGCCACGCACTGGAGAAAAAGTCCTATACTTCCCTCAAGGTCACATGGAACAGGTTCTATCTTTATCACCAATAATCTGTTAACACGTCGTGTAGCTACGGTTGGAGTGATAAATTGTTGTACGTCGACATTAAATCTGAGATTCGGGCCTCTGTTGCAGGTGGAGGCATACATAAAGGAAGATGGCTATATGGAAATGCCCATCTACAATTTACCTTCCAAGATCATCTGCAGGGTGCTTCATGTTGAACTTAAGGTATCAAGTTAACAGGCAACAAAATCTTATTATAAGTTGTTGTTAATGATGCTTCATATGCGGCGTTGCAGGTTGAATCTGGCACGGATGAGATCTATGCACAACTTACATTGCTTCCGGAGGCAGAGGTTGGATTTAATAGTTAGTATTCAGATTATACATCAATATGATTCAGTTCACTTTTCATTTAAGTCTTGGATATTTCCTATAGATGTAATCATTAATCAATGCTTTTTTTTCATGGATTAAAGCAAAATGAGCTAAGTATGGAGCATAGAAATTATCAAGCATTGCCTCGAGAAACTTATTCGCATTTCTTTAGTAAGCAGCTAACTCCGTCTGATATAAGCACACACGGAGGATGCTCCATCCGAAAGCGACATGCCAATGGGTGTCTTCCACCCTTGGTTGGTATCTCCATTTTTGAAATGATCTAAAATCAAAACATAGGCAATCATCATTCGTGAGTTATTAAGCATACTGTTGCAGGACATGTCTCAGGAAACCCCACAACAGGAACTGCTAGCAACTGACTTGCACGGTCACAAATGGTGCTTTCGACATGTTTTTCGTGGTACTTCCCTTTCCCTTTCCTCCGCTAATCACGTTTATTACTTGTTTCCTTATGGATTGTACTCCCATATGTAGGCAAGCCAAAAAGGCATTTGCTTACCAGTGGTTGGAGTACCTTTGCGTCTTCAAAGAAGCTTGCTGCAGAGGACACATTTGTCTTTCTTAGGTTCTCTCTCTCTGTTTCTGCCACACAAAGGCACTAGTCTAGTTGTATTATACTGTATCGAATTTTCGATTTGAGGTGATTCAATGTTTCATTTACATAGATTTCAAATTTTTTGTTTTATGGTATTGTTCTTATAGTGGGGAGAAAGGAGAGTTTGGTGTTGGAATTCGCCGGACAATGTCGAGATTACTGAATAATCCGTTACCATCAATCATATCCAGTCACAGTGTGCGACATGGAATACTGACCAGTGCTTTCCATGCCTTTTCTACCAGAAGCATGTTTACTGTCTACTACCGTCCCTGGTCAGTTCAATGTAACATAAAACTTCACTCGTCACACGAGAACTGGAAGACGAAAGCCATTAGTTTTCTTGTGTCTTTGCAGGGCAAGGTCTTCCGAGTTTATCACCCCACTTGATCAGTACTTGAAGTCAGCTCAATTCAACTGCAGCATCGGGAGAAAGTTTCAGATGCCAATCGAAGATGAGGAATCCAGGGTACAAAGGTGCTTACCCTGTCATTTGTGGATAATTTGAAGCATGATTTTAATCCTTACCCGTCTTTTAACTTTGTGCATTCTCCTTAAAACCAGAGCCCTTGGCACTATTGTGGGTGTTGAAGATGTCGATCATATTAGGTGGCCCAATTCTAAATGGAGATGTCTGAAGGTAACATGTGTTCTGCATGCATGATTGCATAACCTTTGATGATAGAAGCATGATTTCTAGTTTAACTTTCTTACACTCAATCCATTCATGGACTTCTACAATTTCTTAGGTGAAGTGGGATCATCCCACATTGAGTTCGGTGCTCCCCGAAAGAGTTTGTCCTTGGAGGATCGATCCAACGGAACACACTAAGGAGGAACCTTTAGCTCTGCATCAGCAGAAGAGGGCTCGCCTTAATGATGCATCATCTCCTGAGTTTTCTAGCTCACTTATGGGCGGTCGGTAATCTATATTCCTTTGTCGATTCAACATATACTTGTGTTGGAAGCTACTGATCATAATATCCCCTTTACTATTCATGTTGCAAGATTCAGCTAAATATCAATCTCAGAGTAGCTCAGGGGTCTTGCAAGATCAAGAAGATAGCGATATGCATGCGAATCAATCAAGTGCACTACGAAAATCATTACCGATTTTTCTCCCACAATGTTCCGGTAAGGCCACGATGCAACAGCTGATGCATAAGCAACCAGAGATACAGATTCCAATCTGCTACCCATTTTATCTATATACCAGCAGCACAACATTCTTCTCTTATGGAATTCATGATGATGCTCGTGCTAGCAAAAAGTTTTCGGTTCCGAATGTTGATTCTCCTGAATGGACAACTATGGAACCGAGGAATGAAAAAAGAACTTCTTTGTCCGAACCAAAAGGTGCTCACAGATGCATGCTTTTCGGAGTAAATTTAGTTATTGGCTCACCGGAGCTCCCTTCACCACAAGTACTCACTTCTAGTGAGGTTCAACGTCTTTGTTCTACTCCAACATCTCAGTCGAGTGTTGCGGAACCTTCTAAGTGTATATCTAGAAAGCAATGCAACAACTGTTGTTCCGTCGACGGCAACCGAAGTTGCACCAAGGTACTGCTGCTACCTTTCCTTGAATCGTTTCTTACCTATTGGACTATTGGTTGTTGGATGTCGAACGAAATTGATTCTTAAAAATACATTTCACTCCCTTTTAGGTGCTCAAGTATGGAACTTCTCTCAGAAGATCAATTGATCTACATCGATTCAACGGATTCGAAGACCTCATCGTTGAGCTCGATCGCATGTTTGATTTCAATAGAAGCTTGATCGATGGAAGCAGTGGCTGGCATGTAACATACATCGATGGCGATGGTGATATGATGCTGATTGGAGATCATTATCCATGGCAGTTAAGTGCAAAACTAAACACAACACTTTGCCTACAACAAATAATGTATGTCGTGACTTTTTTGAGTATGAACTTTTGTTTAATGATCAAATATCATATGCAATTACAGGAAATTTCAGTACGAGGTTCGAAGGATCATGATCCGTCCGAAGGAAGAAATTGAGTGGCCGAATCCGAGCTCGCCAAGTTCATCATCTTACTGAAAAGATCAGTATGGTAATCTGTTAGAGCTTTTCCTTGGGGTGGAAGCAAAGCAATTTCCATGCAGAATCTTTGAATGAAGTGGTTTGTTGTTCAATTTATGTTGTCTTTAAGGAGATTCGGTTTCTATGGATTTAAGTTGAAATAAAAAAAAAATATTTGAGGATAGTAAGATTTGGAATATTCTATGCTCAATAATGAAATTTATATTTTAATACTATTACTTAATCATTAATTTTGTTGGATTTTAATAGGTATTTATAATTATATAATTAGTATAAAGTACAAGAGTTATATTTCTAATAGATAGGTTGTAAAAAATTTTAGGGTAAATTACATGGATAGCTATAATATTATGGGGTTGATATCGAAATGACCACAATATTTGTAACGACCCAAATTTCGGACCCGAGTGTCCGGTTAACCCGAGAGTTTGGGCTACGGTTTTGGGCCCCGGGTTTGGGTAGTTTAGGCCTTGTGGGCCTTAGGTTGATGGGCTTTAGATAAGTTGGTAGATTTGTACATCAGTGAGATTGCGAGACTGTATAGTGTGTCGAAATCGATTGTGTCTGACAAAGATTTGAGATTCACAGCCAGATTTTGGGAGTGTTTGCACAGTGCTTTGGGTGATCGTTTGAATTTTAGTACTTTGTATCATCCTCAGTCAGATGGGCAGTCAGAGAGAGTTATTCCGATTCTCAAGGATATGCTCCGATGTTGTATCATTGACTTTCAAGGTATTTGAGAGAAGCTCCTGCCGTTGGTTAAGTTTGTGTGTAACGACAGTTATCAGTCGAGTTTTCAGATGGCTACGTATGAGACTTTGTATGGTAGAAAATGCAGAACTCCGTTTAGTTGAGCTCAAGCAGGGCAGAAATTGATATCGAGGTCAGTCATGCTTGAGGGGACTACCGAAAAATTGAAGTGATTTGTGATCGGTTAAAGACAGCTTTAGTTGGACAGAAATCATATGCGGGATTGAATCTGACAGAAATAGAGTATGAGGTGGGAGAAAAAGTGTTCTTGGAAGTGTCACTGTGGAAGGGGATCATCCGTTTGGAAGGAAAGGCAAGTTAAGTCTAAGGTTTGTAGGACTGTATGAGGTTGCTCTTTTCGCACTTGTTTTCCTTAGGTAAATTTCGAGGACGAAATTTTCTTAAGGAGGGGAGAGTTGTAACGACCCAAATTTCGGACCCGAAAGTCGGGTTAATCCGAGAGTTTGGGCTACGGTTTTGGGCCCCGGGTTTGGGTAGTTTAGGCCTTGTGGGCCTTAGGTTGATGAGCTTTAGTTGGGTTTTAAGTTAGGCCTTGTGGTGAGGACTTTTTGGTAATTGCACTTGGAATGAAGATGGGGGGGTTGTAGAGGTTAATTCTCTGCAGAATGACCTCATTGTCTTATCTTTTTCTTTCATCTTTCTTCCCCATGGTTGCAAGAGAAAAATAGTGGTAAAGGTTGGATCTTTGAGCGTTTAAGTTGGTTTTTCGTTTCTGTGGTTGTATGAGAGTTCTAAGGCTCGAGGAGATCTACAATCTAAGGTAAGAGTTGTTTGGTTTGGTGAAGAAGAAGAGGAAGCCCCATCTCAAAGGCAAGGCAAGGAGAAAGCTTGAGGAGGAAGAAGGAAGGTCGTTTTTGTTGTTGCCTGCAAGAGGTTGGTACTCTCAACTCTTCTAATTATCTTGCATTTCATGGTAGAGTGCATAACATATAGAAATTCATGTATGAATGCTTGGTTTGAGCTTTTGGGTCTTTAATGGTGAATTTCGTAATTGTGTGTTTGATGGCTTGAAAATAATGTTAAAACACTTGAAACCTTTCTAAGAATGTGTAGGAACACTTTAGAATCGAATAAATTAATGTTTGAGATGAATCCTTAGAATTTCTTAAGTGCAGACCTGCATTTCGTGTAGGGGTATCGATACACGGGCTACCGGTATCGATACCCATGATTGGAAATAGGCTAAGTGGCCAGGTGTATCGAACCATGGTTCGATACTGGGACCTCCAGTGGCATAATGGCATCGATGCCAGTATCGATGCTGGAGGGTCCCCTTTCGTTGACTTTGGAAATGGTCAATGGGTATCGATACCCATGGTTCGATGCCTTCTTTGGGTAGGTATCGAGGCAGGGTGGTTCGATACCCTATATAGGGGTATCGATACCCTTGCGAAAACTTAACAAGATAAGCTTTGTTTGAGTTTCGATAAGAGGATTAAGGGTCTTAATGAATCTTATAACTAATGAAATGAATTGTTAATACGATTTTGATGTTTTAACCCCGAAAGACTAAGGTATGATAAGTCTTAATATATCTTGTTGTGCTAAGATCCTAGGTGGATCGTTTGTGTGGTTCGAGTCTTTGTTTGATGGAAATCCGGATATCCATAAGTGTTGCAACACGTTGAAGGCCATCCGATGTAACATGTCGGATGATGTTTTGAAGACTTTTATTCCGAGTGTTGGGCGGCCTCACTCGAAGATGTTCGATGTAACATTCCAAGCATGGGGTTGGTTGGGCGGCCTCCACCCCTTTCCGAACGTTGGGCGGCCTCGTTCGAAGATGTCCGATGTAACATTTCGGGCATAGGATTTGAGGACGGCCTCAATCCTGAGTGTAGGATCCCGATGCTGTGTGGACGCGGGCCTCACTCTTGTGTGTTATTTGTGATGTGACATGTATATGTTGTGTGCGACATTATACCTTGACTATGCCATGTGGTAGGCAAGCATGCTAGATGTGACATGTATATGCTGTGTGCGACATTATACCTTGACTTTGCTATGTGGTAGGCAAGCATGCTAGATCATCATTTCATGCACGATGTTTATATGTTATGCTTTACTGCTTATGATATGCATGATGTTGGCTGAGTTCGGCGTACCCACTGAGCTTTAGTAGCTCAGCGTTCAAAATGTGTTTTCGTGCGTAGGTTAGCGAAAGCCGGTTCGTGGAGCACCGTCGAGGTTTGGATTTCAGCATCGACCTATGCCAGGGTACATTTATAGATTAGTGGGCTAGTACTTAGTTGGACCCTATGTATCTTGTAATTCTGTTATTTATTCGAGTCAAATGTTTTAAATGATTTGTAATATTTTGGAGCTCCGATTATTTTATATTATTTTGGACTTGAATTGGATTTTATTTATTGGGCTTTCGAAAGAAATTTTGAGATACAGGTTTTGGGCCAGAGTCCCAATGTGACATCCGGGTCGGGGTGTTATATTTAGTGGTATCAGAGCTTAGGTTGAGTCGGTTCTAGGAAGTCCCCGGGGGAAGTCTAGTGTGTTATATAGGTGTTAGACAAGTACATGCCCACGAGTCGATATAGTACTTTTAAAGCTGAAATTTCGATGGTGTAATCCTGTTTGTTGTTGTTGTTGTTGTTGTTCTTTGTGCATGGTGTGGATGAGTCTGAGGAAGGGGTTAGGCAAGGGGCGAATTATTTTGCCCATTTGCACCGTGCTTTGGATCGGATAGTGAAGACTATTCCGAAGCATGCACCTACCCCACATGAGGCACTTATCGAGAGGGTTTGCAAGCAGGGTGCTATGAATTTCTTGTATTCTGGCTAAGATAATCTTGTGAGGGCGGATCAGTGGTTGAGGTCTGAGGACAAGTTGTCTTGTGTTTTTCTCTCTGCTCAAGGAAAACGCAAGGGAATGATGGGAAACAGTTGAGATGGAGTAGTGTTTCGAATCAGCCGACATGGGATGACTTTCTGGATGAGTTTGAGAAAAAGTATTTGGGCGAGACTCACATCGATCAGTTGAGAGATCAGTTCACCCACCTTGTGCAAGGTAACCGTACGGTCTTTGAGTACGAGCAGGAGTTCTTACAGTTGGGTAGGTATACAACCGAGTTGATAGCTACCGAGAAAATGAGGTGCGAGAGGTTTCTGAGAGATTTGAGGAAAGAGATCCAGACTTAGCTGACAACTAATCCACCGGTAGTGTTTTCTGAGTGAGCATGTTAGGATGTTGGATATACCTTGTGAGACACTAGATATAGGTGTTATTGTTACTAGTTCTTCAGAGATATCGTAGTGGTCAGAAAGATGTACAGACGATGTCCATAGGTGGTCCAGGGGTATGTGTTCCCAGTTGATATGATGGAATTATCATTCTACGGTTTTGATGTGATTTTGGGTACGGATTGACTAACAAAGCATAGGGCTAAGATAGATCTTGAGACCAAGAGAATTTATTTAAAGCTAGCGGATGACCGTGAGATTATGGTTGTGAGTTAGGATGTGAAGTTCTTATTGAATGTTGTTTCTGCTCTAGAGGCTCAAAGGTTAGTTGAGTTGGGCTGTGAGGCATACCTAGTATATATTATGAACCCGAACATGAATGAAGTCAGACTGTAAGATATCAGAATGGTGTGTGATTTTTCCGAGTGTGTTTCCAGAAGAGTTGTCTGGATTGCCACCTGACAAAGAGGTTGAGTTTGCCATATAGATGTATGCAGATTCTGCTCCTATTTTGATTGGCTCCGTGTTGTATTGTACCGAAAGAACTAAAAGAATTGATGACTCAGTTGCGAGGACTATCAGATAGAGGTTGTATCCGACTGCGTTCTCCTCCTTGTGGCGCACCGTGTTGTTTATGAAGAAGAAAGACGGTAATATGAGGATGTGCATTGACTATAGACAGATGAATCAGTTGACAGTGAAGAACAAGTATCCATCATCGAGAATTGATGATATGTTTGATCAGCTTAGAGGTGCTACCGTGTTTTCCAAGATAGACTTGAGACTAGAGTACTATCAGTTGAAGTTAAAAGAAGTCGATGTGCCGAAGATAGCTTTTGTACAAGGTATGATTACAATGAGCTTCTGGTTATGCCTTTCAGGTTGACTGATGCACTAGCTGCTTTTCATGGACATGATGAATATAATTTTCTTCGAGTACTTGGATCAGTTGTGATTATGATCGTTGATGACATATTGTTATACTCACGTACTGAGAAAGATCATGACAAACACTTGAGGTTAATATTGCAGGCTTTGTTGGATCACTAGTTGTATGCCAAATTGAGCAAGTGTAAGTTCTGAATTAGAGAAGTTGTTTTCTTAAGACATGTGTTAGCTGAAGGGATTAAAGTAGATCCTAAAAAGATTGAAGCAAATGTTAGTGAGAAACAATCGAAGTCTGTTATAAAGAATCGTAATTTCCTAGGCTTAGCATGTTACTATAGGAGGTTTGTGAATGGTTTTTCGAAGATAGTTGTCCCTTTGACTAAGTTGCGTCAGAAGAATATTCAGTTTGAGTGTCAGATGTAAGACAACAAGCCGTTGAGAAACTGAAAGAAGCTTTGACAGATACGTCGATTTTGATACAATCAGTGTTAGAGGAGGAGTATGTGATTTACAGTGATACTTCATATGTAGGGCTAGGTTGTGTGCTTATGCAAGACGGAAGAGTGTGGCTTACGCTTCGAGATAGTTGAAGAATCATTAGCGCAGTTATCCGACCCATGATATAGAGTTAGCCGTGGTTGTGGTTGCCTTGGAACTTGGGAAACATTAATTGTATGGTGAGAGATGCACAGTGTACACAGATCACAAGAGTTTGGAGTATCCGATGACACAGAAAGATTTGAATTTGAAACAGCGCAGATGGCTCGAGTTATTGAAAGACTATGACCTCAAAATTGAATATCATCCGAGTAAAGCCAATGTAGTGACAGATGCTTTGTGTAAGAAAGTAGTTGTTGAGTTGAGAGTTATGTTTGCTAGTTTGAGTTTATCAGGTGATGGTGGCTTGGTAGCCGAGCTTCAGGTTAGACTTACTTTGGGTCAGTTGATCAAAGGGAAGCAATTGTCAGATAGATTTTTAACACCTCACGTGCAAGATGTAGTTGAAGGAAGACCTACAGAGTACAATTTTAGAAATGATGGTGTATTATGCTTCAGAGACAAAGTAGTTGAGCCGAATGACAGTGATTGAAGACGTATGATTCTGATCGAAACGCACAGTAGTCCTTTTGCTACACATCCGGGTAGTACGAAGATATACCGTGGTTTGAAGGATGAGTACTTTTGGCTTGGTCTGAAGAGAGATATTGCCGACTATATGAGTAAGTGTATGGTTTGTCAGTGAGTTAAAACAAAATATCAATTTTTGTCTGGTTTGTTATAGCCGTTGAAGATTCCGAAATGGAAATGAGAAAAATATCATCATAGATTCTGTATCCGGTTCGCCTTTGACTCCTTCGAGGAAGAATTCAATTCAGGTTATAGTTGATCGCTTCATGAAGTGTGCTCACTTTATTGTTGATTATATGACTTACTTGTTAGATAAGTTGGTAGATTTGTACATCAGTGAGATTGCGAGACTGTATAGTGTGTCGAAATCGATTGTGTCTGACAAAGATTTGAGATTCACAGCCAGATTTTGGGAGTGTTTGCACAGTGCTTTGGGTGATCGTTTGAATTTTAGTACTTTGTATCATCCTCAGTCAGATGGGCAGTCAGAGAGAGTTATTCCGATTCTCGAGGATATGCTCTGATGTTGTATCATTGACTTTCAAGGTATTTGAGAGAAGCTCCTACCGTTGGTTAAGTTTGTGTGTAACGACAGTTATCAGTCGAGTTTTCAGATGGCTACGTATGAGACTTTGTATGGTAGAAAATGCAGAACTCCGTTTAGTTGAGCTGAAGCAGGGCAGAAATTGATATCGAGGTCAGTCATGCTTGAGGGGACTACCGAAAAATTGAAGTGATTTGTGATCGGTTAAAGACAGCTTTAGTTGGACAGAAATCATATGCGGGATTGAATCTGACAGAAATAGAGTATGAGGTGGGAGAAAAAGTGTTCTTGGAAGTGTCACTGTGGAAGGGGATCATCCGTTTGGAAGGAAAGGCAAGTTAAGTCTAAGGTTTGTAGGACTGTATGAGGTTGCTCTTTTCGCACTTGTTTTCCTTAGGTAAATTTCGAGGACGAAATTTTCTTAAGGAGGGGAGAGTTGTAACGACCCAAATTTCGGACCCAAGTGTCGGGTTAACCCGAGAGTTTGAGCTACGGTTTTGGGCCCCGGGTTTGGATAGTTTAGGCCTTGTGGGCCTTAGGTTGATGAGCTTTAGTTGGGTTTTAAGTTAGGCCTTGTGGTGAGGACTTTTTGGTAATTGCACTTGGGATGAAGACGGGGGGGTTGTAGAGGTTAATTCTCTACAGAATGACCTCATTGTCTTATCTTTTTCTTTCATCTTTCTTCCCCATGGTTGCAAGAGAAAAATGGTGGTAAAGGTTGGATATTTGAGCGTTTAAGTTGGTTTTTCGTTTCTGTGGTTGTATGAGAGTTCTAAGGCTCGAGGAGATCTACAATCTAAGGTAAGAGTTGTTTGGTTTGGTGAAGAAGAAGAGGAAGCCCCATCTCAAAGGCAAGGCAAGGAGAAAGCTTGAGGAGGAAGAAGGAAGGTCGTTTTTGTTGTTGCCTGCAAGAGGTTGGTACTCCCAACTCTTCTAATTATCTTGCATTTCATGGTAGAGTGCATAACATATAGAAATTCATGTATGAATGCTTGGTTTGAGCTTTTGGGTCTTTAATGGTGAATTTCGTAATTGTGTGTTTGATGGCTTGAAAATAATGTTAAAACACTTGAAACCTTTCTAAGAATGTGTAGGAACACTTTAGAATCGAATAAATTAATGTTTGAGATGAATCCTTAGAATTTCTTAAGTGCAGACCTGCATTTCGTGTAGGGGTATCGATACACGGGCTACCGGTATCGATACCCATGATTGGAAATAGGCTAAGTGGCCAGGTGTATCGAACCATGGTTCGATACTGGGACCTCCAGTGGCATAATGGCATCGATGCCAGTATCGATGCTGGAGGGTCCCCTTTCGTTGACTTTGGAAATGGTCAATGGGTATCGATACTGGTATCGATACCCATGATTCGATGCCTTCTTTGGGTAGGTATCGAGGCAGGGTGGTTCGATACCCTATATAGGGGTATCGATACCCTTGCGAAAACTTAACAAGATAAGCTTTGTTTGAGTTTCGATAAGAGGATTAAGGGTCTTAATGAATCTTATAACTAATGAAATGAATTGTTAATACGATTTTGATGTTTTAACCCCGAAAGACTAAGGTATGATAAGTCTTAATATATCTTGTTGTGCTAAGATCCTAGGTGGATCGTTTGTGTGGTTCGAGTCTTTGTTTGATGGAAATCCGGATATCCATAAGTGTTGCAACACGTTGAAGGCCATCCGATGTAACATGTCGGATGATGTTTTGAAGACTTTTATTCCGAGTGTTGGGCGGCCTCACTCGAAGATGTTCGATGTAACATTCCAAGCATGGGGTTGGTTGGGCGGCCTCCACCCCTTTCCGAACGTTGGGCGGCCTCGTTCGAAGATGTCCGATGTAACATTTCGGGCATAGGATTTGAGGACGGCCTCAATCCTGAGTGTAGGATCCCGATGCTGTGTGGACGCGGGCCTCACTCTTGTGTGTTATTTGTGATGTGACATGTATATGTTGTGTGCGACATTATACCTTGACTATGCCATGTGGTAGGCAAGCATGCTAGATGTGACATGTATATGCTGTGTGCGACATTATACCTTGACTATGCTATGTGGTAGGCAAGCATGCTAGATCATCATTTCATGCACGATGTTTATATGTTATGCTTTACTGCTTATGATATGCATGATGTTGGCTGAGTTCGGCGTACCCACTGAGCTTTAGTAGCTCAGCGTTCGAAATGTGTTTTCGTGCGTAGGTTAGCGGAAGTCGGTTCGTGGAGCACCATCGAGGTTTGGATTTCAGCATCGACCTATGTCAGGGTACATTTATAGATTAGTGGGATAGTACTTAGTTGGACCCTATGTATCTTGTAATTCTGTTATTTATTCGAGTCAAATGTTTTAAATGATTTGTAATATTTTGGAGCTCCGATTATTTTATATTATTTTGGACTTGAATTGGATTTTATTTATTGGGCTTTCGAAAGAAATTTTGAGATACAGGTTTTGGGCCGGAGGCCCAATGTGACATCCAGGTCGGGTGTTACAATATTTTAAAATGCGTCAAATACACCGGTGAACTATTAAAATGGTATCGAAATAGTCACCGACCGTTAAAAAACTAACGGATTGATGACGTGACAGTTAAATTAAAATGGAATAATTACACATTTACTCCTTGTTATTAATAATTTTTTTAATTTAGTCCTAATTTTATTATAATAAAATAATATAATTATTTAATTAGGTAGTGACACATGTCACCACCTTATTGGAGGACTATATTTAATATATATTTGATTTATTAATTTTATTTTTTTCTTCCAATCAGATGGTGACACGTGTCACCGTCCAATTAAGGGAAGAAAACAAAATTAACAAACCTGCCGCTGGAAGAATGCACATCAACCAAACTAATAAATTTAATTTTTAATTTAATTAAAATATTAATTAAATTATTTTATATATAATAAAGTAAAGTATTTAACTTATAATAAAATTTTATTTAACAAACTTTAAACCCTAAAATTTATTTAAACCCTAAACCCTAAAAAAGTTTTAGGATTTAAGGTTTAGGGATTAAATGAGTTTTAGTATTTAACTTGGTTTACGGTTTAGGGATTAAATTTATTTATAAACCCTAAAAGTTAAAACATAGATCCTAAACACTAAAAAGTTAAATTCTAAAAGTTAAAACATAGACCCTAAACCCTAAAAAATTAAATTCTGAAAGTTAAACTCTAAACCCTAAAGTTAAACCCTAAAACTTATCTAAATCCTAAATGAATTTTATTTAAAGTTTAGGGTTTAGGGTTTAAATGAATTTAGAGTTTAATTTTTGGGGTTTAATGTTTATAAATAAAATTTTATTAATTTTAAAATTTTAATTTATTATATAATAATTTAATTGTTATTTTTAATTAAATTAAAAAATAAATATAAAAAATAATTATCAAAAGCAATACATATATAGAAAATGTTAGTGTTTTATATCATAAAATTATGTGTGGCCTAGTGGTTATCTTTTAAGGTTTCCATGCTAAGATTCCAAATTCAAATCCTTGGGTATGCATTTTAATTGAATTTTGTTATCCTCCTTTAATTGGTGGTGACGTCATCATCAAATTAAAGAATTATATTATTTTATTATAATAAAATTATGACTAAATTTTTGGACTTTTACACTAAGTTCTTGAACTTTCTTCTTCTCCATCGCTCTAATCTCTTCCTTCTTTTTCTCCTCTTGTCTTCCTTTCATCATAATTTGATGTGTATGGAGGGACCCCATGAGTTCATCAAGTTTGAGAGTCTTAAAATTCTTTGCTTCGATGATGGTGGTCCTTTTTTAGTCCCATGACTCAGGAAGGGAATAGATGAGATTATGAATAAGCTTCTCCTCCGGAATGATCTCTCCATATCCTCTAAGTCCATTGGTGATGGTGAAGAACCGATCAAACATCTTTGCAATGTCTTTTTCCGGATTCATCTTGAAGTTCTCATACTCTTGGTTGATGAGTCCAATCTTGGTCTCCTTTACTTCATTTGTACCCTCGTATGTGACTTCTAACTTATCCCAAACTTCCTTGACACTCTCACAAGAAGACATTTTCTCATAGATGGTTGGATGGAATGGTACACATGAGAATGTACAAAGCCTTGCTATTAAGCATCATCTTCTTGTGATCTTCCACGCCCTATTCCGCCTTTGTTCATTTTGGCACAAATGGTCCGTCTTCCACTATATCCCAAATCTTGTAATCTCTTGAATTGATGAAATACTTCATACTTATCTTCCATTGGGAGTAGTTGGACCCATCAAAGAAAGGTGACTTGTCAATGGATTGCGCCATGAGTCGTCGGTTGATCGGTAATTGGTCGAGCTCGCCGGATCTTCTCAATAGGATATTAATCCTTCTCGATTGAGCCTCGCTCTGATACCAATTGTTGGGCTTAAAGGGGCTCGATGAATAACTGATTTAACTTAGCCAAGTGATGGAGAACACTTAATTTAGGTGTTAGTTGTGTAAGCAAAAAGATAAGAATTTAACACAAGGATTTTAGAGTGGTTCGGCCTTCGAACAAGCACCTACATCCACTACCTTAGCTTCTCACTAAGGATTTCCCAAATTCACTAAGAATCTCTTCCTTTTGAGGCCAAAGAGCTAACCTTACAAACCTTGATTCAAACCCGAATCAAGCATCCAAAGTTCATAACCCAAACTTTGGGAATCTTCTCAATAAAGAGATAAACAAAGGAAACTTTGATAATCCTTCTAATAAGGCTAAGTTTTTGCAATCTAAGCACTCACCCAATCCTAAGACACTTGAGCATACATAAACATTAAGCTCACAAGTGATGTCTACCCAAAAGATGAGAATTAAGCTCTAAGACAAATCTTTGATCATATTGTTGTTACAATGTAAGTATTAGTCTTCTCTTGATGTTTGAGGCTTGTTTTTATCATCCCAAATGAGCTTCTAGCCGTTGGTGACCGTTGGGATTGATTTGGAGCTATTTGGAGCTAATTTTGAAGCTTATTTCTGCTTCTGGTACAGATGGTATCGAAACACCTAAAAGAGGTATTGATACCTCTGCTTTGGGAAATAGCTGTTGAACCTGCATTTAAGAACCGGTATCGAAACAGGTTTCGATACTGCTCCTAGCCGTTAGGGATTTTCATAAAATCGTTTATGACCGTTGGGGGTGTATCGAAACAAGTATCGAAACCAAAACTAACAGTGGCAAAAAGGTATTGAAACTGGTATCGAAACATCTGTGCAAATTTGCCTTTGAAAACATGGTTGTATCGAAACACCTGGGAGGTGTATCGACACACTTGTGTTAAAATCACTTCTTTGGTTTCTTTAAATCATTTAAAACACTTTAAAAATCTCTCAAAAACTTCTTAAATATATTTTCAAGTTGTTTGGACATAAGAACCATTTTTGAAGTCTTTTCAAATTAGTCCAAAATTATTTTTCAATTATTATATCAAAACATTAGTTCTACGAAATATGTCTAATCAAATTGTTTGCTGATTGAATTTTATTTTTTTTTTTAGTTTGGTGGTCGAACATACCAATAATTGAACGGTCATCATGTAATTTACCCTAAATTCTAAATATATAAACTTGATAAGAAAGTCAATGATGATGATGGTGAAGTAGATTGATAAGAGGGATAATGTCGAATGGTTGTTAAAGTATGTTATGATTAAATTGATAAAATTTATAAATTTAAATATAAATTTTTATTAAATATTTAAAATTATAATTAAATTGATAGACCCTGTGAATATTGAGGAGTAAATATATTAGCATGTCCATTTTTAAATTGACACGCTCACAATTTAAGAGTGAGTGACAAAAATGATTAAAATTTAAAACTCTAGTGATGAAACTGAAAATAAAATAGTTAGCGTTCAAAATAGAAAAGTGCTAATAGCTGAGTGACAAATGAGGTAGTTTACTCGGAACAATTATAATATATTAATCTGGATTGCCGGTTTTGAAGTATTTGAGCAAAATGGAGCAAAGCGAAAGAAAAATCCTACATTTTTTTTCTTTTCGTGAATAAATTTAAATTTTATATCTTAAAAATATATATTTTTTAAAATTTCGTAAACTTCTTAACTTTAAACTTAATTTTAAAAAAATAAAAAATACTCAAAAATAAATTTTTTTAAAAAATATACTAGAATGAACGGTTCATTTTTCACGTTTATTTTTTCAAAATGTACGACATACAATGTGTTTAATGTGTTTAGCAGTTCGTGAGTTGTTCGAATTTTACTTGATCAAAATTTGTTAAATATTCGATTTGGGTTAACTTGATTCGAACTTGAACTCGACTTAAGACCTTAACGAGTTGAGTCGAGTAAGAATAGAAATCCTCTAACTCTTTATCATGCCTCCATCTATGCCTCGTCTTAAAATTTTCTAAAAAATTGAATTTAAAACCCTAACCATAAACCCTATACCCTAAAAAGTATACCATATCCCTAATTCTTTAAACCCTAACCACAACCCCTAACCTAGAACCCTAAACCCTTTAATTTGAAGCGGATGTACGAATAAAGACATATAAAAGAGGTAAACGATTTACACCCGTCGAGTAAAATTTAATTCAACTCGATAAGTTCACGAGCAATTTTTTAATATTTTAAAATATTTTTTAATAATTACTTTAAAATTATTTCGTTCAAAAAATAAATCTAAATAATAATAATTATTAATTTTTGGATTGTTATTTTAGTTTTAATATGCTACTTAGTGTATTTGTGCATTGTTTTTTTAGAATTTAAATTTTGAAAGTGCTTTATACACTCTTTCGATATTTTTTTGATTAAATTTGTTAATTTATATTAATATGAAGCTTTATATAATTTTATTAAATTTTACTTTTAGTTAAAAATAAGATAAAATTTTTAGTGAGTTTAACGAGCAACAATAATTTTTAATGAGCACAAGTCGAGCACATATTTAATGAGCAACAAATCGAGTCAAGAAATAATTTTTTTAATGAACACAAATCGAGTATTATTCAACTAATGACTGACTCGCTTAATAAACATACCTAACAACATCTAATAGTATTTTAAGTAAACTATCTATCTAGTACTTAATATATTTTTTAATTTTAATTTTTATCATTCAATTATATTTTAGTAAAATAATTTTTTAATATTATATTTTATTTCTATTTTAGTATTCATCGTTATCGATTAATTATAAACCTGACATAAATTTTATAAAACAAAAAAAAAATTAATAAATAATATCCCGTCAGTTTTGTGTTCATTCTTAATAAAAACACCAAAATAAAAATAAAATGTTGCATTCGATACTATTTTATTAAAAATAAATGACCAAAATAAAAATATAAAATAGATGAGATACCAAATTAGTAATTTATCCTAATATTTTCCTCCAGATAAATCCCCTTCCACTGTGAGCTGAGTTGTGTCATCCCTGTTCTCCCGCCACCCATCAATTTTCCAGCCAAATTCCTGGAATATCCTTCTTTTTCAAAACAAACAGAATCCCAATATTGTACCTAACCAAACCATGAAATCAATATGTTTTACCTTTGCAATCTCAGCAGCAAACATCTCAAATTCCAGCAATCTCCGTCGTCTACTAGCTCCTAACCCTCCGTCAATTCTCACCCCTAATGTTCATCTCAAAACAACCCCACGTTCGTTCATTGCACTAAGACCCCATTCTTCTTCGGGGCCACGAGGGAATCAACAAGGACAAGACCCAGAAACCCTAATCGAAGATCTGAGAGTTCCGGACGACTGGTTACTCCCTTCAAAGGCATTGGAGGTACCCATGATTGAAACTTCACTTTAATTTTAAAACATCTTGATGTATGCTGTTAATTGGATGAAATTGTGAAGTTCTTTAGGGCTAAAATAGTTCATTTTTAATACTTGGTCATAAATTATATTTCTCTTTGCTCTTGCAGGAATCAGAGTGGCTTAGAGTTACCCTGCATAAATGGTTGGATGATGAATACTGCCCAGAGGAAACAAATGTTGAGATCAGCAAGGTGGCTGCCCGGTCATTCTATCAATCTTTGTTAGAGGAACAAACAGACGTGGGTGAGATTCTTTTGAATATGGCTAGAGAACTAGAATCCATTTCTTATCAGGAAAGTTTTCATGGGGCATTCTCGTCGGCGAATGCAGCCATTAGCTTAATCATCCAACGAATAGAGCAGCTGTAGATTGAGTTATTGAGTAAGTACTTTGTATTTACTGATTAAATTGTTTGTGCTTTGGGTCCTTTTTGTTGTTAATTGTGCTTCGTTTATGTAATTGCGCCTGCTTTGTGCTCTGTTCATAGTGTTTGTTGTACCTAGAAGAAGTAAAACACTTGATTTCTTCATCATGAAAAATTACTAAAACATGATTTCACCATGAAATTCTTGATTTCTTCTTCATTCATTTCCCTTTTCTGTGGCAAATTCTGATGTATACCATGAGAATATCTGTCTGCAATCTGCATTATCTTATGTAGTGTAGGTTTACTGCTTGATAAGTCCCTCAAATTTAATGCAGTTTTGTGGTTAATGTATGGGTTGGAAATCTGATGTATACCATGAGAATATGTGCACAATCCATGAGTATTTTCCCCTTTTCTGCTTGTATTAGTACTACGCGATATCGTCTGGGGTGTTTATGATGGAAATCTGTGAAGGTCAATCTCATTTATTTGGTGGTTCTTGTTCCCTATATGAATACTCCATGCAAATTACATGCTACTGTATAAACTCCTAAATTGTGCTAGTTGTCATTATATGTAACATTTTATTGGCAATGGATATTAGTAGGCTGCATTTTATGTGTTTCTTGAAATCAGACCGATGTATGGCTATGCATCTCCACGCCCTTACCATGAGTTATTGCAGATGAGAACAAGCTAACATTATTACTAGGGCAGAACTATTACTAAACAGACCCTCCCAATTTTTTCGTATAAATAGCATTTTTGGTCCTTTTTGTTTTGAATATTAATTAAATAAGTTCTTTGTCCCTCTCAATTTTTAGATTTAAAGGTTTAACAGGCTCTTGTCCCTCGCATATCCTATCTCCGTCCCTGAGTATCATGACAAGGATAAGAGGACTCAAACTAAAATGGGGATAGGAGGAATCAAACTTGGACTTATGAAACGATGGGTATAGGAGGTCTCAAATTTGGACCTATGAAGGAGAAAGGCCTTGCCTTAAATCACTAAACCAAGCGTTACATTTAAAAATTTGGTTGAAAAATTTTATGGGTAATTATTTTATACATAAGTGGTGTGCATCGATTAAATTCAATTCAAAATTTAAAAGTTGTTAAAAAAGTTTTACCTTTTGTTTTTGAAAATATTTAAAAATAGGAATTTTTTTAAAATGAAAATTAAAAAAAATAGAGTCATCACTGATACCATAAAAATAAAATCAAAGATTCATTTGAGTTTGAGAGTTGATTATACGTGGGAAGACTTAGCACCTTTATTATGCTCAAAAATCATACCAAATTATATGTTGTTTTTAATAGATAGAAATTATTAAAATTTAAATTGGATTTAATTAATGTTTTTAATTAAATATAAACCTTAATTAAATGGACTTTATAAATAGGTGGGCTTGAATTAATTAAGTATTTAATTGATAAGGGTGATTGTACGTCATATCTTAGATCAAATTGATATCGAATAAGCTCGGTTGTCGTATTAATTCACGGTTTGAATAAAATATATTATTTTTATGCATGATGTAAACAATTAATAATGGTGCCATGACTTATCAAAATTTTATCCATTTTAATATTTACATCGAGACGATAAAAATTAATTCAAATATTTGATTTATGTCCATTAAGCCAAGATTAAGGCTAAAATAATCAAATTAATATTTACATGAAATATACAATTAAATTAAGGGTAATATAAATGTAAAATTAAAGTATGTTATATCCATTCAATGTTCACTGTTGAGAGAAATTCTGAGAGCATTCCTTTGTCGACGAGCATTTCCTCTTAAGTCCACTCCAAATTTTGGGTGTACACTGTTTGGAGGACCGTGCTAACCTTCGGGGGACAACCGCCTAAAGTAGCGAGTACACACATCGGGGCGAATTGTTTCTAAGGCAGTGGCCTACATACCACGACACGGTCTAATTATCTTTCAGTTCATTTTATTTTTCTTGTCAGTGCTAACGCCCTGTTTTACAGTCTATTTAATCAATAGTAAATACAAGAATTAAAGATCAAACAAAATTAATGATTATATGGTGTTAATAAAAAAGTTTCACAAGTGACTCGTTTTAAAGGTTTAGAGATCAGAATTTTAAGGTTTAATAATTTAAAATCAATGGATTATGATTAGAATTTAAGATAACCTATTTTAAAATAGGTTTGAAGAGAATTAAACTTCAAACATGAGTTAAAGCACAACACGTACCACTAGACTAAGATAATTTTTTTGTAAGGTTCATAAAGAAATTATGTATACGCTAATCAGAGTTTGATTTTCATATTTTAAATAATTCTAGTGAAAAAACAGATGATATATAATTTAAAAAATTTGAATTTAAATTGTTTTGTCTGTAAAGAATATGTATATTGTTTTTCTAATCGGTTACAGTGATTACAAGAGTATTTATTCTAGAGTATACTCTCAACCATTGAATATTGATCGCTCAATCACTATACTAGTATTATTGGTGCTCGAATCCGTGACTTTTAGGAACAACGACCACTCCTTTAATCATTGAAGTCAGATGGTTCGTGCGAATATATATATTGTTAAAATGTAAAAATATGTACGAACATATATTATTCTATAATGATTGTTTTATAATTATATATGTAATTATTGAATTAAGTTTTTAAATATAACTAAATAAAATAGTGGGTACTTCTTCTATTATTATTTTATAGGGATATTTTAAATACACATGAATTTTGGTTTAATGTGTTATTTAATATATAAACATTGTTATATATATATATATATGTATATATATAAATTTTACTTAATTCAATTATCGCTAATCACTAATATCATTATCGATATTATATCATATTATGTTTACATATTACACATATAAATATTTATATTTGTCCGATATAAAAATAATTCAATATATATAAGTGCCTCAACTTTAATTGAAATATATGTTTCCATATGTGCATTTGAATTAAAATTCATGTATATAATTATAACAAATCAAAATTCATGTATAGGAATAAAAGTTATCCTTATCTAAAGTAAATAGTTCTTTAGAATAAGCTATAATCAATGTAATATATGAGGGTGTAAACCGTCTATCTTTTTTCTATGCTTTCATTTATGCTTCCACTTCAAATTAGAGGTTTAGGGTTTAAGGTTTAAGATTTTAGGTTAGGGTTTAGGGAATTAGGGGTAGGGTGTACTTTTTAGGGTGTAGGATTTAGGATATAGAAAATAAGGGTTAGGGTTTAAATTTTAATTTTTTAGAAAATTTTCAAAGGGTATAAAAGGAGGCATAAAGAAGAGACAGATGATTTTTATCCGATTTGCATTTGGCAACACTTCATATACACTAAACTATAATTAATGTAATATTTTTAAAGAATAAAAATCCCTTTAGATTTACATGCAGCATTAGAAATAAAAAATAAAAAATAGTTTTAGGGTTAAAGTTAGATTTTAAGGGTTAGGTTTATGAATTTAGATATGAGAGGTTGTGGTTAAAATTTAGGGTTTATAAGTTAGGGTTTATAATTTAGTGTAATATTATTACACAAACCTTAAATTTTAACTACAACTCATCAATTCTAAACCATTAAACCTAAACCCTTAATCTTTAATCCTTAAAATCAAATATTAACTATAAAACAAAGGCGCTTGTGAATTTTTATTGTTTTCACCGCTTGTGTATTGAATTATAACTCAATTTAGATTTATATTCTTAAGTCTATGTTAGGAGTGTGTTAAGTCTATGTTAGGAGTGTAAATGAGGTAAGTTGAACTCAAGTAATGCTGAACTCGACTCGTTAAGATTTCGAGTCGAGTTCGAGTTTGAGTAATTTTTAATGAGCCTGAGAAATCTAAGCTCGACTTGGTTCGTTAAGAATTCGAGTCGAGTTCGATCTTGATTCAATCTCAATCGAGTCAAATATTGATCGATCTTTATTCATGTCGGACTCGAGTAACTTGTCATCTGTCACGTCTCATTTAAAACCTGTTAGGAAAAAAACGTTGATACACAAATTGTGTAAAGTCAAACTTGTTCATTTTAAGGCATATGATGTTACTTTAGGTTTTAGAGGTGTAGCTCGTTAGGTTTAGAGTTTATGATTTAGATTTTATGGTTTGGATTTATATTTAGGGTTTATATTTTAGGGTTTTAAGTTTAGGACTTTAGATTTTAACTTATAAAAATTAATATATATATATTCGAGTAGCTCACGAGTTTTTTGAGTCAGATATTAAATAGTTTGGCTCGAATCGTTAATAACTCAAGTCGAATTTAAGCTTGAGTCGAATCGTATCGAATCGAGTCTTAATCAAATTTTGACCGAATCAAATTCATAATATATCTCGTCTCATTTATAATCTTAGTCTAGCTCGATTAAAACTTAAATATCTTCTTCAAGTCCAAGCACATGTATATACAATAGCTAACCACTAAAATATGTTTTATGACTTGACAAAAATTATATATAAGTTAAACAGTGCAAGAGGTAAGATTTTTTATTTTTAAATTAATTTTAAAACCTTTCGTTTTTATATCTGTAATATTTATATAATATCCTTGAATTAAGTTTTTTAGATCTAATTAAATAAAATAGACGAAATTTTCTTTATTATAATTTTATAATGAGAGATTTTAAAATTATAGATAAATTTTGGTTTAATGTACAATTCAATATCTGAATTTTAATTTTGTGTAATTCTACATGTTAAATTTTAATTTAATTTAACTCAATTACAACTAATCACTAATACTATTTATTGATGCAGTACCATTTTGTGTTTCTATATGACACATATAAATACTTACATTTCTCCAAAAATAAATTGATGTATTTATAAGTATTTACGCTCTTTATTATTATTTTGTGATGGGAATGAATCGTATTTCATAGTTCGACATTTACTTATTAGTGAGAAGACTAATAATAAGAGTATTAATTATTGTTATTCGTAATGGATACCTTAACTCAAACAAAATTTATATATATATATATTAAAAAAAATAATTACTGTATAAGTAGCAACTCAAGATTTATGTATTGAAATAAAGAATATCCCATAAAATTGAATAGTTCCTTAAAATAAATAATTTTTTTATACCGTTAAATTGCCTGCAATAATACTAATGGAATTTAAACTATTGACTATTATTCATTTTCATTTGTACAATCTAAAAATTATTCTAAATGTCTATAAGAACAAAAAAAGAACGATATTAAATATTGGCGAGCGTTTGGTCTAGTGGTATGATTCTTGCTTTGGGTGCGAGAGGTCCCGAGTTCGATTCTCGGAACGCCCCTTTGTCTTTATTTTTTAGCTTTTAAATGCTAATATTTTTATGCTTAGAGGCACGACAAGGAGACACGTGGACATCTTTGTGTATGACGAACCAAAAAATTTTTAAGGAAAAAAATCCTACAATATTGGGGCATTCCGAGAATTGAACTTAGGACCTCTCACACCCTAAGCGAGAATCATACCACTAGACCAAATGCCCTGTTCGGCTTCATTCTATTAAAAATATATAAAACAATGAACACATGTTTCCCGCTCACCCCATTTAAGCTTTCCCAGCAACTTGATCATCCTTTTTTCCCCTGTAATATCTAATTGTTTCTTCTTTTATACGTTGTATTATTCTTGTTGGCTTCTTTCCAGAGCTTGTATCTGGACTATGGGTGTTTTAGTAATCTCAGTAATTGGTGCTGTCCCAAAGACTCTCATGGCAACATAACATTCCTAGAGACAGAAAGAAAAAAGGTTCGAAAAACAATTGAACAAGTATAATAGAACATGAAAAACTAGCCTAATGTCATAAAACCAAACCATCTAAAGAAACACCAGAGTCTTGCTGTTCACTTGCTCACCAGCTTTGGTTTTCACTGATCGGATGGAACCTTGGTTTGAAACCATGCACCTTGTTTCTGTGAAACCCTACCTTTTTCGTAAGGTACCATCTTGTTCCTACGAGCATTTTCACACGATACGATCATCCCACATATCGAAACTTGAGACATATCATCCAATACCAAACGTTCTTTTTTTAATACATTCATTTGATTCATCTCTTCCTCGTTGTCAAATCTAAAAGTGATACCCTCCTCACCGGTTTCCAGCTTCACATACTGTGCCTCCTCGAGGCGCAAACCGTGTTGATCGATTGAATAATACACCATCAAATTGGTGTGTCAAAGAAGTAAAAGCCCATTTTATGGTAAGGAGTGTAACGGATTGTCCTGGGGTACTTAGACTTGAGCTTGTGCTCGGTCCAAGAAGTGGATCCATGTTGGAAAGTGTGGAATTTGATATCGGTTTTGGTTCGACTAATGACTCCCACGACACAATATTCTGATGTCGGTGGAGCCGAAAGGATTGCTACATGGTTGGTGATTACAGTGTGAAGGAATGTCACCGGAATGTCGATATTTGCGCGAGACAAAGGGCAAAAAAAGAACATGGAGCCTTCACAGAATAGTAGGAGCCACCCTTGATTCGATGCAAGGCATTTTGTTCCCTTGAGTTCAGGAACATCAATGGTGTACTTTTTACTGAAATATTGAGTTTTATAATGTGCACTGAGAATTATCATCACCGTAAGATAGGAACCATGGCTCGTGATCCGGTAAGGATTCGATCTCAGCCACAGAAGAGGCAGCAAACCAGTCCTTGCAGATGGCTTGGAATCTTATAAGCTCGATTAGGCCAAAACGTACAGCAATGGATGGTAAAAGAGGTAGATCAGTCCAGTCCTGGTTGAGTACATTTGGTCACGTTTGATGAAACCTGGAGACACTGTTATATTTCATGTTCATCCAACATCCAACATCAAACCAAACCAAGTTCTATTCGATTATGTGTAATAAAAAGGCAGAAAAACCAGACCTGGAATGAAAGATGATTCTGAGAATATAAAAAATGGTACCTTGAGAAGATATCTTTGTATGATTAGATGACTTAACTGGGATTACTTTAAATCTGGATTGAAGAGAAACTATATTATTACACTCGAAAGAGTTTCTTCCAACTAAGATCTCTTACTCAACAAAAACTTAATTGGGGTTCTAATTAACCGATAAAACATAGCATTTATTTGTCCACCAAAATACAGTTTATTGCTCATTATATCATTAAATTAACATAAAAGAGTTAATATTTTAATGTATTACTAACTGTTATATATAATAATTAAACTAATATTAGTACTATTAAAAAATTAGTATTAATAAATATTATTAGATAAAGATAAAGTTATATTTTGATATACATCCGTGTATTTTTTTTTTACATATTTTTTTAATTTAAAATTTAAACTCCAACTTTAATGCCTTCAATTTTAAACATTAGTTCTAACTCTATCAGTCCAATTTTTAAATTTTAATTACTGTAAATCTTAAATACAATACAACCTAAGTCTTGATTCCTAAATTTGACAAGCATAAGTAAATTTTAGTTTAGACGGACCTTGTATCAAAGTTTTTCTCTTAAAGATAAGAGTATTGAAATAGACTTTTATTCGCATCAAAATACATTTATTAATTTAGAGTTTAATGGGTGATCTTAATGAAAAAAGATACAAGCATTTTCGTAAGGTGTGTGAATCGTATCAAAGACTTAATAAATAAATAAATATTACCTTATAATCATGTTATAATTATTAAAAAATATTTTAAATTGATTGTTAATTAATATAAGTAAAATATTCTCGATGTCAAACCTGACGATTTTCTTATAAAGGTTAAAAAATATTATCGCTGAAATTAAAACAAACGTCTAATATGATTTGATATAATAAAATTTTAGTCCCAAAACTTATACTCTTTTAAATTTATCTTATTTCAAAAAATCAATCAACTAAACTTTACATATTTAAAAAATTTAAAATTATAGAGAAAATACTATTAAAAGTTCTCCTAAGTTACGGATAGGGGTATTCAAATTCGAGTATTCGGGTATCCAAAATACCAGGTACTTAGAGCTTTGGGTACCCAAAAATTTAAGTAATTGAGTATCTAAATTTTTATTTTTTATATAAAATTTAAATATATTCTTAAAAACATATGCAAGTTTAAAAAGTTCATATTATATAATTCAATATTCAAACATAAAATTTAACTTTAGTTACATAATCTAAACATAAAGTTTAAGACTCAAATCTGTTGATTTGATCGATCTTGATGGTTGGCCAAGAGGGGGTGAATTGGCAATTAAAATTTTTGTCGGTGAAATTTTGGTAAAATCGAAAAATGAAGAACAAAGAGATTTATAGTGGTTTAAGCTTCGGAACAAGCTCTACATCCACTACCTTAGCTCCACTAAGGATTTTGAAACCAATTCACTAAGAATTCAACCTTTTTCTAGGTTCAAGGGATAACCTTTACAAACAAGCCAATTTTCTACCCAAAATTGACTTGGATCTCACAAAGAAATACAAGAGATAAGAATGGGCTAAATGAATTCTCTCAACAGAAATATATGTCACAAATACAAACAAACTCTCCCCAACCTCAATTACAAAGAATCAAATTTAAGTACAAAAGATGGGAGTCAAGATTTTCAATGAAAGTGCTTGGGAGTTGGATTTAATTGCTTGGATGTTGCTTGAGGTTCAATAGTTGTTAATGCTGCTTGAACATCTTCATTTTATATGTCCTCATTGATTTCTAACCGTTGTGGTTGTTGGGAAATGAAACAAAGACGTTAGGACCATATTTTCCTACCATAAATGCTCTTCTGCAGGCACAGGTATCGATACACGAAGAACCTGTTTCGGAACAACCTATAAAAAGAAAGAGACGTTGTGCATTTAATAGGGAGGGTATCGAAACAGGTATCGATGCCATTACTACACTGTAATGGTGGGTAGCGAACCGTGTTTCGAAACATCTCAACCATCTTTTAAAGTTTTAACTGCCACCAACGGTCAAATCATTAAATGCTAAATTAGCCGTTGGGAATTAAAGGGTGTATCGATACTGGTATCGATACCATGAGTCCTATTTTTAAATGATTTTAAAACAATTAAAAATACTCGATGTGGTTCGATATGTGGTTCGAAACATGCATTTCCAGTAACGTAATGGTATCGAACCATGTTTCGATACTTGTTCTTAGTTTCAAGAACAAGGCTTAAAAATGCAGTAGGGTATCGATACCAGTTCAAATGGTATTGATACTCTCGTATAAAAACACTTAGAAATTTTATTTCAAAGTTCCTGGTTTGACTTGAAATCAAAAAATTGACTTAAGGACTTAAAAATTTATTACAAAATAGTCCTTATTCATAATTGTTATATCAAAATCAATTTTGGTTTTACAAAATCACATAATCTAATTCGAAACAGAATATAAGGCCTAAAGAATTTTTTTAATATTTTAATTAGTTTAATTTATTTTAATATATAAATAATAAAAAAATCAAAATTAGAAAATAAAACTTATTATTTTAGTATTTTTAATTTTTTAATTAATTCAATTTATTTTAATAAAATAATATATACCTAAACGAACAAAGTTTAAATTTTACCAACTCATAAAACTAAATTTATCATTTTATAATGAATCCTAATTTTCTTTCATATGATGAGTTCCTAATTCTTTTTTGAAAATAAAGTTTGGGGGATCAAGATTTAAAATTAGATCATTTGATTTGAGAATATAGTAGATATAATAGTATTTTATTTAAATAATAATTATATTTAAAATTAAAAATTAAAAAAAAATAAGAATTAGGTACGTAAAATAACCGAATACTAAAAAATTTATAATTTTGTGACCCGAATAAAAACTCTAAATAAATATCTTATTATTTATATTCGAATAATTAAATAATCGAACCAGTCAGATCAGATAATTTTAAAAACCTCTAATTACTTGTTCAATACTTATTCGAATTAAAATGCCCCCTCCCCTCTACCACAGGTAAAAATTATTAAAAAAAGTTATCAATTTAATTTTTTACCATAATGTCCAAGTAAGCAAGATCACTAAATCAAAACAATAATTAAATAATTATATTGTGTCATAAAAACAATAAATTATTGTTTAATTGTTATTATATCGTAAAATAAATATAATATTTATGAAAAAAGAATAAAGACTAAAACGATAAATTTTAAAATTAAAAATGATTAAATTTATCGAAATAAGTAAGCTTTTAAGATCATAGCAATATTTGAATAATTTTATTTTATCGTAAAAGCAACAATAAGTTAATGTTAAAATGTTATTATATCAAAAAAATAGAACAGTTATAGATAAAGAATAAAGACCAAAATAATAATTTTTAAAAATAAGAATCATTAAATTTATCGAATTGTTTTGAATTAAGACCAAATAAATAAGTTTCTACTAGTTTTAAAGATTAAAATTATCATTATATCAAATTACATCACTATTTTCTTCTAATATTTAATCACCATTGATCTGCTTCGAACACTATAATTTATTCGATTAATATTACAATTTTATAACTAAAATTAAGATTACAAGCACTATAAATTTGTGACTCATTATCAAATGATTTATATTTTGATACACAAATCGAATAAAATTTAAAACTTAAATCCTTATATTTAGACCCTAAACTTAATTCTTAAATTTTAAATCTAAAATTTTAAACACTTCCATTCAAATAGAATCTAAGAAAACCATCAAAAAAAATTATTTTATGTCTTATTTGATGAGTGTTACTTCTATCACGGAAATAGAGTTAATAATATCATTTGACATGTTAAATTTCTATTATTCAATATTTAATACTTTTCACTATCTCCTCTCTTTTCTTTGCAATTTTTTTTTCTCTAGCTACTTTTTATTTTAATTGATTCTTTTGGTCAGTGATTGATAATTAATTTTGTTATTAATTGTCGATCACCAAATCTATTAATTTTTTTGTTTTCAATTTTAATAAGAATTTCTGCTTTTATAGCATATTCTTTATGCTTCTTTAGGGTGTTAAGTTTATAGATTTAAGTATAAGGGTTTAAAATTTAAGAGTTAAGATTACAATTTAAGGTTTAAAAGTTAAAATGATATATTAAAATTTTATATTTATATTTTGAACTATAAATGCCACACTCTAATTAATATAAAAAGAGGGGGAAGAATAATAAAAAAAAAAAAACTAAAGGGAAAACGTAATCAAAGGGCTTCGAAATCATAACAATATAGTCGCTAAAATTTTACTTCATTTTTAAAATGATCACTATCATCAATCATCGTTAAAACTAGTCTACATGACAATTAACTTTTTTTTTTTTTTTTCTGAGTCAACTCTTCCTTCCTTTCCTCTTCATCTTCTTCCTTTTCACTTTTGTATTCTTCACTCTCCTCATAACCATCATCTTCTTCATCTCCACTTTTTAGATTTATTCATAAATTAAATAGTCTTTTTATACAATATTTAAATTATTTAAATAATTTTTATCCATAAATTAAAAGATATTATCTGTTTAAACACACTCAATCTCACATCCACTTTTATAATATAGTAATGAAGAAAATATTCAATCCAAAATTTAAACAACAAAATAAATAAATTTTTTATAAAAACTAAAATACATGTACACGAATTTCTATATTTTGTTTTTTTTCGTTATAGTTGTACTTGATTTATTTTAATATTTTCACAATTTAAATCCTAAATACTATAGGTCACTACTTACATTTTCTGCTAGTAGTAATTCAATAATAGCATTTATTCTATGAAAAGGACATGAACGGGCGTTTGGTCTAGTGGTATGATTCTCGCTTTCGGTGCGAGAGGTTCCGAGTTCGATTCTCCCTTTTTTCGTTTGTCTTCTTTTTGTTTCTAATAACCTATGGGTATTCTCGCCAATAACCCAGAAAAAAATGTTTCTTCTTACCCTCTTGGTAATGATTTAGAAAGTGATAAAGATGATGGGTATGACAAATCTTCCGTTTTTTCCTATACCACTACTGCTACTGCTACTGCTTGATGTCGTATAAGTCAAAATCAAACCCAATGGGAGAGATTTGGGTTTGACAGTGAGGATGAAGGAAGTTGAAGAATCAAAAGACTGAAACGCTCCTCGACGGTTGTAAAATCACTAGTAGAAGGGAAAGGAATGGGTCGAGGAAGAGGGAGGGGGAGTCGGCTGAATCACATGTTTATATGCTGCTGCTGCTGCTGCTGCTGCTGCTGATTCAATACACAAACAACTCAGTGGTGGTTAGTTATCTGAGGAGTTGTCTCAACCTACTGCACTTTGCTTTGTGGAGAACATTTCAGCTTTAATATCGTAGATATGGGGACAAATGTATATTTTAAAATCCCACTCACCAAGTATAATATGTTTTGTTGACTGTAATTTAATACACATGATGTTTCTTTTATCTTTAATATAGGAAGATTTCATGTTATGTGCTCAATGGAGGAGGCGAGGAGCTACACTGTCTTACATGTTTATGAACTTTTAGTTGTACATGAATAAACAATGCAGATTCGACTTGATCTTGTATAAACATAGCTGTGTGTGTGTCGGCGCGACTTCATCTGATTCAACTCGTTGTGAAGATGATGATAGATTTGTGGTTTTATGTATTGTGAAGTTTCGTGGTAACATAAGCTTGTCAACAATGTACCAAAGGTGGCAAGGGAAAGAGAAAAAGGAAGGTAGAAGGTGGAATGAAATTGGAACCATATTTTTATATCTGTTTGAATGGTAGCTGTTTGTACTTGTTGGTTCATGGTGTAAGGGACCCTTGCCTGGCCTGGCCTGACCCAATTCTTCTCGAGGTTTATATATGTGCTGGATTCATGTGCATCTGTCTCAGCCTGTGAGTGATGGGCATTGTACGTTGTATGCTCCTTCCTTGGAAAAGAAACGGCTAGAAAACATGACAAATGCAGTGGCCAATGACCGACTAAGGCTAATGGTTTCCACGCTTTAGGCCCGGTTAAGTTTGGCTTATTCTCGCACCTGTTTAATATCTAGTAAAGCTTTGTTTGTGGTTGCTTTTGAAAATCTTGGTTTGGTCCTAAACCATGGTTTTGTAAAAGCTAAAAAAACAAGCTTCTTCAAACCTAAGGTTTGAAAAGCTCTTTTGAGAAAAAGACAAAAAGAATTACACTAAAAACTCCTTATTTTAGTGTTTTTGATTGCTTTTAGTAAAAACACTTAAAAAAAGTGTTTCTAGATTGTCAAAAGCAACCCCAAACACACCCTAAGTCTTATTCCTATGAGTATATGGTATACAATGAAGGGATAATAACCATGAGCTGAGGGGGTATCTTATTTTATTAATAATACGATCAGAATTCAATGTATACTCGTAGGAAAGAAGTACATTTTATAATTAATTATTTATTTGAGTAAAAAAATACGTAAAATTAAAAAAAAATATATCTTAATATTTAATTAAATAATCATTTTGATTTTTATTTTGTTTGGAGCAATTCAAACTTTGATATTTTATTTTGAATCAAAATAGTCGATCTGCGAATAAAATTATTAAAAAAAAATTGATAGTAAACAATTTAAAATAACTTGACAAAATGATAAATCAACAAAAATATTATTTTATATTTTTATATTTTTATAAAATTATTTTATGACTGATATAATATCTTTTCAAGTCAATATATTTCTTTATATAATACTTGTAAGTGTGCATTATCATAAAGGTTCATCACATCAATTCAAGTCATTTACCATCAATTTGATTCGAGTATTGTTTGAATCATTTTGATTAGAGTTATTTCGAATGTGATTATATTAAGTTTAAGTTCAGTTCGGGTCTATGGTGATTTTAGATTGGATATCGAGTCAATTTGGTTGACTTTTGGTTCGGCTAATATCTGATCAACTATTTTCATGTGGATTAATTTTGAGTTGGATCAATATTGAGTTAATAAGAATGGATATGATTCAATCGAGTTAAGTTTTTATACCATATATATAACTTTATATAGCTTGTATATCTTAATTTTTTTGTGAGTTGTACAATATTTCAGATCACATCACATCTTTCTTTCTTTCTCTCTCTTTTTTTTTTATTTTTTATTTATTTTGGGTTTCCTTTAGTTCAGGTCATTTTTAGTTTGGGTGAAATTGATTGGGGCGAAAATCAGTTTGGATTTATTCAGTTCGATTAAAAATTGATTTAGGTCTATTTTTGATTCAACTAAAATTCAGGCCAGTTTTAGTTTGGGTCAATTTATTTCGGGCCTCAGTTTGATTCAAGGGTCTCGAATCAAATTTATTAGATTTATCAATGAGATCCCAATGGAAAGAATGATAATGTTCATTTTAAGAGACTCAGGTTTAAACAACTTTTATATATTCAAAAGATTAAAAAGAAATGAATATGTACTGCTTGTAATCCATTTTAAGATAATTCAAAATATATTTTTATATTATATTTAAAATTTCATTATGTGGTATAAAATATACTAAACTTATGATGAATATGTACGGTCTTACGATTTTTTAAAATAAAAATGAGATCATATTATGCTTTTATTTTGTTGGATTGGTATAAAATACACTAAACTTATAACAAATCAAAATCTTTTAATTTTGGAGTAGGGATAACAATGAGTTGGACTTTATAAAGTTTAAGTCCAATCTAATTAAAAATCAGACTTTAAAAAAAATTCAAATCCGAATCCAAGTCCATTTACATAAATCAAAATCCAATCCAATAAAATATTTAAAATCCAAATCCGAATCTAAAAGTTCAAATCCAATTATTTTTTAAAATAACAACTCAAATAAATAGCTTTAAATAAAAAAATATTTTTTATAAAACAAATATTTTTAAATTTATAGTACAAACAAATTTCAACAAATATTACAATCCAATATAAAACAAATTAAAGTGACAACTCAAACTTTTTAAATATAAAAAATTTAAATATTTTTATTCGGGTTTATATATGGATCGGATTCATATCGGATATGAATTCGGATTGAATTCGGATCGGATCATGGCAATATCCATATCCAATCCACCTCCTATTAGGACTCGGACATTAATTTTGGATTCGGATTTAAACTTTTTTAATTGAATTTGGATCAAACTTTTTTCTTCAGATCGAATTCGGATTATATTGTCATCTCTATTTTTGGGTGTTTAGTTGCGGTAAAAAACACGTCCCATTACCTAAATGTTTTTCTTTAAAAAAAACACAGAACTAAATTAAAATTTAATTTTTTATTTGCTAAGAGACATGATATTCTATACTCATGGTAATTTCAATTAAATTCTGAGTTAAATTAGATTAAATTTCAAAGGAGCTATGAATTTTTTTATATTATTTTTATCCATAAAATTCCAATTATAAATCTTATTTAAAAATATTAAATTTTTTATTACTTGATCTGACTATACAAATGAAGCTGAAATTTATTCATGTCTACTCTTTTGCGTTTAATACATTTTTTTTCCATTTCTTTGCTCTCGTGCATGTTACATATGCACATGTTAGTTCCTTGGAAATAATGCCTAATCATTCATTTGTAGCACAATGCCCATTATACAATATACACATGAACAACCGTCGATCATCATTTATCATTATAATAAATTTTTAAATGAATTACATAAAATATTATTAATTTTAAATTTTTATATTAAAAATATTACTAAATTATAAGACGATATCGTTAAACTATAACAACTCGTAAAATATAAAATGACGTTGTTTTAGTATAATTACTTTGATAATTAAGATGAATCAAAACGATGTCGTTTTGTTAGGTTAGAATGACAAAAAATTAAACTTGAACCAAATTCTATAAAACTGAAGACCAAACTTGTTATTATTGTTAAGATTTATTTTCCTTTAATTCAGAAAATGGTCATTGACCATATATATGATTGTCAAAATCATGGTTATGATTGCCAATTTTGACTCCATCAAAATTCAAGAATCTCAGTCATAAATGCAGATTTTAATTCAATGATGGATTGAATCAATCAACTATAAATATATATATACACACAATAAAGTCCCAAAATACTAATTCACATTCAAAAATATACACCATTTATAGTGCGAGTGAGTATTTTAAAGATCTTGTTTGTTTTTCCTGATCGTTTTTCTGATTCCGTCAACAATGGCTAGAGGTAGACCGGATTTAATTAATCGCTTCTGCTTTATTGTTTATCGTTCATTAAGTTTAGAACGTTATGTTTTATTTTATCATTTGGTATCCGAGTCAGGTTCTCCTCTGCCTTGTTTTGCATTTTGGTTTTTGGAAATCTTTGATATTAGTTTCAATGTTTTCAAAGCATAATAAAATTGATGTATAATCCATATAAGTTTTTGATTAGATATTATTTTTCTGGTCGGTTTTTATTTTGGATTCGAGTTAGTTTCTATCCGTCATGAGGTTGAAAATGATCTATTCATAAAGAATACTTACTGTTTTTGGGTTTGTGGTTTTTTCAATAAGTTGTATTTTCCTTCAAGATATATACCGTGTGATCATAATTGTTTTGGATTATAACGTTAAAATCGGTAATTCATTATACTTGATTTGAATTTAAGATTTAAATTCTTTCATCAAAATGTTATGTTCTGCCGTAAGAAATTTTATATGATGTTTAAAGTTTATATATATATAATTGTTTATATATATATATAATTTATTGGTTTCTGATTAAGCTGTTTTCTAATTATTAGTGATTAATCAAATTATCATTTAATTAGAGTGAAAATTTCAAAAATTATGTAAAATAATAATTTTAATTTACAAGATTATTATTATTTGATTAATTTCTAATTTATTGTATAGAAATTAATGTTTTAAGATAGTTTACAATATTTAGAAATTATTCTAAATAGTTTTGTTGCTTAAATAGGATTATATGATAAATTTATTTCCTAATTAAGCACAAAATTCACATAGTGTAATTAGTGTAATTTTGGCTAATTAGAGAATAGCCACAACATCTCTAATTAATTAATGTTATTACATAAGGTTAATAATTACGTAAAATTGTCTAATTGTAATTAATCACGATTGATATAGTGAAATTTAACCACAGGGATTTTATTTGATTGTCTTGATTAATTAGGATGAGATATCAATTATATTTCTTAATTTATCCACATGAATTAAGAAAAAGAAGATAATTTGATAGTTTTATCATTAAGAGTAAATCTAATTGAGTAAGACTGTAGCCCACATGCAAGTTTTATGTCACTAAATTCATGGCATAATATTTTGCATTGGTAAAATATTACTTTATTTTTTCCCAAAATTGCAGTTATGATTTTTCTTTTGTTTATAGCTGTTATGCCTATTAATACTTTTGATTTCAAGTGCGATGTTCCTGACTTAAGAGGTGACAACTATAAGGTATGGAAAGAGAAAATCCTGTTATATTTAGGTTGGATTGACATCGATTACGCCATAAGAAAGCCCAAGCCTCCAGCTATTACAGAGACTAGTTCTCCTGATGTTGTTGACTTGTATGAGAAGTGGGAAAGGTCTAATCGCCTTTCGGTGATGTTCATTAAGACTCGGATTTCCATCGACATTCGTGGCTCTATCGACAAGATCGACAACATCCAGGAACTTTTGAAGGCCATTGACGCACAATTCGTGACTTCAGATAAATCATTGGCCAGCACCTTGATCATGCAATTTTTCACTATGCGACTTATTGGGGCAAAAGAAGTTCGTGAACATATTATGCAGATAATGGATATATCAGCTCAGCTCAAGCATTTGGAAGTGACGATGTCTGAGGACTTCCTAGTCCATTATATCTTGTGCACATTGCCTCTGCAATACAGTCCATTCAAGATATCCTACAACACACATAAGGAAAAATGGTCCACTAATGATTTACTAAACATGTGTGTTTAGGAGGAAGAACGTTTGACAATAGAAGAAGTAGAAAAGGTGCACTTGACTACAGTTGGAAAAGATAGGAAGGATAAGAAGGACAAGGACAAGAATAAAGGAAATGCCAAAATGATAGCTTCGAAACCGGACATTAAGAAAGAGTCTAGATGCTTTTTATGTAAAAAGAAGGGGCATATTAAGAAAGACTACGCGAAATTCAGGTCTTGGATGGAGAAGAAAGATAACTTTTCATTTGTATGTTATGAATCTAATATGGTTAAAATTAATTATAACACATAGTGGGTTGATTCTGGATCTACAATCCACATTTCAAATATCTTGCAGGATATGACAAACCTAGGAAAACCAGTGGGTAGTGAATACTTTATTTGCTCTAGAGCAAAGACGAGTTCACATGTGGAAGCCATTAGGGCTTGCAATTTAACTTTGAGCAGTGATTTTATTTTGCATTTGGAAAAAATCTTTTACGGTCCTAGTTTTTCTAAGAATTTAATTTCAGTTTCGAGACTTGTGTCATTTGTTTTTTTTTTCAATTTTTCAGACTGTTGTTTCACTTTGATGAATAAATCTGAAATTGTTAGATGTGGTGCATTATTTGACGGTCTATATATGATGAATTTGCAAAATAACTTGATTCATTGTTCTTTGAATGTTACTGTTGATATTAAACGTTGTGTTATTAATGAAAATTTCTCTATATTGTGGCACCGTAGGTTGAGACATATTTCTACTGAAAGAATTAAAAGATTAGTGAATGAAGGAATAGTTAGTACTCTTGATTTTTCTTATTTAGAGATTTGTGTCGGTTGCATTAAGGGTAAGCAAGCTAATAAGTCTAAAAAAGGTGCCAAGAGAAGTGAAAACCTGTTAGAAATCATACATATTGATATTTGTTGTCCTGATATGAATGCTAGTAATCCAAAATATTTTATTACCTTTATTGATGATTACTCACGGTATATGTATCTATATTTACTTCGTTCCAAAAACGATGCTTTAGATGCTTTTAAAATTTTTAAGGATGAAGTAGAGAAACAATGTGGAAAATCAATTAAGATAGTAAGATCAGATAGAGGAGGAGAGTACTATGGTAGATACACTGAGACTGGACGAACACCTAGTCTGTTCGCCAACTTTCTTCAAGAACATGAGATTGTTGCCCAGTACACTATGTCTGTTTCTCCGGATCAGAATGGTGTGGTAGAATGAAGAAATCAAACATTAATGAACATGGTGAGAAGTATGAGGAGTAACACAAATCTTCCTCAATTCTTGTGGACCGAAGCACTTAAGACGGTTGTGTATATATTAAACAGGGTTCCAACTAAAGCTATCGCCAAAACTCCTTTCGAATTATTTAAGGTTGGAAACCTAGTTTACGATATATACACGTTTGAGGTTGTCCGTCTTAAGTAAGGATTTATAATCCACAAGAGAAGAAGCTAGACCCGAGAACCATTAGTGGATATTTCATTTGGTATCCAGAAAATTCTAAAGGGTATAAATTCTATTATCCGTCTCACAACACTAAAATCGTGGAATCGAGAAATGCAAAATTTCTTGAGAATGACTTGATTAGTGGGAGTGATCACACTCATGAGACTATCTCTGAAAAGGATCACTATGAGGCTGAACCATCTAATTCAAGTAATAGGTTGACATTCATACATATTCCTCAAGTTTAAATGGGTGTAAGACAACCTATTATCGAGATTCCACAAGAAGCCATTGTTAATCATATAGATCCTGTTGTTCAAGAGGAACATCAAGAACATGTTGAGCCAATTCAAGAATCGGTTGAACAAGTTCCTCATGATGAAGTTGTAACAACATTGAGAAGGTCTACTAGAAATAAACGATCAATGATTTCTAGTGATTACATGGTATATCTTCAAGAATCGGACTACAATGTTGGAGTTGAGAATGATCTTGAAACGTTTTCACAGGCCATGAGTTCTAAAGAATCCAACTTGTGGCATAATGCAATGATTGATGAAATGAATTCTATGGGTCCAACTGAGTCTGGGATCTCGTTGAGTTGCCTGATGGTGTAAAAGCTATCGGATGCAAGTGGGTTTTCAAAACAAAAAGGGACTCACAAGGCAACATTGAGAGACATAAAGCAAGACTCGTCGCCAAAGGATTCACTCAAAGAGAAGGAATCGATTACACAGAGACTTTTTCTCCTGTATCCAAGAAAGATCCATTTCGCGTCATACTTGCAATGGTAGCTCATTTTGATTTTGAGTTACATCAGATAGATGTGAAAACAACATTCCTCAATGGTGATTTAGAGGAAGATGTGTACATGAAACAACCTAAAGGATTCTTCTTTGAAGGAAGTGAATATTTAGTTTGTAAGCTAAAAAAGTCTATTTATGGTTTAAAACAAGCATCCCGTCAATGGTATATGAAATTTTATGATGTCGTCTCTTCTTTTGGATTTGAAGAAAATATCATGGATCATTATATATATTAGAAGATTAGTGGGAGTAAGATATGTTTTCCTGTTTTATATGTGGATGATATATTTCTTGCAGCTAATGATAAAGAATTATTGTATGAGGTGAAATAATTTCTCTTTAAGAACTTTGACATGAAGGATATGAATGAAGCGTCTTATGTGATAGGCATTAAGATTCATAGAGATAGGTCTCGGGGCATTTTGGGTTTGTCTCAAAAGATCTACATTAACAAAGTTTTAGAGAGATTTTGGATGAAAGATTATTCACCAAGTATTACACCTATTGTGATGGGTGACCGGTTCAGTTTGGACCAGTGCCCGAAGAACGATTTTGAGCGAGAACAAATAAAAAACATTCCTTATGCTTCTATTGTTGGAAGCCTTATGTATGCTCAGGTCTGCACTAGACCTGACATTACTTATACAGTTGGAATGTTAGGTAGATATCAGAGTAATCCAGGCATTGAACACTAGAGAGCTGCAAAGAAGGTGTTGCAATACCTTCAAGGAACAAAGGACTATATGCTCATGTATAGACGAACTGACGATTTGGAGGTGATAGGTTGCTCAGACTCTGGCTTCGCTGGCTGTATAGATTCAAGAAAAATCCACTTTGGGTTATATTTTCATGCTAGCTGGAGGAGCCGTGTCATGGAAGAGTGCCAAACAGAGCTTAATCGCCACTTCCATTATGGAGGCCGAGTTCGTATCTTGTTTTGAGACAACCTCGCATGGTGTATGGTTGAAGAGTTTTATTTCTGGTCTAAGGGTCGTTGACTTTATTTTGAGACCTCTGAAGATGTACTGCGATAACTCAGTTGTTGTCTTCGTGGCCAAGAATAATAAGAGTGGGTGTAACACCCGATCCTGATGTCACAATGGGCCTCCGGCCCAAAACCTGTATTCCAAAATTTCTTTTCAAAGCCTATCAAATAAAATCAATTACAAGTCCAAAGACGATTTCATAAAATCCATTTAAATTAAAAACACAAGCCCAAATAGTACAAAGTAAACAGAGCTCCAAAATATTACAACCATTAAAAACATTCGACCCAAATTAAAATAAATAGAGTTACATTATATAGGGTTCGACATAGTACAAGCCCACTACATCTAATACATGTACTCTAACAACACGGTCGATGCTGAAATCCGAACCTTGATGGTACTCCACGAACCGGCTTCACCTAACCTACGCACGAAAATATATTTCGAACGCTGAGCTACGAAAGCTCAGTGGATACGCCGAACACGGCCAACATCATGCATATCATAAGCAGTAAAACATAACATATAAAATATCGTGTATGATATGATGATCTAGCATGCTTGCCTACCACATAGCATAAACAATGTATAATATCGCACACAACATATACATGTCACATCACAATAACTCATAAGAGTGAGACCCGCGTCCACACAGCATCGGGATCCTACACTCAGGATTGAGGCCGCCCTCAAATCCTATGCCCGGAATGTTACATCGGACATCTTCGAACGAGGCCGCCCAACGTTCGGAAATGGGTGGAGGCCGCCCAACCAACCCCATGCTCAGAATGTTACATCGAACATCTTCGAGTGAGGCCGCCCAACACTCGGAATAAAAGTCTTCAAAACATCATCCAACATGTTACATCTGATGGCCTTCAACGTGTTGCAACACTTATGGATATCCTGATTTCCAAAAATCAAGGACTCATCACACATAAGCGATCCACCTAGGATCCTCACATCAAACATATCAAGACTTACATAACTTGGTCTTTCGGGGTTATAAACATCAAATTCATGTTAACAATTCATTTCATTACTTCTAAGATTCAATATACCCTTTAATTCACTTATCGGACCTCAAACGAAGCTTATCTTGTTAAGTTCTTGCAGGGGTATCGATACCCTTATGTAGGGTATCAAACCACCCTGCCTCGATACCCACCCAAAGAAGGCATCGTACCATGGGTATCGATACCGGTATCGATACCCTTTGACCAATTTCAAAGTCAACAAAAGGGGACCCTCCAACATCGATGCTTCCATCGATGCCATTATGCCACTGGAGGTCCCGGTATCGAACCATGGTTCGATACCTCTATCCATAAAGCCAAATTTCACTAATGGGTATCAATACCGGTAGCCCGAGTATCGATACCCCCTGCACGAAATGCAGGTCTGCACTTAGAAAATTACTAGGATTCATTCCAAACTTGATCAAATCAGTACTAAAGTATTCCTACACTTTATTTTGAGTGTTTAAGATAATTGAGCATCATTTTCAAGCCATTAAACATATAAATCCGGATTTTACCATTAAAGACCTCATTAAGCAACCCAAGCCAGAACAAGCATACATACATAGATTCTATATGCTATGCAATCTACTATGGCATGCATAATGTAAGGACAAGTTGGGAGTACCAACCTCTTGCAGGCAACCAACAAAAACGACCTTCTTCTTCATCTTCAAGCTTTCCCTCTACCCAAGCTTGATGATGGCTCACAAGCCTCTTTCTCTACAAGAGAAAGATAAACAACTATTAGGAACGTTTAGGGGATGAATTCTAAGGCTTAAAACACCATAAAACCCAGATTTTAAGCTCTCAAAACCCATTCCTGAACTCAACTTAAACCCCCACTAAAACCTCTTCCTCCACCAAACATGGCAAACCAAACTTTGTTTTATAGATCCATCTCAGCTCTACAACTTCCTCTTCAACATAAAAACGAGATTTTAAACCAATCTCTCTAAGATCTTACCTTTTTCTTTCACCTTAAACTTGGATGAAGAAGATGTTGAAAGAAAAGAAAAACCCTTGTACTATGACCTCACTTCTGCAGAAAACAACACCCCAAAACCCTCTATTCAACTTATTTTGGCAATTACCAAAGTGCCCTCATCCCAAAACTTAAGCCCAACACAACCACTCAAGACCCAACAAACTAGGCCTAAACCACTCCACTCGGGCCCAAAACCGAAGCCCACACTCTTGAGTTAACCCGACACACTAAATCGAGAACCCGGGTCGTTACAGTGGGAGTTGAAGTAAGCACATTGACATAAAATACTTGGCTATTAGAGAACGTGTTAAAGAAAATAAAGTAGTCATCCAACACATTAACACTGAGTATATAATCGTCGATCCTCTGACTAAAGGCATGCCACCAAAAAAATTTCAAGGATCATGTAGTACAAATGGGGCTTGGTTCCACTATGTAATTTCATTGTACGTACATTCAGTTTAATAAAATTCTTATTCAGTTTGATGTTTTCTCATTTAGTTTGCGCAATTTTTGTTATATTTTATTTTTAAGAAATATCAATAAAGTTTGGACCTAGAGTAAACATTTAGTTTATTCATTAAATTTATGATAAGCTTTAAATTATATAATACGATGCATTGTGATATATGGAAGATTACACTCACTTTTAGAGGACTAATCGCCATGATCCGCGTTTTGTATTTTTTTTATAATATTGGTATTGACCAAGTGAGAGAATGTTATGATTTATTTTCCTTTAATTCAGAAAATGTTCAGTGACCATATATATGATTGTTAAAATCATGGCTATGATTGCCAATTTTGACTCCATCAAAATTCAAGAATCTCGATCATAGATATTGATTTTAATTCAATGATGGATTGAATCAATCAGCTATAAATATATATACACAATAAGGTCCCAAAATACTAATCCACATTTAGAAATATACACCATCTATAGTGCGAGTGAGTATTTTGAAGATCCTGTTTGTTTTTCTTGATCGTTTTTCTGATTCCGTCAACAATCGCTTCTGTTTTATTGTTTATCGTTCATTAAGTTTAGAACGTTATGTTTTATTTTATCAATTATCGGACTCAGATATTTTTTTTAAATTCGGATTTGGATTTTTTACTAGATTTGGATCAGATTTTTATCAAAATTTTCAAATTGAATTCGGATTTAATTGGAATCCTTAATGTTGACTCGAGTTTGAGAAGTAGATCCACAAATTTTAATGTCTTTAGGGTATAATGTGTTTTTGACACTTTAAGTTTGTATTTTTAATGTAAATCAATCCATAATTTTGAATATTTAATTTTTTGTATTTTTAATTTATATCATTTAATTTTATATTTATTTATTTTTATTCATTGTCTATTTTTATTCATAATTTCAGCCTAATATATCATTATTTTATCTTATAATTTCACGTCATTTAGTTTTCATTCAATAACTTTCTTAAAATTTTGAAATTCATTAATATTTATATTTATTTATTTATTTATTTTTCCATTGTATCTATTTTCTTGTTTGTTTATCTATAATTTTATTTTATATTTATTTCATTTTTTATATTTATGTATATGCATATGATATAAGTAGATATATTATACTATATTAAGTTGAATTAATAAATATAAATCATAATAAATATTGTTATTATTTATAATTTTATTATCATTTTAAGGACTCTATATAAGTAAATCAATTTTATTTTTACTTTTATTTCAAGTTATCTAATATATATTTATTTTTTCGTTCAAATATATATTTAATGTATTTAATTTAACTTTTTATTTTATTTATGTTGTCTTATTATCTTAATATAAATATTATATATGATATTTTATTTAAAGAAATTAAAAGTTTATTTATGTTTTCTTATTATTTTAATATAAATGTTATATATGGTATTTAGTTTTAAAGTAATTAAAAGTCATAAATATTTTGATTTGAACTTAGATATAAATCAGACTCATACCAAATTTTTCAGACATGAACTTGGATCAAACTCAGATCGAATCCTATTAATATTCATATATGATCTACCTTATATTAGGACACATATTTTTTCAAATTTAGGTTTAAACTTTTTTCTAATTGGATTTGGATGGAATTTTTTGTTTGGATAAGATTCACATCGGATTCAGATTAAATTATCATCTATATTGTATTTGGGGAGACTCAAACCAAAAACCTTTAAAATAAAAATAAAAAATCACTAAACAACTAAGTCAACTTAAAAACATAATTCTAACATAAATAGTAGGAGTATATAAACAAGACTATAATATAAATTAATTTTATTTGTCTTATGATATAATTTTATATTATTTATAATATAATTTTATAAATAAATATTAATTTTAATTTATTTTATAAAATTAAAATATTATTTATAATGTATATAACTAAACTCTAAATCATATATAGAACTAAATTTCAACCATAAAGCCTAACCTAGATATATAACTAAATCTTAAATTTTAAACTCCAAACCCTAAATTAAAATATTATTTCTATTATATATTAGGATTTGTAATATAAATTATAAATAATATTTTAGATTTAGGGGTTTGAGTTTAAGGTTTATGATTTAGTATTTAATTATATATATATATATAATTTATGATTTGTATTTAATTACATATTTTGTTTAGGGTTTAAGATATGATTTAGGGTTTGAAGTTTATTTATATATACTATACATAATATTTTAATTTTATAATATAAATTATAAATAATATTTATTTTTAAAATTAATATATTCATAAAATTATATTATAAATATTATTAAATTATATGATGAGATAAATCAAATAAAATTCAAATACAATTTAATTTAGGGTAAACTACCCCAGTGACCACCCAACTATTTGGGGATACCTATTTTGGCCACTCAACTAAAGAACACGTCAATCAGGTAACTCAACTTTGAAACCCTACTTATTTTGGCCACTGCCGTTAAAATTCTGACGGAAAAGTTAACAACAGTGACGTGGCTGTTAATTAAAATCAGTAAAATTACACATTTAATCCTTGTATTTTATTTATTAATTAAAATCGGTAAAATTACACATTTAATCCTTCAAGATTGGCTTCCAACGCCCAAACCACCAGACTAAAGTCAATTTTGTGACATGTTTCACAACACGTTTTATTTAAGGATTACTTTGCTGGGAATCAAAAATAGAATTAACGAGATTTAAAGTCGATTGATATTCGAATTAAAATATATAAATATTATATATCTAATAAATTTGATTCGAATATTAAATTAACGAATATTTAAAATATAAAAATATTAAATCATAATATATAAATATTTAATATTCGAATTAAAATATTCAATTATTTCAATATTTGAATCAATATAACTAATAATTAGATATTTTAAATACTCGAATCAACTTCGTATCAAATTTAATATTAAATAATAGTTAAAATATTAGATATTTAATATACGAATGTTAAATAATAGTTAAAATATTCAAATCTAATTCGAATATTTAAAACATTAAATTTAAAATTTGTATATTAAATATCTAATAAATTTGATTTGAATGTTAAATTAAAGAATATTTAAAACATTAAAATATTAAATCATAATATACGAATATTTAATATTCGAATTAAAATATTCAAATATTTTAATATTTGAATAAAAATATCTAATAAATTTGATTTAAATGTTAAATACATAATTATTTTATTTTAAATATTTAATATTCAAATAAAATTGGAGACATGTTGAAAGCCCGTTAATTCCATTTTTGATTCCCAGCAAAGTAATCCTTAATTAAAATGTTTTGTGAATCATGTCACAATATTGGCTTTAGCTTGGTGGTTTGGGCGTTGAAAGTTAACCTTGAAGGTTGGGGGTTTAAATCTCAGCTTTTTCAAATCTGCTAATTTTACTTCTTCCTCTCTGCTAATTTTACTTCTTCCTCTCATTTCTCACAAACCAGGTGGTGACACGTGTCACTACCTGATTGGAGAGAAAAATATATTAAATAATAAATAAAAATAAATTAATAAATTAAATACAAGGATTAAATGTATAATTTTACCGATTTTAATTAACAGCCACGTCACTGTTGTTAATTTTTCTGTTAGAATTTTAACGGCAGTGACCAAAATAGGTAGGTTTTAAAGTTGGGTTATCTGATTGACGAATTCTTTAGTTAGGTGGCCAAAATAGGTATTCCCAAATAATTGGGTGGTCACTGGGTTAATTTACCCTTTAATTTATATACTATCTGCATTAGATTTATATTAAGTCTTTAGGTTAGTCTAATGGTTTTGTGTAAACCTTTTTATCAAAGAAGTTCTTGGTTCAAGTGGCCTCCTCAAATATAATATTTTTTATTTTTTTTCGAACAAAATGATATCGTTTTGATCTACTATTTTAAACATTAAAAGAATTATTACAAAATGAGGTAATTTTATATTTAATGATTTATTGTTTAACGGTGAAATATTTGGATTGAAGCTAAAAACGAAATTCAGTAGTATAATAATATTATATTATAATTTATTAATATTTTCTATATACAAATTAAAGCCGGTAGCATTTTGTATAGTGAAAATAAATTAAAGTGAACCTCTGTTTGAAAGCAACAATCCATCCGTTTGTACTCGATTTATTTGTGTTTACAAGGCAACCTTGTCCATCGTTTTCAGCAGACAGACAGCAATGCTACTTTCCATGGCTTCTCTCGTGTGGTCGGAAAATCATTAGGGGAACATGTAAGAAATAATCAAGCTCCACGACTTTGGAAAATTCAGGGATATATGACATATTCAATGTACTATATTGGAACCTATATTTTATAATTATAAATTTAATTAATCGTATTAATCGACCCAATCCGATCATTTATTTTGCCATATCTCAACTAACCATCAAAGACCAATTATAGCCTAGGTAGGAAAGCACTCACCAATGTGTCACATGGGCCATACCAATAATGTTCACATCAAATTCCTAGAAGAAAGAAATTGTAAAACATGTTTATACTTGTCATAATAATATCAATGTCCTAAAACAAAAGTCACATATATAAAATCAATTTCATTGCATTGACTATCTATCGATGTGCGTATAAGGATGGTAATAGAACAAGACGGATATATATGTATTCATTATATTTATATCTATTTAAAAAAACTATATTCATTATTTATCCATTATCTAAACGGGTACTATTCTTTTAAATCTACATTATTTAAGTGGGTATATTTTTAAATATACTCTTACTCCCGCTACTTAATTGGGTGTCCACCGTCCAATTTGTATTCTTTCATACTCACTTGGCAAGCAACCACTAATATCGAATTATATAAAAAAAAATAAATAAAGATTTGTATAATTAAGTGTAAAAATTTGTATATTTTATTGATTGATCAAGAGCATATATAATACATTTACACATGTATAAATTTAACTATAACTAACTATATCTAACTTAACTAAAGTATATTTATGCATGTAAATTTTACTTAACTATATATAATTAACTAATGACGGTAGATAATTATAAAAAATGTTTATACTCTAACATTCGATTAAATTATAATACATATATTTTAAAATATTAAGGTTTATAGAATATATCATGAACTTATTCCTATATTTATAATGGTCCATGATTTATATGGTGGGTAGAATGCGGGAGAGGCGGACTAGGGATGAGGCAAGTGGATGCAAACGGGTATAGTGTGGCTAAGGTCTCGAATTTATCATTTATTCACTCATATTCATCAATTCATATTCATCTAGTCTTAATAAGAATAAGTATGGTTTGAAATTCGTAAAACTGTACCCGTCTACTACACTTATCCATGAATAGTCTCTTGTCATGTTTTAAATAAGTACTTTTTAATTTTATAGAAAGAAGTGTTCATTAAAAATAATTTTTATCATTTTTATAAATCTTAAATCTAATCATTATCTTATCAGTAGAGGAAGATGGTTTTAAAAAAGATGACAGTGTTTTTAGTGGGATTTTAGAACTTATAAGTTAAGAGAATATGAGAAAATAATGATGAGCGGCTTGGCTAACTAGTCAAATATGTTTTTTTTAAAAGAATATAGTATTATTAATGTAAATATGTCTTAATATAGTGACTAGCAAGAATTGCATTAATTTAATTAAAAAATAGGTGGAGTACCGAAACATAAAAATATATAAAGATAGAATAATAAATATACAATTATCTTTTATTTTAATATAAAAATATTTTTAAATTTTTAATGTCATAATTCATAGTATAATCTAATAGTACATATTAATTTACCAACAACGAATTAATCTAGTAACTAATAAAATAAAATATTAAATTCTTTAAATAAAGTTAAAGAATTTAATTCATGAAATTATAAATAGAATAATTCAATTAAAAGAATCATTCTATAATAAATATTTATAGTATTTAATCTAAATTAATTACTTTTTTTGTTTCATTTAAGATCTTCAGTGTTGACTTTTTAAAAGTTAAAATTTTAAAATTTTGACCATAGTTATATTAAATATTTTAATTTATTAAATTTTATAAAATATATATTTTTAAATTACTTAACTAAAGGTTTCTAAAACATATTTTTTTTTATATTTTTATCAATAATAGATTTAAAGATATAAAGAGTCAAAATTAAAAAAATGACTGAAATAAAAATCAATACTGGACAAATAAAATGAGACGAAAAGTAATTAATAAAATAAATACTAATAATTAAAAATGTATTATATATCGATTTAATACGGTAATCATTAAGAACATATTAAACCACACTAACAAAATTACACTTTCTAAAGTATAAAACACAAAATAATATATAAACCATAATAAATAAATAAATGAATCCAAAAATCTCAATTATTTTTCTTTGGTATAAAATTTATTTCCGAAATGCCCCTCACAAGTTCGTGAAAGTTACCAGTCTACCCTTTCCATTCGGTACACTGTGCAGTCGGCCTGGTCTTCTCGTTCCCGGCCATGAATGGGCACGGCGTCTGTACGGGCGGCACCATGCAATTGTACTGTAGACACAGTGAACTGCTTACCGGAATCTCAGCCGTCGGTTTAATCTCGATCCCCGTCAAATAGTTGTGCTGCAAATAGAGTACTTGTATGTTGCCGGATAATAACTGGTCCACAATTTTGGCCGGGACTTGGCCGGTGAAACGGTTGTTGTTCAGGTAAAGATTCTGTACGGTCGAGAACATTGGTGATATCTGTCCCGATAATCTGTTGTGGCTTAGATCAATGGTCGAGATTGTCACTTGATCAGCTGGTTGGACTGAACCGGAAAACAAGTTTCTTTCCAACTGGAGGTTCGTAATCGGAAATGAGAACAGCCGGCCGGGGATGGGACCGGTGAACTGATTCAAACTCAAATCGAGGTAGTTTAACTGGTCGAGCCGGGATAGAAGCGTGTCAACCGGTCCGGTCAGTTGGTTCCAGGAGAGGGAGAGGAACTGGAGCGAAGGAGGGAGGGAGTCTGGAGCGAGCGAGCCGATGAGCGCATTGTGTTTGAGGTCCATCCGGGTTAAGACTTGGGAAAGAAACGGAGGGACCGAACCGGAGAGGTGGTTGTGACAGAGAATAACGTTGGTGAGCTCCGGTAATGTTCCGATAGAGCGAGGTATTTCTCCGGTAAGCTGATTGTAGCTAAGATCAAGCGTTTTAAGACTTCTCAATTGACCGAGAGTCGCCGGAATATCCCCGGAGATAAAATTCCGACTGATCGCTAAAAACCGGAGTTTCTTCAATTGCGAGATTGACTGCGGCAACGATCCATAGATCCGACCCGGGACAATCGATAACTCAGTAAGAGCAGATAGTTTACCAATGGCAGCGTCTATTCTTCCTGTTAAACCCTGAGAACCAGCACGCGGGTCGCCCAGATTCAGAGCTGTAACTCTATCGGAATCGCAGTAAACTCCGTCGAAATTACAGGGATCGGAGGTAAAATCCCATGAATCAAAAAAAGCAGATCCGGGTAAATCATGTAAAGACTTTCTAATAGATTGTAAAGCCAAAAAATCAATCGGGTCTAAAATCGCAATCGTCAAGAATTTACATTGAAACAAAACAACCCAAAACATAGCATAAGAAACCATCTCCATTGTTCCTTGTTTCCCCATTGAAAAGCAAAGAGATGGCTTATGTAAGAACAAAAAGGAAAGACTTTTAGGTTGGCGAAGGTGGGATTTTCGTGGGACACAAACCGTGAAAGCTTTTAATGGCGAAAACTACCAGTATCAAAGATTACACACACATTTATATGTAAAAAAGCAAACAGATTTTGTTTGAACAAGAAGCAAAGGACCAAACAGAAGTTTTTGTTTTGCTGTTGTTGATGGGTTTTACTTTTTCATGATCTTGGCTTGTAAGGGAAGAAGGCTTATTTTCTTCAATTCCTGTCCTGGTAAGCTACAAGGGGTGTGAGTTTGTATATCTATGGAGTATTTTAATATTTGTTGTTATGATTAGTTTGGTTACTGTTCTGATTTTGTTTCTTTATTGTTCGTAGCTTCGACATGAAACGGTTGTCCGAGCCTACGTGGAGTGTGAGAGTTAGGTTTGGGAGACATGTAAGCAGGAAAGGGCAGTGGTAGGAAGCAGACATCACGTGATCATACCCAGTTTGTAGGCCGGGAAGAAGAAGCAATTAAGGACACCAAAGGCCACCAGCCAGGAAGCAGATAGCTGAGAGACAAAACGAATCGTAAATTATTTTAATTTAATTCGTTTAAAATTTGATCAAAGTTTAATTTTATTAAACTTGATTTAAATTTGAATGCGATTTAATTTTTTAACGAATCGAGTCGAGTTACTTGATACTAAATTCAAAAAACTCACAACTATTCAAAATCAATAATAATAATATATAATTATTAATATTAAATAAGGGTTTTATAGTTCAAATTCTATGTATCGATTAAGTTGTACACGAGAAGAAATTTGGAGGACTCTTGATACAATTCCTCCCTTTTCTCATGATACAAAGGTAAATATAATTGATCTAGAGATAGTAATCCCACATTATACAAATACGAAGGTGGAGAGAATTTGACTATAAATAGAATAGGATTTTATCTTGCAAAACATTTTTTTACTTTTAGGTTTGAAAACAAGTTTAAATATGTTTTTATATTAGTTTTTATTGAGATTACAGCTTGAGTACCGGTTAGGTTTGAATCCTAGTTACCTTATATAAGGATCTCTACTATAAAACTTTTAAAATAATAATTATTTTTTTTACCAAAATTACACACTTTTGGCTTATTTTTATTTTATTTAAATAAACATCTTATAATTTTAAAGTAATTATTTATAAAAAAAATATATAAATAATGCTTTATTTATGGTGGATATCCATATATTAAGTTAAATTTTAATGGGTTTTATTATTGGAAGTTTGACAATAATATTGATCAAAAAAAATATATTTCATAATATATTGATATCTCAAAATTATTTCTCATTCTATTGATGTTTCTACCATAATTTTAAAGTCGGATTCAAAAGAATCCAACTATAAACAGAAAATTAAAAATAATAATAAAATGATTAAAGAAAGTGAAATAGTGGCCTGTTATTGGCTGAAGTCGATCTCAGTAGTAGCCGACTTGCTACAGTGTTGGTGACTGAAGTCGGTTTCAGTAGCATCTAACTTGCTACAATGCTAGATTTTTTAATTTTTTTTGAAATTACTGTTCATAGTCGGATTCTTTTGAATCCAACTTTAAAATCACTGTAGAAACATCAATAGAATGAGAAATAATTTTGAGATATCAATATATTAAGAAATTTATTTTTTATCAATATTTTTGTTAATTTTCCTTTTATTATTAGAGTTTAGGATAAACTATATAAATGGCCCCTTGACTATACCTCAATTATCTTTTACATCCTCTAACTATCAAATATTACAAATTGGTTCATTGACTAACTTTTTTAATACAAAGTGGTCTTGTGCAGTTAAAAATTTGATAGAAAACTGATGTGGATGTTAACATGCTGACTTGGATTATAGAGATTAGGGATGACACATGGTTATCCAAGTCAGCATGTTAACGTCTACATCAATTTCCCGTCAAATTTTTAACGACACATGACCACTTTTTATCAAAAAAGTTAGTCAATGAACCAATTTGTAACATTTGATAGTCAGGGGATGTAAAAGATAATTGAGGCATAGTCAAGGGACCATTTATGTTAGAGTTTAATACCCATTGAAATTAAGGTTTCCATCTTATGCCTATAAATATAGACTTTTAGACAAAGCATTGTACACAACCATACTTTGAGAATATAATACAAATCTCTCTCTTTTGTCTCTCATCTTTGTTCTCCTATTTTATTCTTATTCTTTACTTTATTCACAACATGTTATCAGCACGAGACTCTAACAAACGGAGGTATTTGTCGTTCAAATCTTAAAGGAGTTATTGAAAAGAATTTATTACTAGCATGAATCAAAGATAAGTTCTTCTCCCTCAATTATATTCTAATTTTTGATTTATCTTTCTTTCTTGATTTTTGACTTTATTTTTAATTTTTAAAAAACCTTTGGTTGTTTGGTGTTTGTGTAGCGATAAAGTGGCTCAATTACCATGGTGCTTTTCGATAATTCTCGAAAAAGATTTTAACAAAATATTGGTGATTAAACCTACCATATATTCAAATTATTGGAAAGTTCGACTTCTGCCAAGTTTAAGTTACGAAAATCGTCTTGATCCAAGAATTTTTATGGGAGGCATTTCCTGAAGTGAATGCATGCATGATGCTTATTACATGCAATTATTGGATTTATGTCATTCCTTGAAGTGAATGCAAGTATGATGTTTATTCCATGCGATTATTGGATTTATGTTATTCCCTTAAGTGAATGCAAGCATAATGTTTATTCCATGCGATTATTGATTTGTTTCATTCCTTAAAGTGAATGTAAACATGATAATTCACCATATGGTTAGTGAATAAAAGCTCAGTTATGTGCCAGAGTATCATTGATGAGGATATGTTAGATGAACATACTCCTCTTTCCACAAATTAATGTTGTCATGTAGACACAATATCATGAAAAGGTTTTAAAGACCTATTGGCTTCGCTCCATTCCCTAAAGTGAATGTGACATTTTATAGCGGAAAGAATAAATGTCATATTACTAATTGTGGTCGCGATTGAGGTCATAAAATAGATATGGATAAGATGATTCTATCACGACCCGAGTTTTAGAACTCGGAGTCGGGTTAACCCAAGAGTGTGGGCCTCATTTTTGGGCTTCTTGGGCCTTGTTTGGGCTTAATGGTTTAGAGATGGGTTTGGTTTTGGATGGTGGCCCAAGGGTGTTTTGGTAATTGGACTTTTGGGAGGAAAAGGGAGGGGAGAGGGAGACATTTCTCTGCATTGTGCAGAGGGTGATTTCATCACCTCCTTTATTATCTTCTTCATCTCATTCTCTCATCTTTCTCTCCCAAATCCATCAACCAAGTTAGAGTTTTTATGTGTTAGTTGAGAGAATCATGTTTTGCTCATAGAGGGAAGTTTTTTTTAGCTTGGGAGGATCTTTCTTTCAAGGTAAGTATGGTTAAAAATGGTGGAGGTAAGGTTTTAGTGGGGGTTTTGAGGTAAGAACGGGAATAGGTTTTGGAAAGGTTTTAGAATGATTTTAAGGTTGTTTTAGCTTCCTTAAATAACTAGATATGGTAGTAATGTTTTGGTCATCTTCCTTGTAGTTGGAGAGCAAGGAGAACCATCAAGGTGTTTGGGTAAAGAGAAGGTTTGAGGGCTGGTTATGAAGCTTCTTCAGCTCGGTTGGGAGGTTGGTACTCTTCCAAATCCTTTGCATTTTCATGTGCATCATCATTTTTATCATGCTTGATTGATTGTGTGATGGTTTGGCTAGGATAGAGCCTTTGCATGCTTTAATGGTGTTTTGATTTATAGTTGATGAAAATGAGTAAAATTGATTAGAAATTCACTTAAACAACTTCAATAATGAGTAGGAACAATTTGGAATCGAATGGATCAAGTTTGACCAGAGTCCTAAGTGTTTGAATATGCAAAACTGCACTTTTCGTGCAGGGGTATCGAAACACGGGCAGGGTCGTTTTGATACCGAGTCATCCAGTAACCTTCCCGATTCGATACTGGTATCGAATGGGTAGGCCCTCTTTTGGTTGAATTTGAAATTAGTCAAAGGTTTCAATACTCGTATCGATACCGGTCGTTTCGATACCCCCTTGGTGAGGGTATCGATACCAGGCGTTTCGATACACCAAATAGGGGTGTCGATACACTATGGCTTTTCGCCCGAAACTTCACGGGATGAGTTAGAAGGTTCTATAATTAATGTTATGAGCTCACATAGGTCATTTATGACATAAAATAATAAAAGTAACTCGAAATTGGTAAAATGGGTTATGATATGAGAAATTATACTTGCATGCTCGGTTTTGACTTGGTTGAGTATTTTTCGGTGTAAGATCCTAGGTGGATAACCTTGTGTGGTATGAGTCATTGTTTAATGGGATCCGGATACCTAGTGAGTGATAGTGTTGCAACACAAAGAAGACCATCTGATGTGACATTCCAGGTGATGTATCGAAGACCATCCGATGTGAGATTCCGGGTGATGACTTTGCTCGATGTAAGATTCTGAGCCCCACTCAATGTGAGATTCCGAGTGAAGCCTCGATGCAAGATTCCGAGTATATTAGCTCGATGTGAGATTCCGAGCAACCTGATGTGAGATTCCGGGTCGGGTGAGTTTCCAAGTGTCGGGTTGGTAGTGGGCCTCACTTTTGATTTGTTTACTTAATGCTTTGGTTGCATTTGGCATGTCATGTCATCATATTTTCTTATCTCGCATGTTATTGTTATGATTCACTTGAAAGCACATTCGATAGGTTGTGTACCCACTGAGCTTTCGTAGCACAACGTTTTGAAATTTGTTTCCATGCGTAGGTAAGTAGACGAACGTTCGGGCGGACGTGGCGGAACACCATCATTTTGAGACTTCAACATTGATCGGTTGGTAGAGTACAATTACTAGATTATTGGGCTATGTATTCGTAGGACCATTGTTGTAATTGTAACTATATTTTATTAGTTGTTAAGGTCAAATGTTTTATCAAACTTGTATTTGGAGCTCCGATAATATTTTGGGTTGCAAAACTACTTTGGATTTTTAAATATTGTTTTAAATTATGTCTTATTTAATGGTTTGACTTGAGTTTGATTTTGAAATTTTATGAACACGGGTTGGGCATACGGCCCAAATGTGGCACCTGGGTTGGGGTGTTACAGATTCTTTTGAGAATGCTTATATCCACAAGAAGTGGAATTATAAAGATGAAAGGAATAATAGAGATTATATCAAAATCTTTATGTTATCATTGCGATGGTACAAACCATTGATCTCGTACTTGTCAAACGTCGAAGTATTATGGGCTTTATTCATAATCATGAATGATAAATTAAAGAAAATATAAACATATTTTCTTTGTTACGATAACAATTATACCGTTGTTAATCCAACTCAATTGGATATTGTTAATTTTCTCATAACCCATGACTGGAATAATTCGTCATTTATTTTATTTCCTTTATAATTTCTAAAAGGAATAATTGATTTTTTATTTATTTTGTTTTATGTTAATTTATTTTTATTTATTATTTATTTATGTTAATTTATTTTTCTTTATTATTTATTTATGTTAACTTACTTTACATATTATTTATTTATTTATGTTTTATGTTAATTTTTCCTTTAAAAGAATATGATTACTTCCGGAATAAAATATGCAATAAATTATGACGATTTATGCTTAGCAGATAGTGTAAGTACTCATACAATACTTAAGCATAAGAAATATTTTCCATTTAAATACAAGGGAAAATATGATTACTATATCTCAAAGTACTAAAATATCAATGCTTCGAAAGAGCTCTTGAGAGTTTATCTTTGATAGATAACCGATTTGATATGATGTGCTATTTTTAATACTTTTCCATTCCCCGAAGTGAATGGTACAAAGCACATATTTTTCATTTCCCAAAGTGAATGAAATAAAGCACATATTAAAAAATACATAATTATGCATATTTTCCCATTTTAAATGCAAGAGAATAATATGAGTACTATATCCGAAAGTACTAATATTACAGAAAATTCAGACTGAGCAATATGTTATTGTCAAATGGAACTTTATTCCATATTTACAGTGCATTATACTCGTCAAAGTCACAAAGAGATTGATTTTTAAAGATGTTTGCAGAAATATATTGAGAATATTAATCAAGAGAATGTTGATTATCTCAATATTGCGAGTATAACTCAAGGCAATAAGAAAATTTTAACAAAATTATATGCATTGTCATTCATATTGTACTACAGAAGAATTATTACAAACTGAAGCTCATGCTATTGTAAGCTAGATGTTTACTGATAATTTTATTTGGCATGATCGGTTAGGCCACCCCGATTCAATTATGATGCAAAAATTTTTCGACACTTTCATGTGGCCACTTATTGAAGAACTAAAATTTTCTTCAAGGTAATATTTCATGTGATACTTGCTATGAAAACAATCTGATTATTCAATCATCCACAACTAAGATAGAGTGTAAATTTATTAATTTTCTGGAATGGATACAAGGTGATATATGTGGGCCCATACACCTTTCTTACATTCCATATAGATATTTTATGATTTTACGATGCATCGACTAGATGATAATTTGTATCTCTGTTATTAACCCGCAACTTGGTGTTTGCGATGTTACTTGCTCAATTGATAAAATTACAAGCACATTTTCCAGATTATGTTATATAGACAATCGATCTTGATAATGTTGATGATATATCATTTAACAAGTAGTATCACTAATTCGCATTAAGCCAACAAATGATCATAAGTTCTCATTACAAATGGTTTTTGGTCAAGAACCAAATATTTCTCATCTTAGATTTTTTTGTGTGATATATGTTCTAATTGCTCTACCACAACGCACAAAGATGAGTTTTGTTGGGAATATATATCATATTTAAATATCTTGAGCTTTTGATAGAGAATTTATTTACAACCTTATTTACTGAATATCATTTTAATGAGTCAGTTTATCCAACTTTAGGGGGAGAAAATAAATAGTTGAGGAAAGAAATAAGTTGAAATGAATTATCATTTTCTCATTTTGATTCACGTACTACACAATGTGAATTATAAGTTCAAAGGATAATTCATTTAGTAAATCAATTGCCAAATGATTTTTGCTGACCCTAAAAGAGTGACTAAGTCACGTATACAACTATGAATGCTCCGATTAAATTTAATGTCATGGAAGAACAAATTCTAATTACTAATGAGTCTAACTTACGTTTGAAGCATAGTAGACAAGTAAGTTCCAAATATAAGAAATTCTCGAAAAAGAAATAGAGCTATATTTTATGATTGTCTGATCGAGAAGTTAATAAATTATGAAAATCTCAATAAGAGATTAAAAGGTCTCCAATAGAGACATTGACATGAATTAGATACCTAATAATAAAGAGTTCTCAATAGATTATGCCATGTCTACTAATAAGTGGAATTGAAATTAAATCGATGTCGATAATATATTTGCATGCAATATAGCACTAGAGATTTTATTTGATGATGTGGATCATGAACCATTGTCAATTGGGCAATGCAAACAAAGAAATGATTGGCCAACATGAAAGAGGCAATTGAGGCGAAACTAAAATCTCTTTTGAAAAGATACGTATTTGGGCCTATAGCTCGTACATTGAAATGTGTAAAGCTCGTTGATATAAATGAGCCTTTGTGAGAAAGAGAAATTAAAAGGGGAAATCATGAGATATAAATTTATTGGTTGCACAAGGATTCTCACAAAGACATGAAATTGATTATGAGGAAAATATATTCCTCGATGGTGGATGCAATTACTTTTAGATTTTGATCAGTCTGATAATAAATAAAATTAATCAGTTTTTGCCTAATGGATGTTGTTACATCCTATTTGAATGGGCCTCTTGATAGAAATATTTACATGAAACTTCCGAAAAGATTTAGATTTCTATAAGCAGTTAATTCAAGTTCTCGAGAACATTATTCAATCATATTGAATATATTTTTTTATGAATTGAAAAAATTTAAGCATATTTTATATAGTCGCCTCATTGAATACTTATTAGCATAATGCTATATAAATTATTTAATTTCCCTGAGCATTTTTATTAAGATGTTTAGCTTTGAATTTTTAATGTTGTGTATGTCGATGATTTGAATATCGTTGAGACTCGTGAAGAGATCTTTGCAAATCCTTATGCATCAATCGACACACAGAAAAAATGTTTAAAGAGACTTTACATGTACAACGCATATTCGTTGATCACCCTTATGGTTGGTAGGTCTCTTAATATAAACGATCCATTCCACCCTCGAGAAAAGGGTAATGATATTCTTGGTCCAAAAGCACAATATATACATTATTTGATCTGAAACATCATATCTTAGCTGGTCTAGAAATATTATTTAAATGCTACGAGATCATGACATTTAAATAATTGTTATGCATGAGGCAAAGCCGAAATATGTATTTGGCTAAACATATCCTGAAGATATATGAATTGCTTTCACAAGATAAGATACAAGATATCTTGTGTAAAGATAATGCAAAATTTATATCTCAATGTGGATATATCAAATGTGATAAAACGAAACATATTTTTAAAGTTTCGTCCCTCATGATCTACAGAAGAATAGTATTCAATGAATCATTTCAAGTAGTAATTTGGAAGATTTATCCACCAGTGCATAATCTACTTCAATATTTGAAGATTGTATTCAATATTGAATTATGAAGATTCAAAGATCTTATTTGATATTTTTATGAGGGGGAGTAAATACATGTTGCACTCTTTTTCCCTTAACCGAGGTTTTATCCTAATGGGTTTTTCTAGTAAGGTTATTAATGAGGCAACATGCTATGCGTATCAAAAATGTGTGTACTCTTTTTCCTTCACTAAGAATTTTTTCCTATAGGGTTTTTATCTTAGTAATGTTTAACGAGGCACATTATCTTCATGGATATCCAAGGGGGAGTGTCATGAATATCTTTATTTATGGTAGATATCCATATATTAAGTTAAACTTTAATGGGCTTTATTATTAAAGTTTAATACCCATTGGAATTAGAGTTTCCATCTTATGACTATAAATATAGACGTTTAGACAAAGCATTATACACAACCATATTTTGAGAATATAATACAAATCTCTCTTTTGTCTCTCATCTTTGTTCTCCTATTTTATTCTTATTCTTTACTTTATTTACAACAAATTACGTGATTTATCATTTTAATTAGATTTATATAAAGGGTAGATTACATAAATGGTCCTCTAATTGTGCTCTAATTATTTTTTACGTCATTTAACTATCATAAGTTATAAATTGGTCCCACGACTTAAAAATTATAATAAAATAGTCCAATTTCATTAAAAATTAATAGTTGATGATGTGATAATTAATATAAATTAATATAATTACATAATTAGCCTTCAAGTTCTACGTTTATTTTAATTTGATCCTAATTTTAAAAAAATTAACCCATATAATTTTAATAATATATCGATTTAGTTATATTTCTTCCAACCCCATTTTCTTCTTACTTTTTTCTCTATTTATATAAACTCATGAACAACTCGAAATAAGTTAATTTACTGAAAATGGTTTTCTTCATGATTGAGCATCTCAAAGCTTTGGCCGAAAAATCGTTTTTGAAAATGGAAAATAAAACTTAAGGGAAAAATGAGACTTAATCGATTAATTATTAAAATTACGTGGGTTAATTTCTAAGATTAAGGTTAAATAAAAATAAGTGTAGAACTTGAGGGTTAATTATGTAATTATCATTGGAAAAAATATTTTCTAACAATTATATCAATTTATATTAACTGTCATGTCATCAACCGTTATTTGTTAAAGTTATTGAACTATTTTTTTATAATTTTTAAGTCATATAACTAGTTTATAACTTATGATAGTCAGGGACGTAAAAGATAATTAGGTCATAATCGGAAGACCATTTATATAGTTTACTCTTATATAAAAACTTGATTTTAATTTTATATAATATCGGTAAAAATCTATAAGTGATTTTAAGATAATATTAAGTGTTTCATTTATTTATTTATTTTAGAATAATAATATTTGATATATAAGTCACACATGAGATTAATTGGACTGTTTATGGTGAAAAAACTCAATCGTTAGAGTGTAAATGATTTCTCAACTAAAAATCAAATACTTATTTTAAAAATATTTTTATGAATACTAATCATTAACTTGAATGAGTGTTAATGGTTATTGGTTAGAGTAGTTCATATATTTTAAAAATATAAAAATACTTAAGTTTGATTCGAGTTTTTAATTTTATATGATATATGTATATTATATATGTAATAATATCAAGAAATATATACCATATATGATTACTAAAAATCATTTAAATTAGAATTAATTATTATCGTAACTATATAAATGTTTATAAGTAAATTTGAATACAAACTCAAACAATTTAACTCGAATTTTATAAACTTAAATAAAAAATAAATAAAATTTAAGTTATGAAATAGTATTAATCAATATGATTAATTCAATTTTTTTATTCAACTCAATCAAATATTTATTCTAACTAAAATCATGTCTTATCATAAATTAAATCATGACTGATGATTTATGTCGATAATAAGATATATAATTCTTTTTAAAAAGAGCTTAACTAAAAAATAAATGTTCGAAATATATTTGTTTTATATAATAGATATTTTAAAATATTTTAAATTGGAATAAATATTTAAAACTTGAAATACGTAGAAATACACAGCGGACTCCCCTTCCCTTTAGGCTTTCGTATCCTTATACGTAAAGTCGAGTAAAACAAAAGGCTCAATAGATTAACTTTGATTACACACACCAACTTGAATGCATGTCGTTGAGTAGACTAGAATGTGTTTGATTCAAAAATAAGTTTTGAGAGTGATTTTTTTTAAAGTTTTAGATTGATTTAAAAATAAAAAATATTAATTAATTTAATAATTAAGAATATATATAATCTTATTTTATATAAGTTTAGACACAACGCAAATATAAAAATATTTGAAGATTATCATTTTTAGTGATATTTGAGGGGATCATTTTATTTATAAAATGGATATAGGAACGCAATACGTTTTTATTTAATTAAAAAATAAAAATCATGTTTGGTAAATAAAGATTTGAACTAAAATTAAAATTTTTTAATTTAAATATTTAGTAAATAACATATTAAAATAACGAATTCGGGTAAAACCTTTAAATTTAAAGCTTTTGAAATTAATAGTTTTAACATTAGTGTTATAGACTTTTAACCTTAATAATTATATTAAACCGTTTACATTATAATTTTTCATTGCCCTAGTCGCTCTCTTCTACCAAAATTTCTATCTTAATCGTCTTTTACTTTTATTAATTTTTTTGATCGGTGGTCGATAATTAATTTTAGTATTGTTTGTTGATCACCGAATTTATTACTTTTTCTTATTTTATTTTAATAAAAGTATTTTTTTTGTCTTTGTGACACACTTTTTTCTATACTTGTGACATGTTTTTATTTTTGTTTTGAGGCTTTGTTCATCTATCTTTATGGCATGTTGCAGTATATCCTAGCGATCGATTATTGTTCGTACAGAAATTTAATCGATGTTAGTTTCTGATTTATGCTTTTTGTCGGTGGTCACTTGAAAAGATTTATCCCCACTGGTTGATGGTTGTTTAACGATAGAAATTAGTCTTGGGTAGCAGTACTTTTTGCATGACAATTTGGATCGCCTACAACTCCTGTTTTTTTCCTTTGTTTTTGGGTTGTAAGAATTTTTAGATCGTTTAATCTAATTATTTTGCTTCTTCATTGCGATATAATTATAATTTCTATAAATTTAATAAAAAATCAGTAGTATTTATAAAAATATAAACTTTTTGCATTATGACATTTACATTTATATTTAATATATATTAAAATAATTATATAAGCAATAAATTAATATATCATTTAAATATGTTTAGAAATATTATATTAAAAGTGTTTTTCAGAATTTAATTAATATTAAAAGATATAAAATACTGATAATTTATACATTATTTAAACAAGTATTGATTATTAAATATAGTATTATTTTTAAATATTATTTTGCTTGTTTAAATAATTAAACAATTATCAATTAATTTTACCAAACATTTTTAGAATCCACTAATCAAATCAATTAATACAATCAACTATTAACTATCAACTAATTTAACATGTTATTCGTTAATTATCAAATGTAATTAATGAAAAAAGAGTGACAATAGGGAAGGGTGAGATGATTGTACATTCCTCATTTTGTCCCGAACACTTGTGAGTATGATTTCGGGAAACTTTATTAAATATTAACATTTTATCCTCGTACCTACTACTTATAGATCCCACAATTTTAAGTTAATCCATGTACAAAAAAAAATCAAAGCTTAACACAGTAAAACAAATACTCAAATTAAATTTTTAAAATTATAAACATATATGATGTCGACACCGTTTTCAGTCTGGGTCAAAATTAGTTGGACCTTTAAAGTCTTTTCGTAGGTTAGAGTCGTCATTAGTCATTTTGAATAGGTACGACTGAAAACCTATAAAACTCTTTCAAAGTTGCCTCCACTGATGAAATCACAAGATAACCACTTGATTTTTTTTTGCTTGATTTTGCTATAATTTCTTCACTAAATCTTCTTTTTTAGTCCGATTTTCGTAAGAATTTTTTTTGTATTTTCCTATAGGGTTTGGGGTATTTATAGTATGAAAGTAGGTTTTTTTTAGGAGTTTGAACTCTGAAAATTTAGGGATTTGTTGGATTGTTTTCTTGATGAGGAAGAATTCCTTTGGTATAATCGGTCCAATTACATCCATACCCCATGTTGCAAACGGTTATGGAACTGTTATAACATGAAGAGGTGATGAGACTGTATGAATTTTATCTCCATAAATCTGACTTTTATGACATCTCTAAGAAAAATTGACGCAATCTTCTACCATAGATATCTAGAAATAACCCAACCTCATAATCTGCCTTGACATATTGAGACCACTCGCATGAATTCCACAAATCCCTTCATGAACCTCCTCAATTATCTTTTTTGTTTCATGATTTTTTATGCATCTGAGTAACATTTGGTCACTTCCTCTTTAGTATAGAATTTCTCCGTCAAGGACGTATCTTGCAGCCATTCTCCGAATAATTCTTTTATTAACACCGGTTGCTTTCTCGGGATACTTTTGATACTTAAGATATTATAAAATATCATAATACTAAGGATGATCATGTACCTCATCTTTGATGACATAACAACTAGCGGTTGATTTATAGATACTCATTTGTATGAGCATTATATCAGTTTCTTTATTTGCTTTAAACATGGAAGCCAAAGTTGCCAATGCATCAACCAATTGGTTATCTTCTCGTGGGAGATAATAGAAAGATATATTCTCAAACTTTTTTTTATTAATTCAAGAATGAGCTTGCGATATTCAACCAATTTAGCATCTTTTTTTTTTCATTCTCCACAAAGTTGATAAATCATCAATGATGAATCACCATATACTTTAAGGTATTTGATTTTCCGTTGAATTGCAGCACGAAGTCCCATTATACATGTTTCATATTCTGCCATATTATTGGTACATTCAAAATTTATTCACACCGTAAAAGGATAATAATTTTCCTCGGGAGATATTAAAACCACTCCGATTCCACACCCAAGTGCACTGGAAGCCCCATCAAAATTCATTTTCCAATTTATTTCGCTAGTTGGTTCATATTTACTGCTAGTTGGTTCATATTCCGCACCCAAGTGCATTGGAAGCCTCATTCTTCTAAGTTTTTGTTGTACAAACTTATATTCTAGCTTTAGAGGAAGTTCATACATTACAATGTATGTGTTCAGTCAACGCAAACACATTCTTGAATTCTTGAAGTAGAGAGATGAGTTTATCTTTCGTCTTTAGAGATATGAAAGTATCAATTTGTAGTTCTCTTTTATTATCTTCGTTTCCAAAATTCACTATATCTATCGGTTCTTCGTAATGGATAATTTTTTTTATTCTCATGCCTTATTAGTCTGAGTAGGTCATTCATGTTCACTTAAGCATACAGTTTGTTTAAAATTGACTTTGAGCTTGAAGCAATGTCATTCATGTAATTGATATCTAAAGGCCTACAAATAAGCAAGAAGAAATATATATACAAGGTTCATGAAAGAAACGAGAAAGGAAAAAATGAGAAAAAATTGGAAAGAAAAGTGTGTTCAAGTCACAGCTTGGAGGACACGGGTCGATATCTGACCGATTCTTTTCGATTTCACCTTCTTCTTCTGTTGCATTTATTTTGAGCTCTTTAAATTTCTCTAGTGGTGATAGTAGGATCTCTCTTTTCTTCCCAAAATGAATGTGTCCCCTATACACGAAGGTTTCAGTAATACGAGGAAACGACGTCACTTTCCTTTGATTACTTATGTCGGTCAGTGTAACTCTTTTTTGTGTTCTCTTTTTCAATACGAGTTTTATCTTCCTTTTGTGGTCACTTATGTCTCCTATCAATACTCCAATAATTCCATATCTCTTTTAGCTCCTAAGTGTCATTTTGCTTGAGTTGAAGGTGAACATAACCAGCAAATTGATTATTTGGTCTTGCTAAAATAATGTCGTCTCTTTTTCGCTGAGTGTTCTCCGACCATTTTTGAACATCATTTTTTTTTCCGATACACATTGATTTTGCCCATAGTAAAGATTTTTTTTATCAGATCAATTTAAATGATCATATATACAAAAAATAAGTGAACAAAATACAACACATGCTAATATATAAAAAAACAAATAAATAATAAAAATAGCAAAAATAAATAAAAATAAATGTGACACATGCTTGAGTATATAAAATAAATCAGAGTAGAGTAAAAAAAATAAAATATAACACATGCTTATATATAAAAAAAATTCTTATATTAACTAGTAACGACTAAGGTTTAGGTTTACCATGGCTCTAAATAGTGTAGGTTTCTACGGTTTATTACATAAGATTATGATTCTAAATAGAGTACTTGAATTATCCTTATTGTCGCCTACTAAGGTTAGTAAGGCCCTTAGTCCTCCCTCATTATAGGATCACAAAACCAAGTTAAACTCGAGGGGATGCACTTCCCTATGACCATACGAAGGTTACCCTTACGAAGTCATAGCTCACATGCAACCCGGAGGCGACTACTATCTCATACGGAGGTTAATCTCATGAAGGAGCAGCGTTTTGCCCCGCTTAAATAGGATTGAGCTCGGGTAGAAAGCTCATGGAATGATGTAACACAATATGTACCCTTTTTGTGGCTTGACTCTCTTGAATGATCCTCAACAGAGTCACCAAACTGTCAACACCATATTTAGTCCAGGTCAAAATTGGTTGGACCTTCAAAGTCTCTTCATAAGTTAGAGTCGCCATCAGTCATTTTAAATAAGTACGACTTAAAACATATAAAACTCTTTCAAAGTTGACTCTACTGATGAAATCACAAGATAACCACTTGATCTTTTTTTTGCTTGCTTTTGCTCGAATTTTTTCACTAAATCTTCTATTTTTTAGTCTGATTTTCGTAGGGATTTTTTTCTGTATTTTTCTATAGGGATTGAGGGTATTTATAGTATGAAAGTAGGATTTTTTGAGGAGTTTCAACTTCGAAAATTTAGGGATTTATTGGATTGTTTTCTTGGTGAGGAAGAATTTGAGAGGAACTCAAACTCCTCTAGGGATTTTTTAAATATTTTTTCGGATTTTTTTATATTTGGATCTTTTTAGATTTCTTAATTTTTATTTTTTATATTTTGATTTTTTTGAATTTTTGAATTTTAATTTATTAACTAAATCTATTAGATTAGGTTTGATCCTACTATTTAAACTTGAGTAAAATTTATTGTGTACATATGATAAATTTAACTTTATCAATAACAAACAAATCATTCCAAAATTATAAACCATAACTAAATTATTAACCATTGAAACATGATAATATATTTAAAAAATATAATTAATAAATTATCATTCTAAAGCATGATCTGTTTATTTTAAAAGAAACTAGATTAAATAGTCTTTTAACTATATAAATTATCTTTTTATAATTTTACTCATACGATTTAATAAGAATTTTTGAAATCAATGCTATTATTATTTTCTTTTAACATTTGTTCACTCAAAAAGCAATAACTCCTTATATATATCATAACATTTGCTCACTTGCTAACTTATCTTATAATTTTTTTTTTGTGTGTGAATTTTCAAATTGAAATGTTAAAATTGTTTTCCAAAAGTTCTATTCTCATATTTTTATGATATTTAAATATTTTTATTTTTAAAATATGTATCAAAATTGATCATTGTGTATTTAAAAATATATTGAACCATGTATACAATGATATAAAGATCACTTTCTAATAATTTTTATAAAATTTAAAGAAAATTTTCAAACTTACTCAAGTCGGTCATACTCATATTACGAGAGATTAGATTCTGTTGAAAAATGGATAAATTAGCCTTATAGCCACCTAATTTTGTAAAATATTGGGGGTTACTTGTGGATATGGTTGATGGATCCTCACAGTAATTTATACGCGTATGGTTCGATTATCCTCACAATTCAGATATAACAATTTCATCTTCATTTTCATTTGAGTTTCATCGATAAAACTCTCTCCACCCCCGTTGATTAGGATACCTACGATTTTTTATTATTCTCTACATGATTACCTCCCCGGTTATACTACAATTTTCTTCTTTAAGTATGATAAGAATAATGTTTTGATATTCCTTTCCCTTCTATTCCGAGGCAATAAATGTCCCAATAGAACACAATCCGGACATCCATTCATTCTGTCTTGAATCTCAACATACATGTCCCCCACATTATTATTTTCTCATAAGCATGAATCATGAGAATCCTTTGCTTACACGTTCAGGTGTGAATTTTGATTAGTATTTGTTTTGAAGTCTCGTCTAATAAGATATTATTTGCTTCAAAGGTACAAGACCATCTTTATAATTTTATCTTTCAGAATAACATCTAAAGAGTTTCTCTGTTCATCTTTATAATCAAAGCTACATCCTTACATAATTTAAGACTGATACAATTTATGTCCCCAGTCAGATCTTACAAGTTGAAAGGCCCCATGGGTCAATGCTTCCATGTGTTGTATTGGGCAAAGACAATGAGCAAGTTTCTACTGAACACTGTTTGGTTGTTTTTGTTTCTTCTGTTGTTTGCTTCTGGCATTAAACAACAGTAAACACAGCTCATTGCATTATTCAAGCTGATGATATGATAAAAACTATTTTCTATTTAGGACTGAATACATATATGAGACTCTGTTGGCTGACAATGGAAAGGAAAGACCAAACTAAAGTATTTTTAAGTTAGAACCAGGAGTTCATAGGGCACGACCTTACTTGAACAGGATCTGTTCTATAGGCTCGTACCTCTGTATCCTTGAGTTTTGTAATCACTAATTTTATCCGGGATAAACTCGTTTTTTTATCTTTATCCTAAATAATGGACTTTAGTTAATTTTAGAATTTATAATAAAAAAATCAAAACGCAAAAAATATAATAATGAGTTTATTTTTCAATATTTATATATAAAAAAATCAAAAAAATTATGTATATATATATATATTAAACTAAAAAATTTTCTCAACAAAAATATTATAAATTATTACTTATTTAATTTACCTCATTCTAATTTTGTTTTTACTTATCCTATTTCGATTTCATTTTGCTTATTATTAATAATAGTATTATGTTTGTTTTTATAGCATATAATTATGGTTACAATTATTTAAATTTTATTTAGCTTGTGGTTCTGTTTTAGTCACTATTTTACTATTATCTATTTATTATAATCACACTTTATTAAATAAATCATGTTATTGTTTACTCTTTTAGTCTTATTTATTTATTTTATTTTCCCTTCATTATAAGAATTATTATTATTATTATTATTATTATAATTATTATTACATATTTAAATTAAAAAGTCCAAAAAATATATAGTATTAAATGCTATTTCATTTTATTTCGGTTTACATATTTTATTATTATTTTATTAGATTTATTATTATTAATATTATTATAATATAAGTTAACTAAATAAAATAAATAAAAACCATATTTGAATAAATGAACCCAAACTCAAATTAAATAAATGAAGCCCAAATAATTAATTATAAGTTAATATCAAAAACCCAAATTAAATAATAACACACAACCCATTTTATAATTATCAGTCCATTTACAATTAATAAAATACAAAACCCATTACAAATAACCCAAAAATCCCAATTACAGGCCCGATTTTTAGCCCAAACCCATTAAACCGGATAACTCATTACATGAGAAAACCCTAACCGTCTCTCTTTTTTATGCGCAGTCACCCCCGAACCGTTGGATCAGATCTTGATCCAACGGTCGCGATCGAAGGAAGGAGAAGCCTCTAGAACTCCACGCTCTTGCACGCGCGACCCCTCGGGTCCCCCACGCACGCCGCCTCAGTTTTGCAAGGACCGTTCGATCCCTGCGTGCAATACACGCATGCCCCTTCACTACCCTAGGTGGCTATTCGATTCTCTCGTCGTCCGATCGTCGTCCGACATCGCTGGTGGTCCCCATCTCAATATCCAGCCATGACTCACACAAGCAAACAAATCGATGTCAGAATAGTACAAGGAGGAGGCCAAAATGCAGAGATTTTCAGAGCAATTACACCAAAAATTGACAACCATGCATCCATTACAAATCGACAGAAATACTAGCGAATATCAGAGAGTTTCAACCAACAATGAGGATTTTTCCAGCACACACAAGAGAACAAAATCGTAGTGAACCAATAGCAAAATGAGGATTTTCCCATTTTCTTATTTCTTGTAATATCGATCGGCTATAAAAGAGGAGCCAAAATACTTTGTAAGGGACTTTTTTTCCCCACAACCAGAATCAATAGAAACCAAAGAAATTTCAGAGGTAGAAACCTCTTCTCTTTTTTTAGTTTTGCATCGATTCAATAAAGGAAATAGGGATTAGGGTTTAGATCGGTTTACCTTCAAAGTCATCTCCATCATCCTTCCTCTCCTTAGCAATAATCCATTCGACCTTTCTTCAAGGTCTGATTTCGGTGAACCGGTCTTAAGGAAAAGGGGGGATATTCTGCTTCTGTTTTTGTCGAAAAAGAGATTTTTGATTTCCTTTTTTAAAAACGGGAGGTTGTTTGGTTGTTTTGGTTCCGAAAGGAAAGAAAAGCGAAATTTCAGAAGGTTTTTTGACAAATTTTTAAACTCGTCAGTCACCGCAAGCGGTGGCCGGTGTGACGGTTTTCTAAAAATTTGAGACGATTTTTGGGTTTTGCAAAGAACACCCATGGTTTTCTTGTTTTTCTGGGTTGAATGGATGAAAGTAGAGAGAAACTCTCTCTTTTCTTTTGTTTTCGAATAACAAATGAATAAAAGGAGGAACTTTTCGGTTTTAAGTGTCTTTTATAGTGGAGGGGCTTCTTTAAAAATGGTTTAATAACGTTTTAAACCCCTTCGTGTTTTTATTCTTACACCCTGGGTCCATGCGCTTTTGTTTCGTATTACGATTAGGTCACTAATATTGTTATAATCGTCATTTAAAATTGGTTTATTTATTTTTTGGTCTCTCCGTGTCTGGAGATTTATTTTAAGTCATTCCTCCCTTTTTAAATCATGTTTTGAGTTCTTAGTATTTTATTTCCCTTTTATTTTGGTCCTCTCCAGTGGTTAATTTTCTTTATTTTGATCTTTTTAATTTCTTTGATTTAATTTACCTTATGCGTATTTATTTATTCATGTCTCTTATTATTCATGTATTTGTACATATATTCTTTTGTTGCATTTGTTTTATTATGCCATGCATGTTTACTTTATGTATTTTACTTTATTTTGTGTTTACTTTTGTATATATATATTTTTTCCCTCATGATTGACCATTTATTTATCTATTTATTTTAATGTGGTTATCTTGTTTATCATATGAGCATGAGACTTTGTTTCTATCCTTACACGTGTATTGATATGGTAGCATGTTCCTTTTGGTATGTATTTTATGCTTCACTTTGGTTATGTTGATTATGAATATTAATTTGTGATATAGTTAGTTTTATTTTATCTTGTTGATGAGTGCTCAAAAGTCCTATTTTCTATACCATTTTCCCACTCGATTATTGCTAATAAAGGACAGATTTAATGTCAATATTGGATAATTCTGCTTATTTCCATATTTCAGCATCTCAATACTCAATTTATGAATTAATCTATTATTTGGCATAAAATAGATGCATTTGATGGTTTTCTTTCTTAGACAGGAAACTGCATCATAGGATTGCCAAACAAGAAGATGGATGTTGGAAACCAAAGCTGGAATGCACATAAGTACCCGCCTCGGCAGCACTCTAATGCCCCAGCAGCAACTGAGGCCGTGGCAGTAATTGAGGCCGCAGCAGCGCCCGAAGTGCAAATGTTGATATGATAGGCGATCTGAAGAGAAAAATAAGGTGAACGTTTTAAGACAAGTGACATAGAAATCGGAGCTGAGGAACACACGAAAAGTCAATGTCAAAGGCCACGTGGGAAAAGAATCCTTATAGGAATAAACTTGAAAATATTTTATTTATGGAAATTATTGTAATTCTACTCCATGTAGTATTCCTACTTAGGAAGGGTTTGCCCTAGGCCAAGCCTATATAAACCATAGCCTATGTAGAGAGGAGGATATCTCGAAATAAAGTTTCATAGAAAAACCCTAAACTCCTCCATCGTCCCCTTGGGGTTTAGGTTAGATTGTGGAGTAGTTGTGGAAGAAGATTGTATTTGTTCTTTGTTTCAATGCAATAAAATATCAAGGTTTGCTTATCCTTTGTCATTCTTTGTTCTTGCATTCAAGCTCGGGAGAGTTAGATTCACGAAAGGGATAAGTAAGGTATTTCAATCGCGAGATACTAACTCGGCCTAGCGATTGAAATACCTTACTTATCCCTTTCGTGAATCTAACTCTCCCGAGCTTGAATGCAAGAACAAAGAATGGCAAAGGATAAGCAAACCTTGATATTTTATTGCATTGGAACAAAGAACAAATATAATCTTCTTCCACAACTACTCCACAATCTAACCTAAACCCCAAGGGGACGATGGAGGAGTTTAGGGTTTTTCTATGAAACTTTATTTCGAGATATCCTCCTCTCTACATAGGCTATGGTTTATATAGGCTTGGCCTAGGGCAAACCCTTCCTAAGTAGGAATACTACATGGAGTAGAATTACAATAATTTCCATAAATAAAATATTTTCAAGTTTATTCCTATAAGGATTATTTTCCCACGTGGCCTTTGACATTGACTTTTCGTGTGTTCCTCAGCTCCGATTTCTATGCCACTTGTCTTAAAACGTTCACCTTATTTTTCTCTTCAGATCGCCTATCATATCAACATTTGCACTTCGGGCGCTGCCGCGGCCTCAATTACTGCCACGGCCTCAGTTGCTGCTGGGGCATTAGAGTGCTGTCGAGGCGGGTACTTATGTGCATTCCAGCTTTAGTTTCCAGCATCCATCTTCTTGTTTGGCAATTCTATGATGTAGTTTCCTGTCTAAGAAAGAAAACCATCAAATGCATCTATTTTATGCCAAATAATAGATTAATTCATAAATTGAGTATTGAGATGCTGAAATATGGAAATAAGCAGAATTATCCAATATTGACATTAAATCTGTCCTTTATTAGCAATAATCGAGTGGGAAAATGGTATAGAAAATAGGACTTTTGGGCATTCATCACACCCCCAAACTCGAACTATTGATTGTCCTCAAGCAATGCAAAAGATAGATTTTTAAGTAAGGAATTTTAAAGTAATATACCGTCCTGCCTGCCGCGGCAGAATTCCTTTCTTGACTCGGCCTCTTCTTGGTTCTAGGAATTCCTCGGAACTGGACTATGAGTCTTAGTGGGTGTGTGCGTAGCTGTGTCAAAGCTGATTTTCTAAGTTCTAATCCTTTTTTTTTTGCTCAAGACTTTCGACTAAGATTTTTCTTTAATTCTTTTCCTTTTCTTCTCCCGACAATAATATATAAATCTATATTGTTATAAACTTATATTTCTTGAGCCAATTTCGGGCACCTCAAGTGTTTAACTACTCCTACTAGAGCCAGATTCGGGCACCTCTAGTAAGTGGGAGAAATCTTAGTCCTAGAGCCAATCATGGGCACCTCTATGGACTAATACTAGAGCCGGTGATATGCACCTCTAGTTTAAAATCTAAGCCTAAGTCCTTATTGCTTGTCAAAGAAAAGAACTTGTACAATCAACTAAGACTAGCAGTGTTTAAATATTTTTTAGGCTCATAGTCTAATCCTAAGTACTAATCCTAGCAAACCTTTGTGAATTCAAGTCTGGTGAATGGTGCATACTGCTGCGGCGACTGGAGAACATAGTGTTGCCGAGGCAGTTTCAATAAAATTCAACAGACTTAAAAAATTTTAAAAATTTGCATAAAACTGTAATTGCTGTAAAGACAGAAATTAAGGCAGTAGTAGGATAATCTGAATAATTTCCATACATGACAGATATTTTTATAAGGAAGAAAATAGGATCAATACTTGTATCTCATATGTTTATGATTTCATTACATGTTTTTTATGCTTTGTACATTAATGTTAAAATGGCATGTATTTGTAACATACTTTGCACTTTAGTTTTGTTCATTTGCATATGTTTTTAGTCTTATTTAATTTTCATAGTTTGTTTAATTTCATTATATTTGCATGTTATTTTGTTTACTTATTTGTCTAATTATTTATGTATTATTTGTTTTCATGTATCGTGTATATACTTATTTTGTTGTATACTTTATTAGCTCATCGATCGAACTTACAATCAATCTCTTAATTAATGAATTAATTAATACTTTACTCGGTCGTAGCGGGCCCGACACCAGGCATAGTGGTGGCGGTGTATGCGTCTATCTTCGAGTAAAGAGGCGTTAAAATATACCCGAATTTATAATTAAATACTAACTTAATCGCCACTTTAATTTAGAAATTTTAATATTAAATAAGCGGTAAATACTTTCAAGGTACCAATTTTGGGCGGTTTGAAAATGCTAACCCCGTTTTTAACCGTAACCGACTCCCGAACCCCTGTCTTTTTAAATCTCTGGTTTTACGGTGTCCGGTCTACCAAAGTGATCGGTGGCGACTCCCTTTGTTTTTTTTAAACAGTTTTTCAATTAATTTTCAAATTGTTTTTCAACATTTCTAATTTGTTTTTTTAACCATGTTAAATCCATTTTTAAATCTTTCTAATTATTTTCCTAATTATCCCCAAATCTCCAAAATTCCCAATTTTTAATTCAATATTTTCTAAACCCTAATTCCTTTTTAAAATTTCCATCCCCAAATTTCAAATACCTAATTTCTTAATTTCTAATTTTAATTCCCGATTTCCCCAATTTTTCAATTTTCCTTTTTAACTAAAATCCCTAATTTCAAAATCCTTTTTTTAATTTCAAATCCCTAATCTTTTAAAACCCTAGTTTTAACCTAATTTTCAAATTTCTCCTTTTCAAATTAATTTTTTTTCTCCAATCAATATTTCAATTTAATACCTAATTTTCTAATTTGACCTAGTTTTTCCACTAGCGACTTTTTATTTTCAAACTCGATTTTAAAAAGGATCGTTACAAATTTTAAGGAGATAGGATTCCAAGTCTGATTGATGAACTAAGGCTCTGTGATCAGAGTGTGATTTTCTATAGGCTCGTACTTCTGTATCCTTATGCTACAAATGGTTATGATTGAATTTGAGCCGGTGGCTACAACTTGCAAGATGTTTTCTATTGACTACATAAACTAAACTCTAAATAAGAATCTTGTTTTCCTAATTAGGTTAAAAATTACAACTTGAAAATAAAATAATATTGATTAGGAACACATTTGATAACAGAAACATCATGCCTTGAAACAATGCAGTCTACTCATTGCCAATTCAAATGTTTGATTCCTAGTTCTGCACTACAACAGAAAAACAATCATTTTCAGTCGGGTATGGCTAAAAAATGAAATTCTCTGTCTTTTCTCCGATAATTCTCTTTTTCTTCTACCTTTGCTCTATCTCTTCTTCCCTATTCAAATATTCTATTTTATTTGATTTGTATTGCATCAAAGGTATCAGAGCCACACGACCTATCCACGGATGACGGAATTCGTTCTCAATAGGAGGCATTGGGCACTCAAACGAAATTCAAAGAATTGGAAATACGTCTGGAGGAGAAGATTGAAAACACCCACAATGCAAAGATTCAAGAATTTAAAAATGAGATGACGGACATTCGATCGGAAATGCGAGATATCAATCCAACTCATCGGCGGGAGTTTTGGGTGCGAATCCACCAACGGATATGGAACTCGATATCACAGAATCAAAAGAGGAAATTGGAGCCCAATTTTTTATGGGTCTAATTTTCGCTACTGGTGGTCGAAATTGGAGCAATTCTTTTCCGCAGAGAAGGTACCGGAGGGGGATAAGGTTAATCTTGTTATGCTTCACTTGGAAGGGGATGCTCTACAATGGCATCGGTTCGTTGTGCGAAATAATGGAGGCATCGAGAAACTACAGTGGACGGTGTATTTGAAGTCACTATGAGACAAATTCGCTCTAGAGGAAGTAGAAGATCCAATGGGAGATTTGGTGGCCCTTCATCAGATTACATCTATAGAACCGTATTATGCTAGATCTGTAAGCCTCTTAAACCAAGTTCAACTTCCATTAAAGTACGCATTCATCATTTTTATTACAAATTTGAAAGAGGAGAGTGGACAATACATTAGACTATTTCAGCCTCAAGATTTATTGGATGTTTTCCGTCTAGCTTTACACTTTGAACAGATTATATTCAAAAAGAATCGTTCCAGTTAGGTGAAACCTTATGTGAGTTCTTTATCTTTCTTTGTTGGTTCGACTTCTAGTTATAATAGACAAGGTACCTCAGTTGAAGCGGAAGCTAAGTCTTTTGGGGGAGGGAGTGTTTCTTATACTAATTCGAGGCAAGTTTCAACTTTAGCCAGCAAAGTACCATCACCTAAAAAGGGTGTCACAACTACAAGCAACGGTCCAGGTTTTGATTTTATTAATTTGAATTGGAATGAGATTATCGATGTTTACATATATTCTTTGATTGAATCCTTTCAAAAAATTCTGGTTGAAAAGATTTCTGATAGACAGAAATATGCTGCATTTTTTCACAAGTTAATGATTACGGTTAAGCAGAATTATGGAGAGAAAATACTAATATCGTTTGAAGATTTTGCTAGCCACAATGCATTCGAGTTGTTGGCGAAATACAATTCTTCTCATCTTATTTTCAATGATGATATACTGGGAACAACATCTATTGTGTTGGTTGGTCTTTTTGGGTTACTTGGTGATACTCTCGCCGACCATAGGATTTTGTTCTTTGGTGCTGGAGAGGCTGGAACTAGTATAGCTAAGCTAATAGCTCTTGAAATATCAAAGCAGACTGAAATTTTGATTGAAGAAAATCACAAGAAAATTTGGCTTGTAAACTCAAGGGGATTGATTGCAGACTCTCGCAAAGAGTCATTTCAACACTTCAAGAAAACTTTGACTTATGAATATGAACCTGTCAAGACACTCATAGATGCAATCAAATCAATCAAGTCAACTATCCTGATGGGAATATTTGGTGTTGGAAAACAACTCACCAAGGAGGTTGCTGAGGCCATGACATTCTTGAATGAGAAACCTCTTATCATGGCTCTGTCTAACTCTACCTCACAAGCTGAGTGTACAGCAGAAGAAGCATACACATGGATTAAGGGTCGTGTTAGGTTAAGAGTTGGTGCTAAATTTGAATCACTTAGAGTGATTTTTGATCCAGGAGAACATTTAGCATTACTAATAGTTCATGTGCTACTTTTGGATACACCGAAAAGAACTTTGGGACATATTTGGTCAAATCAATATTAAATAAAACTAGGCCTCTTGATGAATGAAATTGGAATGAAATTCTCTTTGTCTTTTCCCCGATAATTCTCTTCTTGTACCTTTTCTCTATCTCTTCTTCCCTATTCAAATATTATGTTTTATTTGATTTGTATTGCATCATAGAGAATATTTAAAACCCTTCTTTCTTACAATCTTGTCTCTAGGTTTTACGGTGGATTCAAGATCATAAGTAAAGAATGACGAGAAAGCAGCAAAATCATCAAGAGGCCTCTGCATCTGCATTCGAAAGTAATTAGGGTTTATAGTGATTTGGGTTAGTATCAGGTTCAATCAAGTTGGTTGCTTTTTGTGTTGATTGATATAAGGTCAAGTATTTTTAGGTTAATTGATATTGGGTTGGGTATTTTGAGATCGGTTGATTTTTGGACTTGGTCAAGATTGATCTAATAGAAGATTGATATGTTCCAGACGGCTTTTAGGCCTAAATAGTTTTTTTACACCCATATATGGCTTTATAAAGTCAATACATTTGACTTTAAGGGGAATTTTACAATAGTTTACATCATTTTTTTATTCCTTTTAATATCTTTTCTTTATTTCAGGTTATATTTGATTCGAGTTGCTTTCGATTTTGGTCTATTTGGTTTGTTTGAAAAACAATTCGGTTAAAAATTGGGTCAAAAGTTTATATTGATTCAACTAAAATTTAGGTCGATTTCAGTTCGATTTGGTTTGTTTCGGATTATAGATCAAGTTTAGATCATTATATTCGGGTCGATATCAAATCTTAGATCAGATAAAATCGATTTAAGTCTCCCGTCAATTTTCCACTTATAATTTAAGTGTCAATTAAAGTTTAAGGTTTATTTAGGGAAATAAAAATAAAAAGAGTGATTTAAATAAAATAAAAAAGTTTAAGCACTCATTTAATATATTATCCATCAATTTACTAGCATTTAAACTAGGGATGTAAAAATAGTTACTCGGATGGGTTTTAGGTCGAGTAAAATCGGATACAGGTCATTTCAGGTTGATTTGATGTTTTAACTCGATTCGGGTCGGGTGCGGGTCCATTTCAGGTCGGATCCATTTCAAGTCAGGTTCAAACATTTCGGGTACAAATCGGATAATTGACAGTTTCATTACAGGTCGAGTAGATTTTAGGTGGGTCCATTTAAGTTCGGTTGTATTTCAGGTCGGGTTCATTTCAAGTCGGTTTTGTTTCAGGTCGAATTAATTTTGATTTTATATTCATAATAATTTATATTATTAATTTTGATTTTGTATAAATAAGTAAAAAAATGAATAAATATTAGACCATAAAGTTAAAGATTAAATTTTGAAATTTAAAAAAATCAACATTAACTTGTAAGGACTCAATTACAAAAATTAAAAATTAGAAACATTAAAGTAAATTTTAAAAATCAATAATAATCAATTTTAAAAAATTAACTTGTAAGTTATAATGACTAAATTACAAAAATTATAAATTAATAATAATTAAAAGTGTTAAAAATTTAATTTTAATACATTATAAATTTATAATTTATAGTTATATTATAGTTTAATATATTTCAAAAATAAAAAAAATTAGACAATATATAGAATTTATATTATAAATGGAATAATAGTATATATAAAATTAATACTATATAAAGAATTTATACTATATGTAAAAAATATATTATATATGGAGTAATACTATAAATAGACTAATACTATTTTTGAAAATAGAATAATACTAATTATGGATTAATAAGATATATGAAATAATAGTATTTTTGAAAGTAAAATAATACAAGAATAAGGAATAATACTATTTTTGCAAATGGAATAATACTATAAATGAATTAATACTATATATGAAAAATAAAATTATAATATATATTAAAATATGTTATATATATACATAATGATAGTAGATTAGCAGTAGTATTATACATAGTACATTAATATATTAATATATATATCAATAATTCAATATATCATATATGTATCTTATATGTATATATATGTATAATAATTAATAAATGTATATTATATACTATGTATATATAACATATGTATATGTATAATTGTATATAGTACATGTATATATATATATATCATGTATGTTATAATCTATATGTATATGTTATATATATATATGTATGTTATATGTATATATATAATATATTATACATATATCATACATGTTAACATGTATATTAATTTTTAATATATGTATGTTAATATGTCACATGTGTTAGTATGTATTAATACATTATACACATATATACATATGTATGTTACTAATGTAATGTTATATACTTATATATATATATGTATTATATATATTAATATATATGTATGTTATATGTATATGTATTATACATATATTAGATATATAATATACATATATTACATATATATAAATATGTATATGTTATATAACATATTAATATATGTATGTTAGCATATTATACATATATTATATATACATATATAACATATTAATTATTATACATATTTAATATGTATATATATCATATATAAATACTATATATTATAAATATTATATAAATACTATATTATATATACATACTATAAAATATATAAATACTATATAATATACACACAGTATATAAATACTATATAACATATACATACTATATAAATAATTAAATACTATATAATATATAAATATTATATAAATACTATATTATATAAATATTATATAAATTATACAATTATACATAATATATTAATATATAAATATAGTGACTAAATTAAAAAGAAAATAAAATTTAAATTTTAAACGAATTAGGACCAATTTTAAAGAAATTAAAAACACATTTCACAATTTAAAGTGTTATTTAAAATTATATTTTAAAGTGTAATCTGAGTTTTTAGCATTGTAATTGCTTAAAGTTGTATAATCTGAGTTTTAGCAAATTAAAATCATTTTTAATGGATATTTGGTATTTAAATTTGAACTTAATTTACTTAAAATATGTGCAAATTTTATTAAGTATTAAGTTTACTAATTTGGTTATAACCTGGACTTAAAATATGTCCAATTTTATAAAGTTTATTAATTTTGTTGTATTAAAAATTTGTAACTGTTATTTATAATGACATGTATATTAATTTAAAGGGTGAATTTATTTATAAAAACTTATAAGTATAATATCATATTTTTTATTATATAATTTAAAATTAATAAATATTTATAATATAAGATTATTAAATATTTGTAATAAGTACGTTATAAATATTAAAATATAAATATAAATATAAATATGTTTGTAATAAGATCATTACAAATATAATATAAGTATGTTATATGTACAATATAAATATTTGTAATAAAATTTAACTATGAATTATTAATTAAAAATTAATAAACACAAATTATATAAATATTATGTTCATATTAAAAATATAATATAAGTATGTTATGTAAAATATTTATATAAATATTAATATGTATAATATAAATATTTTATTTTTGTATTAAAAGTATAATATAAGAATGTTATATAAACTATTTATATAAATATTATGTTGATATTAGTTTAGGTTAATAACAGGTCGAGTTTAAAACAGATCAGGTTCAAAACAGGTCGGGTAAAATCAGGTCTCGGGTCAATTTAGTCGGGTAATATCGGTTATCTGCCAGGTTAGACTCGGGTTCGGGTTTGTTTCAGTCGGATACAGGTCGGGTTTCAGGATTACAGTAACAGGTTGAAATCGGGTTCGGGTCGTTCTCGGTTGGATACAGTTCGGGTTCGGTTACTACAGTAACAAGTCCAACTCAAGTTCGGGTCAACAATAGTCGGATACAGATCAGGTTCGGGTCATTACATTCCCGAATCAAACCAAGTTCTAACTCGAACATGTTTCAAGCGAGTTTTCATGTCGGGTCAGCTTTTTATATTCCTAATTTAAACCAATGTTCATGACCTTGAAGAGAGATGAAGCAGGGACAGAGCAGGTTAATTGTGGGAGGGGCAACTATTTGGTTGTTTAATGATATTTTTCATAGTTTTAAAATTATTGTATTTATGATCACGTTTCTTCCAAAAGGGGCTGATGGGTTCTGTTTGTCTCCTGCAAGTGTTTTATAATGTGGAGGATTCATCTTCTTTGAATGTGCAGTTTCAACACTTGCTGAAATGAAAGTGAAGAGGATTGATTTTCAGTTGTTCCCAGTTTGAGTCCTGTCAGTGTTTATGCACTTATATGTCTGTAAAAGAGGATGAACATAAATAAGTTGGGTACAAAATTCCATTGGTCGTCAGTAGAGCTATTCAACACTCAAACTTAAAGATCAACTATCTATAAAGCCCTACCATGATAATGGATACAACCTAAAGTTGATTTGGGGGAGAAAAAAAGAAAACAAGACTGAAAATGGAGGAAAAACAAACAGTACAGCACCTGAGCCGCATTTGTACACTAAGTAAATGCTCCAAGAAACCTGCCTTGAACAATATCCAAGCTCAACTTATACCGAATTCCCTTCGATATTGGTTCCTGGTTCGGAAGTAGCTTCTGCTACATGTGTTTCAACGAGAGAAGGTAATGAGAGCATTCTTCCTTTATGGGCACGTGGGGGAAGGTGTTTGGTGTGTTTCTTTGACCCTCCCATTGTCCAGGGCAAGAAGACCCCAGTGCCACCACGAGGAAGTTTTCTGGGGCTCACCACCACTGGACGCACAGGTGCTAGCATGACAACTGGAGCATGGAGGACTCCCCATTTTGGCATTGTATCCAGTGCCTCATAGCCATTAAGAGCTCCATTTGACATTGTATATGGACCTGGGACAGCCGATTGCCATAGAGTCATGGCACCAGACTGGGGAGTAGTTGGTGGTGACTGAGCTTGGTTGGTCTCGGGCCGAACTCGGAAGAATGTAATGCTGACCCTCTTGTTTGGAGATGGCAACATCACGTGTCTTGCCGTGTCAGAACTATTTCCCCTCATAACTAAAAGAGACCTGCAGAATATCAGTAAAAAACAGTATACATTATGAACAGAAGGAACAGAAAATAAAGGACATTTAGAGATGCAATTCCATTGTCTTTTAAAACACGTTTCCTGCTAAGTTTATACAGCATTTACATCACAAATCCTGACACAACTTGAGGGACGAAGAAACAAGAAAGTTGTCCGGTTGAAAAGTGGAGAAACAAGTGTAATTGCAGATGTGCTAAGAAGATAAATGTACATGATTATTCTAGATTTTATCGAAACCAAAACACCATTTCAGTACCGGAGAATAACATAAATAAATGAGTAGCTGCACCTGTTTAATGTTAGTTTTTCGAAGTATGATGCAGTGAACTGTGAACATACCCTTCTTTCAATGGAAGTTGGAGTGGCCCTCTATAATTCCCTTCACTGTCACTCATGAGAGTTCGCCCGAAAGCCATGGTTGATTCAGATAGGAGAAGTGTGGAGATAGGTTGCTCCAAATGTGGTGGTTTAAGAAAAGGTTGTGAATATTCACCCTGCATTAAAGAAACATAACTACATCATTTCTATCCTAATGGTAATATTGTACTTGAACAAATAACCAGGAAAGATGGGAATATGGCAGTGAAGCAAAAAGAGTCTACCTCATCGAAGAAGTTAATGATGCAGCCATTCGGTTTCTTGTATTCAGGTATAAGTTGCCATTGGATCAAGTGTTCTATTACACTTTGAAGCAGAGCCGGAATTGGTTCTATATTAACTGTAAAACATTTAAAGGAAAAAAGGACAAATTAGAAAGTTATTTGTAGGCTCGTAGGCAATGATTCGTAGTGGTGAGTCTTACTCGTTTGGTTGTTACTTGTAGGCTCGTCTCTAATTTGTCCGAAAATCGGAACACCAAACTGAATAAGCTCTCTCTTGTTTCCCTTAATTTGTTTGTTGAACAAAATAAAAGTCTCACCTTAGTCATCCAAAAAAGCAGAAGAATCAGTAAGAAGTCCATTAAACAATGACATGGCCAAAAAGTTGCAGAGGTGGGATTAAAAGAATTAATGTAAAACATCAAACAACAAAAAGAAAAGGCAACAAGCTAATGCCATTTGTGTCTACCAATTAAAAGAATTTTGTAAAATCTATGTATAACTGCGTATTCCGGTCCCTAAGTCGATTCATGTGCTCGAAACAAACCTTCTTCTTTGAAGTGTAAACCCCTAATGTATCAGAGACTACACAGCCAACTATTTGGCCAGCGGATCGAAGTTCAATCATTAAATTGAGCAAGCAGAAACATGAATAGACTATACCTACCTGTTCAAACAAAGCTACAACAGAAGGGATAACTATTTCAAATCTTCATCTTAATATTCTAAAACAGGCTCAATTTCTGATTTAAAGTGGGATGGCACCTGACAGTTCCCCATTCTGGCCAGCGGATCGAAGTTCAGTCATGAAGTCACTAAGCTTAACCAGCTCCGAATCGGTGAATACGTTCTCATATAACTTCAATCCTTTCACAACATTCACCTGCATTACCGTTATCAGTAAATAAAGGATGCTATGTTTTTAAGACATCTGTTAGCAGAATTCAGGACTAAAAACTACCACAATCCATCTTTCTGATCCCTTTTGTTCCGCTTAGTGTCTGAAAAAGTGGAAGTGAAAGAAAGAAAGAACTCACCATGTGGCCCTTAACATTCTCCTTGGCAGAAAAACCTTTTGTCAACTTGAATTGAGATGACCGTGCCTCGCATTCATCATGGTTAGAACAAATTTCGATGTTTTCGTTGACATGTTGAACTTCCTGAGATCCTGCATTGCCAGAAAAAAACAGTTTTATGCCTGGACTAAGCTATTATTATCTTTTTAATTAAATTAATTGCTCAATTAGTACAACATTTTCAACGCTCAACAAAGGCTACACTATTACAGGTGAGACAAAAAGTTGGCTAAGGTAAAGCTATTCACAATATAAGGACAGAATGAACTGCAGCTTGTCTTAAAATTCAATTCAATCTTCATTGGATTGCTCGCTCAAAAGAGCAATCGGACTTGACCAGGGAAGGTGGGTTGAGTCAAACGAGTCGACTCAGAAGGTCAACATGAAATCATCAAACCGTAGCTGTGATGCTAAAGAATTAGATCGACGGTTATGATAAGAAGCAGCCTACCATTAAGATCATGAACGCATCCCAAGGCGGAGACCCCTCAAATTAACTGTAAACCGAATCAGCAAAACCCTTCTCTCTTTAATACTCCTCTCTTAAACCTCGGGAACATGCCTACCGTATATTACGACTATTACACAAATTAACTGTAAAAAAGAAGACTTTTCTACAGAGAAAAAGAAGGAAATTTTGATCTCGTGAAAAAGTAGGTCTTTTTCTACCAGGAAAGAGTGAGTTTGAAGAATCATATAGAAAGGGGAAATTTTTCTAGAAAACCCAGAAGCAGACTCTAATCCCCTGTCCCACATAGAATTCAAAGTCAGAGAGAAGTTTGAAAAGGAGTTAGATTTTGGAAATGTCTGATATCTGATTGTTTGGTCGCAAAGAAAATGAAGGAAAATTACTAGTAAACTTTTAATGCGTTTGCTTTGTTCAAGGCAAGCTTTCACTTTCTCGCTTGACCAAAACACTGGGGAACTTTGAGATTCAATGCTTCACGCCTCTGCCTTTCACAGTGTCATTAGAACAGAAAAATACGACATTTTTCAATTGTTTTCTCTATTGAATGATCAAGAAACATAGAAAAAATTGAATAATTCGAGTAATGAAACAGAAAAGGTTTGAATATATTTACTGATCGGATGCATTAATGGAGGGAAACAGAGTCAACTCCAAAGCTTTGTTTTAAACAGAGAAAACATCAAGGAAAAAGGCAAGGAAACATTTTCCAGAGGCAGAAATGAATTAAACAGGGGAACAAATCATAATCGATTTATATTTGCATATATGTAAAAAAGAATCAAATTTTTCTTATTAATTATGAAATTACCTGAATCAGTAATGTCACTGTCAAGGGATTCTTCTTCATCTTCGCCGCCAGCTTCCTCGTTCGCTTCGTTCTCCACCACTTTCTCGGCGATTTTCTTTTTCTCATCATCCAAGCAACCTCCATCCCCTCCGTCGCAACCACCTTTCGCTTCCTCTTTGACAACGATCCCCTCTCCATCTCCAGTCTTCTTGGCAACCACCTTTTTCAGCTCCGCCGTTACATCAGCAATGGAGTGGTACTTCTGCATCTGCAACACCGGGATCCAATTCAGCCGCCTGCTGTGAATCGCAGCAAACACCGCCTCGTACTCCGATCCTTCACCCCCACCACCTTGGAGCTGTGCCAGATGACCGCAAAGAGCATCGATGATGGCATTGGCAGCCGCGAATTCCCCTCGGAACCAAGAAATGATCGTGTCCTTGGCTAAAACGTCAGAAACCGCCGGCACAGCTTGCATGACGGGTACAACCGCTGGCCCCATGGGTTGAGCCCGTTCCCTCGGCGATGCTGCCCCCGCCGCCATTGGCATCTCTATACAAAACTCTACCCTTTAAACTATTCACTAATTTGACCAGATATCACGACCCCTGAAACTCCGAACTATCTGGTAATCGGAGAAGTACCTGCCGGCCGATATTTCAGCTGATTCCGTTGAGAGAAAATAAAAAAGTGAAGAAAAGGCTTAAAGGAACTGGCCTTTGTATTTCTTTTTCTGTATATTTCTTAGGTGAAACGGGGGAATAGAGGGGTTATATATTTGGGAGCTTTCGAGGAGTGGCATTTGGTCCGTACCAGTAGGGACCACGGGAAAGTGCTGACATGGCGTTCTCGGGTTGATGACGTGGCATAATATGTGAAATTACTACTTCCACCCTCCAAAATAAGAGCTTGACTATTTTTTTTATAACCGTTCGTGGATATTTAAGTTATTTAAAGTTTTTATTTGAAAAATTAAGATATTTAAAGTTTATTTTAGAATTTAGGTTAAAAGCTACACTACGAGACTATCTACATATAACTTTATTTATTTTTTAATATTATTTTATAAAATCTAAACAATTATTATATATACATGGTTTTCTCGCACCTATACATAAAAATTGATGTAAAATAAAAAATATATAATTAAAGATTACTAATATTTCAAAATTTAATTTTTATTACATTATTCACAAAATTTTACCCTTTCTATTTATTTTGTTTTTTCATTAATTATTACTTATAAAATCACCAATAATTCTTTTTTCTCCAATGGCCAACACAACCACTTGAAACAAAAATGAAGTGCCCTGGCACATGGCCATGGAACATTTCACAGCACTTTTCAAGCAAAAAAAATTGTATAATTTCTCGATCTGGTTCCTTTATCATTTTTAATTTAAAAATAATTATTTTATTTGAGTCGATCATTTTTAATTTTAAATATATTTATTTAAATTGAATTTAAATTCGAATCTAATTTCATTTAATATCGTTGGATTGTGAATTAATTTGAGTAACTGTTGAGAGATTTTCTAAACATGGCGTGTGGTTGAAGTCAAATTTGATTAATCAAAAAGGGTATTAAGCCTTTTGTTAGGGCATGAATTTAATTGTAATTATTCTTATTCTATTTTTTTTCTCATACCGAATATGGAAGGTATGGAAAATTTGACCTTGCATTACTAATTCATGTATATCATGAAATGAAAGAATAACAGATTTTTTTGTTACTATAAGGGGTACGGATATTTAAAAATACTAGATCCGATACGATTTGAATATTCATTAATTTAATTTAAAATTTTAAATATTTGATTTGATTTTTATTTTCAGTTTTAATATCTGATTTATTTTTAAATTTTTTGAATGAGATACGGATCATAATATTTTAAGTTTTGGATTTCAGAATTTTAAATTTTAATGAATATTATTATTTTTTTTAACAAATTGATGCTTATTATATCCAAAAATTAAATAAATTAAGATTTACGTAGACGTGAATCTTGTTATATTTAGCAATATATTGTTTGTTATATTAGAAATTCTAAAATTTTCATAAATATAACATTCAAATTCAACAAAAATAATTAAATTAAAATATATTTTAGGATAATCGAATATCTAGATATCCGATCTGATTATCCGATATCCGAATATCCAAATATCGGATACAGATCATTATACTATCGGTCTAAACAATAGGATATTCGAAAAAATTAGATCTTATACAATATCCAATAATAAATATTACTAATTTAAGGGTGACAAAATAAAGGCTTAATATCCAAATAAGTGCACAAACTATACTTGTGGATCACTTTTGATGCTTAAAGTATTTTTAGCTCTAAATAGGTGCCTAAAGTTTTAATTTTGGTTATTTTAGGTGCCTAACCATTAATAAAAAATCATTAGAACAATTAAAATGTGACAAATGATATATTTTAATTTTTAATTTTTTTAATTATTTTTTTAAATAAAATATAAGTTTTAAAAATAAATCACAATCTTAAAACCTTATAAAACAATCCTTCTAAATATCTAATCCTAAACCACAAAACCTTAAATTATCATTCATATCGTCGTTTATTATCTCACCGAAGATCACCATTATCGTCATCGCACCAACACGATTGTTTTTCCCAATCACCCATCGTTAATAACCGGTAGTAATATATCAATCGGCTTTCTAACATCGAAAGAAACTAAAATTTTAAAAGGAAATCGTCGGTACACTTACAGTTTGATTACAGACGATAGCTAAGGGAAAAACGATCATAGTAGTTTGACAACGGAATAATGATCTTCGATAAGATAGTAAACGGCGACAATGATGATAATTTGAGGATTGTAGGTTAAGAATTTAAGACTATTTTATAAAGATTTAAAATTCTCATTTAAAAAAATTAAGTTAAAAGCTAAATTAAATTAAATAAGAAATAAAAAATTATTCTTTAATAAAAATAACAGTTTAATGGTTAGGCACTTAAAAAACCAAAATTAAAATTTTAGGCGCTTATTTAGAGTTAAAAATAGTTTAGGCACCAAAAGTGATTCCTAAGTATAGTTTGGGCACTTATTTAACTATTAAACCTAAAATAAATTCGGACTCAACCAATTTCGATCGATTTTATTTGATAGATTCGTTCTTTGAATAAAATTTAGTTTTAGGTCAGAATTTTTTATGAATGATTAAATTAGATTCAGATTTAGAAGAATATGACATTACTCGTATAATTATAAAAATAATTATACTCTTTTATGATCTTTTATCGATCGTATACTCGTGTGTGTGTATATATTTAAAATCATCAATTATAAAATATAAATTAATAGATCGATAATCAAAATATCTCCAAATCTAAAATAAAATAAATTTAAACAAATCTCGTTTATAATAGAACATATTTAGAACATTCTAGCTTGAACCAGATTGGGAACCTTAATTATTGGATGATAAAAAAAATAATTATAGAAACTCAATTGATTTGTAGCAAACCTCGTAAATAGGGCGTAAACGAGCCGAGTCGAATTTGAGTAGTGTTAAGCTCAGTTCGTCTCGTTAAGATTTTGAATTAAGTTCAAGTTTGAGTAATTTTAAACGAGTTTGAAATATCTGAGCTCGGCTTGGCTCGTTAAGAACTCGAGTCAAGTTCGAGCTTTTTTCGAGCCTAATTGAGCCAAGGATTGGCCGATCTTTGATCATGTTAGACTCGAGTAACTTTTATCTCTTACGTCTCATTTAAAGTCTAATGGACAAAAAAACTTTGATACATAAGTTGTGTAAACTCAAGCTTGTTAATTTTAGGTTTTAATATATTAATTTAGGGTTTAAGACTTATGTTTAAGGTTAGATTTTAGGGTTTTAAATTTAGAAATTTAGATTTTAAATTAAAAATATATATTATATTTATGTTTTCGAGTAGCTCGTGAGCTTCTCGAGTCGAGTATCATGTAGCTCGTCTAAGCTCGTCAAAAACTCGAGTCGAGTTCGAGCTCGAGTTGAGTCCAATCAAATTAAATTTTAATCGAACTTTAACCAAATCGAAATTTAGACTTCTTATTTTTTTATTATTAATTTTGGTATAATTTATTGGTAGTTCATGTATTAGCCATATTATTGATAATTTTTTTTAATTTAATTTATTTTATTCAAAATATTAAGATTTAAATTTAAATATTATTTGAAAATTTAATCTTTGAAATGCTTAAAATAATATATTAAATTTACAAGAAAGCAGGTCCCGATGAACTTAAATCTCTTAAATTTAATTATTTATATTTCTAATTTTTAATTTTATAATATATTAAATAATTAAATTAATATAATCATAAAAATTAGATATATAGATAAAATAAATAATCAGCGGTTATCGATGTCAATTATTAATCAGATAAAAAAAATACATAAAACCAGCCATCATATAGGAAAATTGATGTCTTAAAACCTAAATAATGGTTCATTCATTTAATTAAAAATTATTAAGATTTAAAAATTTAATTAATTATTCACGTTTATCTTACTTTAGTTATAAATTAATTGTTTAAATAATTTAAAAATAATTATAAGATAATATTTATTTATAAATATTTTTAATCGTTTAATAATATATATATTTTATAAATAAAATAATTTAAATTTATATTTTCTAAAATAAATATTATTTACTTTTTCATTAAAACAATTATTTATTCATAAATAAAACTAAATTAACTTAATAAAAAAATATGTTATTATTATAATTTTTTTAATCAGTCCATTTCAGGGATCATTAATTTCTTGTATATAAGAAACGTGGGCATTCCAGGTGCAATCATTCTGCAAACAAACGACATGTGCAATAATGGTTGGGTGATGTACGCTTTGTTTTGGGTTGGAGTTTCTACGATTATATTTGACTTAAATTTTAAGAAGATCGAAAGGGGTAAAAAGCGATTTTTTTCTCCCAGTTAAATTATTAAATAAAAAATTAAATTAATTAAGTCTTGTGATTATATTTTATCATTAAATTTTAATTGGATTTGTTGGTATAATGTGTAATGTGTCGTTTTATAATATTTTTATTTGATATTTTAGATATTTTATTTTATTTAAAAAATCTTTTAAAAATATAAAAAAATTGTAAAGCTTATTAAAAATGTTTTTTTTTAATCTATTGATACAACATGATATAATATTATAATGTATCACATGTTATTAATATTTAAATTTAATAATTAATTTTATTTCTTAATTCAAACGTTTAATTATATATTTTTTTTCAAACTCTTAATTAATTATTTTCTTCAAATTTTCAAGAATTTTTACCGTTTAAATGTTTTAATAATTTATAATACTATTATATTTGATATTATTATTGTGTTTACTATGAGCATAACCAACCCAAGGCATCAAGTTGGCTAAGAAAAATGATTGGGATTGACGACAAACAAAAGTTGCCAAAGTTGGGGTGGGACAGGAACCCCACGTTCCAAACAGTTACTGTGGAGGTGGTGGGGTTCAACAGGGGAAGGGAAACCTCATGTTGGTGGATCAGAGGAAATGTAAGCTGCGCCGGGACACATCACGACGGAAACCGTAGGTAAGGGACGGCGGGGAAGACAACCGCGCGCCCGCCATCGAGAGGTTGTTGAACACCACCCAACCATTTACTAACATCACCTATTACAGATGTACAACTATCGTCTTTAATATAGATATTTTCTTATAACATTTTCCGTTAATTGTTTCCGAGTTCATTGTCGGATGACATGGATTCTGCTTACAGGACAACACTAGTTAGGTCTTAACCGATTCTTTTTAGGTCATAAAAACTAATATATCACTGCTTTTGTGTTGATTTTGATGATGACTTGGTTGTCATTTGTTTAGTTTTGGCATGGGATACTTTATAGAATAAATACTTTGCATCCATCTTTACATGATATTATTACATCAACTTCTCAACAACAGAGAACAAAACTCACTTTATAACCAACATGCTTTACATAATTAATCAAGAATTTAAAAAATAGAATAATTAGGTAAGTTTATTTTTTATACTTTTTAAATTTTAATCTTAACCTCAATAGTATACGGATGACGCGATTGAACTCATGTACATAAAACGATGAAATTGATCTACAAGAACTATATCTACAACTTATACATAATTCAAAAATAATAGTCTAATTTAACTTAATATATTTCACGTCTAATAATTAAGTTGTTGAAATTTTAAAAATTTTAAAAATTTTAAAAATAAACACATAAACTAAATAAAAAAATAAAGCCCTTTTCAGAACACAATAGTAATTTTGATCAAGTATAACATGAGCGATTGCATATACGTTAAAATAAAGTTTAATTACATGTAAACAATAAAAATAAAAGATTAGTTCTAGACTGGTGGTAAAGCATATGGGTAAAGAAAAATGTTATTCTACGTCATGATTTTGAGTTTTATTAAAATGGTTTTTATTTAAAAGTCGGTCCGTCATATACATAACAAGTCAACAAGTATTTTTTTTTAAATAAAAAAAATTCTATTTTAATAAATTGTACATAAATTTAAAATCTTTGAGTCACTCATTCGAATGTAGAGAAAAACAATACTCATTAAACCAAAACTAGCAATTCAAACTTAAAAAGCTAAAAAGTTGTCATTCTCATCCACCCTATCTCAGTTTTACTACAAAATGGTCATGTTATTTGGTACTAATAATTGATGGTTAATAGTATTCAGTACCACAACTCCAACTATATCTTTCTCATGGATAAAATATATGCTTGAAAATCCTATCTTTATTCACCGCCAATTATTCGATTTTTAATGGGCGAAAATAATCTGTCCCTTTATTATATTTTTTTGATATCCTATTTTAAAATAATGAGTTTAAGATTCAGGATCTAAGGTTTAAGATTAGGGGTTATAGTTAAAGTTTAAGGTATAAGGTTTAGGATGTGAAAATCAGGATTAGGGTTTAGAATTTAATTTTTTTAATAATTTTTAGTATAGGACATAAAAGGAGACTTGATTAGGGATAAAAAATTTGTTCGTTTTTAATTGCCTTTTATTTCACATAATTGTCCGATCTACTCTTTTCTTAGATATTTTTAATTTTTTAATTAATTAAAAACTATATTAAACATTATTAACATAATATATCATAAAACGTACGAAAAACACCAAAATAAAACCGTCATTAGTGTGAGAAACAAGTTGTCTAGCTTTGAAAGTTGAAATAGTATCCCTTTTGTCTTTCTTTTTGTAAGAATGAATAAAAGTGTGGTGATAACAAGATAACATTATGCTATGGAACTTCCTTCTTCACTACCCAAATTGTCCTTTTCGAGTCTTTATAGCTTTATGCGATTCTCAACTCTTTTGTTTTCGGACATTTAAGAATCAAAATATTTAAAAAGATGTGGTTAATGTTGTAGGCAAGATGCAAAGACAAGTTGAGGATGGCAATAGTGCTTTATCTGGGAGGTATGCCCACCAAGCATGCCAACCTTAGAATCTAGAACCCCAAGAGTTCAATTCATCAAGGACAAGTGGGTGCTCTATAGCTCCATAAAAGTCACTTCACCTAGCATATTTAGAGATGACACGAGAGTTATCTTTCGGTCGAACGAATACCGTTAATTTAGATTTTTAAACCTTTCAGATATTACATATGTGTGATTTCAAATCAGGTTAACTTGAGTTTAGATTAATCAGATAAGTCTATGTAAGTAATCATGCCTCTTTCTACCAACTCGGAACCAAGAAAAGAAAATACATGCTACCTAGGAGGTCAGTACTTTGGGGCTAACCAAAGTTGTAGTCTAAATATTTTACTTTCGCATTTTTTTATAAGTATCGGCTTAAATAGGGATATATTTAAGGGTGCTGGGGTACAGTCGCACCCCCTAAAAATTTGAATTTCTCTTACATTTTATATATTTCTTTTATATTTTCTATTGATAATCTAATTATGTACTCCCTAAACTATTGTAATTTTGTATCCGTTATGTTTCTAATATATCTTTTTAATAGTTTACACCCCTTATATAAAGTTTTGGATCCGTCCCTGGACATAAACATCAAATGTCTTAAAAATCAATTTTGAAAATTAGACTTCAATATCTTTTTTTTTTCATCTCTACATTAACTCCAACTACCAAAACCTCCCCTTTTACACCAAATGACACTAATACTCACTTTCTACAAAATCTTTCCATCTCTATTCTCTAATAAAAACTAACACAAAAAAGTTTGTTCCCATTTTCCCACCAACAAAAGTGATTGAATTCCACGTTACCTTTTCTCTAGACTAAAGTCAAGGGTGAACATGAGAGGTCCATGTCCAAAGTCATTTCTAAAGGTGGTACCCCAAGTAATATTGGATGGACACCATGACACCTCTAGTTGTCCATACCTATCTCAAAACCCTTTTCACTATTGGCAAGTCAATTGTAGCCATTGCCAACAACTACTTTTATTAAAATTTGGTTGTAATTAGAACTCCAACAACAAGTGTTTTCCCACATCTATCTACACCAAAACAATAGATATATACTTTATAGATAAAACGATTTGAATCTGTATCTTTTAAAATAAATATTATCCGCTTTTTCACTAGATATTTGTTGAATTTAAAAAAAAATACGATAAATATTAACAAATTATCTATTAACATAATTATTTTAAAACTTATATATATTAAGGTTAGCTTCTAGAGATGACATTCTAGAGGAAAAAGGAAAGGAAAGGAAAGAAGATTCCAATTTTCAACCTTTGAAAAAATAATCTCATACTGTTTCAAAGGAAAATATTATCCAACTTTTTAATTATACATATTAAAATGGTATAATAAAACAAAATAAATTTGTATAAACTAATGCATACTAAAATCTTTCAAATTTCTAAAATTTATAATTTTTTTCATTTTTAATAATTTTTATGTAAGAGAAAAAAGGGAGAAATTCACTCTTAATGGATATTGAATAAGTTAGGGGAGGATTTTTCTAACGTGAGACGGGTTAAAATGAAACTAAAATGAGGATGTAATGAAATTGTTATAAATGTTGTAAAAATTTTGGTATCAAATTTTAAATATATACCGAAATTCTATCGAAATTCTTATATTTTTTTAAGAAATTTAGTATATATTAAAATTCTTACATTTTATATAAGATTTGATATGTATCGAAATTTTTATATTTTTTTTAAGAAATTCGATATATATCGAAAAATTGATACCGGAATTCTTACAACGTTTATAACAATTTCAGTATAACCTTATTTTAGTCTTATTTAAACTAGCCTCACCCAACTTCCCAGAGAGAAAGTTGGAGTCAAATAAAAGTTTTTAACCATTTGTTCTAAAAATTGTCGACTATTTTATCATTAGGTTTAATTCTATTGATACGATTAAATAATATTTGATGAATATTTATTAAAAATTATTTTAATATAAAAAATGATGTACCAAAATGTGAAGGACCCTCCTCTTGTCTTCTCTCCCTTCACACTTTTGAAGTGCTTTAGTTTTTACTTTATGGATCGTCTAGAGATTAGGGAATCATGTGGACAATCACTTATTATGGACCATCCAAAATATAAGCAAATGAGATTTCCTCCCACCATGGTGGCAAAAAGGAAAAGCTAATATGAGATGAGTTTAGGTGCCACGTGGATTTCCTACTTTTAAAAGAAGGAACATATGCTTTTCCATGATTGTTATTTTATTTTATATAAATAAATAGGATACAGATGAAAGATAAGAATAACTAGTTTATTTTTATTTTTTAAAATTCCTATACATTATTTTACACTATTTGAAAAAATTAAAATAGTATACGAAAACGATAGTGTTCTTAACTAATGGTACTTTTGGCTTTACCAATTAGGGTATAGTGGAACTAGAAACTCAAAAATGTTTAGTTTCAAGTACGTTTTTAGTAAGGACGGAGCTATGATTTGGGGTTATCAGGGCAAACCATAAGTGTTTAAAAATAAAGAAGAAAATTTATAAAAAAAAATCTTTGGATGTGGGGGACGATTATCCTTCCTCACCTCATATAGTTTCGTCCCTGTTTTTTTATTCGTTAATTTGAGGTCAAAAATAAAAAATGTAATTTTTCAGGTAAAAACTATTTTTTAAACTAGTTTTTCAAAAGTTTGAATTTTTAGTTTTTAATTTTTTCAAAATCACTTTTACATAAAATTATTCATATATCTTCGTTTAAATCATAATTTTTTTTATATTTTTAAAATATATGTCTAAAATATATATTTTATCTACTTAAAATCACTTTTTTGATAGTAATACAAATCACTTATGTTTTAAACCAAACAATCAAAAATTACTTTTTAAAATAACATTTCAATCGTATCTTCTAAAAGTAAGATCAAACTAACCCTTAGGATTTAAAATATTTATTTTGAATCTTAGATCAACGTGGGTTGATCGAAGCAGTAAAAAATTTAATAAGACTTAAATAGATCTTGAGTTTAAAGCTTTGTATATAAAAAAAATTTATCGGGAGACTCATCTACCATAACAATTACGAGTGTAATACAACCCGGACAAAATTATTTTAAAATCGTGTATATATATGTTTTTTTTTTAATTTTATAAAGTTTGATTAATATTTTAGGATTGGGCGTGCAAGTAAGTTAGGTTTTATAGGTAGAGAAAGCAAGCCATAGGCATTTGCTAAAAAATTTAAATGTCACTTTTTGCATACTTCATTTATTGGTGTATTTGACAATTTCCGGTGGTGGGGTGTCTACAATTAGTAAAATCTCATGTTTATGATATTTGAAATAGTTTTTTATTATTCAAATATTATTGTAATTTTATCGAAAATCAGTTAATTTAATAAGATGAAACATTAAATTTTTAAATAAGATCAAAGATTTATTTTAACATTGTGAATGAAGTAAATTGGGTTAAAAGAATCGTTTTTATAATGACTCTATAATATTCGATGGATATTAATCGACTGATTTATTAAATAGCGATAGTTATAAAAAAAATAGTGTCCTTTCGGGAGCAATTGACCTTCATTGCATTTTAGGTATCCAATATTCAAAATATTATGTTTATTTTAAAAGACTGAAATTCAAACGCGGAATGTATAATGTATGTGTAAGATAAAAAAAATACGATCATATATTATCATATAATTATATCAATATATTAAAAAAAAGCATTTCCATAGCATCAAAAGTATTTGTATAGGCATCCTAGGTGAACTTCCTCTAGTTTGATAATTATTAATTTATGAATTATTACTTTAATTTTAATATCTTAGTTTGATCTATTTATGGATTATTACTTTTGAATTTAAACTTTGAAAGTTTTTTATACATTCTTTTGATATTTTTGGTTAAATTTATTAATTTATGTTAATATTTAGGTTCATATAGTCTTATTAGATTTTACTTTTAGTTAAAAATAAGGTAAATTTTTTAGTGAGCTTAACGAGCAACGAGTCGAGTTGAGCAACAAAATATTTTAACGAGCACGAGTTGAGCACAATTTTAATGAGCTTAACGAGCAACGAGTCGAGTCGAGTAATAAATTTTTTAATGAGCACGAGTTGAGCAAAACTCAATTCGCGATTGACTCACTTGATAAACACCCCTAACTAGAGCCTAGAGGGAGCGGTGGCTCCCCCAAGATTTGGTATAATTATTATTTGACTCGTCAAAATTTTAAATATTTTAAATTGACCCCTTTTAAAAAATTTAAACTCTTATTAAGTATCAATTTCTTTGAATATTTTTAATTAAGTCCCTTTTTAATTTTTTAAAAAATAGTCTAAACTTCTAAAATTTTCATAATTCTAATTAGACCCCATAATTTATTCTCTCAAGATCCGCCCCTATTAATTTCAAACATTATTTTTTTATCCCAACCTTTAATCAGAAAATCAACTCTTAATCAATGGTTTCCTCAAGGGTCATGAGAATTGGTTGAATGTGACCTTAAAGGAAAGGACTCTTCATAAATTTCAAGGTGTCCAAAAACACATGCTATAGGACACAAAAGTCATACTTTATGTTAAAAATGTTGAATTTAATTATTAATTGGTCTAACCGAATAAATTATTAAATCTCTTTAAGTAATATTAAATATTTATTTTTTATTAAAAAATAAATTTTAATATTATAAATAAAATAAATTAGATTAAAAATATTATTTTATAATAAATCTTATAATATCGAATCTAAATTTATCTATGGTTTATAAAAAAACAGTTGACTTTAAGCTTCAACTAACGTATTTACATTAAATTATTTAACAAAAAAATATAAATAAAAATATAAAACACCTGTAATTGTGGTATGACGAGGCAGGCAACGTCCACCTCTTTAGTTAAAAGCCGTGTGATTGATGATGAGATCAAGAAAGGGATGGTTTTCTACAAATTTTGATTCAGGATGCAGAAATGTCAATATAAATATTAATTAAATAACATATTATTTAAATTATTATTTTTATATAATTATTAATATTTTATTTATTGATCGATTAATCTAAATCAAATTTTATAAATATTTATTATATAGACAATTTTTCTGACTCAATTTTTTGATATTTTTAATAGTTTTAAGATGATTATAAGATAATATCTATCTATCTATCTATTTTAAATTTTTTGACAATACATATATTATACAGATAAATTAATTTAAATTCGAATATCTCAAATTTTACAAATAATTTGACCATTTAATCAAGGGAGGCAAAGGTCCCCATGCCTACCCTTGTCTTTGTCCTTGTCTAGACAATATATGTATAAGTACATAAATTAATAATGTAACCTAACAAATTTAACATCATTATTTAGATCATGATAAAAATTTTGAAATTGAAAAAACAATTAATTTAATATGAATTTTGAAATTAAAATACAGATAATATTTATTTTAAAAGATTTAGGTTTAATCACTTTATTTATAAAGCGTGTATATTATCAAAACATTAAAAATATATATGATTAAAGTTTGAATTATAATATCATGAATATATCAAATTTAGTTGAATAACTTATTTTTATAATAATTTTTATAATACATCTAAATTAATTAGATAATAAATTAAATATTAAAAATAAAAATCTCAATACACTCTGAACTAATATTCTTTATTTTTTTAATATATATTTTTAAATTTGAAAGGATAGTATCATATACTACGGACATTCTACTATGTATACCGTAAAAATTAATTTAAAATTTAAAATATAATTAAAAAATTATAATTCAAAAATATAATTTTAAATTAAATTAAATTATTTTGAAAAGATTTTCCCATCTAAAGTTTATGATTTATTACCCCAACCATGACATCAACTGCACGAACACTTTTCTGTGTCTTTTAATAATTAACTACAACTTGACTTTTGCTTCTGCCTTTTTTTCACCTATATTTTATAATATTAAAACTATTAATAAATTGTAATCTTTATTTTTTTTCTCCAGTTGACACTTGTCTCTCTTAAACAAAGTAATATATAGATATATTAATGAGTTTAAATTAAAAAATTATTTAAATTAATTGTTTTTTATTTTACTTTTTTCATGGAAAGAGAGCAGAAATCATGCGTGCACGGATGCATCAGAGTTTGAATTTAATTTAAAAGAATTTGGCCTGAACTCGTCACACTTTTAAGACCTACCAAAGGGTATTATGACTTTATTTGGGGGTTTTATTAAATAAAAATATATTATATTTTAATATAAATAAAAAGATTGAAATATATAATATAAAATAATATTAATCATTCGTTTGATTAATGAATTTTTATATTATTTTTTGTTATTAATGTGCTAAGTTCATAATTTCAGAATTCTAATTTAGATATATCTTGTTTTATTATATTATATTAATTTTATATTTTTAAATTGTGTAATTCGATATATTTATATGTGACTCTATTTGACAATTAGAAGATAACAAATTACATTACCCGAAAACTAATAAGATTACTTTATTAGTTATTAATATATTTTATGTAATAATATTAATTAAATTATAAAAAATAATTTTGTAATATTATTATTAAACATACATGAAGGGTTTATATATTAATTTCTTATTTGTAAAATTACGTTTTTAATATAATTTTAATAATGATTAAATTTAGATGTATATATTTCAATTATATTTTTTTATTTTTATCATTTATTCAAATTTATATTATTTAAAGATTTTTTATAATTATTAAAAACAAAAGAGTCTTTACAATTCTTTTTATTAGAACCTCTAACTCAATTTGAGAGGTTTCATACCAATTCTTTATTACAATCCTTTATTTACCAAATATCTAAATTAGTAGATTTAATTTATTAAACCTCTAAAAATAGTTTAAAACCTTTAATTTTGGTTCAAAAATCGTTTACCAAACAAAGCCTATGTATTTGATTTTAAATTTAAATTTAAAAATTTAAAAAATCCATGAATAAATTTGACTAATTTAGAATACAAATGATAAATCTATTACTTATGTATAATACATGATGTGACTATGGGCGGAGTCGTCCTTCGGCAAGGATAGTCAAATGACACCTCAAAAGTTTTAGACCAATTTTTTTATATGATTTACATATATAATTCTTTTAAATAAATAAATAAATAACATCAATTTATAAATAATTGACACCCTTTAAATATAACTCTAAAAAAATAACACTCCTTAAATAATTTTTTAACTCCGTCCCTGGTCGTAACTATATAATTTGATCTTTTATATTATTTTTTCTTGTTGTACCCTTCACGGGTTTCCTTTGTTTAGTAGTGTAGCATTAAAACCTCACATGACAGACCAGAGCACATTGTTGTTGTATTTGTAGAACTAAAATCACCAAAAGACAGGAGTGGGATTACAACTCAAAATTGTTTTTTCCACAACTAAATCATAAATCACAACACCCAAGCTGGAAAGGAATACGAAAGTTGGATGGTTCATATCACAAAAATATGAAATAATCTATCAACAATCAGTTAATCTAATAAGATGAGTCACTAAATATTTTAAATAAAATTGAAGGTTCGAATAATATGATTGTGAATAGTGATGAGTATTCGATCGAGTCGAGTCAAAAAATTTCGAGTTATTCGAGTTGACGAATCATATTTTACAACTCAAACTTTATTTGAAATTTTTTCGGTTCGAGTCTAGTTTAAGAAATTCGAGTCGAGTCGAATCGAATCGAGTCAAGTTTTCGAGTTTTTATAAATATTTAATTGTAATTATTTATCAAGTTATAGTACGATTTGATTCCAATTTAAACAACTTTCTCTAATCATATAAGATATGCATATATAGATTTTTTCATATGTAGTAATATTTCTTTATATTTTTATATATCAATGTATATATATCATAAAAAATTGAGAGATTCATCTCAAACTTAAAAATTAATCCTTTAATTACTAAAAATTTCGAGTTATTCGAATTTCTATTTTACAACTCGAACTTTATTTGAAATTTTTTCGAGTCGAATCTAGTCTATGAAATTTTTAGTTGAGTCAAATATTTTCACCTCGAGTCGAGTTATTCGGTTTTTTCAATTCGAATCGAGTTTTGCTTAACCCTAATTGTGAATGAAATAGTTTGGGTTAAAAGGGTTTATCTATAATAATTTTTTTATATGAATTAACTGGTCAATAAATTAAACACATATCGTAAAAAAAGACAAAACATGCAACCCAAGTTTCATGTATATCAAATACCTTTTGGCAATAGTAAATCCGTCTCCCCCCTTTGTTTGAAACAAACATCTCGTGAAGTAAAGCTCGTTCCGATGCTGCCTGTCGCCAAATGCCTACCGTGCAGGTCTATTGTTGCCAAACTCAACTGACAAAACACTACATGCTTTTAACTGAAGTTGTAACTTTCACAAAAATAGAACATAGAAGTAGGTATCAATTAACTCCAAAAACATGTGATTTTAGGGTTGAGCAAAACTCGAATTAACTAAAAAAAAATCAAATAATTCAACTCAATTTGAAGTAAAAATATTTGATTCTTCTTGACTCGACTCAAAATTTTATAAATTCGATTCAATTCGAAAAAAATTCAAATAAGATTTAAGTTGTAAAATAAAAATTCGACGCATCTTTTAAAAAGTCATTACATCATTTGTACAAAATAATTAATATTATTAAGTACAATGGATTAAAATCTAATTTCAAACACAATAAATGGTTTAGATCATATGGTATTTATTTTTTTTTAAAATAAGTGATTACACAATAACTACAATATAAATATATTATCAAAAGAATGATTGATATGTGGTCTATTTTTTAATTTTATTTATTTAAAGAATCATAAAAACTTCACTTTTCTTAAAATATCCGAAATTGTTGTGAAAAGTAAAGAACAAGAATAAAATAAGAGAATAAAGATAAGAGACAAAAGAGAGAGATTTTATTATATTCTCAAAATAAGGTTGTATATAATGCTTTGTCCAAAAGTCTATATTTATAGGCATAAGATGAAAACCCTAATTCCAATGGGTATTAAACCCTAATAATAAAGCACATTAAAGTTTAACTTAATATATGTATATCCACCATAAATAAAGATATTTATAATACTCCCCCTTGGATATCCATGAAGATAATGTGCCTCGTTAAAACCTTACTAAGATAAAAACCCTGTGGGAAAAAATTCTTAGTGAAAAAAGAATACACACATCTTTGATACGCATAACATGTTGCCTCATTAAAAACCTTACCAAGAAAACCCATTGGGACAAAACCTCGGTTAAGGGAAAAAGAATGCAACGCGTATTTACTCCCCCTCATGAAAATATCACATAAGATTTTTGAATCATCATAATTCAATATTGAATACAATCTTCAAATGTTGAAGTAAATCATGCACTAGTGGATAAATCTTCCAAATCATTGCTTGAAATGATTCATTGAATACTATTCATCTGAAAATCATGAGGGATGAAACTTGAAGAAATATGTTTCGTTTTATCATATTTGATATATCCACCTTGAGATATACATTTTGTATTATCTCTGTAAAAGATAGCTTGCATCTTATCTTGTGAAAAATGTTCACATATCTTCAGGATATGTTTAGCTAAACACATATTTCGGCTTTGCCTCATGCATAACGATTATTTAAAGGTAATGATCTCGTAGCACTTAAATAATATTTCTGGACCAGCTAAGATACGATGCTTCCAGATCAAATAATGTGTATATTGTGCTTTAGACCAAGAATATCATTACCCTTTTCGTGAGTCGAAAAAAAATCTTTGTTTACAATAAGAGACTTAGCAACAACCATAAGGGTGATCAATATATATGCGTTATGCATGTAAAGTCTCTTTCAATATTTTTCTATATGTCGATAGATGCACAAGGATTTGAGTAGGTCTCTTCACGAGCCTCAACCATATTCAAATCATCGACATACACAATTAATAAAAATTCAGAGCTAAACCTCTTAATAAAAATGCTCGGGGAAATAATTCATATAGCATTATGCTAATAAGCATTCAATGAGGCGATCATACCAAATACGCCTAAATTGCTTCAAGCCATAAAAAGATATATTTAATATGATTGAATAATGTTCTCGAGAACTTGAATGAACTGCTTATGACAATCTAAATCTTTTCGTAAGTTTCATGTAAATATTACTGTCAACAGGCCCATTCAAATATGATGTAACAACATCCATTAGGAAGAAAACGAGTAATTTTATATATTGCTAGACTGATCAAAATCTAAAAGTAGTTGCATCCACCACCGATGAATATATTTTCTTCATAATCAATTTCATGTCTTTGTGAGAATCCTTGTGCAACCAAATGAGATTATATCTCATGATTTCTCCTTTTGATTTCTCTTTCTCACAAAGGCTCATTTATATCCACGAGCTTTACACATTTCAATGTATGGGCTATAGACCCAAATACTTCTCTTTTCAAAAGAGATTTTAGTTTCTCCTCAATTGCCTCTTTCATGTTGGCCAATCATTTCTTTGTTTACATTGCCCAATTGACAATGATTCATGATCCACATCATCAAATAAAATCTCTATTGCTATATTGCATGCAAATATATTAATGACGTTGATTTAATTTCAGTTCCACTTATTACCAGACATGACATAATCTTTTGAGATCTCTTTATTATCAGGTATCTGAGTCATGTCAATGTCTCTATTGGAGACCATTTAATCTCTTCTAGAGATTTTCATAATCATTGATTCCTCGATCAGACCATCATAAAATATAGCTCCTTTTCTTTTTCGAGGATCTCTTATCTTTGGAACTTACTTGTCTACTACGCTTTAAGCGTAAGTTAGACTCATTAGCAACTAGAGTTTGTCCTTCCATGTAGGGGTGAGCAAAACTCGACTCGACTCGAAAAAATCATTTTTTTTAATTTCGAGTTATTTGAAATAACTCGTAAAATTTTCGAGTTCGAGTCGAGTTGGAAATTTAGAAACTCGAAAAACCGAAAAACCGAAATTGTAAAACGACGTCGTTTTATGTATAAAATTAAATTATACGCATTTAACCTTAAAGGCTAAAGCGCTAAAATTTTCCCTTCTCACTTCTCAGGAACTCTAATTTTCTCTCGACATATAACCTAAATTTCCAATCTCTACTACATTCAACTTTGAATCTTAAGTTTGGGCATCACAAAATTCATTGAAGATTCTTCAAAGTTCAAGACTTCAAGGTAATTAATTAGGTTTTTTATTTTTTATTAATCTTTATTTTTTTGTTTTTCAAATTAACCATCGATTAGGTTTATTTATTTATATTTCTTAATCTTTAATTAGGTTTTTTATTAATCTTAAGTTTGGGCATCACAAAATTCATTGAAGATTCTTCAAAGTTCAAGACTTCAAGGTAATTAATTAGGTTTCTTATTTTTTATTAATCGATTGTTTATATTTAATTAAAATCCAAATAGGTTTAGTCGATTAGATTGCTCTGTTTCTTTGATTCTTTTCCTTAAAATTACATATATCCCAAACATTGCAATTGTAATTCCACACAACAATTTCGTCATATTTGCAAGAATTATTTTTGTCTTATTTAGGTTCATGGTAATTTTTTGAAAGATCTATAAGTGTTAAACTAAATATTTTAGAATAATCTTCATAGGGTAGGTCTAGGAATCGAGGGCATAGTTGTATTGACAATACTAATAATCTTTATCACTATTTTTTATATTGCTTAAAAGGATAATTATTAACCGATAGAGATTTTAGTTGAACAGGTACATTCATAACTGTGCTTAAAAGGATAATTATTAATTAATAGAGATTGTAGTTAAACAAATACATTCATGACTAATAGAAATTATAATTGTTGACTCATATTCAAGAGCATGCTATGCAGAATTCAATCAACAAGATAAACTATAAAATGCACATTCAGAGTGAACAAAGAAAACATATAAATTAACCAACTAAGATACTTAGTCTCTTCTTTGATGCTCGATTACATATATAGTTGACAATAAAAATATTTGAATATTAGTTCTTTATCACGTTGTTCAACTGAATTTTATCTATCTTTTTTTGACTCTTGCTTTTCTAATATTCCATGAGTTCTTAGGTGAATGTTTCACACTTGTTACACTGTTTCCATGTTGGCAAATAGGCAGTAGCACTTTTCTTTACATTATGTTTTTTTTTAAAATTTACAAATTCATATAACAACTTGTAATTCCTTTTAATTTTATAGATGAGTGAATCACAAGGAAAAAGAAATCAAAGCTCGCAAAGTTCTTCTCCCTCTAAAGTTAGTGGACCAACATTAACGCGTAACAAAAGTACCCGAAAGCAACAACAACCAAGAGCACCATGTTGGAACTATTTCAGCAAATATGTAACGGAAGATGGAGAAAAAAGGGCAAGGTGCAATCATTGTGACATGACTTACACCATGGAAACTGGAGGTTCTACAACCAGTCTGAATAACCATATGAAAACATGCTTGCGTAAACCAAAAGGTAACACTTCAGATCTCAAGCAATCAGAATTAGTATTTGCTAAGGTTGGATCTAGCTTTGAAAGTGAAACGATAGTTTTTTTAACTTGGAAATTTGGCAGAGATGCCATTAAAAAGGCATTGATTCATATGATAGTCGTTGATGAGCTACCGTTTCGAATTGTAGAGGGAGAAGGATTTAAGCAATTTCTTTCTATTGCTTGTCCAAGGTTTTATCTTCCATCTCGTTTTACAGTTAGAAGGGATTGTCTCGATTTATTCAATTCAATGAAAAATTGTTGAAGAATTCTTTTGAAAGAGGGACAAGTAGAATTTGTTTGACAACCGACACATGGACTTCACTTCAAAGAGTATCATACATGGTTCTAACAGCACATTGGATAGATGATCAGTGGAAGTTACAAAAGAGAATCATAAATTTTTGTCCGATATCTGCTCATAGAGGTGAAAGCATTGGCCAAGCCCTTGAAAAGTGCATTCGAGATTGGGGAATTGAAAGAGTCTTCACTATTACAGTTGACAATGCATCTGCTAATGGTGTTGGTATCGAGTATTTGAGAAAAAAATTGAATCATCGAAATAAATGTGTTGCAAATGGAAAATATATGCATGTGAGATGTGTTGCACACGTTATTAATCTTATTGTGCAAGGAGTTAAGTATGCTTCTGTATCTGTTGATCGAGTTAGAGCAGCTGTGAGGTACATAAGAGCATCACCATTAAGGATGAAGAAATTTTACGATCGAGCGAAAAAAGAAATGATAGATACTAAAGCTCGTTTGCAATTAGATGTGCCTACTAGGTGGAACTCGACATACATGATGTTAGATGTGGCTGTAAAATATGAACATGCCTTTGATTCATATGCTTGTGATGATAATAACTTCTTTCTTGACCTAACAGTTGGAGATGGGGTCCCTACATTTGATGATTGGGAAAATATTCGAAGAATTACAAAGATTTTACAACCCTTTTATGATCTTACATTGAAGGTGTCTGGATCATTGCATGTCACTACTAATTGCTTCTGGGAAACATTGATAGAAATACATTGGCTACTTGATGAATGGTTGAAATGTGATGATTTAGACATAGTTTCCATGGCTTCTAAAATGAAGGAAAAATACATCAAGTATTGGGGTGATGCCACAAACATAAACTTCCTAGTTTACTTGGCAGTTATCTTAGACCCACAACGTAAAATGGGTTTTGTGGATTTTGGGGTGCATCTACTTTTTCCCAATGTTGCTAGTGAGGTTATAAAGATGATTGAAAGAGACTTGCATTGTTTGTTTGATGAATTCTCTTGTATTACGGGGAGAGTTCAAGATCATGATCTATCAAGTGTTCCGACCAAAGTTTCTACGGAATTGCATCAATCAAAGACAAGTTTGGCCGTTCAACAGTATCTTTTAAAAAAGAAACGAGTTGGTTCAGAAAATAAATCTGAGTTGGATAAATATTTGAATGAGGAAGAAGATGAAAATAAATCGAGTTCATTTGATTTGTTATTGTGGTGGAAAGTTAATAGTCCAAGATACCCTATTCTTGCACAAATGGCTCGAGATATTTTTTCTATTCCTATCTCGACAGTTGCCTCAGAAAGTGCATTCAGCATTGGTGGACGTGTTCTAGATGGTTTTCGAAGTTCGTTAACTCCAACTATGGTTGAAGCTTTGATATGCACTCAGGATTGGCTTCGAAAATCTAAAAATTCCATCAACCTTGACGGGTATGTTACGGAACTCCAAGACATGGAAAATGGTAATGTTTTATTTTAATTAATAATGTTAAATTTTTTATGTCATTGCTCATATAATGTTATTTATAATTTAACTAATATATTTATTTTTGATTTTGTTAGATTTGTCAAGAATTCCCGAAAATCAAGAAACTTTCTCAAAAATGCCAATATTGAATGAAGAAGAAGACTAAAATATTTAGCAATATAATTTGACGGCTAGAGAAAAAGTTTATTGCAATTTATCTTTTATACTATTATGTTTTTGTTTTTCGTTGGTTGTATCATTTGACATGTGATGTTGGATTTTCTGAACTAACTTGTGTTTTTATTTGATTTAGTTATTAATATATTTTAGGGCACTCTTTCCTTCTTTTGCTATCTTTGATCATGCTTCTTTTGCTATCTTTGATCATGCTTCTTTTGCTTCAGTTATCTTATATAATTAAAGAAATTTGTTTAAATTAGAATCAAATCTTACTTTAACATTACAAATAGTTATAATTAAATTTATGCATGAACTCAAAAACTCGACTCGACTCAAACTCGACTCGAATTGAAAAAATTTCAAATTAAGTTTGAGTTGAAAAATAAGACTCGTCAACTCGAATAACTCGAAATTTTTTAACTCGACTCGACTCGATCGAACGCTCACCCCTACTTCCATGACAACAAATTTAATCGAAGCATTCATAGCTGGTATACGTAACTTAGTCACTCTTTTAGGGTCAACAAAATCATCTGGCAATTGATTTGCTAAATGAATTATCGATTGAACTTATAGTTCACATTGTGTAGTACATGGATCAAAAAGAGACAATGACAATTCATTCCAACTTATTTCTTTCCCCAGCTATTTATTTTCTCCCCCTAATGTTGAGTAAACTGACTCATTAAAATGATAGTCAATAAATCGGGTTGTAAATAAATTTCCTATTAGAAGCTCAAGATATTTAAATCTGATACATATTCCTAACAAAACTCATCTTTGTGCGTTGTGGTGGAGCAATTAGAACATGTATTGCACAAAAAAAATCTATGATGAGAAATATTTGGTTCCTGACCAAAAACCATTTGTAATGGGGAGAACTTATGATCATTTGTTGGCTTGATGCGAATTTGTGATACTACATGTAAAATTACATGTCATCAACATTATCAAGACTGGTTGTCTTTAGAAAATAATCTGGAAAATGTGCTTGTAATTTTATCAACTGAGCAAGTAGCCTCGCAAACACTAAGTTGCGGGTTAATAACAAGGATACACATAACCATCTAATCGGTGTATCGATAAAAATCGTAAAATATCTAGATGGTGTTTTAGAAAGGTGTATGGGCCTATACATATCACCTTGTATCCATTCCAGAAAATTAATAGCACTCTATCTTAGATGTTGATGATTGAATAATCAAATTGCTTTCATAGCAAGTATCACGTGAAATATTACCATGAAAAAAATCTTAGTTCTTCAATGAATGACCACATGAAAGTGTCAGCAAATTTTCGCATCATAATTGAACCAGGATGGTCGAACCGGTCATGCCAAATAAAATCATCAGTAAACATCTAGTTTACAATAACATGAGCTTCAATTTGTACTAATTCTTATGTAGTACAATATGGATGACAGTGCATATAAATTTGCCAAGATTTCATTATTGCCTTGAGTTATACTCGTAATATTGAGATAGTCAGCACCCCCTTGACTAATATTCTCAATATTTTTTTGCATATATCTTTAAAATTCAATAAGTCTCTTTGCGACTTTGACGAGCATAATGCAATATAAATATGAGATAAAATCTCATTTGACAATAATATATTTGCTCAACGAGCATAATGCACTGTAAATATGAGATAAAATCTCATTTGGCAATAACATATTTGCTCAGTCAGAGTTTTCTATGATATTAGTACTTCCGGATATAATACTCATATTATTTCCTTGTATTTAAAATGGGAAAATATGCATAATTATGCACCTTTTAATATGTGCTTTATTTCATTCACTTCGGGAAATGAAAAATATGTGTTCTGTACCATTCACTTCGGAGAATGGAAAAATATTAAAAAAATAGCATATCATATCAAATCGGATTAAAGATAAGCTCTCAAGAGCTCTTTCGAAGCACTGATATTTTAGTACTTTGAGATATAGTATTCATATTTCCCTTGTATTTAAATGGGAAAATATTTCTTATGCTTAAGTATTGTATGAGTACTTGCACTGTCTACTAAGCATAAATCGCTATAAATTATTGCATATTTTATTCCGGAAGTAATCATATTCTTTTAAAGAAAAAATTAACATAAAAGATAAATAAATAATATATAAAGTAAGTTAACATAAATAAATAATAAATATAAGTAAATTAATATAAATAAATAAATTAACATTAAACAAAATAAATTAAAGATAAATTATTCCTTTTAGAATTTATAAAGGAAATAAATGGCGAATTATTCCCTTCAAGGGTTATGAGAAAAATTATCAATATCCAATTGAGTTGGATCAATAACGCCATTATTTTCGCCACAAAGAAATTCTATTTATATTTTCTTTAATTTACCATTCACGATTATGGATAAAGTCGATAATACTTCGGCGTTTGACAAGTACGAGATCAATGGTTTATATCATCACATTGATAACATAAAGATTTTAATATGATCTCTATCATTCTTGTCATCTTTATAATTCCACTTCTTGTAGATATAAGTATTCTCAAAATTATCATCTTATTCATGTCTATTTTATGATTTCAATCATGACCATAATTACTAATGTGGCATTTATTTTTTCCGCTATAAAATATCACATTCACTTCAGGGAATAGAGCGGAGACTGATAGGTATTTAAAACCCTTGTATGAAATTGTGTCTGTAAGACAACATTAATGTGTGAAAAGTGGAGTATGTTTTTCTAACATATCCTCATCAATGATACTCTGACACATAATTGAGTTTTATTGACTAACCATATAGTGAATTATCACGTTTGCATTCACTTCAATGAATGGAACAAATTCAATAATCGCATGGAATAAACATCATGCTTGCATTCACTTTAAGAAATGTCATAAATCCAATAATCACATGAAATAATCATCATGCATGCATTCACTTTAGGGAATGCCTCCCATAAAAATTCTTTGATCAAGACGATTTTCATAACTTGAACTTGGGAGAAGTCTATAGTCGAGTTTTTCGACATAAAAAAAATTGCTTCCAAGCAAATATAGACTTTATAATATTCATACTATTAAATAGTAATTGATCAACTGATATATATTCAATATATACAAAGAATAAAAATTTAATCCTCATATGCGGCGTTGTTAAACCAATCCACAAGGTCTTTTTACCTTTGAGACCAGTAGCCTCGTAGAACGGGATGTCTAGCCAATATACTCGGATTAATTATCAAAACAAAATATTAATGGCATGAAATAAACACATAATATCATTAGACAAAAACAAGAATATTTACATGAGAAAGATAAAAATTATAATCATCATTGTACATATATTATTTTATAAATTGAAATATATAAGATTGAAAAAGAATATACCGGGTAAATCTTTGAAGAAACTTGAAATTAAAATCTTCTGAGCAAACTCGTGCTGATAACGTGTTGTGAATAAAATAAAGAACAAGAATAAAATAAGAGAATAAAGATGAGAGACAAAAGAGATAGATTTTATTATATTCTCAAAGTATGGTTGTATACAATGCTTTGTCCAAAAGTCTATATTTATAGGCATAAGATGAAAACCCTAATTCCAATGGGTATTAAACCCTAATAATAAAGCTCATTAAAGTTTAACTTAATATATGGATATCCACCATAAATAAAGATATTTATAACAGAAATTAATATTTTTTTGGGGTGTTTATATGGTAATTTGGCTTTTAGTTTATTTTAAAAAATAAAAAAAAATAAAAGCCAGACCACATGTCAAAAAGTGATTGATAATGATTTTTAACAGATTAAAACGTTAAACATTTATTTTTTTCCAATAATTTTAAACATCTAAAAAATATATATGAATTGAACATTTATTTTGTAACAAAACATAAATTAAATACCTACTAGAATGGGCCAAGTGGTATCTAAGCCTAAGCCTCTAACTCTATCTTGGACTGGACCATGCTATTCGGGCTTAATCTTGGTCTTTATCTGTTAATTATATGGGCTTGACCGCTTAATGTCAAAATTTTTTTTTTAAATACAGATAAGATCGAATTATACAATGTAAAATTCTATAAGTTTTATACGTGTTTTTGAATCTTTGGGTGAAGAAATTATATCATTGGTCATTCCTGCCACGTCGTCTATGGGACCAACCAATCAAAAGTATCTATTTAGTTATTTTTTTCACCTCATCTTCTTTACCGAGTGAATCTTCACTCGGTAAAAATTGTTTTTAAATTTAATTTATAGTAAATAATAATGAAGATTCACTTGGTAAAAAAATGATAAAAAAGATGAGATAAAAATAACTAAATGAATGCTTTTAATTGATTGGTCTCATAGATGACGTGACAGAAATGACCCATAATATAATTCTCATTTGGGTGACTAAAACAGATGACTCGGATGAACTCCTTATTTTTTTTTGAAGTGATAATTTTTATATATTTAATTGTTAATCTGAATTATCTAAAATTTAAATAGCCTTTTTTAAATCTTTAATATATTTGAATTTTTGCATTCCTTTTAAAACTAAGACCAAAATGCAGTAATAAGCATATCGTGAGGACTTGTGTAATATTTTTACATCATTTAGCAATCAATATACTTGGTTAGAACATCGAAAATAGACTTAATAGACTTTGTTATTTATTTAAACTGATAAATAAAATACTTTAAAATCTAAAATTCAATGTCCACTACAGTTTATAATTTTTCCCGTACAAGGTATAGCTGTTATTCGTTCACAAACAATCGAATAAAACGAGATTATATTAAGGTACAGTTTATTAAGTTATTCGTAATTTTTAATCAATAAAAATTAGAGACGAAGGTATTAGATTGATGGGAGGGGCAGCTGTCCCCCAGTTTAAAATTTCACTTTTTTTTTTTTAATTTTATATAATATAATAAATATAATTAATAAAAAAGTATTGCCCCTGTAACTTTTTGGTTATCATTTATTGTTTCCATCCCTTACATCATATGTTAATAATAATAAATTAAATAAGAAAGTAAAAGTTTATATTTATAATATTATAAAATAATATAATATTTTATTTTAATAAATTAAAATATAAAAAAATATTTTTTATTTCCCTTTCCTTAACCAACGTTTCAGGTTTCTTTTTATAATATAAATATATATTTTTTATTTTAATAAATAAAAATATTAAAAATTATTTATATCTCTTTACTGCCGTCTTTTGAGTATTTGTTTTTAATTTTTTCTTTGTTTTCACTATTCCTTATACATATTCTCAGTTCTGAAACCTTGTCAAAATTGATTAGAACAATACACTATCATACAAAGCATTAAGCAAAGCATCTCATCGAGGACAAGATTCAAAAAATAAGTAATTTTCAATTGGTTTCTTTATTTTATTTTTCTTTATTATATTAAAATAGTAATTATATATATATCGAACTAATTGTAATAAATTATTTATTTTATTATTTCAGTTTTTTATAAAAAAATTCAGATTATCTTCTATTATAATATTACTAAACGTTTTTTTTCCATAACATTGAAGATTGTTGCAGTTTATCAAAATATTGGAACAATTGAAACCATTAGTGTAATCTTACGCCAAAAAATTAAGATATTGTAGATTTAAAATTTTCGTTTAAAAAAGCTATAATTTCTAAATTCTAATATTTTTATAATTGCAAATTTGTAATTAATATATATATATATATGTGAAAGATTGGCTGATATTTTTTTTATTAATATATATTATAGATTAATAATATTTAGTTAGTGATATACATTTATAGTTAGTTTTGTATATTAATGTGTGATTTGTGAAAAACCAGAAAGTTTGGGTGGTGGCTCCCAAGAGACCTGGGTGATGGTCTGTATATTTATGTGAATTTATTTAATTTTTATATATTTTTTTGATATTTAATATATAAATATATGTGTATTTTTATAGATGAAAAGGTCATCTACAGTTCATGGTTTTTTCAAGAGGAAAACTGTTGAAACATCATGTTCAACTGAGTAGTCAAATTCATGTGGAAATTTCGACCCTATAAATACGGGTGAGCAAAACTCGACTCGAAAAAACCGAATAATTCAACTCAATTCAAAAAAATTTCAAATAAAGTTCGAGTTGTAAAATGAAAATTCGAATAACTTGAAATTTTTAGTAATTAAAGGATTAATTTTTAAGTTTGAGACGAATCTATCAATTTTTTATAACATATACACCGAGATATAAAAATATAAAGAAATATCGCTACACATGAATATATATATATATATATATATACATATCTTATATGATTAGATAAAGTCATTTAAATTGAAATCAAATCATACTATAACATGATAAATAATTACAATTAAATATTTATAACTCGAAAACTCGACTCGAATTTCTTAGACTCGATCCGACTCGAATTTCTTAAACTCGACTCGAACCGAAAAAATTTCAAATAAAGTTAGAGTTGTAAAATATGACTCGTCAACTCGAATAACTCGAAATTTTTTGACTCGACTCGAAAAAATTTCAAATAAAGTTCGAGTTGTAAAATGAAAATTCGAATAACTTGAAATTTTTAGTAATTAAAGGATTAATTTTTAAGTTTGAGACGAGTCTATCAATTTTTTATAACATATACATCGATATATAAAATATAAAGAAATATCGCTACACATGAATATATATATATATATATATACATATCTTATATGATTAGAGAAAGTTGTTTAAATTGAAATCAAATCATACTATAACATGATAAATAATTACAATTAAATATTTATAAATCGAAAACTTGACTCGATTCGACTTGAATTTCTTAAACTCGACTTGAACCGAAAAAATTTCAAATAAAGTTTGAGTTGTAAAATATGACTCGTCAACTCGAATAACTCAAAATTTTTTGACTCGACTCGATCGAATACTCACCCCTACCTATAATTTTGGATGAAAATCTTACTAAAGCTCGGAGGATCGAGATTAGTGAAGATTTTGATATCAATTTTTTAGAACGTGATCCAGGGTTGCGAAAGCAAATATGATAATATCCCGTTAATATGCAAGATGAGATTCGATGAGCTTAATATTAAAGTTGGTCCATATCAAGTTATTCTTGTAGAGTACCCAAGATTTGATAAAATTCCTCGAAGAAGCTTTGAAACATTATGGTTTAAGCAATTTCTATCATGGTTAGAATATTCTCCAAGTAAAGATGCAACGTTTTGCCTCTCATGTTTCCTTTTTCACAAGGAAAATGGTTCTTCTGGTTCAAATGCTTTCACTATGAATGGATTTCAAAATTGAAAGAAGATAAAGGATGGTAAGAATTGTTCACTTTTAGCACATATTGTGAACGATCACAATTCTCCTCATCGAAATGCTGAAAGAGCATGTGCGGACCTATTTAATCAATCTTCGCATATTTAAAAAATTGAAAAATTTTTATCTCAAGAAACTATGGAGAATAAAATTCGATTAAAAGCTTCAATTGATGCAGTTATATGACTTGCATTTCAAGGATGTGCTTTTAGAGATAATGATGAAAGTAAAACATCACAAAGGCACGTAAATTTTCTTTAACTACTTCGTTTAATATCATCCTACAGTGATGAAACCTTGTATGTTCTCTCAAACAAAGTAAAAAATATCATCCGTGAAGAAACTGGTGATGCAAAATTTTGTATAATAATTGATGAAGCTCGAGATCAGACTAAAAGAGAGCAAATTTCTATTGTGTTGAGATATGTTAACAAGAATGGATGTGTGAAAGAACAATTTTTTGGGCTTGTTCATGTTAAAGATACAACTGCATCTACATTAAAAGATGGAATATATTTTGCCCTTTCCCAATTTAATCTAGATGTTCATAATATTAGAGAACAAGGTTATGATGGTGCAAGTAATATGAGAGGTGAATGGAATGACTTAAAGGCTTTGATTTTAGATGTATGTCCATATGCGTATTATGTTCATTGTATGACACATCGACTACAATTGACATTAGTTGCTGCTTCAAAAGAAGTCATATGTATTCACCATTTCTTTACTAAGTTGAGTTCCATTATTAATATAGTTGATGCCTCATGCAAGCGTACCGACCAATTAAAAGTTGTCCATGTTGTAAATATCGCTTATTTAGTTGGTATTGATGAGCTTCAAAGTGTAAAAGGACTTATTAAAATTAACACTTTACAAAGACCAAGAGATACTCGATGGAGTTCACATTTAAAATATGTTTCTAGCTTAATCAACATGTTTAGTGCAACATACGAAGTTTTGTTGATCATTATTGATGATGGTGTTACTTCAGCTCATCGTGCGAAACAGATGCTATATACGAGGCTATAACTTCTTTTGAATTTGTTTTTATTTTACATCTGATGAAGAAAGTTCTTGAAATTTTTGATATACTTTGTCAGAATTTGCAACAACAATCTCAAGACATTTTGAATGCAATGCATCTTGTTTCATCTACTAAGTCACTACTTCAAAAATTAAGAGATAAAGAATAAGATGATCTAATTTTTAATGTGAGATCATTTTGTGTCTCAATTAACATACATATTCCGAATTTAAATGCTCTTTATGTTACAAGAAAAAGAAAAGCTCGACATCAACAAGATGATATTAAATTGGATTATTATTACAAAATAGATATCTTTAATACTGTGATTGATACTCAATTGCTAGAATTGAATGATAAGTTCAATGATTATATAGTGGAATTTCTTACTTTTAGTTCAACATTAGATCCAAAGGAGATTCACACTTCATTTAGAATCGATGACATTTTTCAGTTGATTCATATATTTTATCCTTTGGATTTTGCTGAACATGAGATGATGCTAATAAGGATGCAACTTGAGCATTTTGATCATGTGCGATAACTTTCAGATTTCAAAAGTTTGAAAACTATTTCTGATTTGTGTCAATGGTTGGTGAAAACAAGAAAGTCTGATTTATCCTCTTGTGTATAAAGTGGTGATTCTCATTCTTACCCTTCTGGTTTACAGCTACTACGGAACGATCATTTTCAGCGATTGACATCATTAAAACCAGGTTTCACAACAAGATAGAAGATGATTTCTTGTCTAATTGTTTATTTTTATACATTGAAAAAGAAATTGCTGAAACATTTGATGTCGATTCAGTTATAAATGAATTTTTTAATATGAAAGAGCGATGTAACGTCTCAAAAATGAGCTTAGAAGTTAGTGAACCGATTTAGCCGGTATAACCTAGTTCGAGATTAAATGATTAAAAATTTATTTTAAGTCAAAATAAATTGAGGGAAAATATCCTAAAATTCTTATTTAACATATATTTGAATTTGGTCAAACAAATTTCGAAAATTTAGCCTTGAATCCCAAAGATTTTGAAATTAGTGACCATTTTGTAAAAATTGAAAATTTGAGGACAATTTTATAAAATAAGCAAAAACTTTGAATCTTTAAGGGGTTTTGATCCAATTATAATCTTAGCTGGTCTAGGCTTTCGAAATTTTATTTAATTAAGCCCAAAATCTATTTTAACTCAAATAGTTTAATTAAACCCAATTTAATTTAAACCAAAACCCCTTTTTACATTAAAAAGAAAACCTAAACTTCATATTTTCGTTTTCCCTCATTCAAAGCTGTCGTTCAACAAGTTTTCAAGGCAAAAACTTTTTTTTTTCATTTGATTTCATTTTTATCAATTATAATAACTTGTTCTTCTTTAAAAATTCAGTTTTCTCATCGTTTTCTCGTTTTAAAACCTGAAAAGCGATTGGATCAGTTTTAGAGGTGAGATTTCATCAATCCTATAGAAAAATAAATTTCTTTAATGGAATTCCCAAGTTATTGGCTTGGAGTATTTGTTTTAATCCTTCAATTTCATAAAAATCGATTTTTCGGCAAAAATATCAATTTTCGTTCAAGGGTTTTGATACACTATTTTGGGATCCTAAATTCATGATTTTGAATGTATTATAATGTTTATAACACTTTTTAATTATATATAATCCCGTAATTTAGGCTTAGGTGAAGTTTGGTGTGTTTCGAGAAGTTTCCGGTTAAGGTTTCGTTATGTTTTAAGGGCTGCTGTGTAGGGATCCGACTTGAGTGTTTCTTTTTTGTGTTTAGAAGCATTAAAACCCTTGTTTTTGATGCTTGAAATAGGAAAAGATTTAGGATATCATGTTTGAAGGTGTTTCGGTTTGTATCGGTGACTTGACGAGCAAATAACGATTTTCGGTGAGTGGTTTATGAGAGTAGCTGCTTCAGTAGTGTTTTAAACTTATTTTAAAGAGATTTGGGAGTTTAGGAAAGGTGTGAAAACCTCCCTATACTCGAAAGTACGTAAAAGTTTAAATTTTCGCAAAGGTTCCCATATTACTCTATGTTTTTACTATAAACTTTGTCATGCTTAGTGTTGATTTTGTATAGATGTTTATGCATGATGATTTAATGCTCATGTTACTGTTTATAATGGTTTTGATATACAATTGATGCTCCCATGGTTTTATTTTAAAAAAATTGAAATAAATATGTTTTTATCGGTTTATGTTTTGAAACTTGAAATAATGGGATGCATGTGTTTAATTTTGTTTTGAATTAAGATGAGCATTGGTTTTTGATAATATATTGGCTAGTTAAGTGATGAACCTTATAGGATAAGTTGATCGATCAATAGGGTCTAAAGTTCACTATAAATATTCAAAATTCGTACCTGTTTAAATTCCTTGTGTGTTGCATTTTGACTTTTAGTCTAATGTTGTGTGATAGGAGTAGTACTGTCACATCCAGGTTGATAGGAGTAGTACTGTCACCGGACACCAAGGTGAGATAATTCATGTTGAGAGTAGTATCAACATGCGCATGCTTTGGGAGTAATACTAACATGCGGTTACCCGTTTATCCTAACGATTTGGAGTGGTACAAATCGGATCACTAGCACCAATATAAATTTATGTTTTTCATTTTGTAATTGCAAGTGTTATGTGAAATTTAGGCTTTGCTAGGTGATTAGCATGTTAGCCTTGTTTTGCTTTGAAAGCATGAGATAACTTTTAAAAGTGATTTACCGGTAATTTATGTTGGTATGTGAGCAATGATTTTTGTTAACACTTGTTCGTTTTACTGTTGGCGTTGATGGCTATGTTTACATTGTTTTTAAAGAAGCATGACATGTTTTACTTTGATAAGATTGAGTATTTATGAGCTGCATTTCAAGTGATGTTTTTAAATGTTTTATTACCCTCACTAAGCTTCAAGCTTAAACTCTCTCTTTTTCCTTCCAATGTAGATAAGTGTTGGAAGCAACCAAAAAGTGAAGCGTCATACGTGCCTATATTAGTTTTTACTTTAGCTCGAGTATGCTTTTTCTTAAATTATGAACCTAGGTAGTTGAGAGCAATGGAATAGAAGACTTATGAGTTTGAGATTATGTTTTTGGACATATTGGTTTGAGTTACCTTTATATGTTGATCATTTGAGTTTTGATGAGACTTATGAAACATGTTATACTATGAACCTTATGTTTGAATTATATTGTGAACCATGTGTTTTATATATGAAATTAGGCAACCAAGCATCTAGAGTTAATGTTTGAAGTGTGGTTTATGCCTATAGGGTCTTATATGAATCTAGAGAACCTTATTTTTCGATTAAGGCATGAAACATGTGAAATCTGCATTTTCTGTGCAGAGGTTCCCATACCTGTTCATAGGGTATCGATACCTAGGCAAAAACACGATCGTTTCTAGAAAAATTAGCCTAGGTATCGAAACCACATGAACTGGTTTCGAAACAGTTTGATGAAAACAGACAGGTGTTTCGATACACTTGACTTTGGTATTGGTACAAGGTTTTACAATTTCAAATCGTATCAATATGGGGTCATGGCTGTATCGAAATGCAGGCTTGTCGCGTAGGGTATCGCTCGAGTTATCGAAGGCGTATTGAAAAATTTAAATCCCGTTTCGATACCCCTTCTTGTCATCACATTGTTATCGATACTTGGACTAGGCGTTTTGATACCTTTGTCAATTAAAATCGTCATAGGCTGAAGGATAACTTAAAATCTTCACGTTTTAGTCACTAAACATCTAGTAATCAATAAAGATACTTGTAGACCTCGTGTTATGTTGAAATTCGAGACATAAGCATGTAATGAACTTAATTTAATATTGGTAGCCTCAATTTCACAATTAGAGTACAAATTTTTGGAAATTTACAATTAGGTATCTAAAACTTGTTTGGTCTAATTAAGACTCGTTTCACATTTAATTTCCACTACAATAGAACTCGGTCCTTGCATAAACATGTAGTATCTAATTAAAGAATATAGATAAAAAATAGGGTCGTTTATCGGGGAGAGTCTCCGGATTAGCCTCGGTATTCCTTGTGTAGCTCGTTCGAGTCGGGTGGCATCTAGACCGGGTTGAAGGGGTTACATTTATTGGTATCAGAGCTTAGGTTTATGAGTCATTGGGTATGTTGATTATTGTTTAAGATATGTTATATTGCACGGTGTTTGCTTTGCATGCTGATGTGTGATATTACACGATGTTTGCTTAAATTGCTTAAATATGTGTATATACACGGTGGTTGTCTGCTTATCGCTGGATAAAGCATGTTACATAGGTTTCCATTGCTCTACTACTTTAGGTTGGTTTTGTAAAAACTTGATTTGTTAGGCACTTTGCTTTCGGTTGACTTACTTGGTTTTAAATATTCTTTTGTTTTCATAGAATAAGTAATATGAGACCCCGTAGAGAGCTTAAAATGAATACCCGATCCATTACTAATGGTAGGGAAGGACGTGATTAGGAAGAGTTGCCATCTCCACCACCACCACTTGTTGTACCGCTAGTTGAACCGCCAATAGCTCCACCTATTGTACAGGCTGTCGGTGACATGACTCAGTTGGTCCAGGCTATAGCGGGAAGTTTTCAAGCTGTAGTTGCCTGAATGCAGGCCACAATTGATCCACCGGAAGCTAATCCTGGTTTAACTTTGGAGAGGCTCCGTAGTTTGGGAGGAGTTGAGTTTAAGGGATTATCCCCAGAAAACTCTGAGGGTTCGTTAGAGAGTACTAACCATGTCTTGGTTCAGATGGGTTGTTCATATGAGAAGAAGCTGGGCTGTTAAGTTGCTTTGTTGTAGGGAGATGCTTATAAGTGGTGGACTACCAATACTTATGGTATGGAATCTGATGAGATCACCTGAGAGTTTTTCGGAGAGGCTTTCAGGCATAAATATCTTGGTGTTCGTTATCTGGATAAGAAAAAGAGGGAATTCATAGCTTTGGTTCAGGGTAACATGTTTGTGTCTGAGTATGAGGTACATTTTGTTAGGCTTAGTCAGTATGCTCCTAAGTTGCTACCTAGTGAGAGAACTCGTTGTGAGCAGTTCCATTTTGGCTTAGTTAGAGAGGTCAAAATGTATATGTTAGCCACGGATTACACGAACTTTAATGTGTTAATGGACCAGGCTAAATATATTGAGCAGAGTTTGGGTTTGAAGTCTGTTGGATCTAGTTTTGGTAAGCGACCCTTGGAAAGTGGAAATAATAAAGATAGGTTCAAGAAACATAGAGATGGATGATATGGTCGGAATAATCAGTATAGAGCAGGAGGAGCTGATCGTGATTTTTAGGGAGGTCAGACTCGTTCGACTGAGTGTAACAGATGTGGGAGACGTCATGAAGGTCAGTGCTGGGGACCTGTCGAAACTTGCTGACATTGTGGCATTTTTTGGCAAAATAGGAGGGAGTTTCCTCAGGTGACGGGTGGCCATCAGGGTCAAGGTCACGGAGGCGATCAAAACAGAGGCAGAGGCAGAAGAAAAGGAAGAGGTAACTTCTAGCGCAGAGAAGAGAATTAGGGATAGCAGCGCCGTGACGAGTGTCAGGTGAGCGTTTATGCCTTTTTCAGATACCTTCTAGAACGAAACTGATGTGGTAACAGAGGCAGAGGCAGAAGAAAAGGAAGAGGTAACTTCTAGAACGAAACTGATGTGGTTTCAGATACCTTTTTCTTGCAATCCTTATCTTTTTTCGCTTTGTTAGATTCTGGATCTAATCACTCTTATATCCATAGTGAGCATGCTAGAGCTTTAGATATACCTGTAGAGATCATGAGCCTTGGTATGAGTGTTACTAGTTTTTTTTGTGAGACTGCAGTGGTTAAAAAGGTTTATAGGAGATGTCCCTTGATTGTTCAAGGTCATGTTTTTGCTACCGACCTTATAGAATTGTCGTTTCAAGGGTTTGATTTAATCTTGGGTATGGAATGGTTAGTGGAACATAGAGCTGTTATGTACTTTAGGACTAAGAGGGTAACTTTGAAGTTAGACGACGACCATGAGGTAGTCATGGTTGGTGAGTGTGTGAAGTTTCTGTCGAATGTCAGCTTTGGAAGCTCAGAAGTTGTTGTTTAGTGGCTATGATGCACATTTAACTTATGTGATGAATCCCGATATGAAAAAGGTTAGGCCATGTGACATACGCACTGTTTGTGACTTTCCTGGAGTTTTTCCTGAAGAGTTGTCTGGTTACCACCTAACCGAGAGGTTGAGTTCGTTATTGAGCTAATAGAGGGATCCTTACCTTTCTCTATTACTCCCTACATAATGGCACCTAAAGATTTGAAGGAGTTGAAGGTTCAGTTGCAAGAGTTACTAGATCATGGTTTTATCCGACCGAGTACTTCATCGTGGGGTGCACCGGTTTTGTTCGTGAAGAAGAAGGATGATACTATGCGAATGTGTATAGACTATCGTTAGCTGAACAAGTTGACGATAAAGAAAAAATATCCCTTGCCTAAGATAGATGACTTGTTCGATCAATTTCGAGGTGCGACAATGTTTTCCAAGATTGATCTTCGGTCTGGGTAATATCAGTTAAGGGATAAGGATCATGATGTTCTTAAGACTTGTTTTAGGATATGGTATGACCATTATGAGTTTTTTGTTATTCCCTTTGGTTTGACGAATGCACATGCTGCTTTCATGGATATGATGAACATGGTTTTCCATGAGTTCTTGGATCAGTTTGTGGTAGTGTTTATTGATTATATTCTCGTGTATACTCGTACCGAGGCAGATCACGATAAGCATCTACGGATTGTTTTACAAAATTTGTTGGATAATCAGTGTAACCCCATAAACCGGCCTATGCGGAAGCCCGACTAGAGTGGTCACATTGTTTTTATTTATAAATCATATTGCATGAAAATTAATTAACTTGAGCGAATAAAGGTAAATAATGTCTAACAATTAAAATGTATAAAATGTCACCAAAACAAGGTATCTGGAAAACATTGTTCACAAAATAATTCGTAAAACCAATAACAAAAATAATACGTTTAAATCACCAGTAATATAATATATAGGCACATGTCACCTTAACGTAAACTGGAAAAGTTTAAAAATGTTACATCAAAGTGTAACCAAATAATGTGTAGATCCTCCAAATGCCAAGTCCGGGATGTCTATCTACAAATATTTGAAAGAGGGAAGAAAAAAGGTATGAGCTATGAAGCCCAGTGTGTTCCAACAGTGCAAATAAAATACGGATAAAATTATTAAACAATAATACAGAAAATTAGATTATGTATATGCATGATATGCTACTCTCCAACCGAACTCCTGGATACAGTTCCCCCGAACAGTATCAGATATAGGCATTAACCTAAGCCCTTAGGGCGAAGGTACTGACCTAAGGAATTACCTTAGGGAACAGGCGGAATTACCCCGGCTAAAGCACGGGAACCGATAATAGGCGGAATTACCCTAACTGTAGTTAGGAACCGTAAACAGACGAAATTACCAGCTGGATCAAGGCTGAACCGAATATTAGACACTACTCCTCGTCCCAATGCTAAAATGGAAGACATGCAATAATAACAGGAATCATGATGGTAGTAACCGGAACTAAGCAGGCAATATGTGTACATAAATCAGGGAATATCATACAGGATTTATCGGACATATAGTAATCATAAAATAATCAACCTTACGGTTCAAAATGAGTACTTAAGTAAATCCAGAAAACAGTCATGTGCACATACTTGATTTACTTTAAAACGTAAAACAATAAAATATGATTATATAGCACACAAGGAACACACCTCAATGACAGAAACAGACAGGTGGTCTACTGGGCGTTCGAGCCTCGCTCTGTAGCAGTACTGAACCCTAAAAATATAAGATAGAATTTTTATTAATACCGGAGTTAAATACTGAATTAACTAATCACGGGTATTAAGACATACGGGTCACGATCGGATCTCGGGATCGGTCAAAACGGGAAGAAATGGGCTGGGTCGGTACACGATCGGGAGAACTATGAGGTCCTACAAACAAACAGGTATCAATATTAGACCTTAAATAAAACTCTAGGCTTAACTAAACTTAGAAGAAAAGTTTGACTCGAGACTTTAAAGTCCAAATTGGAGGCTTTCGGGTTCGATTTCGAGAAACAGACTTCACGGATGGACTCAGGACGTCGAAAAACATAAAATAGGAGCTTTTGAAAATTTTGACTTTTTGGATCAAAGTCAACGCTGACGTCAGCAGTCAAAGTCAACGATCAGCACTGACGTCACGGTCAACGGGTCAGGTCAACGGGTCAGATCGGTCAACGGGTCGGGTCGGGTTGGTCAACAGGTCAACGGGTCAAGTTAGGGTTTGACCGATTCGGTTCAGGACTGGTTCGGTTCAAGTTGACCGGTTCAAGGCCGGTTTGGACCGGCCAGCTCCCACCGACCAGGGCGGCCAGAAATCGCCCCGGCGGCGCGTGGAGGCCACGCGCGGCCCATTTCGGCCGAAAAATATCCTTTGAGATCGTTTTTCACTCCTATTCCACCAGAAGCAAACAAATATCGAACGAAAAATACCTGAAAACATATTCAAGAGGGTCGAATAAAAACCTCACTTACCGAATCTGGTGCGATCTCCGACGAGGGTCTTCCTGGCGACGAAGGAGGGGTTTTGTTAGCTTCGACACGGAGAGCACGGTGGTGCTGGAGACACGCCGATTCGGTCACTGGAACGGCCGGAAAAAGAAGGAAATTTATAGGGTTTAAACCCTAGGTCCGACGAAGCTTCAAGTCTCGATTCTGGACGATCGTGGCGGCCGATGGGCGCGTGGTTCAGTAGGTTTTGGTCGGGCAAGGAGACGGACACAACGGTGGCAGCGGTGAGGACCACGGCGTGACAGAGAAGGAGATCGGACGGTGGATCGATACTTTTAGGTGAGGGAGACGAAGAGACTTACTTTGGTTCGAATAATTTTAATTTAATTCGTTTTTTTAACTAAAAGATTTGGGTTTCTCTATATTATTATTTCAAATTTAGTACTAACATTATTTCCTTTTTTATAAATGTTACAACTCTCCCCCCTAAAAAGAAATTTCGTCCTCGAAATTTACCTGAACTGAACAGATGCGGAAATTGCTCTCTCATGGATTCCTCAATCTCAGTGTTCTCAACTGAGATCGAAAGGTGTCCAGATACTGACTTCGATATATATGAGTGTGTGGAGCCATTGTCAAGAAAAGCAAAGTACGGAACAGAAAAGATGGTAAAAGTACCTACGATAACATCAGGCTCGTCTTGGTCATCCCTACGTTTGGTGGCATAAACCAAAGCTGGCTGACGAGCCTTAGAAACAGATGGCCCACCACTCTGGTGGCCTCGACTCCTGGTATCAGATCTAACAGTAGACCCAAAGGCTTTACCCTGAGATCGTCCCGAAGCGGGTGTCTGTACGGCTTTCTGAGATTTGGATGGTGTCTGAGAGTGCACAGGAGTCTGATTCGATGGTCGAATGACGGAGGGTGGGTGAGGACATTCCCTCAGAAAATGCTCAGAAGGTCCACACCGGAAACACGCTCCAGTCTTCTTTCTACACTCTCCCCTATGCATGTTGCCACAAAAGTCACACGCAGGTACAGATGGAATCCCAGAAGAACCACCCTGGCTAACAGAAGAGCCCTGAGGTGTCACAGACTGATGATAGGAACCACCTCTCTGACTCGGTGCATATTGAGCCCTCTTATCAGGGCGACTAAAAGACTCGCCATGGCTAAAATGTCCTCCGGATCGACCACGGTCCTTCCTACGGTCTCTATCTTTGCCCCGCTCTCGGTCCTGATCCCTTATAGCCTGGCTATCAAAAAGCTTCTCTAAGTCCTCAACAGTCTTTGCCCGGTTCACCAGGTCCTCAAAAACCACATCATGATGCGTGGCAACTCGGTCTCGGATACCAATGCGGAGACCCTCAAGAAACTTATCACATTTATCCTTCTCTGTAGCTACTATCCCAACACCATACCTCACCAGATCTAAAAACTGAAACTCATATTCAGCCACTGTCATATTACCTTGTACCAAGTCTCTGAAGGCCCGACGCATCTCTCTCATATACCGATCACCCAGATAACGGTTCTTGAACTTTTCCTTGAAAAAGTCCCACGTCAGCCTGTCGGAGGATATACTACTAACCACAGACTCCAACTAGATGTGGGCACTACCATCAAGCATAGACACAGCTCCAAGGTATCTCTTAGCTGGCTTCAAACCCAGCTGATCCATCCATCTCTCAGTATCGTACAACCAGGTCTCTGCATCTGAAGGTGAACCAGTCAAAGATCCAAAAAAGGTTCTCACTCCATTCGCGATCAGGATCTGAGAGATAGGTGGATCCGACATCGCACCCGAAGCTCTAACAGCTCCTTGTAACAACTGAAGGAACTGCCTACTAAGAGTCTCATCAGCCACTGCAGCAGCAGGCTCGATGCTCGGTACTGATGCCCCTCTGACAGGGGTAGACATATCAATGCCTGCAGCAGGTTGAGGGTTGGGCGGTATAGTGGTACTTGTGGGAACAGGTGGGTCCGGAGGAATGACGGGTGGAGGATCACTAATAGGCTTCTCTACAGAATCAACAAAACTGGTCGCTCGACCACGCCCTAGGGTGGATCGGCGAGCTCTACGGGTACTCATAATGTTCAGGAAATCTACAAAGATAAAAATTTAGGAGATCAGAATTGGCACTAGAGAACCATACACAATACAGAAAAATATAGGTGACATGGCCTTACAAATATAAATTCATAACAGTTTATCAGAAAACATTTATTTTAGACCCATCACAGTCCGAGAATCTTAAAACCAAAAGCTCTGATACCAACTAAATGTAACCCTCTAAACCGGCCTATGCGGAAGCCCGACTAGAGTGGTCACATTGTTTTTATTTATAAATCATATTGCATGAAAATTAATTAACTTGAGCGAATAAAGGTAAGTAATGTCTAACAATTAAAATGTATAAAATGTCACCAAAACAAGGTATCTGGAAAACATTGTTCGCAAAATAATTCGTAAAACCAATAACAAAAATAATACTTTTAAATCACCAGTAACATAATATATAGGCACATGTCACCTTAAAAGTAAAGTGGAAAAGTTTAAAAATGTTACATCAAAGTGTAACCAAATAATGTGTAGATTCTCCAAATGCCAAGTCCGGGATGTCTATCTAGGGATATCTGAAAGGGGGAAGAAAACAGGTATGAGCTATGAAGCCCAATGTGTTCCAACAGTGCAAATAAAATACGGATAAAATTATTAAACAGTAATACAGAAAATCAGATGATGTATATGCATGATATGCTACCCTCCAACCGAACTCCTGGATACAGTTCCCCCAAACAGTATCTGATACAGGCATTAACCTAAGCCCTTAGGGCGAACGTACCGACCTAAGAAATTACCTTAGAGAACAGGCGGAATTACCCCGGCTAAAGCACGGGAGCCGATAACAGGCGGAATTACCCTAACTGTAGTTAGGAACCGTAAACATGCGGAATTACCAGCTGGATCAAGGTTGAACCGAATATTAGACACTACTCCTCGTCCCAATGCTAAAATGGAAGACATGCAATAATAACAGGAATCATGATGGTAGTAACCGGAACTAAGCAGGCAACATGTGTACATAAATCAGGGAATATCATACAGGATTTATCGGACATATAGTAATCATAAAATAATCAACCTTACAGTTCAAAATGAGTACTTAAGTAAATCCAGAAAACAGTCATGTGAACATACTTAATTTAGTTTAAAACGTAAAACAATAAAATATGATTATATAGAACACAAGGAACACACCTCAATGACAGAAACAGACAGGTGGTCTACTGGGCGTTCGAGCCTCGCTTTGTAGTAGTACTAGACCCTAAAAATATAAGATAGAATTTTTATTAATACCGGAGTTAAATACTGAATTGACTAATCACGGGTATTAAGACATACGGGTCACGATTGGATCTCGGGATTGGTCAAAACGGGAAGAACTGGGCTGGATCGGTACACGATCGGGAGAACTATGAGATCCTACAAACAAACAGGTATCAATATTAGACCTTAAATAAAACTCTGGCTTAACTCAACTCAGAAGAAAAATTTGACTCGAGACTTTAAAGTCCAAATTGGAGGCTTTCGGATTTGAATTTCTAGAAACAGACTTCACGGATGGACTCAAGACGTCGAAAAACATAAAAAAGGAGTTTTTGAAAATTCTGACTTTTTGGGTCAAAGTCAACGCTGACGTCAACAGTCAAAGTTAACGCTGACGTCAGCAGTCAAAGTTAACGCTGACGTCAGTAGTCAAAGTCAACGTTCAGCGTTGACGTCATGTTGTCATCACGGTCAACGGGTCAGGTCAACAGGTCGGGTCGGTCAACGGGTCGGGTTGGGTTGGTCAACGGGTCAACTGGTCGGGTTGGGTTGGTCAACGGGTCAACTGGTCGAGTTAGGGTTTGACCGAATAAAAACCTCACTTACCGAATCTGGCGTGATCTCCGACGAGGGTCTTCCCGACGACGAAAGGTGGCGATGAAGGAGGGGTTTTGTTAGCTTCAACACGGAGAGCACGATGGTGCTGGAGACGCGCCGATTCGGTCACTGGAACGGACGGAAAAAGAAGGAAATTTATAGGGTTTAAACCCTAGGTCCGGCGAAGCTTCAAGCCTCGATTTCGGACGATCGTAGCGGCCGACGGGCACGTGGTTCGGTGGGTTTTGGTCGGGGCAAGGAGACAGACAAAACGGTGGCAGCGGTGAGTACCACGGCGCGACACAGAGGGAGATCGGACGGTGGATTGAAACTTTTAGGTGAGGGAGACGAAGAGACTTACTTTTGTTCGAATAGTTTTAATTTAATTCATTTTTTTAACTGAAAGATTAGGGTTTCTCTATATTATTATTTCAAATTTAATACTAACATTATTTCCTTTTTTATAAATGTTACAATCAACTTTATGCTAAGTTAAGCAAGTGTGATTTTCTGATCAAGGAAGTTGTTTTCCTTGGACATGTGGTTTTGGTGGAGGGTATTAGAGTTAATCCGCAAAAATTTAAGGTTGTTGTGAGTTGGAAACCGCTTAGATCGGTGATGGAGGTTCTTAGTTTTCTAGGTTTGGTAGGATAATACAAACGGTTTGTGGAGGGTTTTTCCTGGATTACAACACCTTTAATCAAGTTGTTGCAGAAAGATGTTAAGTTTGAGTGGACTGAGAATAGGCAAGAGGCTTTTGAGAAGCTTAAGGAGGCTTTGACACAGGCTTCGATCCTAGTTCAACTAGAACCGGGGAAAGAGTTTACGGTGTATAGTGATGCATCGTATGTAATTCTTGGTTGTGTTCTGATACAAAAGGGAAGAATGGTAGTTTATGCATCTCGAAAATTAATGGTGCATGAGAAAAACTACCCTACGCATGACATCGAGTTGGTTGCGGTTGTGTTTGCTCTTAAGATATGGAGGCACTATCTTTATGGGGAGCGTTGTATGGTTTTTACGGATCATAAGAGTTTGAGGTATCTAATTTCCCAGAAGGATATTAATCTTAGGCAGCGTTGATGGCTCGAGTTGCTTAAGGATTATGATCTAACAATCGAATACCATCCAGGTAAGGCAAATGTTGTTGCTGATGCGTTGAGCAGGAAAGTTGTCGTAGAGTTGTGTACCATATTTGCTAGGCTGAGTGTTTATGAGCATAGTGATTTCATAGCCGAGTTGCAGGTTAAACCTTCTCTGATTGAGTCGATCAGGAAGAAACAATTGATAGATGATGCTTTAGTATCTCATGTTTAGGATATAGCTGAGGAAGTGCCTACGGAGTATAGTTTTCGAGAGGATAATGTTTTGTGCTTTAGAGATCGTGTTGTTGTGCCGAATGATGCTTAGTTGAGGCGTACTATCCTTGCGGAGGCGCATAGTAGTCCTTTTGGTTTGCATCCGGGTAGTACTAAGATGTACCGAGATCTCAAAGGTGAGTATTTCTGGGTTGGTTTGAAAAAAAAGATTTGGCTGAGTATATGAATAAATGTTTGGTGTGTCAGCGGGTTAAGGCTGAACATCAGGTTCCATCGGGTCTATTAAAACCTTTGAAGATTCTAGAGTGGAAGTGGGAAAGGATTACTATGGACTTTGTGTCGGGTTTGCCTTTGACGCCGACCAAGGACTCTATATGGGTTGCTGTGGACATGTTTACAAAGTGTGCACATTTTATTCTAGTGCATACTAAGTATTTCTTGGATAAGTTGGCTAGGCTATAAGTTTCTATTGTTGTGAGCAGGGGTGTAAATGAGACGAGATAGATCGTGAGCTACTCGAGCTCGACTCGGTCAAAGCTCGGTCAAAACTCGACTGGACTCGGCTCAAACTCGAGATCTACTCGAGTTCTTGACGAGTCGAGTCGAGCTACATGATACCCGACTCGAAAAGCTCACGAGCTACTCGAAAACATAAATATAGTATTTTTAAAATTTTAAAATATAAATTTCTAAACTTAAAACCCTAAACATAAGTCTTAAACCCTAAATTAACATACTAAAACCTAAAATTAACAAGCTTGAGATTACATAACATGTGTTTCAAAGTTTTTTTGTCCATTAGACTTTAAATGAGACTTGAGAGATAAGAGTTACTCGAGTTTACATGTTCAAACATCGGTCAATACTTGGCTCGATTAGGCTCGAAAAAAGCTCAAAATCGACTCGAGTTCTTAACGAGTCGAGCCGAGCTCAGATTTTTCAGGCTCGTTTAAAATTACTCAAGCTCGAAATCGACTCGAAATTTAAAGGAGCCGAGCCGAGCTTAGCACTACTCGAGCTCGACTAGGCTCGTTTACACCCCTAGTTGTGAGGCTGCATGGAGTGCCAAAATCCATAGTATCGGATAGAGATTAGAGGTTTACTTCAAGGTTTTGGAAGTCTTTGCTGAAGGCCCTTGGTACTAAGTTAAGTTTCAGTACATCCTATCATCCGAAGACGGACGAACAGTCCGAGAGAGTTATCTAGGTTCTGGAAGACATGTTGAGATGTTGTGTAATAGATTTTCAGGATTCTTAGGAGAAGTACTTGTCGTTGGTTGAGTTATCTTATAATAATAGTTATCAGACGAGTATCCAGATGGCTCCGTTTGAGGCTTTGTATGGTAAGAGATGCCGTACTCCTTTGTGTCATCACAATTTCATCACATTGTTATCGATACTGGGACTGGGCGTTTCAATACCGCAGTCAATTAAAGTCGTCATAGGCTGAAGGATAACTTGAAATCTTCACGTTTTAGTCACTAAACATATAGTAATCAATAAAGAGACTTGTAGACCTCGTGTTAAGCTAAAATTTCATACATAAGCGTGTAATGAACTTAACTTAATATTGGTAACCTTAGTTTCACAATTAGAGTACAATTTTTTGGGAATTTATAATTAGGTCCCTAAAAACTTGTTCGGTCTAATTAGGACTCGTTTCACATTTAATTTACATTGCAATTGAACTCAGTCATTGCATAAACATGTAGGATCTAATTAAAGCATCTAGATAAAAAATAGGGTCGTTTATTGGGGAAAGTCTCCGGATTAGCCTCGGTATTCTCTGTGTAGCTCGTTCAAGTCGGGTGGCGTCTAAACCGGGTCGAGGGGGTTACAAGCGACACGTTCTATTTTGTTAGACTTGATATACATATGTTTTAAAATTATTTTAATAATAAATTATATTTTTTTTACTGATTATATAGATACTAATTCTATCACTAATCAACCATGTCAATAGTATAACTTTCAGAAAATATAATTTTTTAATAATATGAAAAAATTGAGTAGAGATTCTTTGGTTAAAAAACAATAATTTAAAAAATAATAATGAAGTAGGTAATTATATGACTGGATGAAACAATCATTGTGATAATTATTAGGGGATTAAAGAAAGAGAAAAAAAGTCAACTTATTTGAGAAGATCGAGAACTATCTTCGACAAAGAAAATAATTAAAAAAATACTATTCCATCTTTAAATTCATCGAAAATTCATCATTAAAATCATCAAAAATCAATGAAAACCACTAATTCCATCACTAATCATACATGCCATTAATCTAAGTTTCAAAAAATATAATTTTTTAGTAAAATGAAAAACTGAGTAGAAATTCCTTGGTTGAAAAACAATAATTTAAAAGCTAGTAATAAAGTAGGTAATTATAACTGGATGAGACAATCATTGTGATAATTATTAGGGGATGAAAGAAAGACAAAGAACAAGTCAACTTATTTGAGAACATTGATAGAACTATCATCGTCAAAGAAAATAATTAAGAATACCATTTCATCATTAAAATCATCGACAATTCATTGAAAGATAATTTTTTTCTTCTATTTTTTATTTCTCGAAAGATTAACGAGAAAATATTAGATTAAGTTAAAGGAAGAACCTAAAAAGGATAAATTAAAATTATAGTCGAAGCTTATCTATCAATTTTCGGAGAAGCGTTTAGAATAATGTCAGCGTTTAGGTGGTTGAAGATAGGGGTGAGTTTTCGATCGAATTAAGTTGAGTCAAAAAAATTTGAGTTATTCGAGTTTACGATTCATGTTTTATCATTTAAACTTTATTTAATTTTTTTATTCGAGTCGAGTTTAAGAAATTTGAGTCGAGTCTAGTTTTCGAGTTCTTATAAAAATTTAATTTTAATTATTTATCATGTTATAGTATAATTTAATTCCAATTTAAACGATTTTCTCTAATCATACAAGATATGTATGCATGTATATATTTCTTCATATGTGATAATATTTCTTCATATGTGACAATATTTCTTCAGATTTTCGTATATCAATATATATATCATAAAAAATTGAAAGACTCATCTCGAATTTAAAAATAAATTCTTTAATTACTAAAAATTTTGATTTATTCGAATTTCTATTTTAAAACTTGAACTTCATTTGAAATCTTTTCGATTCGAGTCAAAACGAGTCGAGTATTTTTGCCTCGATTCGGGTTTTGCTCACCCCTATGGAAGATAGGTGTATATCAAGTCATAATATATTTTAGATTCTGTTAAGTTGAAGAGGGAGGAATTCTTGAAAATTAAATTTTTGGTGGACGCTAATCGAAAGTCATCTTATGACGATTAAAATCTTGTCACGATGATCTAGAGTCGATTTCCGACGACAACCTCTACTAGGGGTTATTACTCATTTTTGTACTTGTTGTTTTATTTTCCAATTATTTCTTCAATTAAGAAAAAAAAGAGTAGTAGAATATTAAATAATAGTAGGAATTCTCTTATCCCATTCGGAACTGTTTATCTATGACTGTTTATGTCTTTAGCACGACCACTTGATGAAATATGGAGGGAAGCGGGATAAATGGCCGATACTACTAGAAGGATTCCTCTTTGGATAATAGGTACGGTAACTGGTATTCCTGTGATCGGTTTAATAGGTATTTTCTTTTATGGTTCATATTCTGGATTGGGTTCGTCCCTCTAATATGTAATATAAGATGTAATAATGGGATGAACTAAGTTATAGGCATGAAAGTGTAAGAACCGATAAATGTATCAAAATTTGATCAAATGTGATTGATTGATTCTAAGGATGGAGAGACAATGAAGGCAAAATGTTTAAAGTTTAGAATTCTTGATAAATTCAGATAGTTATTTATAATCAATGTGATTGATTGATTGATTCAAGTTGGTTTAGTTTGAGGTTATTTATAATCGAGTTAAAATAATATCATTTTAGTTTCAGGTTAAGAAGATCTACGTAATTGATTTGGTTCAAATTTTGACTAGCGTGTTTTGTATCCGAGTCTTTTTTGCTTTGGCTCAATTGTTTTTAATTTCTTCCTATTTTAAATTAAAATTATAATTGAGGTTTAAATTTATTCATTTTGATCTTTATCATGTCTAAATTTTGTTCGGGTATACCTTATTATAATAAATGAGGTCATTTTTTTTAAATTTGGTCCTATTTTAAATAAAAATTATAATTGAGGTTTAAATTTATTCATTTTTATTTTTATCGTGTCTAAATTTTGTCCGGGTGTACCTTATTATAATAAATAAGGTCAAAAAATAAGATCAAGGTAAAGAGAAGAAAACAAAGAAAGGATAAATAAAAATGGTAATCAAAGCTTATCTATCAATTATCGGAGAATCGTTTAGAATAATGTCAACATTTAGGTGGTTGGTGTAACACCCCCTTCCCGGTCTAGTAGAGAATCGGGTCGAAAAATGCTACGATCATATATTTCGGTGATTCGATAACATTTTCCGATAGCTCAATTTGGATTAGTCTTGATTTATTAGTCAATCTTTATTTAAATTAATCATATATGGAACTTATTATTGGTTTAATTTAAAATTTTTCATATTCCAAGGATCTAAGAACCATTCTTATCAATTCAAAGCATATCTTAAAGGTTGTAGTACCCATTTCGAAACAGTAGAGGGGTGAATCGATACGGTGTTGTCAGATTCGATAATTCAGTTATCTTAGGGAATCGATATCGATACACCAAGGAGATCGTATTAAAACGGTAATGTCCAATTAGGTAATTCAGTTATTCCATGACCCATTTCGATACGCTAAGGAGCTGTATCGAAACTCTATTCTTAAGTTCAAGTCAACCAGATTTGACTACCAGGAGTGTATCAAAACACATGGGTGTAGTTTCGATAGTGAGGTTCATGATAGGTAATTCCGTTGGGTTTGTTTCGATACACTTATTAATGGTTTGATACATGAAGACTAAGCAGGCCGTATCGAAACGCAAAAACTAGTTTCAATATGCTTGGCCTGTAATGTAATATTTTTGTTGATTTTTAATCCATTTAACTTAGTAAATAAAATCCAATCCTCATGAAATTCTACCGGTAATCTATGATAAGCATAATTTAACCACATATAAATTTTCAAATCATTCCTAATCCATTTACTAAGTTTTGGACTTTTAGTTCAAAGGATGCATGTTTAACTACTTCATTCATCTTTCATTTAAGGTCATTTTACAAAATACAAGTTTAGGCATACCTTAATCATTTTCAGCATAGTAAAATACATACTTATAGTTTAACAAAACATGTTGCCACCATTGTAGGAGTATCTGTAGCTAAACTTACATACCCTTGATTAGTAGACTTGCCAAAAACCTTTCAAAAAAGGATCCAATGCTCCTCCACAAAACCTTAACCAAAAAATGACTGGAAAATGAATACGTTAGGCATACTTTGCCTAGTGAGGTAGCCAATAACAATATGATCATATAAGATGCATTCATTTTCCATGCTTTTATGCTATATCATCATTTAGGTTAATAATTCATATGGATTACAATAAAGTCAATAAATCAACATATATCACTGGATTGATAAAGACAGTGGATACATGGATTCCTACGGCTAGCCAAATCAATAAAAGGTCTAATCCCTTCGCCTCGCCAAAATGACCAATACACAAATCATCCCTCCGCCTCGCCAAATATAGGTCTTAGCCTAAAGACCGTAGTCCACCCGTACCAATGAACTCATAAATCTTATGGCATGCCAATTGTATCCAATTTTCACTCAAATCCAAGGTTCAATACAAATTTAGATTTATAACAATATCAATGATGATTTCAATAGGTTCCATGAATCAATATCAATGATTTTGACCCTTAGGTCCATTTCAATAAGTTCAATGATCAATATTTCAATAATTCAATGAATTAATATTATCAATACAATAAAGAAAGCTTACCAAAGCTTACCATAACCCTATTTGGGTCTCATGTCCTTTCCTTGCCAATAATATGCTACATGGTAACAATAATCAATGAAATGAGATGAGAAAAACAACTAGCTTTGTCCCATGAATCTACTATACTCTCCTTGATACAAGAGCTTAAATCTCTTGGTTGACAATTTTTTTGCCTTTGTTAGGATTTGATGGTAACTCTTTTATGATGTTAGCTAGACAAAATACATAGAAATTGTCACTAACAATTCTAATAACAAGAGATCCAAACTTAAGCTTAAATAAGCTTATAATCAATATAAATTCTATGGATTAGACCTTAAAATACATGGGTCTTAACATCAATCTTTCAAGAACTCTCTTTGAAATTAAAAACAAATCATCCATGGAATTCAACAATAGAAAGAGGGGTTTTACTCACCAATTTCTTCATTTTAATTTGGTGTATTGAAAACAGTCCAATGAAAAAGATGAGAGAGAAGTGCTTTCTTGCTCAAGCTTGAAGACAACAATTAAGGTGCTTGTTTCTTGCTTAGGAAATTAATGAAAAAGATGATGGAATTTCTTATGATTTCTTTCGGCAAATTCATCATGAAAACAACATTCCTCTATTTTCACTTTTCCTTACTTAACCATGGGGTATTCATAATGGTGTGTCACTATTGTTATCCAATCACATTTTTTTCCCTTTCCATGGGGAAATCTATATTTTTAATTTAAAAGTTCCACCTCTTTATCCGATTCTTCTTTTTCTTTATTTTAATGAAAAAATATGTCATAATTGTAGGAAAAAACCATCCCATTTCACGTGAAGTCAGCCAGGTGACTAAGCAACTCAAAATGGTGAAATTATTAGGGTGGTCCTTCAACTTTTTAAAGTTTGCAAATTTGCCCTCAAACTCTCAATTTTTACAATTTAGTCACCAAACAACTTTTATTCCTTCCAAACAAGTCCTTAAGCCAAATTAGACTCAATTAAAGTTTCATTACACAATAATTGAGTACAAAAGAGTTCCGATATCACATTTAAGATTTTTCGATACAAAATTCTGATCATCGGGACATAATTTCAACTAGATCGGTTTTTGAGGTGTTACAATTGAAGATAGGGGTGAGTTTTCGATCGAATCAATTTGAGTCAAAAAAATTTGAGTTATTCGAGTTTACGATTCATATTTTATCATTTAAACTTTATTTAAATTTTTTTAGATTCGACTCGAGTTTAAGAAATTTGAGTCTAGTCGAGTTTTTGAGTTCTTATAAAAATTTAATTTTAATTATTTATCATGTTATATTATAATTTAATTCCAATTTAAATGATTTTCTCTAATCATATAAGATATTTATGTATGTATATATTTCTTCATATGTGACAATATTTCTTCATATTTTCGTATATCAATATATATCATAAAAAATTGAGAGACTCATCTCGAACTTAAAAATAAATTCTTTAATTACTAAAAATTTTGAGTTATTCAAATTTTTATTTTATAACTCAAACTTTATTTGAAATTTTTTCGATTCGAGTCAAAACGAGTCGAGTATTTTTGCCTCGAGTCAAGTCAAAATAGATTTTAGATTCTTTTAATTTGAAAAGAGGGAAATTCTTGAAAATTAAATTTTTGGTGGACGTCAATCGAAAGTCGTCTTATGATGATTAAAATCATCTCGCGCTGATATAGATTCGATTTTTGACGACCGATAAATGTATCAAAATTTGATCAAATGTGATTGATTGAATCTAAGGACAGAGACGTAGAGAAGCCAAAATATTTGAAGTTTAGAGTTCTTGATAAATTCATATAGATCTTGATCCAAAAATCAAGAATTGAGTTTTTTGAGTTTTTTATTATTATTTTATGTGTTATGGGAAATTGTTTTGATAGAAGAAAGGATAGAGAGAGAAAGAAAATGAATTATCTTCAAATTGATTTAGTTTGAGGTTATTAATAATCGAGTCAAAAAAGTATGGTTTTAGTTTCGGGTCAAGAGGATCCACGTATTTGATTTGGTTCAAGTTTTGACTTGTGTGTTTTGTATTCGAGTCTTTTTCTCTTTGGCTCAAATTTTTTTTAATCTCTTACTATTTAAATAAAAAATTATAATCGATATTTAAATTTATTCATTTTGATCTTTGTCATGTTCGAATTTTTTCCGAGCATTTTTTAATAAATAATAAATAATAACCCAATAATAAATAGAGTCCAAAATATCCCAAATACTCATATCCAATAGTCATTTACAATACAAAGCCCAAAATCTTGGCCTAAGTACTTTCAAAAAATCAGTTACAATATTATCTTTCAATTTCCCGCTTAAACTCTCCTAACAAACACAAGTATAGTTGAAAATAATTTTTTTCCGCCTAAACCAGACCATGTGGCATCCTTAGATTGGTCTATCCCTCTTATTAGGGATAATGATTTTGTTGATATCATCCATGACGTTAGCGTTTATCCCCTATATAAATCATGAGAGAAATGTCAAGACACAATGATTAATTATTATTATTATTATTATTGGATAGTAATAAATAAAATAATATAGAGTAGATAGAGTTTCTCGAGAATTTGAATTATCACCGTGAAAGCCAAGGCGACGAATGATCGCCAAAATTCATAAAGGTCGTTGAAGAAGTTGATCGCTCTATCATTACAATGTTGCCTGAAGGTAATATGAATTTAAGCGGAGAGTTTGAGCGAGAAATTGAAGAGTATGAGCAAGAAATTGAAAGGATAATGTTTGTTTGGAGAGAGAATATAGATTTAAATATGGATTAAAATCCCACTGAAACAACAGATGATCATTAATATAGGGCAGAGATGGATCTAGTGGTGGTTTGAGTCGTAGAATATGATTGAAAAATATATTTGTTTATATTTTGTTTGAAGAACAAATATGATCATTCAAATGGTTTAGGGATTTTTTTAAAACTAAAATTGATTTTGATATAAAAAAGAAGTTAAAGGATCAATTTAAAATAAAATTTTAAGTCCTTAAGTCAAACAAATAATTTTAAGTCAAACAAAAAACACAAAACAAATTTTCTAAGTGTTTTTAAAAGTCAAACTTGTGTTTTTGTTACAGGTGTTTCGATACACCTGAAATTGATTTTGAAACGACTTTCAAAATTTTAACTTAGTTCTTCAAACTTTAATAGACGTTTCAATATGGTCTGGGACTATTTCGATACGATTTGAAACTGTAAAATTTGATTTCGAAACACTTCAAGTTAGTACCGTAATAGGCGTTTCGATGTCGTCTTGTATTTTATGAAAATTAATTAAAAATTTAAGGTGTTTCGATATGTCATATCATTGTTTTGATACCGGTCAAGTTTTCCTAACGGCTATTTTAGATTTAAATGTTTTGACCGTTGTTTGACAGATAAAATTTAAAAGTTTAATAACCCGTTTGGAAACGGACCTAGGGGAGTTTCGATACCAATTTTCACACTCCCGAAATGTTTCGATAAGATCATCAAGTCGTTTCGATACCCCTTGTTTTTAAAGAAAACTCTTTTCGATACGCTATATAGCGTTTCGATACCCCTATTAAATGCACACAACGTCTTTTTCTATTTTGGTACCGTTTCGAAACAGGTAGCCCACATTTCGATACCGATGGTTCTAGAAGTCCATTCATGGTAGGAAGATGAAGCTCTAACGTCTATATTTATGATTCCATCATCTTCAACGGTTAGAATTCAATGAGAAGGTATAAAAATAAGTAATTCAAGCAGCAACAACAACTATTGAACCTCAAGTAAACTTGCAAGCAATTAAATCCAACTCCTAGCACTTATTGTCAAATTCTTATCACTCAACTCTTGTACTACATTTCAATTTTTTGTATTTGTGTTTGGCGAGTGAAATACTTGTAATAGGGGCAAATTATCTGTTTGAGAGAAATATTTCGTTGCCATTATCTTTCTTGTAATCCGTGTGAGGTTAAAGTTAATCTTTGGGTACAAAGATTAATTTGTTTGTAAAGGTTAGCCCTTGAACCTAGAAAAAGATTAAATTCTTTAGTGAATTGGTTAAAAAATCCTTAGTGAGAGCTAAGGTAGTGGATGTAGAGCTTGTTTCGAGGCTTGAACCACTATAAATCTTGTGTCTTCAATATTTTCTAATTTTACCAAATCTTCCACGAAATTTCTAAAAGAGACAATTCACCCACTCTTGGCCAATTCGATTGATTGATCCACTCAATAATTGATATCATAACCTAAATTTTGAAGAGATTAACATCCACAAAATACGATCCAAGAAGTTTTGATCAATCCTCCACATCAAGCCATGACATCTACATTCGGGCAAGGCATGTACGAATCACATTCCATCACCTAGACTCCCTTCTTCAATGGTGACGAATATTATTATTGGAAGAATAGGACGATGTTGTTCATCAAGTCCAATGGTTATGTTATTTGGGATATAATCAAAGATGATCCATCTGATGTGAGCACGTTTATGCCACCTAACAAAGAAACTTCAACATTTAGGGGAGTTTTTTTTCACTTGTTACATACTGATGTGTAACATTTCTTTAATTATATTTAGTATGTATATACTATGTTAAGTATGTTTTAAGGATTGATTTGATAGTGTTTATAATGTTTCCAACTTATTTATAAGTTCATCTGTGTTATTGAATAAGTTTACAAGTGTTTACACCTTGTATTTATGTTTCCATTGAGCTTAAATACTTTGATGGATTCTTTTTATATTTACATATAGGTAGATAGGAGAAAACCGGATCAAGAGAGTGTAGGTAACTCAATTCTAGCTCACGAGAATGTATGTAGCTAAACTCCAGCTCAGGTGATGTATATTCAACTCAAAAGAAGCTCAACGGAGTGCACACAACTCACCTTAGCTCGAGGCAGCATAAAGGCTTAGCTCCAATCTCAAGTTAACTCCAAACACTTTCATCTAGCTCGTTTTTGCTCAACTCAATTTCCAGCTAGCTCAACTCAATCTGAAGTGACCTACGATAGTTGAAACCTATCCTACATGAAGGGAAGGTGTCCTAGGTATGTGACATGCATGTGGGACACACATGGCAGCCTTGTGCACATGTGTGGGCGTGTAAATGCATGAAAGCCAAACAAGTGCCTTGCATCTTGAAGACCAAATGTCCAAGGGATAAGAATGAGAGGTTTTGTGTTCAAAATTCAAACATTTAACACATATTAAATGTGTTTTATGTGCCAAATCACTTGGCTGAAATTAAATGAAGCCTAAAGTGATTTATTGTATTTATTTTCATTCAAATAATGGCCATACATTCAAATTTCGACCAACTCCTTCCCTCTCCTATATATTTTTCTATTTTGTAAACACAAGATAAGACATTTGAGAAATAAAAATTACTTTAAAAGTGTTCTCGTATTTGGTTCTTTTTAGAACTTTTTTGTCATTCAAACTTGTTTTGATTGTCAAACTTAATATTTCGGATTCCTAGATCGTTATCTAGAGGGGTCAAGTCCTTTTGACGTTAAACATATTCAATTCGGATTTGCTCCGTAGATTGTGCAGGTTCTTTCGAGTTTAGCGTTATAATTTTTATTTCCAACAACATAATTCACCATTGTTGAACGTTCGAAGTTGCTGTCATGGATGTTTCTTGAAACATTCATCTTTCTTGTTTTGAATATCATTCAAAACGCCACTCTCTCTTATTTTCCTTTCATTTTCGATTTTCTTTTGATTCCTAACTTTATTATGATTATGACTTTGATTCTTTGACGTTTTCCTGCTTTTCTTGTTGCAAGAACTTGCTTACAACATTCATAGATCCGCAACATACGAACAAAATCCGTTTCAACAGACTACCTCTTATCATATGGTAATCAGAGCTTTGGTTTGGATTTTTTGTAAATTTTCTACATTTTAGTACAAAAGAAAGAACAAAAAAAGAAAAAATTTTGAAAATTCAAAAAAAGGGGTCAAATTCAAAGTTTGACCAAAAAGTCAAAGTAAAAAATTCAAAATTAATAAAAAATCAGATTCAAATTTAGAAAAAAAAATTGAAAAAAGAAAGTGTTTTTATTGTGAAACCATGATGAATGTAAAAGTTCTTGTACTATGTGATTCAAAGTGCTTGGAAATTAACCGAAACGAATTGTTCTTGTTTGTTCGGTGATAGGAGAGTTATAAAGCACTTCTTTGCAGTAAGAATTACTATTTCCTTCTTTTTATTTTCTTTTTTCGTCAATTTCTAGCCCCTTTTATTTTGTTTCTTCTTTTATTCGTTTTATCATCATTTTTTTGTGTAACACATTTGTAACAAGTTTGAAGACGTTAGATTATTCCTTTAAAGAACTAAAAATAGAGAAATTGTGAGGGAAAAAGGCACTGAGTGTTGTGAGAACAAAAGGGGAGACAAAAAGATCCATTCAAGCATTTTCCCGAGTGAAATAGGAGCACATTTTTTGGAGTAAAAACCGAGAGGTTTAGTGTGTGTTGTGAGGACATTTACTTTTATTTTACTTAACTCGTTTATTTTTGCTTTTTGTGTGTTTCTTTTGTTTAATTATGACAGGATCGAAAGATCATAGTCATGGTAGGCTACCAAATCTGTAAATAAAGACTTTTGGCAGTAAAATTTGAAGGATATTAAAGGGTAACTTGAACCATTACAATCCCAATTGGACAGAATTGATGGTAGTTCCCAAAACAACACAAATAGTAAATAAAATGATGAAAATGAAGTGGATCAATCACCACGATTAAACATTTTGAGGCAACAAGGATGTTTGCATCAGGTTGACGATAATTTGACTAACATTAAATTTGTTATTCCTTCCTTCAGGGATGAATAAATCCTGATGCGTATTTTTCATGAGAAAGCAAAGTTGAGACGTTTGCAATGGGTCATGCACTTGATGTCAAGAGAAGCTTAAATGCACAACCAATTCACGATGACCAACAGCGAGAGAACATCTTCCATACAAGATGTCGTGTAAATGATAATGTATATATCATGATTATTGATAGTGGTAGTTGTAATAACGTTGCTAGCACTATCATGGTTGAAAAATTAGGCTGGTAAACAACGAAGCATGTTTCTAACTTATTTATAAGTTCATGTATGTTATTGAATAAGGTTTCAAGTGTTTACACCTTTTATTTATGTTTCCATTGAGTTTAAAATACTTTGATGGATTCTTGTTATGTTTACATATAGGTAAATAGGAGAACACCGGCTCAAGAGAGTGTAGGTAGCTCAATTCCAGCTCACGAGAGTGTATGCAACTAAACTCCAGCTCAAGTGATGTATATTTAGATCAGAAGAAGCTTAACGGAGTGTACGCAACTCACCTTAGCTCGAGGTAGCTTAGAGGATTAGCTCCTAGCTCAAGTCAACTCCTAACACTTTTAGCTAGCTCATTTTAGCTCAACTCAATTTCTAGCTAGCTCAATTCAAGCTGAAGTGACCTACGACAATTGAAACCTATCCTACACTAAGGGAAGGTTTACTAGGCATGTGTATGTATGTGGGACACACATAGATCCTTGTGCACATGTGTGGGAGTGTAAATGCATGAAAGCCAAACAAGGTCATGCATCTTGAATAGCAAACGGCTAAGGGATAAGAATGGGTGGTTTTGTGTTCAAAATTCAAACATTTAACAAATGTTAAATGTGTTTTATGTGCCAAATCACTTGGCTGAAATTAAATGGAGCCTAGAGTGGTTTATTTTATTTATTTTCGTTCAAATAATGGCCATACATTCAAATTTTGGCCAACTCCTTCCCTCTCCTATATATTTCATTATTTTGTAAACACAAGTTAAGATATTTGAGAAATAAAAATTACTTTGAGATTTTTCTCTTATTTGGTTCTTTTTAGAACTTTTCTAACATTCAAACTTGTTTTCATTTTCAAACTTGATACTTCAGGTTCCTAAATCGTTATCTAGAGGGTCCAAGTCCTTTTGACGTTAAACATATTCGATTTGGGTTTGCTCAGTAGATTATGCAGATTCTTTCGAGTTTAACGTTATCATTTTTGATTTCCAGCAATATAATTCACCAATGTTGAAAGTTCGAAGTTGTTTCCATGGATGTTTCTTGAAGCATTCATCTTCCTTGTTTTGAATATCATTCAAAACGCCACTCAGTCTCTTCTTTTCCTCTCATTTTCGTTTTTCTTTTGTTGCAGGAATGTGGTTACAACATTCCTAGATCCACAACATCACTTGCAATGCAACCCATATTAACTCAATATTCCAAAGTAAAAACATGTGATGCTTCCTTTAAAACAATATAAACATGGAAAACAATGCCAACAATAATTTTCAACAAGTGTTATCAAATCATGGCCTAACAAGCCAACATAAAATCTCGGTAAAACTCTTTAAAAGATTCCACATGCTTTCGAAACATAAACCAAGGCTAACATGCTATTCACCTATCCAAGCCTAATAAAATATAACACTCGCAATTATAAAGTGAAAACATATATATTGGTGTGATCCGATTTATACTACCCCAAATTGTTATGATAAACGGGAAACCGCATGATAGTACTATCCCCAGAGCATGTGCATGTTGGTACTACCCCCAACATAATAAATCTCACCTTGGTGTCCGGTGACAGTACTACCACTATCAACCTGGATGTGACAGTACTACCCTCATCATACAGTATTAGGCTAAAAGCCAGAACACAACACACAAGGAATTTCACACGTACGAATTTTGAATGTTTATAGTGCACTCTAGACCCTATTGATCGATCAAATTATCCCATAAGGTTAATCACTTAACTAGCCAATATATTATCGAAACCAATTCCCAAACTCAATTCAAAACAGAATTAAACCACATGCATCCCATTCTTTCTTGAATCAAGTGCATAAACTGGTAAAATCAGATTTTTCTGATTTTTGAAATAAAACCATTAGAGCATTAAATGTATATCAAATCTTCATAAAAAAAGTAACATGAGCATTAAATAACATGCATAAAAAAATATGCAAAACAATATTCAAGCATGACAAAACCCATAGTAAAATCATAGTGTAATATGGGAACCTTTGCAAAAGCTAAAACATTTACTTACTTTCGAGTATAGGGAGGTTTTCACAACTTCCCTACACACTCAAACCATTTTAAAATAAGTATAAAACACTGCCGAAGTAGCCCACTCTCATAATCCACTAACTGATAATCGTTTCTTGTTCGACAAGCCACCAACAAGATTCGATCTCCTTCAAACTTGATCTCCCAACTCTTGTACTATTTCAAGCACCAAAACTAGAGGATTAGTGTATCAAAACACACCCTAACATCCCCAAAGTCGGATCCCAACACAGCAACCCTTAAATCCTATCAAAACCTTAACCGAAAACTTTTCGAAACTCACCAAACTTCACTTAAGCCTAAAGTAAGGGATTATATATATTTAAGACATGTTATAAACATCCTAATATATTCAAAATCATGAATTTAGTATCCAAAAACAGCGGCTTAAAACCCTTGAAAGAAAATTATAATTTTTGACCGAGAAAACGATTTTTCTTGAAATAAGAGATTAAAACAATTATACCAAGCAAATAAATTGAGAATTTCACAAAAGAAATTTAAGTTTTCATATGTTTGATGAAATCTAACCTCCAAAAACGATCCAATCACTTTCCAAAATTTTAAAACAAGAAAACGATGGAAAAAATAGAAATTTCAAGAAAGAAAAGTTATCAAAATTAATCTAAACGAAATTTTACTAAAAGTATGGTGATTTACCTTTGAAAACTGATGGAGTGGCTTCCTTGAATGAGGGGAAATGAAAATAAGGTTAATAGATTTGATTTTTAATATAAAAAGGGTTTTATAGAGTTAGGTGGTAGAGAAATTTGTAAGGTCTCAAGTTGATAGAGTTGGTTCCAGGTTTTAATACTATGGTATAGTCATGAGTCCTGTCTAGTGTTAGTCTTTTAGGTTCTTCAAATATTCTAGCATATTCTTGAAGAATCCCCTGAGTGAAATGAAACTTTTAGCTCTTGCCCTTCTAAATTCAATAAATATACTTCTCCAAAATAGTTAGGTTCTCTCTCTGTCAATTTTCTCATTTTTTCGAAATTATGTTAATTTTCAGTTGTTTCCCCTTTATAGGGTGATACTCTTGACCTTGTTTTTCAAAACTAAGAGTCATGTTTTTGAAGTCCATAGTCACAGGGTTGTACCTGCTCAGTGACACGCGTCATGGAGTGTCAAAATAAATTCCTTATTCTTAGATTAATAATAGGAAATTAAATATAGTATAGGAGAAGTAAGGGTCGATCCCACAGGAACTAGAAACTTCTTGATTACGCTTGTTTGATTGGTGATCCAAGAATATTGAATGATGTTTTAAGTAAAAAGGGTTTTTTTTAATATAATGAATCTAAATAACTGAAGAAAATAAAATAAAGAAAGTGATTATAATAAAAACTAACCTTAGGCTTTTGCTTTGACTCGATTTTAATAGATCATCGGAAAAATATTTTCACTTCGGGATTTTACGTCGGTAATTAGCTTTCAAGGTTCAATCCTTGAAACAAAACTTCTAAACCGAATACCCAAGTCTATCTTTGATATTGGTTTCATGGATTAATCCACCAACTCAATGTTTGTAGAAAAATCATTTACATCTTTTAAACCGACTTGGATTATGTTATTTCAATAATAACTGATCCAATCTTAGTTTTCTTCTTAGCAATCAATTTGCTAAGTGTGTTCCCAAGAAGTCGGATTGTTTCAATAGACGATCTTTCCTCCCACACAAGTAATTAAATAAAAATCTTGACTAAAGTCCATCTTTAGTTTTGAAATCAATTTAATTTAAGAAATAAGTTTAAAAGAAAACTTAAAGAAATAATAAAAAGACGAAGTTATTGATATGCTTTTTCAATCCTCACATTTGGATCGAGTCATTGCTTAAGCCCTTGGCTAAAAAAAAATCTTAGCCGAGCATTATTATGAAAAAAATTATGCTCGACATAAAAATAAAAAAAAATAAAAGATGAAAGAAAACTCTAGAATTTGGAATTAAAAGAGGAATGGAAGATGCGTTAGGCTTACCTAAGGTGGGTATTTATAGCCTTTTACAAACCCTAAAATAAATATATAAATCTAAGATAATCCTAAAAATATTTAAATTCAAATTACAAAAGATAAATCCTAATTTGAAATTCAAAATGCGGCTGATAAGCTATCTGGAACGCTGATAAGCTATCGCGCACTTGTTGGCGTCATCTTCTAGAATCTGTTGACGAAATGTCACATCAGATTTTCATGCCCACCAATCCGGATTCGATCTAGAAGATAAAATAGAAAACTTCAAAAATCGTGTATTTAAGTGCATTTTCCAGATTCACAGTCCTGCACAAAAATCACATGAAAAACAAGATCAATAACATATTTAATCAAATCAAGGAGTAATTAAGCACAAAATATTAACTATTCTAAGCACTTATCAAATTCTCCCTCACTTATTCAATGCTTGTCCTCAAGTATTCCTCAACTAATATACCAAAATCACAAGTTACCAACCATTAATTCACTACAAGTCTCAATCTCCTTAATAAAAGAAAAATCAAGCAATCATTGTAACTAAGAATCAATCAAGCATGTGGCGAAACTAGCAACAATTTCAAATGAAACAAGGCATTCCAATTCTTAGCTAATTTAATGATGCAAAACTTGATACCCTCACAAGGATTCACTCATTTCGCTCAAAATGTTTAGGTTCAAAAGAATTGCTCAAGCCTAAATTGATTAAAGCATTATCATAAGCCTGTAAATAAATCTAATCTCCACTACTAAAATAGAACATGATGCAAGAGCCAAGAGGTCTTTAAGCAAGGTTGTAACGGGGGTAGGGTCAAGGTAGGGAAAAGGCCGAAAAAGAGGAATTAAGTGCCAAGACAAAAGACATTAAACATAAGAAGCAAACCACGATATAATTCAAGTACAAAAAGATGGAAAGAGTAAAACAACCATTATTATTTTTTCTCTAAGAGTTTTGAAACTTTTTTTTAATTTTTTTTTTCCGAAAAGTATACATTAAAACTTTTTCATCATTTTTTTCGAATCAGTACACATTGGTACCTTTTTTATTCTTTTTTTTTGAACTCTTTCAAATTCTTTCCCTTTTTTCGAATACACTCTATCCTTGTTCTCTTTTTTTTTTCTTGTGGAACAAATATGATATAATATCTTGAAAAGGGTATAAAAAGATGGGAATATAGAAAAAGAAAGGTTTAGGCTACATTAATAAGGTAAAACAAGAAAAATGGGTGAAGGCTCAAAGTGGTTCACTTAGGGATATAAACAAAGGGTAGGTTATTTAGGAAGTGAAGTGGTTAAACCTAAGTGCCTCTATCATTTCAAATCATCAAATTCATGAATGTAGTCTCAAAAAGCATCGCATCACAAGTTCTAGAATGCTAAAAATCAATTCGGTACACACAAATGAAACAAAGAGAAAGAATGAAAAGATATGCTCATTAGGCTCAAGATCTCACAAAAAAGGGTAAATGTATCAAGCTAGCAAAATTTCAATTAACTAATAATGGAATATCAAAGAATCATAATAAAAAATCTCTAATAATGCCAACACACTATCATGCATCCTAGGTTCCAATTAAAGCAAGATTAAAATTCACCAAGAAAATTTAAGAGATGCAACAAATTAAATGAATGGCAACAAGAAACTTCAAGTATGTTAATATCAAAATAGCAAGATTTCAAACATAAAATAAGAAAGGTGAAATCGATATGTAATTCTCCCCCCCATTTAAACTGTTTTGTCCCAAAACATAAAATAGAAAGTAAAGATATGGAAAAGGAACACTCCCCGATCTAATGTCGACCGCGTCCGGGGCCACGTCCATGTATAATTTTGCGCAAAATTTTGAGTGTTGATGTACGATGCAAATTTTTCTTGATTTTCATCAAAACTTTGACGTTGCATAAACGGATCGGTCCCACGAAAATTTCCTGAGGCTTCGAGATAGTGGTCAAAGGTGGGGTTTGCGATTTCTTTGAATTTTGAAAAATTTATCTCTTGAGTTTGAATTTATTTTAAAATCCTAACATGTAACCAAATTATTAGAATCAAGATAAGAAAAATTTACAATATAAAAAAGGAGATAAAGATTAAAATAAAAATTTAAAATGTGAAAGGATAAAATAAAACTTAACTAAGATAAATTATTACTATCTAAATTTATTTATTATTCTGAACCTAAGTAAAAAAATAAAATAAAATGGAATTTACTGAAAATAAATAAATAAACTAAAAATGGGTTGCTTCCCATTAAGCTTTTTTTTTAACGTCGTTAGCTCGATGACCTGATTCAGACTACAGGCGTTTCCAGTACTTCTTCCAACTTTTGCATGTCTTCCAACTAAGAGCTTCCCAATGTGAAATTTTATGGTCATCAATCTTTTCCATTTTTTTGACGAAATATGGTCTTTGCTTTTCAATTTATCCGACGACAATTTTAACTTAAAATTTAGTTCTTGCAAGATGGAAAATAAAGTTTTAGATTTTAAAGGGGTAAAACAAAAATTGGAATGAATAGAACAAAAAAATTTCAACTCCTTATTTTCTTTATCGTGATGTTCTAATTTCCTGCAAAAATCATTAGATACGTTAGTATTCAAAGATTCATCAATTATAGGTTCACAAATACCAACGACGCTAACGTTTTCCATAGAATCAAAATTTTTTATATCTTTATAAACATCAAATTCAATGACCTCACCATCAAATTCCATACTTAACAAACCACTGCTCATGTCGATCTTTGTATTCGTGGTGCTTAAGAATGGTCGGCCCAAAAGTATTTCAAAACAAGTATTCGAATGATCATTATCCATGTCGATGATGTAAAAGTTAGCAGGAAAGATGAAATCATCAACTTTTACTAACACATTTTCAAGCACTCCCTCCGGATGGATAATAGATCGATCCGCCAACTGAATGGTGACTTTCGTTTCCTTCAAAGGATCGTTAGTAATACTTTTATAAACAGAAAGAGCCATAACATTAATGGAAGCTCCTAAATCGCACATGGCACGATATTAAAAACATTCCCAATTTTACAGGGTATAGCAAACATACCTTGATCTTTCATTTTTGGCGGAAGCTTTCGCTGAAATACCGCGGAAACATTTTCTCCCAAATTCACCTTTTCATTCCCAATCAATTTCCTCTTTGTAATGCATGATTCTTTTAAAAATCTCGCATACCTTGGCACTTGTCGGATCACTTCCAAAAAAGGTATGTTAACTTGCACTTTTTTGAATATATCTATAATTTCCTTTTTCTCAATCATTTTATCACGTTTCGTCAACCGTGATGGAAATGGTGGTGCGATTTCTTTAGAAATGGTAGGGGTAGGAGGCGAAAGAGAATAAGTTTTACCTTGAGATTCGTAGGTTGCCGTTTCCTTCTCTTTTTCCGGTTGTGCAGTGGTTTCCTTTGGAACTTTAGGATTAATTACTGTCCCACTTCTAAGGGTGATGGCACTTACATTTTCTCTTGGATTTAGCTAGGTTTAGGAAGGAAATTTTCCTTGTAACTCTAGTCTTCCTACGGTTTGGGCTAATTGGAAAATTTACTTATCTATTTCCTGTAGGTGAGTCTCAGTTCGGTTTTGTAACTTCTCTTGGAAAGTTGCTAGTCTCTCAACAATGGACTCTAATGATGACTTTGGACTTGTATCTATCTCGCAAAGTCTAGCAGCGTCTTTTTTATCTGCAACAAGATATTGAATAATGTTAGTTAATTTGTCAATTTTATTTTCTAATGAAACTGTACTTACCTCATGAACCCGTTGAGATGGTTCACTTGCAGAGTAAAATTGCTGCGAGTTAACGGCCATGGTAGATATTAACGTTCTAGTTGTGGTAGGAGTCATGTTTACAAGTGCTCCAAGTGCTCCTCCACTTGCCGTATCAATTACCTTCATATCCATAGGCGTTAAACCTTCGTAAAAGTACTAGAGGAGTATTTGTTCGATCAAGTCATGCTGTGGACAATTAGCACATAGCTTTTTAAAGCGCTCCCAGTAATCATATAAAGTTTTGGTATCCTTTTGTTGGATACTCAAGATACTTCGCCTAAGTTCGCTCGCTTTAGCTGCTGGAAAAACCTGTCAAGAAAAAGACGAGCCAGTTCAAGTTGTACCAGAATTATAAGATAAATCAAATAACCAATCTTTTGCTATACTAGCTAAAGAAAAAGAAAATGCGCGAAGTTTAATTTGGTCTTCGGATACTCCTTGTGATTTTGTACTCAAACAAACCATATGAAATTCCTTCAAATGTTTATGAGGATTTTCGCTCGACAAACCGTGGTAGGTTGGCAATAGGTGTATTAGGCCTATTTTTAGAGCAAATGGTGTCTCTCCATTTGGAAACGTTATGCACATCGGTTGGTTATCGTCAGGAGCCATAGTTAATTGACGGATAGTTTGGTCGCCAATCGGAATTGGCTCTTCAGTTATGTGATCAAAATGTGATTCTGCTTCGGATGCAAATTCTAGATCACGTTATAACTGTTGTTATCGCAGTCTACGTTTTTCCCGAAGTGTTTGGACATTTAGTCTTCTGGCGTATGCTTCAATTTCCGGGATATACTTTCTTTGTTCTCTCGGATTATTCCTGGTCATAAATCAGTAACTTTTTCATAGTCCCCGGCAACGACGCCAATTTGACACGCGTCGTGTAGTGTCAAAATAAATTCCTTATTCTCAGATAAATAATAGGAAATTAAATATAGTATAGGAGAAGTAAGGGTCGATCCAAGAATATTGAATGATGTTTTAAGTAAAAAGGGGGTTGTTTTTGTTGAATATAATAAATCTAAATAATTGAAGAAAATAAAATAAAGAACGTGATTATAATAAAAACGAGCCTCAGGCTTTCGCTTTGACTCGATTTTAATAGATCATCGGAAAAATATTTTCAATTCAGGATTTTACGTCGGTAATTAGCTTTCAAGGTTCAATCCTTGAAACAAAACTTCTAAACCGAATACCCAAGTCTATCTTTGATATTGGTTTCATGGATTAATCCACCAACTCAATGTTTGTAGAAAAATTATTTAAATCTTTTAAACCGACTTGGATTATTTTATTTCAATAATAACTAATCCAATCTTAGTTTTCTTCTTAGCAATCAATTTGCTAAGTGTGTTCCCAGGAAGTCGGATTGCTTCAATAGCCGATCTTTCCTCCCACACAAGTAATTAAATAAAAATCTTGACTAAAGTCGATCTTTAGTTTTGAAATCAATTTAATTTAAGAAATAAGTTTAAAAGAAAACTTAAAGAAATAAAAAGATGAAGTTATTGATATGCTTTTTCAATCCTCACTTTTAGATCGAGTCATTGCTTAAGCCCTTGGCAAAAAAAAACTTAGCCGAGCATAATTATGAAAAGAATTATGCTCGACATAAAAATAAGAATAAATAAATAAAATAAAAGATAAAAGAAAATTCTAGGATTTGGAATTAAAAGAGGAATGGAAGATGTGTTAGGCTTACCCAAGGTGGGTATTTATAGCCTTTTACAAACCATAAAATAAAGAGATGAATTTAAGATAATCCTAAAAATATTTAAATTCAAATTACAAAAGATAAATCCTAATTTGAAATTCAAAATGCGGCTAATAAGCTATCACGTGCTTGCTAACATCATCTTCTAGAAGCTGCTGACGAAATGTCGCGTCAGATTTTCATACCCAAAGTCATGCCCACCAATTCGGACTGATCCAGAAAATAAAAAAAAAAAATTCAAAAATCGTCCATTTAAGTGCATTTTCCAGATTAACAGTCCTGCACAAAAATCACATGAAAAACAACAAGATCAATAACATATTTAATCAAATCAAGGAGTAATTAAGCACAAAATATTAAATATTCTAAACATTTATCACTTAGCCAATCCACTCTCAACACCATGTCATTGTCCCCCATCTGTAAAATCCTGAAGTCATATTCAAACTCATACTCTTGTATCTTCCAACTAACTTGTTTACTTACGATAGAACTGTATAATTTCTCTTCGTTAGCCACTGTAATAGTCAAATGGTGGGTTAAGATCAATTCAGTCCTTTCTTTTGACCAATTTAGGATGATAAATTATGGGTGCTTCTACTATCCACTAGGGTGTTCAACATTCTTTCTTTGATGGATCTTAAAATTCTTAATGTGTTATTTCCAATGTTTCCGGTCAGAGAATTCATGAAAATTTTCAATTCAATTTCTTTTTGTGTTTCTTTTTCATTATTTCCCTTCTTTATAGCTTTTTCTTCCTCTATCATTTTCACCCCTTCTGCTTCTTCTTTTATCATATTTAATTGTTTTAATTTACACCGATGTCCTGGGTTATACTTCTCACCACACTTGAAGCAGAGGTTATAGGATCTTCTATATTCTATCAATGATTGTTTATTGTTCTGTACTTGATTAAAAGGTTTGTAAGAAGGTAAGTTACTTAGATTTTGTTTGTTATATCTGTTGATCAGTAGTGGAGGTGTTATTCATAGGGTATTTTTGCCTTTTGTGCTCAACCTCCAATGCTATCTCATAAAGTTTTACCTGTTTGTAAGCTTCAAAAAGATTTTTAGGGGATGTATCTTGCTATGTGTCTTAATTTTTCTTTCAACCCACTGATGAAACTAGATACAAAATACTCTTCATTGAATGTTGCATTCATCTGTAACAGGCTTAATCTCTTCAAATATGTTTTGATAATCCTCCACTGTTGTTTTTTGAGTTAGTTTATTGAATTACTCTATTACATCATTGTAATTCTTGTTGTAAAAACGATGACACAGATTTGTTATGAATTTTGGCCAAGTAATTCTATGCTTCTGCATCATATACCCATCAAACCAAATTTTAACTCTCTTACTGAGGTACATAGTTATAACTTTCAACTTATGACTTTCAAGTATGTTAAATATAGAAAAATATTTTTTACATCTTATACTTTATCTTAGGTTTCAATTTTAAAGAACTTCATAGGTTGTCTTGGCTACCCTTTTCTATCTTTAGAGTTTTTTGTAGCATTGAGGTATCTCTTTTTCAGTCCAGTTTTTCCCAACCTATTTTTCACAGTACAATGCTTGTGGCCTAAAGGCTAAAATTTTAGGTTCATTCATATTCATAGAATATCTCTCTTTATCATCAATAAAGGTAACTTGTACAGATTTCTTACCCTCTTGTTTATGTTAGTTTTTGATTGGTAGTTGTCTAGGTGCTTCAGGTGTTATTGTTTCGGGGCTCTCTGTTCTTCTGGTCACAACTTCTAGGATCTTTTTTAAGTATGATCGAACTTCTTCTAAGTTGGTGTCAAACTGATTTATTCTGTTCACCAAGGTGTTTTATCCACCTTGATTTTTTTTTTCATTTGGCGTTGCAAAGTAGCTAAGTCCACATTATCTCTCATTTGTTGCATTTTCTTAGCTTTTTTAGTGTGTTCGTTGGATTGAGAACCGACTCTGAATACCAATTGTTATAATCTAACCTTAGAAGAAATAGAGTCATGTTGTAGAAGAAAAGGTTTAGATTTGAACAGAGAGAAATATTTTATTCATAAAAGTTCACATATTGCTCGTTTTATTATAATCCAAATATATACCTTAGAGTTTGGATTATTTATTATTCGTTTACGGTCGACCCAAAAGAGAATTAACAACCAATAATTAAAATTGATTAATGTCCTCAATCAGATCTCGAGTCTGGGGCTTGATCTGAGCCGTTCCTTTCTAACCCATTATCAACTGTCATTTGGTCCAAGTCTACTCTCTTTTCCATTTTTAAAACGACGTCGCTGTAAGCTGGGGAATTAATTTCATCACGTGCAGGAATATTGCCATGTGATAACAGTTGACATACCCAATTCAAAATTTCCTTCCTCCAAAATTCCCAATTACTTCACAGAAAACCTTAATCCCCTTATTTCTCCATTTCCGATCATCACATTTCGCATAAATTAAAAGATTTAAGTTCGGTGAATTTCGATTAAATAAAATCGATTTTAATCGAGTTGGGTAAAAACACTCTTTTTAGGTTATTTACGTTAATGAAATCATATTTTTACCTAATAATCTAGGGTTTTAATTTAGGAATTTCTCCTAATAATTTAGGATTTTAATTTGGAAATTAATATTTTAATTTTAGGGAAAGTAATTTAGTTTTTTTTAATTTAGGGAAAATAATTTAATTTTTTTTAATTTAGGGATAAATATGTTTGATATTTGATTCAATTACTTGAAAAGATTAAAAATATTATATATATGAAAAATAATTTAATTAAAATTTTATTTAAATAATTTATAATTATACGTCGAATTTTTGATATTTTTAATTTTTATTAATTGATTTATTAATGCTTAATGGTATTCAACATTAGTAATGTTTAATGATGTTTAACGTTCGTTATTAAATTTCACGTAAAATTAAGTATCGAAAAATCAAATAGTGACGTAATTAAATTATCCCAAATAAAAAAAATTAAATTCAATTCATATACTTAATTTTATAATATTTGTGTCACTGAACTATTTTGATTTAAAAATATTGGCTTCTCCATCGATTTTTGTTCAATTTTATTATTAATGGTTTTGACTCGATAACTATAAAAAATAATAATTTTTTAGTGCTCTATGTTTACCGATGTTTTTAACAATTTAACTTCTAAGTAAATGAAAAATTGCATCGTTGAACTAAAGACAATAATAGTTCATATATATTTTAAGGATAAAAGGTAAAATTTAAGGGTGTTTATTAAGCGAGTCAACTATGAGTTGGATAGTGTTTAATTTGTGTTCGTTAAAAAATTTATTGTTCGACTAAACTCATTGCTCGTTAAAATTATGTTCATCCGTGCTCGTTAAAAAATTATTGCTTAACTCGACTCGTTACTCGTTAAGCTTGACTCATTGCTTGTTAAAATCGTTAAAAAATTACATTAATTTTAACTAAAAGTAAAATTTAGTAATACTATATGGGACTTATTATTAACATAAATTAATAAATTTAACCAAAACATATCAAAAGAGTGTACAAAACACTTTAAAAATTTAAATTTCAAACTAAAAATATACAAACGCACCAAACTAGCATATTAAAACTAAAGTAATAATCCACAAATTAATAATTATTATTTATATTTATTTTTGAATAAAATATTTTTTAAGTAATTACTAAAAAATATTTTAAAAATTTAATGAGTTGCTCGTACTTATCAAGTCAGGTTAGACTTTGTTTATTTCAACTTATTTAAGGTCTCAAGTCGAGTTTGAATCAAACTAATCCGAATCAAAAATTTATTGAGTTTTAACTGAGTCAAGTTTAAGCTTCTCACGAATTGTTCAACTCGTTAAACACATCTAATGAAATCTTAAAAAAAACAGAAGTGTAAAAAAACTAAAAATAATTATATATATATATATTATTCATGGGCGGTTCAAAAATTTTGGGAGTCCTGTGCAATTTATTAAAATATGGCTCTTAGAAGTAATTGTCTATAGCCTTTGCTAGTTATAAAATTGTAGCCCTTAGAAGCAAATGTCCTTTCTAGGGGCCTCTGTACGATCGTTTCTATTGCGCATTTCTAAAACCTCGCTAGTTCTACAAAAGCAATAGTAATAAGAATAATCAATAAGATTCTATAATCAATTGTCGCATTTAAGAAATAATTATAACGTTTTAACAATTATAACTCATCTTTCTTAATAGTATTTTTAAAAAATTCAATGAATTTCGAGATTAATATCATCTAATGAATGTAGTTTATCAAAATTTTAGACCATTTTTTCTAGAGACCCCTATGCGGTCGCTCCTATTGCGTATGTCCAGAACCATTACTAATATTATTATTAGGCAACGACTAGCGCTAAAACTAAATATAAGATAATAAATAAACCAATTTTTAAATAAAATAATATATTTACTCAATGTCATATTATTGAAAAGTTTGTTTCAAATAATAATTACATCTCGGGTTCAAAGCGTTATTTATATATATATATATATATAATTTGTTTTGAGACATATTTACAAAAATTAAATATATAATATAAATTGATCTAATTTATAAAATCGTAAAAATAAAAAAAACAATAAAAATCATAAAATTAAATGATAAAAACTAAAATATTTAAGCCTTATAACATCTGTTGCAACATTTGACATTGCAACTTGAAAAAAGATTGTATGATAGCGATCTCCCGTTTATTCCAGACAAACTGGAGCTTTAAAGACACAGTACCATGCATGGGGTTATATATAGTATTTATTTGTGTTTTATTTTTTCTATATGATTTATTGATTAATTAATTTAAATTTGATTTTATATAAAGAATAATTATAGGAATATTTTTTTTTTAATTCAATTTTCTTCATTAATAATATTATAATTTAAATTCTTAATTTTATTTAAAAGATTTAATGTCTCGTTATGTCAGGATAACATTTTTTTTAGATTTTGATAGAATGTGTTGTTGTTGTGATGCCAACCTATTCTCTGCCAAATTGACCTTTAAGCTAATTCTTTCACAGGTATTTTGTCTGTTCCACCCATCATTAATATTTCCAAATTTATTAGTTTTGATTGGCAGCAACTACGAAAAAGATCTGTCTCACGGAAGGTATATGGGGGATGAAGGATCCCAACTCATGGAAAAGTGTTGAGCCTGCATTCAATCTGGCTTGTACTGTGATTTCCAACACTCTTTAATGGACACTTGTCCTAAAACAATAAATTATGAAATTATAAACAACAAAGTTTCATGTATACACTTTAATATTTTTATAATTATATTCAATTTATTAATTAATTAATTTAAATAAAATAATATAAAAATTTATTATGGTCAAATCTCATAAATATTATTATTAAAAGAAAATTTTATAATATTAAACTTGTAAAATTATTTCTTAAAGTATTGTACTTTGAATAGTACCGTAAGTAGGATTCATTAGAATCTGGCTATGAAAAGTGATAGTATTAAAAAAATAAAAATATTATTCAAAGTTAGAGCTTCTTGTCACCGATTTTAGTATTTTTTTTTATAAAAAAAATATTATTCAAAGTCGGAGCCTTCTGCTCTCGGGTATAATTTTTTAATTAAAAAATAAATAAATTATTATTCAAAGTTGGATTCTAATGGATCCGATTTCGTTTTTACTGTAGAATCAACAATATTTTTTTAAGGACAATATTTAAAAAAAAATAAACTCAAACAACAATATTTATGAGATTTTTCCGATTTATTATAGATAAGATTCTTGCAACGCAATTTGACCTGTATTCATAATATTAATATTTGAACTTTTAATTTTACTTAAGTAGTTTAAAACCTCGTCTATTATCTCAACTAATAATATTTATCAAAATATTAACTATTTATTATTTTAAAGTTGTAAGATTTGATCTACTTTAATTTGATATAATACCATCGTTGTATCTTTTTATTGTATTTTTGTAATGTTAGTTGTAAATATAAGTTTTTTCGATATGAGATTAATGTTTCATCTTTCTCAAACGTAATATGATATTCTTTCTTATTTAATTTCAGGATACTTTTTTCACGAGTTAACCGTTCTCATAATGAATTACTATCATGATTTTTCTTATTGTTTATCTATTAAAGTGCTCAACGCGAAATCAAGTAGTTAAGGTTTCGTTTTGATATTAATTGTTATGAAGTTATTATCATCTTTCTAAGTGACATTAGAAATGTCTGATAAGATGTATAACATTATTATTTTTATAATTTTAAATTTTTTTATAGGATTAATTTCTCTCACCTCTAAATGACGATATTTAAATGTCTTAATTAAAAACAATTTCGCAATGCTTTCTTTTAATTCTGACATTGTCATATGAAAACTGTAATAAATCAATAAAAAAGTACAAAGTGAATACAACAGCATTCATCTTAGCTCAGTTGAAAAATGGTGAAGTCCCCAAACGAGGTGAATCAGAGTAGTTTCCTGTTAGAATTTGACCCGAAACAAATCTATTTGCGGCTTCAGTGTAATGAGTCCCATCCCAGTTTATGTACTCAGACGTATTGTCACATGAATTTGCCGTCGCAATCGTCCCGTTCAGATCCTTAGTTACACCGCAAGGCATCCGGCTGTCGAAATTCAATGGCAGCCCACCATAGCCACAACATGCTGCTAATGGTTTATGGAATCCTGAGAGTGAAATCCGAGTCAATTCGAGTGAACGGATGATGAACATAGAGCAAAAGGATTGAGTAGTTAGGCTTGCTTACCGTATAGGGAATGGTTTGAAATGAGGTTTAGCTTTATCGAGTATATGTCGACGTAAGTGATGATGGCTTCGGGTGATTGTGCCAAGAATTGTAGACAGATATCCCGGAGTTTCTGGTTGAAAATGGTTGCAGCTCTGTTGTGAAAGATGATGCAGCCATGTTCGTCGAGGTTCGTCCGGTTTTCTCCGAATGTAGCGATAATTCTCGGCAAGCATCCAAGGGGACCCGTGTTGTGAACCCAAAAATTCCTTGCACCTGCATTATATAATTTCTGGGGAAGAAAAAAAAGGGTATAAAACAGCAGCACTAGTTATTCATCTGTACCAGAACTAGTATAAGAACTTAATGGAACCTTCATTCCATAGTTGAGATCATATATAAGTTTCGAAACAAAATCGAGGACTTGCTTCTCCGATGTCAGTGAATATAACGCGCCATCGAGATCGTTCTGGCCGATATCGAACATGTAAAGGGCCTTGATGAAGTAATCTTCCGCAGGGAGATATGTCTCAAGTTCCTTGTCTGAACAAAAAGAACATGGAAGCTTGTACAAAAAGAAAGTAATGTAAGAACATGGAAGCTAGTACAAAAAGAAACACCTTTTGAAAGTAATGTAAGAACTCGATTCTTGAATCGAAAGAATTGAGACAACTGACGGTTGAAGGAGAAAGGGTTCGTCGAAGCTGCATCTGCTGGTTGAATAGTAGCCCCTCCGGTAGCAAAATTGCAGCCTGTCTGAAAACTTGGAGAGCCAACAGATTCCAGATAAGGGTTCATGTAAGGAAGCTCCATTGCCTCCACTGCAAAATAAAAAATCGAAAAACTTGTTACTCACTTCATCTCAAAATGCAGATCATATGAATTGGATACTAAGTAGGAAAAGATAACAATTACTTAGAAAATCAATGATTAAGCGACCATCACAGAATCTGCCAGAGAATTCATGGAAGTAAGTTTGGCCATTAAATTGTGGCATGGGGAAACTTTTTCCGGCGACTATTCCACCTGTGTCCGAATTCGAGTCCCCGAAGTTGAACACTGCCGGATAATTCAAACTCAAAGGGGTAACGATAGGCCATAAGGAACAAAGGAAAGCTAGCTTTAGAAGGGGATGAATGTACAGAGTAGCCATGGAAATGGGAGCTTGAAGAAAAGTGTCAATAAATCATTGGCGAAAACAAACAATGGTTTCAATGGCCTTATATGATTATTGGCAGGACACGTGAAGATAAAAAGTTGGTAGGATGTAGATTTCTTGTAGTTGAATGGAAGGTGAAAATATTACATAGAGGGTCCAAGAATAAAGGTAAAAGACAGGGACTGGCTATTTCTGGTTGATTATATCAAAACACAAATATTATGGTTTTCTACTTGTCTACATTGTAACACAAAAATTCAAGAAAAAGGAAATGAAGTTTCCCTGGTTGATACAGCATGCAGAAACTTGACCCATTAGAGTTATTCACTTCACAGAGTTTATAATTCAAATACAAATTACATTAGCGGTTAAAGAACAGATACAAGGACAAGATTGCAGTTTTTATATATTTGAAAGTATGCAACCTATCCTTTTTTCTAGTTTGATGTTAACATTTTTTTTTGTATTTTACTGTTTAACATTTTTTAAAATTCGGTTCGATTCGATTAACCACAATAATAACCTTTTATGAACCATAAACTATCTAAATACTTCAGTTCGGATTGATTTTCGATTTTAAGGTTAACCATCCTCGGCTCTATTTTCAATTTTAAACAAATTTTAATGGTGACTAAAACGTTACCCATGAAATATCAAGTACGCAATTCCAAAGGCAAATGACATTAGCTTTCCGAAGTAGTAAATAATGAGTGGAAATATACCAACTCCAGGGAGCTCTGTTTTCCTCGTCTATTTTTGGAAAACAAAAATGGATGCAAAGCCGTTCCAGTTAACAATCCCACTTCCCTTGCAACCCTCACCTCTCTCCTTTCAAGACCACCTTCCCTTATGGAACAGGTTATTTTTCTTCTACGCTCAAAAGATTCAATCTGGTTGTTTATTTGCTTCAAATTAGTCATCTTTTCGTTATTTATCATTTGTTTTTGGGTGCTGGGGTTGAGCACAGTTTTGAGGAGGTGCATGAACAAAGAAGAACAACTTCTGGAAGACATGTATATGATATTTTGTTGTTGTGATTATGTTATATCTTCATACTTGTGACACACTAATCTCCCTAGCTTACAACCCTTCAGTTTTTGTTTTAGATACTCAAACTTAGGCTACGGTACTTTAAGGACTCTTATTTCAGAACTTCTACGTATGTTTTATAAATTTTGAAATTAATACATTTTATTTCAGATATTTATATTTTAATAGACTTTAGACTTTTTATATTGAATATTTATTCGGTCTTCAGGATTTTAATGTTTATTATAAATTTTGGTTGAACCTTTAGACTATATTTAATGTTTTGTTTAATAATTCAATTATTTTTTATTTAACATATTTAACAAATTTTAATATTTCGTTATTTAAACCCTAACTTGAGTTACAAGTTACTAACATGAACCTTAAGAGATTAGGTTAAAATTAGGGTTACAGTTCATACATTTCCCCGAGAGGACCCATTCAACATCCTCGTACCAACTAGTTTTTGACATTGACAAGGTATGTTGCTATGTATTCTTATTATAAATGGCATCGATTCAAAGTCCTTGTTACCTTGGTTTTCAGGAGCCGAAAAAGAGTCTTTTAATGTTGTATCGTAGAAGTCGAATGTACCTAAAGTCGAAACAAAAGCCTTAATTTCTTATGCCTAACTTTATTATCAGCATCACGGGCCATTGTCATTAGACCTGACAAACTTAATCTGAGAATCGAAAACTGAACTGATTTACTCGAACTGAGACCCGATTGAATTCGAACAAGATGATCCTAACGTGATTCGAAACTTGAACCAAAACCGAAATCGAAACAGATCCAAATTCTAGAAGAACCAATATAGACTCGTAATCGATTTGACCCGAAGTGATTTTCACTCGAACCAATTTTCATCCAAACCGAAAGCAACGCGAAATTAACTTGCTCAAAACCGATCTAAACCGAACATCAATCTGATTTTAACCCGATAATTGAATCAAAGTGAATGAATAATTTATTTTTATTTTTAAAAATATGATAAATAATAAAATAATATATGTTTTATTATATTTTTTATTATAATAATACTAGTTAATCACTAGATCTGATAATAATTTAATGTTGAATATCATGTTTTTTCTTTTAAAATCAATTTATTTTTGTCAATTAGTCTCCATCAAAGTTAGACCTCCATTTTGATTAATCTGCTCGTAATAAACACTAAAAACCAGTAATCCATGATGCAAATGGTGTTTGCATTTGAAAATATCCATACAAAAAAATAACACAACTAATTTGAAGATAAAAACTACATCCGATAACATGAAAAAAAAAAGTCTTAAATAAATAATTCTCGTTTAAATGTGATATTTAGCTGCAGATAAAATCAAATATCTAAAACCAACTACTCTTAAATGAAATTAAAAACCATCATCGAATATGAAATTAAAAATATAGCTATAATATTGGCTCGTGATTCGTTAAATGATTAATACCAATGATGGTTGATTTCGAAACATTGAACTATTAGAATTAAACTTAAATGATAATATTATCAAATAAAAAGAAATGTTCAATGATTGTTTTTATAAATAAAAAAACGTTTTTTTGCTAAAAAAAATAAATAAAAAGTTATATTTTTATAAGAATATATGATTAATTTTGTATATAATATACACGATTAGATTTATACTCAAGTCCAACTTAAATTAAATTAACCCGAAAATTCAAAGATTGACCCAATCCGAACGATCCAATATTGACCTGACCAAAAAACAATTGATCCGATATTGACCCGAATCACCGATCCGATATCCGAATTGACCCGAATTATCATATAATCGAATTAAAATTCGAACCAAGCCCGACATGACCCGATCCGAACCGAATCTAAACCAAATACAACCCCCGAAATAAACCAAACCCGAACCGAACGAATCCGTCTCTTATTGTCACTGTCAGCTAAAGCTGGTGATGTTCTTCTAAGAGTAGATTTCATAAGAGAGGTTCGATCCGAACAAAACGAAGCGGAAAGCATCAAAGTACTTGATCCAGAATCTGTTGCGGTAAAATTGATTGAACAGGAGAAGAAACGAACCATTCAACAAGTTGAAGCTCTGCTGGACTTGGCCAATAATTTGAAATGGTAGCTATAGTTAGGGGCTCTGCTTCAACAACACTTGTTAGAGGTTAGTTATGAAGATCTGATGAAGCTATAACTGTAGTTGGATATAGGCATTTCTGGTTTCAAGAGTAAATAATAAGCAGTTTCGAGAATTATCATGTTTTTAAGCGCAAAATATGTTATATGATTTAGAAAAAAATTGTCTTAATCGAACATCAAATTAGGGGTGATAGCGAGCCGAGTCGAGCCCAGCCAGGCTCGGCTCGGGTTCGAGTCTCAGGGAGCTCAGAATTTTAGGTTCGGGCTCGGTTTCAAAAATAATATTATTGGACTTGGCTCGGGCTCGAAGCTCGTCGGGCTCGGCTCGACTCAAAATGAAAAAAAAATATGCCTAATTTATTTTAGTAGATTTCTTATATTTTATTTTATTGCTTTTCTTTTACTAAAGAGACTACTTTTAGTGTATATGTAGCATATACATAATATAATTATTTCGAGTCTGTTCACGAGCTTTTCGAGTCGAGCTTGAATCGGCTCTACTCGGCTAATTAAGGTCTCGAGTCGAACCTGAACCCGAGTCGCGCTTACTTGAGCCGAGCTTTGACCGAGCTGAGCCCGAGTAGCTCGCGAGCTGGTCAGGCTCATTATCACCCTTACACCAAACACAAAGTCATTCAAACTTTTACGACACGATTATATTCGAAACAACACAAATCAAAAACATTGTTTACTCCCTTTTCCAACACTATTTTTTTCTTCATATTTTCATTTTGGTCCCTTCTAATACAACCATGTAAAAGCTCTGAGTGATTAGTTTTCTGTTAAATAAAGACATGTCCTATGAAATGCACCTTCTGGAAATAACACACTTTTCTTATATAGGTCAGTAAATGTTATTTTTTATTAAAATAAATACAATTAATTAGGTTAAAATACCTAAATCAGACATCTTCCTACCTTCCTTTTCTTGTGACACCTCACTTCTTTCCTTTTGGAGGATCAAAAATTCAATCATACAACAGTGGGGACAGAGAAATATATAAAGACAAAAACATTAAATAATGTTGCTGCCTGCTGGATGGGTTCAATAAAAAGTCGGCACTCGGGTTGGCTGAAGGCAGGAGCACATGCACTCAAGTCTGGCTTGGATGGTAATTTCTCTAAAGCTTCTGTATGAGTAAATTATTATAAAATTTTATTCTTTAATTATTAAAATTTTAAAATATTTAATTTATTCATTAAAATTTAAAAATCTTATTATTTTTTTATAACGTTTATTTACGCATAAACTTTAAAAAAATTCTCTAGAATTTGAATGATGAAAAACTTTATCAGTATAAGAGAAATAATATATTAAAAATGAGTTTTATTTAACAATAAAGGAAATCTTTTAATTTATGAACCTAGAAGTACTTTTCAACAAAGTAGAAGTTAATTCAGACTCAAAGTTAGAGACAAACTAACTAGTAAAATTTAGAACCAAACGAATATTATTTATGATCGTTTGAGTTTTATGAGTGAAAAACATTCAACATCTAATCTTTAATGACAAAAAATATTTAATATCTAATCTTTAATGATAAAAATTATAATATTTAAATTTTAATAAACAAATTAAATATTTTAAAATTTTAATTATAATTTAAAAATAAAATTTAGTCATGATTTATACTATCTCTGTTCTATTTATCTTGTCTATTATTGACTTCTGAAAAGTCAAAATTTAAAGTTTGATCCTATTTATATTAAATATTTTAATAATTAATTTTTGTAAAATATTTAAAAACTTTCATAAAATTTATTTTTTTATATTTTTATCAATAATAAATTTTAAATAATTATAATTTAAAATTTAAAAAAAAATTAAAAAAATTAATAATAAACAATTTTCATGTGACGAAAGGATGGAAGGAGTACAAACACCACTTTGACAAAGCAATTTTTTCCTGCCCCTGTTCACATTTACAATCTCATGCTCCATGATCCTGTTTTCATTTCATTGAAAGTTTCAATTCAATGGTTCTTCATTGGCTTACAATTCATTCAAACAAACAAACAAACAATTTGTCATCACTACAAGTACAAACACCTGTCTCTAATCTCCATCTTCCCTAAGCTTCTTTACTACCACCATACTCAGCTGATAGTCTGATAACCCAATCTCTTCCTTCCCTGCATCTGTAGCTTCAAAACCCTTTCTTGCTTTCATTCCCATCTCAAACACATACTAATGGGAGCTTCTGAATCAGTTCCTCAGAAATCAATCCATGAATTCACTGTCAAGGTTCTTTTTTCCATTCTTGGTGTACCCTTTAAAGGTTTTTATTTTCTGGATTTGGGGTGTTATGCCAATGTTCTGTTCCTTGCTTGTGTTGCAGAATAGCAAAGGGCAGGACGTGGACCTTAGCATATACAAAGGAAAGGTTCTCCTTGTGGTTAATGTTGCCTCCAAATGGTACTTCCTTTCTAATTTCTCTTATTTTAAATTTAATCACTTGTTTTTCCTGATTCTAAATTCTTTACCTTTTGAATTTTGAAAAAGTGGGTTTACAGATACGAATTACACCCAGTTGACTGATCTTTACAACAAATACAACGACAAAGGTTAAGTATCTTATCTTTATTCTATCTTATATGTAAAAGTGTAAATAGTAAGTGTATTCTTCTTATACTTGAAGCTAAGCTAGGTTTTTATGGAAGTTTCTTAGTGATTTTAAATAAGTAGCTGGTGTTAGAACCAAATCTTAAAGTTTAACAAGGATCTATCATGTCAAATAAGAACAATAAACTGAATGTGGAAGCGTAAGTGAATTCATTGATGGACTGAAAACCTTGAATCCATTTCATTGCGGTATCGTACCTTGCTGGAATCATTTCATGTTTTATCCACTGAGAAGTTATTGTCACTTTTGATGCCAAAATCTACTTGATGATCCCAAATATAAGGGCTTAGTTTAGTTTAGATCAAGCACAAGGTAGTTTATAAATGTGAAGCTGTAAGAACCAGCAGCTGGAAATGGATTGGGGAAAAAGAGAAGGAATGGGGTTGGTTTTCCTTTTGGAGGAAATTTCATTGTAAAATGACAATGGACTTTAGACTGAAATTACTTATCATCATGTCAGCTGGAGCAACATGTGAGTACATGTGGAGCCAGATGACATTTGATTCGCAGTGACGTAGATCAAAATGGATCGAGTTCAATACAATATTTGGGTGACAGTTCAGGATCACTTTTGCTATTTACTCTCTAAAACATTAATAGATACACACCCTTTTCGATCATGATATGGTATTTTGCTTTGTAGTTTTCAGTTTAGGCAATTTGGTCATACGAAACAAATGGTCGGATTATAGTCGTCTCCGATTTTCTCCCCCGGATATGTTTTAAGACTTTATGCTTTTTATTTTCCGACTGAAGGGTTAGAGATCTTGGCATTCCCGTGCAATCAGTTTTTGAAGCAAGAACCTGGGAACAGCGAAGAGGCAGAACAATTTGCTTGTACAAGATACAAGGCTGAATATCCTATTTTTCACAAGGTAATGTACTGTATTTAGTATTGTATTAGAATCCCTTTTCTTAGTAGTGGTATCTGTTATACCAATGGCCCGGCTTCGGGCATTTTCTACCATGTAGATGTTCCTTTTTTTTAACTCTGTTTCCTTGTAGATGGAACCAAAGAAATCTTATATTGTCGGTTTTGAAAATCTCAAGAAGAAAAGTTGTAGAGATATTCCTTATGTATGTGCTTAGAATGTTTGTGATTGTTGTTGACTGGAATGGAGGAAAATTAATACAGTACTGTATTTCTGAAAGAAATTTGTCGTCTCCTTGTTTTCTTTGTACATAAACCGGCAGCGTTTTGTTTGCATTCGTTTTATCTTCGATATGGGTTGAATCTTCTACATGTTGCAGTCTAACCGGTTACTCTTTCCTGCTAAATTGTATAAATTTAGGTTCGTGTCAATGGACCAACTACAGAACCTGTCTACAAATTCTTAAAATCAAACAAATCTGGATTCCTGGGATCTAGGATAAAATGGAACTTCACCAAGTTTTTAGTTGATAAGGATGGACATGTCCTTGATCGCTATAGCCCGACCACCACACCACTGGCCATAGAGGTACTCCCTCCTCAGTCAGTGCATGTGCAATTCTTTTATTTAATTTTTTTGAGAAAGATGATTCGGATGCTACTCAATTTAGAGGTGATCATGCACATTGCATACTCATTAATAAGCTTCTATGTTTCATGTTGCAGGGCGACATCAAGAAAGCATTAGGAGTGGAAGCGTGAAAGATATACGAGTTCTAATGGAAATGAAAATTTGAAACCATGTGTATTTAGCCATGTCCATAATAATCTGTACTACCCTATGCTGGAGTTATATAATAGCAAGTAGTCTACCACTGTAATGGTTTCTTTGTTGCATTTGGGTTTATTAGTTTCCTCTTTGCTTTGTCACCCATGGCTGATGAACCAATTTAGAACTGTTTCAGAATGCAGGCTGTGTAACTGGTGCATTTATTTCAGGTGTATATGTTCAATTCATTCTTAAGTTTTTTTATATATATTTGGACGGTCATATTTCATACATATGTTTGTATACATGTACGGCATGAGTGTCGGATACAGATACTTCAAAAAAAGCGAAAAATTCGAATAAATTATGAAAAGTACTGTTTCAGACATCTTTTATACCAGGTATACATCAAGAAACTCGATCACTGCAGAAATTGCTGAATCTGTTGGCAGCAATTTGCAGAGATATCAAGCATTCACCAAGAAACTCGATCTCGACACGAATGGCAGAATTTGTTGGCAACGACTAATAACATTCCGAATACAACCAACACTCTTTCTGGAACATGTACTGTGTTCATATGAATCTCCATCAACCACCATAACCAATCCACTGCAATAAAATCTCCCTGAAAATGTATTTTTTTCTCCGTAGAATTCCACTGAAGTTTTACAGCAACATTCTCATGCTTAGAACCATTGTCTTAAAACGTGAAATCCCCACATCCATTTTACTTATCTTCATCACCATTTCTGCCGCAGCTTGAACCCCAAAGAACTTCAAATCACATCACAGTTTCTCTTTTTCCCCTCTTGAATCGGATAAGCTTTATAAAAAGCAAAACTTTTTTTTTTCTTTCCCTGCAAATCTTTAGCACAACCAATGGGACAGTTCCTCACGTGGATCGGACCCCCGCAATTGGGCATTGCCAATCATCTTTCGCTGTCGAAGTACGTACGTGGCTTTGCTTTTTTCCACCAGCATGGAATGGACGTGGCCCGATAAGTTCACCAAATCGAAGACACTAGAGGGGTTGTGAAGTTGGTGGGAATGAATGAGCCTTGTTGCCTCCCACTTGAGGATAAGTAGAGCAGCCATTTATGGAACGTGAAGCGTATGAAAAACTTGCTTTGGAACTGGCATTGTCACTGCCGGCAATGATAGGTGGTCGGCATGTCGGATGGACTGAGACTTGATATCGGTTTGGCCTTACCAGGACACGGCACACGTGATGACCGAGATGTGCAAGAGTATGGAGATCAGTACAATCTAAGGGAAATAAAACATTTTTATTTTCTCTTAGCGTCCGATCGAGTTGAATCGAGTCGAATCATAAAATTGAGTTATTTGAGCTGAAGCTACATTTTACGACTCAAACTTTATATAATTTATTTTTTAATTCGAGTCAAGTTTATAAAATTTGAATCGAGTCGAGTTTTCAAGTTTCTATACAAATTTAATTGTAATTATTTATCATGTTATAATATAATATGATTCTAAATTAAATGACTTTCTTTAATCATATAAGATATACAAATATATATTTTATCATATTTTTTATGTGTGGTATATATTTCAGTATATTTTTTTATACTGGTATATATATCAAAAAATATTAAGTGATTCGGCTCAAACTTAAGAATCAATCAATTAATTACTAAAATTTTGAGTTATTCGAGTTATCAAATTTTTTAATTTATAACTCAAACTTTATTTAAATTATTTTGAGTCGAGTTTATGTAATTTTGAGTTAAGTTAAAACAAATTAAGGTTTTTTTATCTTAAGTTAAAATTTTAATTTTTTCGATTGAAGTTTCGTTGACCTTAAACATTGTGGATTAGGAATGGATCTGAGTAACACATGTTGAAGGAACCTATTTAAAATTCTTTTAAACACTTGAATCAATCATAAGAATTAAAAATATATATATATACTTGCAACTGGACTCAAGCTTAATCAAGGTACTTTAAATTTATTCAAAAATTGATAGGATTAGAGTAAAAAAATGTAATTATCAAAATATTTAAGATATTAGGATAAAGTACATAAATAATCATTAAACCATTCTAAAAATACAAAAAGTTATTAAATTTTAAAAAAGTTATATGATAGATATTAAATTTTAATTTTTATTATAAAATATTCATTAAGCCGTTAACCGTGGTTAATTAAATAACGTGATAATTACAAAAATTTGAATAATAATATACTTAATCTTTTATATTTACACATTTAATCAATTTAGTTATCATTTTTGATGTCTAAATTGATTGGATGTGTAAATATAAAAAAATTAAATATGTTTTTATACAAATTTTCACAACTGTCATGTAACTAACTTAACGATAATTAACTGCTCAGCGACCATTTTATAACAAAAAACAAAATTTAATGTCTATTATATAACTTTTTAAAAATCAAAGACTATTTTATATTTTTTGAGATAATTTAATGATCATTCGTGTAGTTAACCCAAATATAATCGGACAATGTTACAAGAGTGGAAAACTACACTAGTTTACCATACACATTTTGGACTAAAACTACCATTAGGGTTGTTAACGAACCGAACGAACACGAATGAGGGCGTGTTCATGTTTGTTTAACTTTAACCGAACAAATGAACGAACATGAACATAAACGAACACAAATTTTCTTGTTTGTGTTCGTTCGTTAGCTTGTTCGTGTTCGTTTATGTTCGTTCGTTTAAATGATAAATGAACGTAAACGAACGAACATAAACAAACGTAAATGAATGAACATAAATGAATGTAAACGAACGTAAACGAACATAAATAAACGAACATAAATAACATATATAATAGGCTAAATATTTAATATTTTAGATTAATTCGATTAATTTAGCTAATTAATTAATTTTAAATAGAATTAATCGATAATTAAAATTAAAAAAACTCTTAATTATTAGACGAAACCTAAAATTTAATTGATTAACCAATTTTGTTTTGGTTCGATCCGTTAACTCGGTTTAACAAAACAATGAACACCCCTAGCCTATAACAATGAAGTTTTAACGAATCATAAAATAAGATTTCTCAACTCAAGTAACTCAAAATTTTTTGACTTAGATTATGTGATCTAATGCTCACTCTTAGATATATGTAAATAAAGTTAAACGAACATAAACGAACGAACATAAACGAGCGAACATAAATGAATGAACATAAACGAAATAACAACGAACAGATTACCGAACGTTCATGAACATAAATGAACGAACGAGCCCTTTGTTCATGTTCGTTCGTTTAATTAAAGGAACGAAAAATTTTGTTCATGTAATAACCCATTATTTGAAACCCATTTTATTATTAAAATATCGGATCCAATACCTAACAACCAAATCCCAATGACCATGACTCATTATTCAAATACCAAACCCAAATCCATCTGATTACAACCAACCTAACCTTAATCTCAACCAAACTAAACCCTAACTATCCCTAACTAAGTGAGCCGCTTCCAATGACCATCCCCATTTCGATCGGCGCGCGTGGCCGCCACGTGCGGCTGTTCGAATCGTGTGTGATGATCACGCGTTCCCCTATTCGTCCATTTGATCGACTACCACTTCTCGAATCTGCTCCACCGCCCAAGCATCACTTCACCTGCAAAGACAGGATAAAAATAATTAGATCTAGGTTTTTAGATCTAAAAATAGAGTTTTAATCTTCCAATATTATATGTATATATTTCAGGTATTTAAGCCCCGAAATATGTTGTAATTCCAGTTACGAAGGAATAAAAAAAGGGATATTTGAATAGAAAAAGAAGAAACATATTTTCGAAACAAAAACAACCATCAAATAGCAATCGGAATCAAGATCTAAAAAGAGTATCACTGAGAGAAAGAAGAAACTGGAAATATTCAAAAAATAGGTAAAGGAAAACGAAATGGCACTTATCTTTCGTGTTAGATCTAGGTCTCCACAGTCTTTTTTTTCGAAAAACTGAGCCCACCATCGCATTCCCCTCGTTGAGTAGTATCAGAAAGGTACCTCCTTTTGATCTCCGGCGACCGGCGACCGACGACGACAAACGGTGCTGCTTCCCACCGGCGGACACTGACTCTAGAGAACCGAGAGCTCCTTTGTTAGCTCATTTCTCGTGTTTGGGATAAAATGAAGATGAAGGCCAATATTCATCCAATAAAAGCTATATATATATTAAATCCAAAACGGTGTCGTTTTAGCGCCTGGATACAAGGTCCAAAACGACGCCGTTTTGCTATTGGATACCCGTGATCGACCCGTTCGTCCAACTCAGACCCGCGCTTAACCAGGATGAAAGGGCAAATCACGCATGCAGTCCCTAATCTCCATGTATCCTTTCGTTTCGGTCCTTCAGTTTCGATTATTCTCTGTTTGTCACTATTTCCATTTTATTTTATTAATTTACTTTTTAATTTCTGTTTTATTTTATTTCAGTCACTGTTTATTATATGTTTAATGTTATAATTATATATAGTATAGAATATGTATATATTATTTTCCTTATGTATACATCACGTTTAAAAATATTTCCTTGCTTATGATGTCATAAATTTTATTATTCTTACCTATTTAACTTGATATATTTCTATATAAAGTTTTAGATATTTTTATTAATATATATATATTACTATACTACCACCTTATTATCTTAATATTTACGTTCTCTATATAAATATATTAGTATATATTAGTAGTATGTATTAGGGACGTAAAAAGCTGACCCGACCTGAAAACCCGACTAAAACCTGTTTGAGTCAGAACTTGGTTTGACCCGGGGATGTAATGACCCGAATTCGATCTGTATCCTACTATTGTTGACCCGAACCCGAGTTGGACCTGTTACTGTAGTAACCGAACCCGAACTGTATCCGACCGAGAATGACCCGAACCCGATTTCAACCTGTTACTATGGACCCGAAACCCGACCTGCATCCGACTAAAACAAACCCGAACCCGAGTCTGACTTGGCAGATAACCGATATTACCGACTGAATCGACCCGAGACCTAATTTTACCCGACCTGTTTTGAACCCGACCTGATAAATGACCCGACTTGTTTTGAACCCTACCTGTTATTGACTTGAACTAATATTAACAAGACTTAATATTTACATGACATATAGTTAAGTATAACTATAATTTGATGAATTTAAAATATTGATAAATATAATTAGTCTTAAAATATAAAACTAAACATGATAATTAATTTAGGGATTAATATTTAAATTTAGTATTACATATTTAATTAAATTAATTAATTTATTATTTTATTTAGTTTTAATATATTTAATTTTAATTATAATTTTAAATTAAATACATACATTAACTTATAAACAAATTAAATACATATATTAGTATACGTTTAAGTATATAATATATATATATTAAAGTATATTATATATATTACATATAATACATTAATACATAAAATATAATATATATATATATATTAATATATATATATATATATAGATAATATACATATAAATATCATAATAAATATACATATATTTTTATTAAGTACTCCAAGTCAAAAAAATAGTATTTGATTTGATTTTTGAAGTAAATCTAAAATTAAAAATTTGAAGTAAATTTCTTGGTTGAGGGGAGGGAAATTTTTGATTTTAGGAAGGAAGGGAAACTTTTTTGATTTTAGGGGATCAAAATTGGCGGGAAAAAAATAAACTTTTGTTATTATATATATTATATAGTATTTATATATTATATAGTATGTATATATAATATAGTATTTATATAATATGTATTTATATAGTATTAATATAATATGTTATAAATATAACATATATGTGTATATATATATATAATATGTTATATATGTATATCATATATATAATATATGTATCTATAATATATGTATAAATATAATACATATTATATATATGTATAATAATATAATATGATATATATATACACATTAAAAATTAATATACTTGTATGATATATGTAATGTATATATGTATTATGTATGATACATATACATAGAACATACATATATGTTAATATACATATATAATGTACTAATACATACTAACACATGTGACATATTAACATACATATACATAATACATATACTAAACTATATACATATAACATACATATATGATATATATATATATATACATCTATACATGTACTATATACTAATTACTATATATAATTATACATATACATATGTTATATATACATAGTATATACATATACATATAACATTAACATACATATATATGATATATTGATATATATATATAATATATTAATATATTAATGTACTATGTATAATACTACTACTATCACTAATTCACTATGTATACATATAACATACATTGATACATATATATATGAATGTTAGAATATACTTATGTTATGTAGTTATGTACTATGTATAATTAATAATTGTATACATTATAAATATATTATACATACATTATACATATATAATTATTAGACATCTATTTATCAATATATATTATATAAATACTTATATTAGTTATTAAATTATTAATGTATTATATATAGACTATAGTGTTATGTATACCATATTTTAATATATATTATAATTTTATTTTTCATATATAGTATTAATTCATTTATGATATTATTCAATTTGCAAAAATAGTATTATTCCATAAATGGTATTATGCCATAAATAGTATTATTTTACTTCCAAAAATAGTATTATATATATATATTAATCCATATAAAATATTATTCTATTTTCAAAAATAGTATTAGTCCATTTATAATATTACTCCATATATAATATATTTTTTACATATAGTATAAATTTCTTATATAGTATTAATTTTATATAACTATTATTCCATTTATAGTATAAATTCTATATATTGTCTAAAAATTATTTTTTTATTTTTAAAATATATTAAACTATAGTATAATTATTTTATAATGTATTAAAGTTAGATTTTTAATATTTTTAATTATTATAAATTTATAATTTTTGTAATTTAGTCCTTATAACTTACAAGTTAATTTATTTGAATTGATTATTACTGATTTTTCTAATTTACTTTAATGTTTCTAATTTTTAATTTTTGTAATTGAGTCTTTACAAGTTAAGGTTGATTTTTTAAATTTTCAAAATTTAATCTTTAACTTTATAGTTTAATATTTATTCGTTTTTTACGTATTTATACAAAATTAAAATTAACAATTTAAATTATTATGAATATAAAATCAAAATTAATTCGACCTGAAACAAAACTGACTTGAAATGAACCCGACCTGAAATGCATCCGAACTGAAATGGACCCGACCTGAAATCTACCCTACCTAAAATGAAACTGTCAATTATCCGATTTGGACCTGAACTGTTTGAACCCGACCTGAAATGGATCCAACCTGAAACGGACCCAACCTGAAATGGACCCACACCTGACCCGAATCGAGTCAAAACATCAAATCAACCTAAAATGACCTGTATTCGATTTTACCCGACCTGAAATACATCCGAATAACTATTTTTACATCCCTAGTATGTATATACAAATATTATTATGTTAAGTTATATGTATATATTTTATTTAATATTTTACTGTTATATAATGTATTTGAATTTACCTATGGAATTTATGTATTTTTATTATGTTGTTTTAGATTTGTGTATATATTTATGGTAATTTACTTTTCATGTTTTTTGTTCATATAATGATTTTATTTTGATTAGAATTTATTGTCCCGATATATTCTATTGAGAGTAGCATCTGGGTGTTATCTTCTTTGAATTGTCGTGAATATTAGGATATGCATTTTAAATTAAAAATTAATTTAATTCGAATTTTATATTTTCTTAAAAATTACGATGCAAACCTTTAGCTATCAATTTTGGGTGTTATGGGGGTGCTAATCCTTCCCTAAACGTAACCAACTCCCGAACCTAATTTTCTCTGGTTTTGTTTTCTCGGTGTTCGATCCTCCTTTTTGAACGGTCGATGGCGACTCCAACCGATTAACTAATTTTCAAATTTTAACGATACTCCAATGGGAGTGGCATATTGTTCTTCAGGTGTCATCTCTCAAAATACCAAAATTTTAAATATTACCGCGAATTTTTAAATTTTAATGGTATTCCACTAGGAGTGACATCCTATTCTACAGGTGTCATCTTCGGATACCGAATTTTCAAACCCCACTAAACCTTTGCGCTGAACTTGATAAGTGTTCAAAATAGTTAATATTTTGTGCTTAATTACTCCTTGATTCAATGAATTATATTATTGATCTTGATGTTTTCTGTGTGTTTTTGTGCAGGACTTTGAATCTGGAAAATGCACTTAAATGACCAATTTTTGAAGTTTTTTTATTTTCTAGATTGAGTATGGATTGGTGGGCATGACTTTGGGCATGAAAATATGACGTGGCACTCGGACAACAGCTTCTAAAAGATGACGTCAGCAAGCGCGTGATAGCTTATCAGCGTTCCAGATAGCTTATCAGCCACATTTTGAATTTTAAATTTGGATTTATCTTTTGTAATTTGAATTTAAATATTTTTAGAATTTTCTAGGATTTATCCCTTATTTTAGGGTTTGTAAAAGGCTATAAATACCCACTTTGGGTAAGCCTAAAACATCTTCAGTTCATGTTTTAATCATAGAGTTTTATTTCATCTTTTATTTTCTTTCTTCTTTTTTTTCGTTTTTTTATTTTTATTTTATTTTCATGTCGAGCATAATTCTTTCCATAATTATGCTTGGCTAATTTATTTTTAGCTAAGGGCTTAAGCAATGACTCGATCCAGAGAATTGAAAAAGCATATCAATAACTTCGTCTTTTTATTTTTTAGTTTTCTTTGAACTTATTTTTTAAAGTAAATTGATTTCAAAACTAAAGATTGACTTTATTCAAGACTTTGATTTAATTACTTGTGTGGAAGGAAAGATCGACTATTGAAGCAATCTGACTTCCTGGGAACACACTTAGCAAATTGATTGCTAAGAAGAAAACTAAGATGGGATCAATTACTATTGAAATAACATAATCCAAGTCGATTTAAATGATTTAAATGATTTTTCTACAAACATTGAGTTGGTGGATTAATCCATGAAACCAATATCAAAGATAGACTTAGGTATTCGGTTTAAAAGTTTTGTTTCAAGGATTAAACCTTGAAAGCTAATTACCAACGTAAAATCCTGAATTAAAAATCTTTTCCAATGATCTATTAAAGTCGAGTCAAAGCAAAAGTATAAGGCTAATTTTTATTTCATTAAATCAATTTCTTTATTTTATTCTCTTTAATTACTTAGTTTCATTTTATTCAACAACAACCCCTTTTTTTCTTAAAACATCATTCAACATTCTTGAATCACAATTCAAACAATCACAATGAGGAAGTTTCTAGACCCTGTGGGATCGACCCTTCTCAAAACTTTTATTATTTGAAAATAAGGAATTTTATTTTGACACTACACAACGCGTGTCAAAACTTTTAAACTTTTATTTAAATTTTCAAAAAAAAAAAAGTTGTTACAGTTCATATTCATTCGTTTAATAAATAAACGAACATAAACAAACTTCCTGCCGAACGTTCGGCTCATTTACGGCCCTAACTACCATCTTATTCCTCCACTTGCGCCCTCGGCTCCAAATCCACCACCAGTGTCGCCACCTAAACCCCCACCCTATCAAATAATGCAACTTATTTCATTATCATAAAAAGGAATAATTACATGACATTCTGCATTCATTATTCCTTGACTGATGCTGATATTGTCGGTTGTTTCGTGGGTTACAAAGAGACTCAACCCTTCACTCATATGCCCTGTGAACCAGGTTTAAAGCTGTTGTTATCAGCTCAGCCTGCAACAAACAAACAGTATTAAATTACTTTACAATGATTGATGCAGATGTAGTTTATTTGCTTCTGATTTCTTGTCCCCCAGAATTATAAATTATAACTACAAAATCCTTATCCTGTCGATGAACAACTTTTTATTTTTTAAATTAGGATATTATTCAATAACTATTGACATATTATTCGTATTTTAACATAACAAAGTTGGATTCTTCGTGAATTCTTTTATTTTAATTGTGTTTAAACGTATAGTGTTGTAATCGTTAAATCGAATTTTGAATCTGATAAGTTTGTTAAAGGAAATGTCTAGGACATGTCGTTTTCAGGATCGTTTATCCCTCCGACAGTCCAAATAGCCTTGTTTTGTACATTGTATACCTATTCAAAAAGAGTGGGACACAGTGCCAATGACTCAAACCAGGGGGGCAATATTTGTTACCCACCACATGTTTGCTTCACTCATATCTTCAACTGCTTTTGTTCTTCCTATAAAAGGGATTCAAAACCATCCACAACCATTCAAACTCACAAAACAAGGATCTTCTTCCACACTATTAATTCGGTTTCTGGGTTCATGGCCAAGGTGTTAATGGGAGAAAGTTCCTTCTCGATGAGGAGCTCGAAGGGTGGTTCATGGCAAAGATGCTCGAAGCACATTAGAGAGCAAAGGGGAAGGCTCTATATTATATGGAGATGTACTGTGTTGCTCCTGTGTTGGAATGATTAACTCTGGGGTTTCAAACCCGCTCGTATTCGATCTATAATCTAATTCAAATAGGTTGAGTAATGTATAGATGAAGAGGAGACTTGTTTTTTTTCTCTCGGGTACTATACGATGGGGTTTTGTTTGATAGATGAATGATATTTGTAGAAGAAAAAGCTGATAAATTAACATGTTCACTTTTCCTATATATGTTTCTTTAAGTAATTTTTTTTTCTTCAGAAATCCCAAAATTTTCAGCACAAAAGTTCTGCAGCTGAAAATGTTTGAATAAACATTTCATATTCAATCAAAGGAATCCATACAACGATCCATCTGTTATTAAACTAGAAAAGCAGAAGATGCATAAAGCAAAGTTGCATTTTTGTATGTATTTGTCTTCCCCCTCACCCCAAAAAAAAAAAACAGAAAAAGAAATTTAAAAGGAAATTATTCCACCAAAACACCATTTTCACCCACTATGTTCAAGTTTCATGCCTAAGATAGGCTTGCTAGTAGAATATCAACTACCATAAACAAATTTGCCCTGGTTTTTCTTTTAGACTTGTGTAATTTTCTAACTTTGAACCACATGCACACAAGCTGCAATACACCCAACCTAATTTGAGAATTTACAATACATGGAAAGGAGTGTATGATGCACGGATTTGGTTAAGCTTTGTGTTGCTAAGATCACTCGATGTTGCCTGGAAGAGATCTCCCGATTTGTGAATCACCATCCATAAATTTCTTTGTAGTTTTCCCTTGCTTGCTTTGAACACCCTGAAGGATCAGTGGCAAAGAAATAGAGAGTAAATAGATGATAAACGGAGAGTCCAGAAAAGATACTAGTGAAACATCAGCTAATAGTTGTAAGCAGAGCAGGAGAGTGGGTCATGATACTAGTGAAACATTCTGAAAGTCTTTGAAAGTCCAGAAAAGATATCTACAATGTCTCTGATGTGACAAAGTATCGTGTCAATCAATTTCCTGTCGGCGAGACCTATGTGTACACATGCACTTCCCAATAGGAAGGGTTGGTGAAATCTGAAATAAAAGGTTTGGGAGATTGCATAGATAGAGGATGCCCCAAAATTTTCTTTCTATGCCATATATAATCATGGACATGGCTTAATATATCACCTAGGCTAACTAGTTTTCGTTCGTTACTTCGCTAAAGGACTAACAATGAAAGCAAGAGAAACATGATATTAAGCAAACATTGTTTACTTACTGAAGGCTTTTGACCAATCAATCTACGACTGGATGGAGCACGTGCAACAAGTGAAGCAGCTGCAGCAGCAGCCACTCGTATCCTTTAAAAGGGGGAAAAGATTATTTCATGTACAATGAAGTAATTAGCCAAACTGAAAGAGTAAAAAGAAAAGATATGAATGAAACCCAAACAACATTTCACCTTTTATGTACATCAATATATACATCAGTCTCGTCAACAATTTCCTCCTACAATGTAGAAAGGGTTCAGTAAGTGCCACCTATCCAGTTTGCATAATGCATTTTAAAGAGAAACAATATGAAAATAGCATGAAAAAATGTTTTCAGAAATTTAGTAGCGAACCACAGAGCGGAGTAAAATGAAGTTAGAAGATTAAGATGGGTGAACAAAAGAATTTAATTAGAAGAATCAGTGACAGACAAATGAAACTGACAGAAACAGAACATACTTGGAGAAGTTCTTCGAAAACATCTTCTAGGGTAATAATACCAATGACTTCCCCATCTTCGGTATCCTCTGAAAACTGTTGCAAGGTACCAGCTGTGACAGCATTAGATAGATGAGTTGTCTTGACCGTGACAGGCCTAGGTTTCTCCACATCAATAACACTATGTGATTTACTGTCATATTTGGTCAGCAAAGGGACTATTAGTTGAGAATCCCCGTTGGTAACTCTACACTCATCAAATTTCTCCCCGTTATCAAGGAACTGAGGGTCTTCGGTCTTTCCTTTAACCTTCACTACAGCTGCCAAATGACTGCTTCCCTTTTGAAATTCATTGAGGATATCATACAAAGGCATATGTGCAGGAACCCTGAGATATTAATGCATGAGAAATCATACTTTCTTCACATATAGAGAGATATAAAAAACAACGGGAGTACATGTATACACCTAGGAATTCTGCGGATGGAAACAGCACTAACTGTAGTCTCGGTTTCTGGTCGTACTGTGAGAAGACTTTTAACCTAAATCTCATAGCAAAGGAAAATTTGTAAGAAATTTTAGAAGGGAAATTTAATTCAATGTTGAGCTGCCAACCATTAACAATAAGCTTTCAACATGAAGAAAACCATTGGAGAGCCAGTGGGTAACTGAACACACCAGTAACAACCCGATGATATTTTTGGGATTCCCAGCATAAACAGGGATACGACTATGACCATGTGCAAGAATTTTTCCAATTGATTCCCTGCATCAAAAAGGCAGATAAATCAATTTATCACCTAACTTCGATACTAATATTGAATGATGCACTTTTTAATCATACTTGAATTTTACCACTAAAAGGGGGTGATCTTTAAAGTCAATCATGTTCCAATAGTGTCATGCTAAAAGAAGCAGCAGGAAAGGCATTAAAGAAGTGAAAAGGAACCATGCTCCACATTAGGATAGGGTTCTTAATCTATGACTATAACTGTAATGTTCCAAATTCTGGAATCAACTAGAAAATCTGTACACCTATACCACAAGTCTATCACTCATGAAAATTCATTTTCCATGTAAACTCTTAGCTTCTGACATGCATAGTTTGCATCTGACCAGGACAAGATACAAATCGAATTTCAACCATTCCCTTAAATATATAGATAATAAGGTTCTCAGTTTATTACTCTCATTTTTCCCACAGAATAACAAAGCAATAGCCAATAGGAATGTGTGTCACCTCCTAAGTTGTTTCAATTCAATGGCTAGAAGAAGAAGCAAAAATGATGTGATAACAACAGAAAGAAGAACATCATCCAGCTGAAACTAACCAATTCAATTTTGAATTGACATCCAAGGAAAATGTTGATTCAATGGGCGTCATAGCCTCCTCTGCAGTCTGCATGTACATGAAGCATCATAATTGCAAACATTTTACGAAACTGTGGCAATGAACTCTTATCAGCTTCTGAACTATGCCAAAGTAGGAAATTAAAAATGAAACTAATAGATTTCAAAAAGGCCAAGCCCTATAAAAAGGAAGAGAGAGGAAGCAACTTTATGTCTTAGAAGGCTATCAAAACCTTGCAGAATACAACCCAAGTATTTTGGACTCTATATCTTAAATTTAAATAATATTAAAAAGTTAAGAGCCGAGCCACAGGCCAGGGAAGTTTCCAAACAAAAGAGGCAGGTGTTCACTGTCAAATTAAATCGACACCTACAACTGGTTAGATTTAGTGTTTCTATGTTTATCAAGCTGCTTCTGCATTAATAAGATCCAGATTTCAGCAATGTATGGTCACATAAAATTATCCATCTTCTACAATATGAAACATCTGATTACTGGATGTATCAGTCATAGACAGATAAGTAAAGAGATGGTCACTTTTACTCATGAAATTCTATTGCAATAACAACATTTACCTTTTCAGTTAAATCCAGTGCACCACTAATGATGGTTGTCTCATCATGTGTTAATTCACCACCTTTGCCAGCCTATTAAGGACACAAATGAAAAATCAGGGAAAGTTCAATTGAAATAAAGACAGTTAACCTGCTTAAGCAATATTATCTTGTCTAGTTTAAGCAGATACCTCTAGGCTGTGGATGGAGACAAGGGCTTTTAATTGAGCCCGTCTAAACAATGCATCACCATGACCAATCACAGCATCCAAAACCTAAAGACATATTGTCGGATTTAGGATGATAGGCAGAAAAAGGAATATTACTTAGAAGTTTATCGTATAAAACCTCTAACAGAATTTAATATCCAAGAAAATCACAGCTCTCAAGAAATATGGATTGTATGACAGTCTGAATGGAATAAAAAAGTATCAAGACTTAGGCATCATAGGTGCCAAGGCACTTTGAGCATTACTCGGTTCATCAGAACTTGTTTCTTTGCTCAATGCAAATCCTCCTAAAAAACCCACTAACATTTTGATTCATTGAAATAGAAGCCTTCTATCAACCAAACACAAATGCTTTTGCACAAGTGATTGATGTAGTATAAACTCAAACGGGAAGCTACCTCGTTATCCAAATAATGCTAGTAGAATCACAATTTTTAGCCAAAGAATTAGGACGGGATACTACCTTTCCAATAGGGAAAGCAATGGGATAACAAATGATCATCAAAATACGCACGAGCCACACAAAGTTTGCACCAATAGCTAGTCCGTATCTTGAACATAATGCTTGTGGAATTATCTGATCCAAAAAAAAGACTCATAAAATAAATGAATCCCTTTGAAAAGGTATTAAGAAACACAACATGCAATACCTCTCCAAAAGCCAGAACAAAAGTAACAGACAGTAACACTGCAACAAAGGGGTGAAACATTTTATCAAGGGTTAAGGGAAGAGCCTGCAAGAACACAAAAACAAGAGCATAAGCATAAATAAAGGGAAATGCTATTAGCTTCTTAACTATATATGCGGTCATTAAACCATCAATAATTTTAATAACAACATAAATAAATGTTCACCTCCATGGCACAAGCATTACACAGAAGCAAAGTTACTAGAAGCTGGTGCTGTTTTTTAACAACCGGTAAGATAACAGCTGCAGACATGTAATAATGTAAATAAATGATAATCATAGAGCATAAAATAAGGCAAAAAAAATCTGGGTTTTCATTCTAGCATATGATATCAAAATTCTATAAATCAAAACAGTAAAAGGGAAAATCGAAATGGGAATTTACCAGCTTGCTTCTTCTCGGTGATAGTACCGCTTCTCTGTAGAATTTCGAGGTCAACAAGGCTGAGAGACATCAAACCCAAGGTAAGGCCGGACATTATTCCGGCGAAGAGCACGAGGAAGCAGGAAATCCCAGCAAAGACGGACCACTCAAAGGAGCCGAAAGGGATGTCATCGGCTCCGAATAGGATGCCATTGGGCAACGACGGCGACGCCATGAGTGTCCGAGCAACGGCTATGGCGTTTCCCAACAACATTTCCCCGGTAAATGATTTTTGTGCGATGCGTTGGAGTGAATGAGGACGTGACAACGTTTGAGCTTTTCGAATAGGGGAGCAGAAAAGTGTAGAGCCGTCAAATCATGAGTTGAGCTTCGGCTCTTTAGAAAATCTCAGTCTCCATTTCTACTTTATACGTTGAATTCTGCAGCTGGTTTGTGAACCAAAGCTCGTTATCGGCCCAAATAAATATATTAAATATATTCTTAATTTTGACAATTTTTTAGTAATAAAAAATTAATTATAAAATAATATATTCGTATATTCTAGTACCTAATTAATTGAGCATATATATTTGACTATTGAATTATCGAACTCCTCAATCAAGTCATTAAATTTATTAAATCGATATATTTTGACCACTTCTGTTAAAAAAATTAACCAAAAAATGATAAATTGATGATATAACAGTTAACAAAATTTATCATTGCCTTAAATTTTTAAATGAAACCAATTTTAGTTTTAAGGTTTAGGAGTTTTAAATATTTTTAGACTATTTTATGATTTTTTAAAAATTATAAAATATTGTTTAAATTAATTTATTTTATTTCTAAAATAAAAAATAAAAGTCACGTGTTAATCTATTATTGAGTGATATCTTTTTTAACAATATTACTTTAAAGTACTAACGGAATAAAACTTTATGCATATATTTCAGCCAAAAAAACATTAGACGCTTATTTTTTTTAAAATGTATAATTTAAGCACTTATTGCAGCAAAAAATATTAGAAACCTATTTTTAGAAGAAAAAAGTATATAATTTAAGAACTTATTTCTGAATTAAGCCTTAGATTTTATAAATTAAATACGAAAGATGTGTAGTTATATATATATATATAAATCATGTCATGTTATAATTGAATGATGGAATTTTTAACCGAGGTTAATAAAAAAAATTATTTGAGTTACAAAAATAAATATTAAACATCTACTTGATTCAAAATAAAATCTAAACATTCGAATAAAAATGATATAATTTATATATAAAAGTGTCAACAATTTGGCACCTAACAAAGTCTTCACACACTATGAATGGAATGCCAATGCCAATTGAACTGTTGAGAACCTAGCTCTTCTATTACATCAACAAACCATCCCTCATGCACTTTGCCATCCCTGTTTTTTAATGTTCTTAGTTGCATCACACCAAAACAAACCCATGAAATCTAGAGGATATAAATTTAAATAGCAACAATGGTGAGAGACCAAAAATCCCCCTCAATTCTTTGTTCATAATGAAAAAGGTCGGGGTTCCGATGGTGTTTCTCGCCTCGATGTTCTTGGTAGCCTTGCCTATTCAGCTTCCTATAATGCCGCCGAGGCGAGTGTTACCACCGCCCCACCTCCACCCGCTCTGTGTCTCCCAACTAACCCTAGTGAACTATGCGTGCGGAACGATACCATTAGTCCCATCGCCGTTTCTGTCGTCCTACACACCAAATGAAAGAAACGTAAATGATAGTAGGCGACATGGAGATGGTAGTAGGACTGGGACTAGACGGGAAGGAGAAAGGCACAACAAGCACAAACACAAGCATGAACATGAGCAAAGTCCTAAGGAGATGACGCCCGAACAAGGCTACTGTTGTCGATGGCTGAAGGCAGTGGATGGAGATTGCGTGTGTGGCGTGCTAGCTCGCTTGCCTCTCTTCCTTTCGTGGCCTCTCCATCGCTACACCATCCGTGTCGAAGAAGCCTGCACCGTCACTTTCACATGTGGGGGTCGACTACGATCACCATGATTTACAGCACTTCATGTTCACCAAATTGTGCTCTAGTCTATGTAACTTAAGCATATGGAGTTTCATGCATACATATATTGTTATTATCATGTTAATTTTGACAGTAATACTGATCAATGCCGATTGAATGAGTACAAAGCTTATGTATATATAGGAAACACCAAAAAAGGGAAAACAAAAAATGCTTTCATATCACTAAATGGCAGGGCCATGAAATCTCCATAATTTCAAGTTTTTCAACACTGAAATCTGACTTCACTTGTTATTCTGGGTCATATATGATTTTACAGCATTATACCACAAGGAACTCTAATGGCAGGACTAGTGAGCAGTGTCCCAGGGCTGATATCACATAGAAACTGTGCTACTATCTCTGTACTTGGACCAGCTACAAGCTCTTCCCATGCCTCATCGGATTCCTTGCCGCACCTGCGAAACACTTCGGTTGCGTCGAGCCGGTGTATCTTCCAATTCTTCTTGTTCCTCAACCGGTTAATCTTCTCCAATTGGCGACAAGCTAATCTGCAAGTGTTTCTTCTGATTTCTTGTATTGCTTCTTGCAACAGTTCAGCACGGCCTTGTTTGTCTAAAAATGGTTCGGCTCGGAAGTACTGGTCGAACTCGGGGACTCCGATTGCTTTCCTGATCCCCTTTGAATAATTGGCGTTGGAATCAAAGAAGCTCCTGACCTCTTCTACCATCCCATTTTCAACCATCTCATCTACTCTCTGTGAAACATACTGATGGAGCACTGGCATTGCTACATCTACCCAAAGGAAACAACCTTCGTATTTCGATCGAAATCGAAAGTGTTTGTCATCGATCAAGGCCTCGATGAACGAATTTGAGCCACCAGCAACAATTGGAAGCTGGCTTCGAGACACAATCGAATCCAGGGCATGCGAAGCCATGTCGACGAAATTCGTTGCTGTAAAATCCGCATTGGGACTTATCACACCTAACAAATGGTGTGCAACTCCACACCGTTCTTCCTCACTAATTTTGTTGGTGACTATGTCAAGGCCTTCATGGACTTGTATTTTATCCGAATTGATCACTTCCCCTCGAAACCGAGTGGCGAGATCGATAGAGAGTCTCGATTTTCCGGTTCCGGTCGCTCCCATCAGGATCACAACCTTGTCTTTATGTCGCCTAGGAGTAAAGAAGTCCGAATTCAGCAAGCCAGATGGTATGTCAAGTAAAGAAGGTATCGTTTCTTTACACAAAGATAGTGAAACTCTCATCATCGTTAACCTGTCAGAAAATAGCAAGCTTTTCGAGTTAAAAGACCAAACTAATGTTTGGTTTGAAACAACTGTAACCATTTCTGTCTTGAGAAATCTTACCTTTGTAGTAAGGGATTAGAAACTACCCAAAAGATGTAAGATTACAGCGAACAAGATTGTTCTATCTTGTAAGTTGAAACAAGTGCTCGAGTGACAAACAAATTTATAGGCACTGGGCAAAGGGGTCAACTTCTACTCTCTTTTTCGTAATGGTTAAGACATGAAGTCTCAAACTTGAGTTTGAGAGGTAAACAGATGTTTGTAAGAAACTAAATTTTTATTGTAAAATAATAAATAAATAAATAAATAAATATTTAAATATAAACGTGAATTATTTAAAAATTTTATTACCGATAATCAGACATTTTTCACATCACAACAACAAAATTATCGTAGACTTCGTAAATGGAGTCATTGATGTAACATGGTTCACATGATTACATGCATCCCAAGTGAAACTGTCTTATCCAAGGATGTGATACAAATGGATCCAATACTATGCTACGACGCTAGTGGTATATACAATGGATTCTTTTGCTTCTCATTGGATTTCCCTATTTTAAAAGCTATTCGAATATTTGAATTTCACTTTCAATTGTTCATTTAATAGTTTTAAAATGTTACGTAAAAAATTGATTTAGTTATTAAATTTTACACAATATTCTGATAATATATGACAGGTAAATGATTGTGTTTTTATTTATATTTTTATTTTAAATTAATAAGTTTAAGGTTTAAGGTTAAGAGTTATGATTAGGGTTTAAAGAATTAAAGGTAAGATGTATGTTTTAGGGTTTAAGGTTAGGATTTAGGATATAGAAAATTAAAGTTAGAGTTTAAAATTTAAAATTTTAAAAAAATTTAATAGGACATAAAAGGAGATACAATTAGAGGGTAGAAGATTTATACTCTATAGTTGACGAACCTTATACCCTACACCCTAAAAAATACATCATACTCCTAATTTCTTAAACTCTAACCACAACCCCTAACCTTAAACCCTAAAGCCTAAAACCACTAATTTAAAGTGGACGCACCAATAAAAGCATGATTAGGAGATAGACGATTTACACCTAATAATTTGTGTCGATTTATACTATTTTATTAAAATATTAAAATTATTTAATGATATAATATTATTACAGTAAAAAATATATAATAGACTGAATATTCATTAATCGACCTAATAACTCCATCACATAAATCGCAAGAGTGCTCGTATCGAGTCAAACTGCTCCAGGAAGTGGACTAGCCCGAGTAAATTCTTATAATGACTATTTGAAATATTCTTTTGATTATTAAAAGTAATGAATCTTATCTTGATAACTTATGCATCTTCGGATTAAACAATGAACTAACAAAGAGCATCTTCAGAAGTGATAATGTTTAAAGAATGATTCCTATAGGAGTACTGGGTGGAGAGATAATCGGGTCGGATTGATTTTTGGTTCAGGTCGTTTATAATTTGAGTTTGAAATGAGTCGGAGCAAGTTAGATTCGAAATTAGTTATGATTTGTGTTATTTTAAATTGGATCGAGTATTGAATCAGATCAATATTAAATTTTTTGGCTTTTCAGATTGAAACAATATCAAATTGATCGATTTTTGGTTTAGATAATACCAAATCGTTTATTTTTCGAGTCGAGTCAATATCAAATCAGATGATTTTTGATATGAGTCAATTTATAAAGATGCTCTATCAAAAGGAAAAATATAATATTAAACCATAACTAAAGGTTGTTGTTAATTGGTAATATAATGTAAAATGAGAATCAAACATGCATATTTTAGCACATTAAATTTGGATTATTTTTGAATCGGGTTGATTTTCGATTTTAAATTTTTGATTTGGGTCAAACTAGGTACAAGTTGCTTCCAGTTCAATTAAAATTTGATTTAATTTTAGTTCTGTTCAGTTTATTTTAAGTTCGAATCAAGTTTGGACCATCATAATTAGGCTTATATCGAGTCTCAAGTCACATAAACTAATTCATATTTCATATCAAATTTATCGGGTCTAATATAAAATGGTCATTTCCTTTAAAAATTTTAAACTTTTGTACGATTTAACCTTTTATATTTTTCATTAATGGTCTAATTTTACGTCTTAAAATCATTATAATCATTTATAAATTTATATTATATGACATAAAATTTTATATCTGTTCTAATAATAATTATTTATATATTTAAACTCCTTTATAAAGCATATATCTTCCGTTTAAATAATATCAAATATTTATATATAAAAATGCAAAGAATATTTTAAAAGTGTTTATATTTCTTGTTTAATGACACATTCCATAATCAATCCGATTAATTTGACGAGGGATCTATACTTAGTCAAAGAAAAATTAGTTTTATTGATATTCCTTCCGAAAGCTAATTTGCTTAGTTTTGTCTCCACCTCTCAAATATTGTAAGTTATATATACGTGTCACGGGTTCGTTATTCTCTTTTTAAAAAACATGTCTGATAGGATGTATAACGTCACCGTATTTATATTTTAAGATTTCCATTTTCCTTTACAATGTGAGATTGATACTCTTTGTCTTTTTCTTGGCGTGACATACGACTACTAGTATTTATTAAAAAAATATAATCAATTTTTAAAAAATGATAAATGTTTTTGTTTTTAAGTTTAATGGTTTATTTTTTGAACAATGACATTAGAATTTATTAATTATCATAAAAATATTATAAATATAATATATTAAAAAGAGAAAAAATAGTCTATTAAAAATCTAATACAAAACCCAGAAAAACTTCATGAATTTTCTTCTCTCTAATCAATCGATACACTTTACGAGATAAAAAAAGTAACGAGCGAATTAAACTATTAAACATATTAATCGATTGATTAATTTAGATTATGTACTATAGAGGTTCGTTACGAGGGCGACATTTTCAATCCATTTTACTTTATTTATATTGTTAGGATTTGTTGAACTTTTAATTTTATTTGAAAGATCTAATATCTTATCCTTTTAGACAAATTGATTATCAATAAATAAATAAAAAACTTATTAATATTCTTACCTTGTAATTTTTTTATTTTCAAGAATAATGTACCTGAAATGTTATTTAACAATAAATTTTTGAAGGCATATAACTTGTTTATCAAAGAAATCAATAGCAAACATGGTTCTTTTTTGGTGATTTGATATTTCCATGTGGTTATAATACTAGAAAATGGTAGAAGAATAGGATTTTTAATATTTATTTTAAAGGTTGTGTTTGAAACTCAGAGACGATTGTATACAACCCTACTTTGATAATATAATAAAATCTCTCTCTTTTGTCTATTTTCTTCTTGTTCTTTATTTTATTCACAACACATTATCAACATGAGTTTGCTCAGAAGATTTTAATTTCAAGTTTCTTCAAAGATTTACCCGGTATGTTCTTTTTCAATCTTATATATTTTAATTTATAAAATAATATATGTATGATGATGATTATAATTTTTTCTCTTTCTCATGTAAACATTCTTGTTTTTGTCTAATGTTATTATGTGTTTATTTCATGTCATTAATATTTTGTTTTAATAATTTAATCCGAGTATATTGGCTGGACATCCCGTTCTGCGAGGCTACTGGTCTCAAAGGAGGTTCTTTTTAAAGGACCTTGTGGACTAGTTTAACAACGTCGCGTATGAGAATTAAATTTTTATTCTTTGTATATATTGAATATATATCGGTTGATCAAATACTATTTAATAGTATGAATATTATAAAGTCTATATTTGCTTGGAAGCAATATTTTTTTTGTGTCGAAAAACTCGACTATAGACTTCTCCCAAGTTCAAGTTACGAAAATCGTCTTGATCAAAGAATTTTTATGGGAGGCATTCCCTGAAGTGAATGCATGCATGATGATTATTTCATGCGATTATTGGATTTATGACATTCCTTAAAGTGAATGCAAGCATGATGATTATTCCATGCGATTATTGGATTTATGACATTCCTTGAAGTGAATGCAAGCATGATGATTATTCCATGCGATTATTTGATTTATGTCATTCCCTGAAGTGAATGCAAGCATGATGTTTATTCCATGCGATTATTGAATTTGTTTCATTCCTTGAAGTGAATGCAAACATGATAATTCACTATATGGTTAGTGAATAAAACATATTCCACTTTTCACACATTAAAGTTGTCCTGTAGACACAATATCGTGAAAAGATTTTAAAGACCTATTGGCTCCGCTCCATTCCCTGAAGTGAATGTGATATTTTATAGCGGAAAGAATAAATGTCACATTAGTAATTGTGGTCATGATTGAGATCATAAAATAGACATGTATAAGATGATTATTTTGAGAATACTTATATCCACAAGAAGTGGAATTATAAAGATGACAAGAACGATAGAGATCATACCAAAATCTTTATGTTATCAATGCGATGGTACAAACCAATGATCTCGTACTTGTCAAACGCCGAAGTATTATGGACTTTATTCATAATCATGAATGATAAATGAAAGAAAATATAAACAGATTTTCTTTATGGCGAAAATAATTATGGCGTTGTTGGTCCAACTCAATTGGATATTGTAAATTTTCTCGTAATCCTTCAGGAGAATAATTCGCCATTTATTTCCTTTATAAATTCTAAAAGGAATAATTGATCTTTAATTTATTTTGTTTAATGTTAATTTATTTATTTATGTTAATTTACTTTTATTTATTATTTATTTATGTTAACTTACTTTATATATTATTTATTTATCTTTTATGTTAATTTTTCCTTTAAAAGAATATGATTACTTCCGGAATAAAATATGCAATAATTTATGGCATTTATGCTTAGCAGACAATGCAAGTATTCATACAATATTTAAGCATAAAAAATATTTTCCCATTTAAATACAAGGGAAATAAGAGTATTATATCTCAAAGTACTAAAATATCAGTGTTTCGGAAGAGCTCTTGAGAGCTTATCTTTGATCCGATTTGATATGATGTGCCATTTTTTTAATATTTTTTCATTTCCCGAAGTGAATGGTACAGAACATATATTTTTCATTTCCCGAAGTGAATGAAATAAAGCACATATTAAAAGGTGCATAATTATGCATATTTTCCCATTTTAAATGCAAGGGAATAATATGAGTACTATATCCGGAAGTACTAATATCACAGAAAGCTCCGACTGAGCAAATATGTTATTGCCAAATGAGACATTATCTCATATTTACAGTGCATTATGCTCGTTGAGCAAATATGTTATTGCCAAATGAGAATTCATCTCATATTTACAGTACATTATGCTCGTCAAAGTCGCAAAGAGACTTATTAAATTTTAAAGATATTTGCAGAAATATATTGAGAATATTAGTCAAGGGGGTGCTGACTATCTCAATATTACGAGTATAACTCAAGGCAATAATGAAATCTTGGCAAAATTACATGCACTGTCATCCATATTGTACTACATAAGAATTAGTACAAATTGAAGCTCATGTTATTGTAAACGAGATGTTTACTGATAATTTTATTTGGCATGACCGGTTAGACCATCCCGGTTCAATTATGATGCGAAAAATTGATGACACTTTCATGTGGTTATTTATTGGAGAACTAATATTTTCTTCATGGTAATTTTTCATGTGATACTTATGAAAACAATTTGATTATTCAATCATCAACAACTAAAATAGAGTGTTATTAATTTTCTAGAACGGATATAAGGTGATATATATGGGCCCATACACCTTTCATACAGTCCATCTAGATATTTTATGATTTTTATCGATGCATCGACTAGATGGTTATATGTATCCTTGTTATTAACCTGCAACTTGGTGTTTGCGAGGCTACTTGCTCAGTTGATAAAATTACGAGCACATTTTCCAGATTATTTTCTAAAGACATCAGTCTTGATAATATTGATGACACGTAATTTTACATGTAGTATCATAAATTCGCATCAAGCCAATAAATGATCATAAGTTCTCCCCATTACAAATGGTTTTTGGTCAGGAACCAAATATTTCTCATCTTAGATTTTTTTGTGTGTGCGATATATGTTCTAATTGCTCCACCACAACGCACAAAGATGAGTTTTGTCGGGAATATGTATCAGATTTAAATATCTTGAGCTTCTGATAGGGAATTTATTTATAACCCGATTTATTGACTATCATTTTAATGAGTCAATTTACCCAACATTAGGGGGAGAAAATAAATAACTGGGGAAAGAAATAAGTTGGAATGAATTATCATTTTCTCTTTTTGATCAACGTACTACAGAATGTGAACTATAAGTTTAATGGATAATTCATTTAGCAAATCAATTGCCATATGGTTTTGCTGACCCTAAAAGAGTGACTAAGTCACGTATACCAGCTATAAATGCTCCGATTAAATTTGATGTCATGGAAGGACAAACTCTAGTTGCTAATGAGTCTAACTTATGCTTAAAGCGTAGTAGACAAGTAAGTTCCAAAGATAAGAGATCCTCGAAAAAGAAAAGGAGTTATATTTTATGATGGTCTGATCAAGGAATCAATGATTATGAAAATATCTAGAAGAGATTAAATGATCTCCAACAGAGACATTGACATGACTCAGGTACCTGATAATAAAGAGATCTCAATAGATTATGTCATGTCTAGTAATAAGTGAAACTGAAATTAAATCGACGTCGTTAATATATTTGCATGCAATATAGCACTAGAGATTTTATTTGATGATGTGGATCATGAATCATTGTCAATTGGGCAATGTAAAAAAAGAAATGATTGGCCAACATGAAAGGGCAATTGAGGTGAAACTAAAATCTCTTTTGAAAAGAGAAGTATTTGGGCCTATAGCCCGTACATTGAAATATGTAAAGCTCGTGGATATAAACGAGCCTTTGTGAGAAAGAGAAATCAAAAGGGGAAATCATGAGACATAAGCTCATTTGGTTGCACAAGGATTCTCACAAAGACATGAAATTGATTACGAGGAAAATATATTCCTTGGTGCTGGATGCAACTACTTTTAGATTTTGATCAATCTGGCAATAAATAAAATTACTCGGTTTCTGCCTAATGGATGTTGTTACATCATATTTGAATAGGCCTCTTGACAGTAATATTTACATGAAACTTCCGGAAAGATTTAGATTGTCATAAGTAGTTCATTCAAGTTCTCGAGAACATTATTCAATCATATTGAATATATCTTTTTATGGCTTGAAATAATTTAGGCATATTTGGTATGATCGCCTCATTGAATACTTGTTAGCATAATGCTATATGAATTATTTCCCCGAGCATTTTTATTAAGAGGTTTAGCTCTGAATTTTTACTATTGTGTATGTCGATGATTTGAATATCGTTGAGACTCGTGAAGAGACCTCCTCAAATCCTTGTGCATCTATCGACATACAGAAAAATATTGAAAAAGACTTTACATGCATAACGCATATCTATTGATCACCTTTATGGTTATTGCTAAGTCTCTTACTGTAAACAAAGATTTTTTCGCCTCACGAAAAAGGTAATGATATTCTTGGTCTAAAGCACAATATACACATTATTTGATCTGAAAGCATTTTATCTTAGCTGGTCTAGAAATATTATTTAAGTGCTACGAGATCATTACCTTTAAATAATTGTTATGCAAGAGGCAAAGCCGAAATATGTGTTTGGCTAAGCATATCCTGAAGATATGTGAATATTTTTCACAAGATAAGATGCAAGTTATCTTGTACAGAGATAATACAAAATTTATATCTCAAGGTGGATATATCAAATATGATAAAACGAAACATATTTCTTCAAGTTTCGTCCCTCATGATTTTTAGATGAATAGTATTCAATGAATCATTTTAAGAAATGATTTGGAAGATTTATCCACTAGTGTATGATCTACTTCAACATTTGAAGATTGTATTCAATATTGAATTATGAAGATTCAAAGATCTTATGTGATATTTTCATGAGGGAGAGTAAATACGCGTCGCACTCTTTTTCCCTTAACCGAGGTTTTGTCCCAATGGTTTTTCCTGGTAAGGTTTTTAATGAGGCAACATGTTAAGCGTATCAAAGATGTGTGTACTCTTTTTCCTTCACTAAGAATTTTTTTCCCACAGGGTTTTTATCTTAGTAAGGTTTTAACGAGGTACATTATCTTCATGGATATCCAAGGGGAGTGTTATAAATATATTTATTCATGGTGGATATCCATATATTAAGTTAAAGTTTAATGGGCTTTATTATTAGGGTTTAATACCCATTGAAATTAGGGTTTTCATCTTATTCCTATAAATATAGACTTTTGGATAAAGCCATTGTATACAACCCTAGTTTGATAATATAATAAAATCTCTCTCTTTTGTCTATCATCTTTATTCTCCTATTTTATTATTATTCTTTATTTTATTCATAACATTAAAAGTTTTGTTTGAAACTCAAAGACAATTTTATTAAAAAGAGAGATTTAAGGATATAAAAAGTCATTACTTAAAATCTCATTCAATTTTAATGGTCAAAATTAGTCAAAGAATTAATTCAATTTTTTGGTCCAAGAGTTCAATGATTAAATTTTATTGTTTCAATGACTAATTGGGAAATAAAGTTTAAGGGCTTAATTGAATTTTTTTTCTTAATTGCTTAAAGATTTTTTACCCCTTTAAATATTTTTAATACGATCATCAATGAATTTCGAATGTAATTTTTTGTAATGTATTTTATTATTATACCAAATAATTATTAAGCGGAAGAAAATAATTTTAATTATTATTTTTTATTAATTAGATGAAGTAGTAAATTTCAAACATAAATTTCAGAATAAAATATCCAAACTGATATTATAATACGTAAACTGTTATTGATCTTTTGTTTGAGTCTTTTGATTGGACTTCAGAAAATAATACATCGAGCTTTTATGTATTTTCTATTTATGTTATAAATTTGCGATTATCGATTGATATTATCTTTATGATCGTTGGTAGAACACTCTTGGGGTATTTGGAGCCATGATCAGGATGATCATAGCTTAGGTTGGGTCGGATTTTAGATCGACTCATATCTGATTTAAATTTTTAATATTTTCACACGAATTTGATTCAAATTAAATTTATCTTAAATTCTAAAGTAAAAATACGTATATGACTTGATTCGGTCCAATATAAATATTTTTCATTTTTATTTGATAAAATATGAAGTTAATTGTAAAAATACAAATACAAAAGGGGTATTATAATAATTATTCCATTTTTATTAGACAAAACATGAATATAATTGTAAAATATAAAAAGAAAGGGATATTATAACAATTATAATTAAATATTTAGAACAAAATTAAATTATTATTTTTGATCATGTATTTTTCACTTTAAATTCAAATTTAACTTGACTCGACCTCATCATTAGAAAACTCAACCCAAACTTATTTTTTTTTTAAAATCAACAATCTATTATAATCAAATCAAATCAAATCAAAACTCGTTAATTTTATATCAAATGAATATCTCTAACCATGATCTCGATTAATAATAAAAATTTTAATGATAAAATTGCTTAATATACCCTAAAAATATGTCATTTATTCTTCTTCTCTTAAACATAAAATTTTTAATGACTAACAACAAATAAAATTGAGTTTTGTTATCTACGATAATAATAAAATTGAGTTTTGTTGTTATCTACAAAATTCAATTTAAATTAATTAATTATCGATAATAATTAAAAAATTATATAAAATATTTACTTTGCATGTTGTAGTTGTAGTCTACCTCTTCGTCCTTGTCTAAGCGGCTAAGCCTAACACGTTTCTCTGATTGGTATTCGTCCGAGTTGTTACTCATTTCTCATTCATCCGTGCCATGAGTCAACTCACTTCCTTTTCCATTGTCAAAATCCAACCGTTATCTCACGTGTTTTTATATGAAAGAAAGAGACACATGGATTAAGGCTAGAAACGTCAGATTTGACTAATTATGAAAATTAATAATATCATAATTATGTTAACCATATTGGACCAAAATTTGATTATTTTTAATAATATATATTTTTTTATTAATACTCTTTAAAATTATTAAAAATTTTAAACTTTTAAACTTTTCGAAAGTTTACATTTAAAGATTTAACTTTTTTTAAAAAAAAAATTAAATTAATCTCTCCCAATTAGGTTGTTTATCGAGCGAATCGATAGCAAGTTTGGTATTACTCGATTCATGCTCGTTAAACTTGATTCATTGTTTGTTAAGCTCAATAAAATATTTGCCTAATTTTTAACAAAAAATAAAATTTAATAGGGTAAACTATTGCGTTAGTCACTTTCGTTTATCTCCGGTACATTTTTAGTCATCGATTTTGAAAAACGACCAGTAAGGTCACTATCGTTTTCGGAGTGTAAAGTTTTGGTCACTCCAACGTTAAGTGTCGTTAAATATTAACGAAAAGATGATCTGACATAATAAAAAATGATAAATTACTTAAATAGTCCTTAAACTATTATTATACTTTTGTTTCATCTTTAAAAACTTTATATTTTTACCATCTTTTCAAATAAAACCTAACTCTAATCCTAATCTCAAACCCCAAAATCCCCACCCAAATCGTACGTGTCTTGCAACCTTTATTTTTCTGGAAAATAACAGTACCAGCTTGTGTTTTATAACTTTTATCTCAAAAAAATATTTGAGAAAACTAAGATCTACTGCAACTCAAAAGAAGAGTTACATGAACTTACAAGAGGTGGCTGAGGAAGACACCCTGCTCTACTGCTAAGAAACTCATTTCAAAAGGACCCAAAGTTTTACTTGAAACACAATTATCTTTAATGTTGGAAATGATTTTTCCTTTTCAAAATCTGTATTTATAATTTTTTTTTTATCTTTTCTCATCACTCTATGTTATACTTATAGCCTTTCTAATATCAAAAAAAAAAAAAAAAAACACTTCTAACCTTTCTTGTAGATTACGGAAAATGGGACCTTGATGTAAATGGTAAGGAGCTGAGCTCAATCTAAGTAGCTCGAGCTTGACTCAAGCTCAATTAGGTTTCACTTTTAAAGCTTGAACTCGATTCAAGATAAAGACTAAATTGTTCAATCATGCTCATTTATCTTGTAAAGAATAAGCTCGAATCTTTAAATTCATTTATTTATAATTGAGCTTGAATCCTAATTGAAAATAAAAAGAATACCATTAGGTTTGTTTAAATTTGACTCTTTTTCACGAATCAAATCAATAGCTTGGCATCATAAATGACTTGTTTACACCTTAATTATTAGATGATTTCGAATAATTGATTTTATATTACTTAACATCAGTGCAAAGTATAGACAAAATCTAGGAAAACAAACCAGTGTTAGAAAACAACTTTGTTGTTGTATTCATTGCAGAAACATGCAGCTCAAGCTGGATCAGAATTTTTCTTTATTGTTAATTTCCAGGTATGCTTAGTTGCTATATGTTTTGAATTACTTTCACTGTTTCCCTCAACCGCAACATAATATATTTCCATAATGAATTTGAAACTAAAGATCTTAGTTTTCTTAAATAGTTTTTTGAGATACAGATTACAAAACATAAGCTGGTACTGTTATTTCTCAAAGAATGGAAGGATGCAAGACACATCCGGCTTGGGTGAGGATTTTGAGGTTTGGGATTAAGATTAAGGTTAGGGTTTATTTGAAAAGATGGTAAAAATATAAAATTTTTAATTTTTTAGGGTCAAATTAAAGATGAAACAAAAGTATAATGATAATTTAAGGACTATTTAAGTAATTTATCATTTTTTTATTGTGTTAGATCATCTTTTCATTAATATATAACGGCACTTAACGTTGGAGTGACCAAAACTTTACACCCCGAAAACGATAGTGACCTTACTGGTTGTTTTTCAAAATCGGTGACTAAAAGTGTACTGAAGGTAAACAAAAGTGACTATCGCAGTAGTTTACCCAATTTAATAATACTATACGAGACTTATTATTAATATAAATTAACAAAATTAATAAAAAAATCAAAATAGTATATAAAATATTTTTAAAGTCTAAATTTTAAACTAACGATACACAAATACATAAAACTAACATGTTAAAATTAAAGTGACAATATATAAATTAATAATTATTATTTGGATTTATTTTTTGATTCAAATTATTTTTAAGTAATTACTAAAAAATATTTTAAAATTTAACTAGCTGCTCGTTAACTTATCGAGTCGAGTTAGATTTTGTTTGATTCAATTTATTAAAGTCTTGAGTTGAATTTGAATCAAATTAAATCAATTTACATCAAATATTTATCCAATTTTAATTAAGTCAAATTCCAACGAGTTACGAACCGTTTAACTTGTAAAATACCCATACTCCAAATTCTTACTTCATGTTCTATCACTGCATACAAGACATATCTTCGTTTATAAAAACTAGACAAAAAGGAGAAATAAATAACAAGAAGGAGAAATAACTTTCTGTAAAATATACGTACCTTATTAAGAAATTAAAATATAAATATTTTAAATCTAATAAAAAATAATTAAAATACTTTTACTAAATTAATATTTAGGTTATAAAATATAGAAAACGAGTGATTTTATAGTGAAACCACTAAAATAAAGTTAATTTAAGATTGATCTGTTCAGTAGATAATCGGTTTGTACATATTTTATTATTTGTAAAAAAAATAATTACAATAATTATAATAAAAAAATATATACATAAAATATTACGATATAAAGATTTATGTACAAACCTATATTACTACGATAAACTTTATTTATTACAAAAATGATAAGAATTTTAGTATATACATAAATTACTACAAATTGTACATAATTTATTACCCAAATCGTTATAAAAATGATAGGTACATATTTATTACAAGATTTCACCAAAACTCAAAAGAGCTCAAATTAGCGTAAGCATTTAGGTACATACATATTTTCCTACAAAAAACCTAATTTATTACAAGAACGGTACAAATTTTAGTAAGTATATAAATTATTACAAGTTGTATAAAGTTTATTACCCAAATCGTAATAAAAACGGTAGATACCGTATTTATTACAAGATCTCACACAAACTCAAAAGAGCTCAAATTATAGTAAGCATTTAGATATATACATATTTTCTTACAAGAAAACCTAATTAATTACAAGAATGGTGCAAATTTTATTAGATACATAAATTATTATAAGTTGTACATAGTTTATTACCTAAATTATAATAAAAATGGTAGGTATCATATTTATTATAATATCTCACATACACTCAAAAGAGCTCAAATTAGAGTAAGCATTTAGGTACATACATATTTTCGTACAAGAAAACCTAATTTACTACAATAAGGGTGAGAATTTTAGTAGGTACATAAATTATTACAAGTTTTACATAGTTTATTACCCAAAACGTAATAAAAACGGTAGGTACCGTATTTATTACAAGATCTCACCTAAACTCAAAAGAGCTCAAATTAGGATAAGCATTTAGGTACAGACATATTTTCCTACAAGAAAATCTAATTTATTACGATAAGGGTGAGAACTTTAGTAGGTACATAAATTATTACAAGTCGTACATAGTTTATTACCCAAAACGTGTAGGTACCGTATTTATTACAAGATCTCACCCAAACTCAAAAGAGCTCAAATTAGGGTAAGTATTTAGGTACATACATATTTTCCTACAAGAAAACCTAATTTATTATAAGAAGGGTGAAAATTTTAGTAGGTACTTAATAGGTACATAAATTATTACAAGTTGTACATAGTTTATTACCCAAAACGTGTAGGTACCATATTTATTACAAGATCTCACCCAAACTTAAAAGAGCTAAAATTAGGGTAAGTATTTAGGTACATACATATTTTCCTACAAGAAAACCTGATTTATTATAAGAATGGTGAAAATTTTAGTTGGTACATAAATTATTATAAATTGTACATAGTTTATTACCCAAAACGTAATAAAAATGGTAGGTACCGTATTTATTATAAGATCTCACCCAAAATCAAAATAGCTCAAATTAAAGTAAATATTTATATACATACATATTTTCCTACAAGAAAACCTAATTTATTACAAGAATGATACAAATTTAAGTAGGTACATAAATTATTAAAAGTTGTACATAGTTTATTATCCAAATCGTAATAAAAACGATAGATACTGTATTTATTACAAGATCTCATCAAAACTTAAAAGAGCTCAAATTAGGGTAAGCATTTAGGTATATACATATTTTCCTACAAGAAAACTTAAATTATTACAAGAACGGTACAAATTTTAGTTGATACATAAATTATTACAAGTTGTACATAGTTTATTACCCAAATCATAATAAAAACGATAGATCTTGTATTTATTACAAGATCTCATTAAAACTCAAAAGAGCTCAAATTAGGGTAAGTATTTAGGTATATACATATTTTCCTACAAGAAAACCTAATTTATTACAAAAATGGTACAAATTTTAGTAGATACATAAATTATTACAAGTTGTACATAGTTTATTACCCAAATTGTAATAAAAATGATAGGTACCATATTTATTACAAAATCTCACCCAAACTCAAAAAAGCTCAAATTAGAGTAAGCATTTAGGTACCTACATATTTCTCTACAAGAAAACCTAATTTATTACAATAAGGGTGAGAATTTTAGTAGGTACATAAATTATAAGTTTTACATTGTTTATTACCCAAAACGTAATAAAAACGGTATGTGCCGTATTTATTACAAGATCTTACCTAAACTCAAAAGAGGTCAAATTAGGATAAACAATTAGGTACATACATATTTTTCTACAAGAAAATCTAATTTGTTACAATAAGGATGAGAATTTTAGTAGATACTTAGTAGGTACATAAATTATTACAAGTTGTACATAATTTATTATCCAAAATGTAATAAAAAACGATATGTACCGTATTTATTACAAGATCTCACCCAAACTCAAAAGAGCTCAAATTAGGGTAAGCATTAAGTACCTATATATTTTTCTACAAGAAAACCTAATTTACTACAATATGGGTGAGAATTTTAGTAGGCACATAAATTATTACAAGTTTTACTTAATTTATTACCCAAAACGTAATAAAAACGGTATGTACCGTATTTATTAAGAGATCTTACCCAAACTCAAAAGAGCTCAAATCAGGATAAGCATTTAGGTATATATATTTTCCTACAAGAAAACCTAATTTGATACAATAAGGGTAAAAATTTTAGTAGGTACTTAGTAGGTACATAAATTATTACAAGTTATACATAGTATATTACCCAAAACGTGTAGGTACCGTATTTATTATAAGATCTCACCCGAACTCAAAAGAGCTCAAATTAGGGTAAGCATTTATGTACATACATATTTTCCTACAAGAAAACCTATTTTATTACAAGAATGGTGAAAATTTTAGTGGTTAAATAAATTATTACAAATTGTACATAGTTTATTATCCAAAATATAATAAAAATGGTAGGTACCGTATTTATTATAAGATCTCACCCAAACTCAAAAGAGCTCAAATTAGAGTAAACATTTATGTACATACATATTTTCCTACAAGAAAACATAATTTATTACGAGAACGATACAAATTTTAGTAGGTACATAAATTATTACAAGTTGTGCATATTTTTTTTACCGAAATCGTAATAAAAACGGTAGATACCGTATTGTTGAGTTGATCGATCTTGAAAGATGGCCAAGAGGGGGTGAATTGATAATTAAAATTTTGTGGTGGAAGATTTTTCGGTAAAAATAAAAAACTGAAGAACAAACGATTTATAGTGGTTCAAGCTTCGAACAAGCTCTACATCCACTACCTTAGCTCCCACTAAAGATTTTGAAACCAATTAACTATGAATTCTACCTTTTTCTAGGTTCAAGGGATAACCTTTATAAACAAGCCAATTTTCTACCCAAAATTGATTTAGACCTCACAAAGAGTTACAAGAGATAAGAGTAGGCTAAAATGAATTCTCTCACAAGAAATATATTCCCCAAATATAATTAAACTCTCCCCAAACTCAATTACAAAGAATCAAATTGAAACTACAAGAGTTGGGAGCAAAAGATATGTAATAGGTGCTTGGGAGTTGGATTTGATTGCTTGAATGTTGCTTTAGGTTCAATAGTCCTTAATGCTGTTGAAAATGCTTCAATTTATACCCTCTCATTGATTTCTAACCGTTGTGGTTGTTGGGAATGTAAATAAGGCCGTTGGAGCTTCATCTTCCCACCATAAATGCACTCTGCAGCAGGCGGTATCGAAACACGAAGAACCTATTTCGAAACAGACCAAAGTAGAAAGAGTCGTTGTGCATTTAATACAAGGGGTATCGAACCATGCTTCAATACCTTTTTGAAACTATAAGGTTGGGTATTGAACCATGTTTCAGAATAGGCTAACCACCAATTAAAATCTTAACTACCACCAACGGTCGACTCATTTAATGCTAAAATAGTCGTTGGGGATTAAAGGGTGTATCGATACATGTATCGATACTTGGAGTCATAATTTTAAATGATTTTAAAATTAATTAAAACCTTCGAAGTGGTTCGGTACATGGTTCGGAACAGATGCTGACAGTGAAGAAAAGGTATCGAACCATGTTTTGATGCTTGTTCTTGATCTCAAGAACAATGCTTTAAAAACCTAGGTGGTATCGATACCTGTTCTTAGTGTATCGATACCCTCGTATAAAAACACTTAGAAAATTTATTTCAAAGTTCTTGGTTTGACTTGAAAACAAAAGTTTGACTTAGGGACTTAAAAATTTATTACAAAAATAGTCCTTATACTTAATTGTTATATCAAAATCAATTTTAGTTTTACACGTATTTATTACAAGATCTCATCCAAACTCAAAAGAGCTCAAATTAGGGTAAGATTTTGATATATACATATTTTCCTATAAGAAATCTTAAATTATTGCAAGAACAGTACAAATTTTAGTGGATATATAAATTATTATAAGTTGTACATAATTTGTTACCAAAATTTTAGTAAAAATAATAGGTATTATATTTATTATAAGATCTTACACAAACTCAAAGAACTCAAATTAGAGTAAGTATTTATGTTATGTACATACATATTTTCTTACAATAAAACATAATTTATTACAAGAATGATAATAATTTTAGTTGGTATATAAATTATTACAAGTTGTACATAGTTTATTACGTAAAACGTTACAAAAACGATAAGTACCAAAATTATTACTTAATTTTGCCTTACTTTAAAATTAATCGGTTAACCGAATTATATTTAAATCTTTTTTTTAATCGAACAATTTATATTTATTTGGGTAAACTACATGGATAGTCACCATACTATGAGTTTAGTATCGATCTGACCATAATGCTTTAAAAAGAATCAAATACACCGGTAAACTATTGATTTGGTATTAAAATAGCCATCTGCCGTTAAGGATGTAACGGACTGATGATGTGGCAGTTAAATGTAAAATAGAATAATTACACATTTAGTCCCTGTTATTCATGCATTTTTATAATTTAATCCTAATTTTATTATAATAAAATAAAATAATTATTTAATTAGGTGATGACATGTGTCACCACCTAAATGGAGGATTATATTTATATATTATTTAATTGGAGGAAAATTAATTTAATAAATTAAATAATATATAAATATAATCCTTCAATTAGGTGGTGATACGTGTCACCACCTAATTAAATAATTATTTTTATTTTATTATAATAAAATTAGGATTAAATTAAAAAAATGTATGAATAACAGGGACTAAATGTGTAATTATTCTATTTTAATTTTAACGGCCACGTCACCAGTCCGTTTGTTTTTAACGGTCGGTGACTATTTTAATACCAAATTAATAGTTTACGAGTGTAATTGATTTTTTTTAAAGCATTGTGATTAGATTGATACTAACCCTATAATATGGTGATTATCTGTGTAGTTTACCCTATTTATTTTATTGAATCAAACGGTTCTCAAGTCTTAAATTTTATTTTAGCAGCCTATTAAGCGGTTTTCTCTTAGAAACCGCGACAGAAAACTCATCTAGAAATCTCAGAAAATATGTGAAAGGACCTGCTGACAGTCTTTTTCTTGACTCGTGAGCCCAAGGCGTATTTTTCTTCCATTTTTAAATATTATTTTCTTTGGTTTTTGTGCATTCAATCAAGACTTTCGTTTGCGCACAAGTCTTCTTTATTTTTACTTGTTTGTCAAAATCAAGTGAGTGGTCTCTCTAAAGACGGAATCAAAATCAAACATCAGTAGGAATAAAAGTTTAAAAAATATCACTAAATATATTATATTAATGATATTAGTTTAAAAACATCATTAAAAATCTATTTTGGTACAGTAAATTTAAAAATATTTTAATTGGACTATTGTATGAATCCATTTTTTAATTTAAAATTCATTTTGCGTGTTAATGTTAATTTATTTTCAACATAGAATTTACATTTTAATGAAGTTTATTAGAAAATAGAATATATCATAAATATAATACATAAAAAATAGAAATGAGACTAAATAACTCATACGACAATAAAATATAAAACTTAGAAAGTATAAAGAAAATCATTTTTTAAGATTGACATATATTATCAAAGAATCTGTTTTTTAATCTCTAAAAAATACAAAAATCAAACTATTAAATAAATTATTTTACTACATAATTTAATTATAACGACAAACAATTATAAAAGATATTAAATTTTTTTTATTATCACTGACAACCCTAAATTATAAAATAAATAACATGAGGATCTTTGTAAAAGTGCCACCAAACATGATCAAATTTTTTATGATCATCAATAAACTTAGATAAAAACAAACTACACGATAATTTTTGTACGAGCACTACGTAAAATTATAGATTCGATTTTGACTTATAAAAATAAAATACAATTCATATTGAAAATTTATGGGATTATTTACTTTTAGTAGCTGGTTCTAGATCATATAAAAAATATAAAAATCTTGTGAATATATGATGTATGTCAAATCATGTCAACATTAAATGCCCAAAACAGATTAATAGGCTTAAAAAGAATTAGTTAAGTACAATAGTTAAACTTTCATACTTCAATTAGTATGTTTTATAGTTTGAAAATTTATTTAGGATTCGAAAATATGAATGTAGTTTTTTTTTAAAAATTAAGATGAGTTTATTGTTTTTAATTTTAATTTATTTTTTAATATAATTATTAAAATGAGTTAATTAGGATTGAACTCTCGATCATGAGTATAATTTTTAATAATTAATATCGGGTTAGGATTTAGTGTTAGGGAGGACAAAACATAAATTTTTAAAAGTGGGAGTAAATTCAAAAACAAACTAATTTTAAAACATTTTATATAGAAGGACTGAAATGAAAAAAATAAAATTTTTCGAGGTGGAGCAATTGCCACTCCCCACTAGAGATGGACACGGGTCGGGTCGGATTTTCGGCCCACCCGCACCTGATCCGAAGAATCATACCCGCCACCCACCATCCGACCCGACTCGTGTTTAGGGTAAAAAAAATTGACCCAACCCGAAGAATCGTACCCTCCACCCCACCTGAACCAAGTTTAGGGTAAAAATAATCCGAACCAATTTTTAAGTTTTAAAATCTGACCCGACCCGAATCATTAAACATTTTAAAATTTTAGGGACTTAATTATAAAAAAATAAAATTCAGGGATCTAATTAAAAAAATAAAATTTTAGTGACCTAATTATAAAAAAATTAATTTTAATGACTATAAAATATATACAAAGAGGGATCATTATTGTAAATATCCGTAAAATATATATGAAAAAATTGCACTATTAATCTCGGGTCGGGTCGAGTCAAGTTTTTTCATCCTAAAAACGAACCCGACCCGATATCGCCCTTGGAAAAACCCCGCCCCGCCCCGAACTTTCTATCAAAGAATCTGACCCGATCGAATTGGATCGGATCGAAACCCGTCGGGTTCAAGTTTCGATCCCAGCTCACTAAGTTATCATGATCTCATCTAATAAAATATTCTACTTAATGACAAAGAAAATAAGTGAAAAATCACTTTGTAGAAAAGAAAAAAAAAGTTGAAGATTCACTTTAATAAAATAAATAAAAAATATTATTAAATAAAATTATAAAAAATATGATAAATTAAATTTATGTAATAATTTTTCCTTCCTCCGGACCCTTACTAGCTCCGTCGTATCTTTATCTTGCCACTTGTTAAGTTGTTATCCTTGACACTTTCCAAATTTATATCAACTGCTTGAAGACATATCGGTAAGGACAAATACACATTTGAAATGAAATGGAAACTTGGGAAGTGATGAGACAAAGAAAAAAACAAAAGTTGGAGGGAACGACTTGGATTTTTATTTACTTTTGAGTCTCTCCAAGTACCAGATCTTTAGCACAATTAAAATTTTAATATTTATAACTAAAAAAAAAATAAGATGATAAAATAAAATAATATTAATTTATTATTAGATGTTGTATAAAAATTATTTTATTTAACAATTATTAAAAATAAATTAAAATTACATTAATATTCAAGAAAAATATACATATTCAAACAAATATAAATAAATTAAGATTAAATTTTATGTCAAAGACATAAATATAAAAATAAAAAACTCAAATATGTCGGTCATTTAACATATTAAACATTAAAATTAAAAAATTAACTATCAATAAACTATTTGTACCTAAATAAATTAAAAATTTTTAAAAAAAATTATTTATCGAATACCCCAATATCTTTTTTGTTTCTTTGGTTTTCAATTAATATGATAAGATCATGTATCCTATTCACAATGATAGAACTATATGGGATGAAGAAAGACAATCACCCTTACCCAGAGGCGAACATCCCGGAGATTTACAGGAATGATGTTCCTGCCAACTTTTTAAGATCAAATTATTTCTTTAGGAAAAAGATAAAATCAATGATATAATCCTTTAAATTTCAAAAAAAAAAAAATATTTTAACCTCAAAAATTTTATTGTAATTTTGGTCCATCTTTTACAAATTTCTACTTCCGATCCTACCTCTATCTTCAAAAATTTTTAACTTATTTATAAGTTTATCTTTTACTTTTTAAAAATTTATATTTTAACTCTCGATTTTAAATCTAGATTTCGTCTTTACCCGCCGACGAGATGTAGTTTGGACTCTGGAAGCAGCAGAACTGCATCCCTTGAGTCCTTGACAGTGGAGAAGTTTTTCCCCTATCCAAACCCCCCCATCCCATCCTATCCCATCCATTCATGAGTGCTATCTCTCCATCCATCTTCTTTCCTAACTCCCAATACTATGTAAGAAATAGAGATGAGTGGATGTCTGAGTGATGGAATGGAATGTTTGGAAGGATGTCGTCAAACATATCACTGGAGTCTCCAGAATACTTGGAATCATCAGCTGGCAAGATAAGTATTGTAGTTTAGTGGGACGCTACAAGAAAATCAAACTTATTGCAGCGTCTAGGGAAAGTGGAATTGGATTTATCAGCATTGAATATCGATAAGTATCGAAAGGTTATTTTTTTGGGGTACGAATTTACAAATTTGAAACAAAATTATAGCACACGAATTAGTAAATTCAGCAAAGCATATGCCGACTAATTTATTGTTAACCCGTGATCTGAATTCGACACGAATTAGATTTAATATAAGAATAAATCAAATCTTCAATTAATTTCTCAATTAAATTAAGGTTTATGAGTAGAATCATAAAAAAATTAAAAATTATTTATAAAAGATTAAATGTTTGAAAATTTTGATAAAGAATCGTAAAAATTAATTTAAGGACTTTTTAAGATAAAACATGAGAAATACAACAAGGTTTCAATGCTAGATCATCAAAGAAACTTAAAAAAATTAAAAAAAATCTTAAAAATACCTGAAATTGAGGAAGATTTAGTTTTTGGCTACTGAGAAAATAGAAAAGAAGTTGAGAGAAAAACTAGTTACGTAATGTTTGTTTTAGGTAGTTAATAGCCACAATGATTAATTAAACTATTATATTGACTTAAACACCCTTTTTAAATAACCAATTGAGAGTGAAAATATGATATTAGGTTTCGAAAGAAGAATTACTAGTAAGCATGTTCGTTGCCATCTTGTGACGGATGTCCGTTGCAGTGTTTGTGGCAATGCAGACAAAACTATTGACCATCTGTTTAGATGATGTTGGGTGACTAATACTGCTTGGTTATATTTGATTAAGGCTGAGAGTTAGAGTGAGTTATTTTTCATGGATTTTTCTAACTGGTTTAAGAGTAACTTAGTATGTTCAAAATCTTTTACGATTAATCGGATTGCATATTGGATTTGGTGTTGTCATGTGAGTAATTTGAACGTCGCAGAATCATTGTATTTTCAAGTCAAATTGTTTAATTCATGACTATATCGCTGAGAAAAGTAATCAGATAGTGAAAGAGACTCGACACGTCATGAGTAGTAGGATACGACAGAGTGTTGGGAAGAATCGACGAAGCCGTGAAGGGGTTCAGTGGCATTTACCAATGGTAGGTTTGCATGTATTGAATGTGGACGGTGCGTGGTGATAGCTCAGAAGTCCTGCTTTTATGATGAAGCATTCGTCCTTTCACCTTTTGTCAAATTGTAGTATATAAGATGTCGATCCCACGAGGATTGACATTACTTACGCAATTTATTATTCATGCACATTGGAAAACTAAAAACACAAATAATTGAGTTTGAATTATAACTAAGAAAACTAATTAAAGCGATAAAGATAAGTGATCAAGAAATCAAGGATGGAAAAGTGGGGCGGGTTAGAGTGCTTCATAGTGTGGAATCAGAATGTAATTGTTTCATTCTTATAATGCAATAGAGTTGACTTGCCGCCTCGACGGGTCGCACTAAGGGTCGTCGCAGTTGCCTAGGCGGGGTCATGCCTTGTCGACAATTGAACAACTCATAGTTCGATAGAGCATCCTTGTATGTCTCCTTCTTATCCCTAAGATAAGAGAACTGTTGAAATCCATGTCTTGATGATACCTCCCGACGTGAATAAAGGATGAACAACAACCAAACACATGCATCCTTTTAGTCGCTGAAATCTTGGGCGGTTTATCTCTAAACCGGATTAGTCGATGCCCTTGAACAAAGACCATATTCTCTCGTTTCGTGAGCCTAACTCTCCCGATATTAGACAAATAAATTTTTCTTCACATACTATCATCTCAAGCTCATATGCAAAGAAGAGTAAATACCAAGAGAGAACAAACTATGAATTCTGAAATTGCAACTAAACAAATTACAAACTTTCTCCCACTACTCCACAAACTAACCTAAACCCAAAGGGGATGATGAAGAAATTTAGGGTTTTTTTTTCTATGAAACTTGATTTTGAGATATCTTCCTCTCTACATAGGCTATGGTATTTATAGGCTTAGCCTAGGGAAAAACTTTCCAAAGTAGGAATTCGACTAAGATTCTTTTCTAATTTATTCCTATAAGGATTCTTTTCTCACGTGCCTTTGACCTTGACTTTCCATGCGTTTCCCAAATCCGATTTCTATGCCGTTTGTCTTTAAACGTCCACCTTGTTTTTCTCTTCAGATCGCCTATCATATCAACATTTGTTTTCCAGGTGCTACCTCGGCATCGGTTGCCGCGGCGGGTTGCTGTTACAATGGTCTCATCTTGGAACTGCATTAGTACAGTTCTCTTGGCCTGATCTGCTCATTCCTTAGCGTAGCATGTTGCTGCAATGTCTGGTGGCAAATCTTGACTACGGTTGCCATTTTGCTACCGTGGCAACCTCCGCTGAGGCAACCTTTCGTTGTGGCATTTTACTTGTCAAGGCATAAAAACAATAACAATACCCTTTTTCTACCAAATATTGCATAAATTCTGTAATTGAGTGTATCAATGATGAATTGTAGAAAATATACAGTAATGACTTATATTGCCACTCAATTGACTCAAAAACTAACAATAGTTATAGTAAAAAGAGGCTTATAAAATAGGACTTTTAAGCACTTATTAGTGCGTGCAGGTAGCCAGACAATATCGTAGCTTGTTGGGGGTGATTAGGTACGATGGTGGGGAATGATTTCTTGGGTATGCAATATCCATGGGTTCTTGCGCGATTTTGGATGCTGATTTATGAGGTGTCTATGAGGGCCTTCACCATGCTTGGCGGCTTGGTATCCGACGGTTGAGGATAGAGTTGGATAATTTGATTGCAGTCAATACGTTGCTTAAAAAGAATGGAGCGTCATTTTCATATTTGAATCATTATATACAGGAGTTACATTAACGAGATTGGAATTTTTAAATTGTACATGTGTTTCGCGAGGCGAATAGAGTGAAAAATAGTTTGGCCAAATTGTTGAGGAACGCTACATTTGAGATTCATATCTTTTATGAGATTCCTTTATTTGTTTAAGATTTATTTTTTGCAGATCGTGAGGGAGCTTTAAGTGGTGATTGAGGATGAGTCCTTTGTAGGATTTGTGAACGTGGATTTCATATGATTGCTAATTAAGGTATATTTATAGGTATTCTTTTCCTCTAAATAGGTTTAGGGACACATCTTAGATATTTGGATCCCGTAAAAAATTCTCATAATACAATAGTATACAAAAGTAACATTTAAAATGTTTACACAGACATCACATGCTTTGCACATTCCTTTACCCATTAAAACAATATTTAATCATATACGTTGTCAATGTTTTCGTTCTTCAATTTTGTAATTTATTTTATACCTTAGGAGATCTATTAAGATTCATCTCGAATTATTGACCCTCAAAATTCAAAGGCTAAAAACTTGGCAGAATAGATTGTACGTATTGATACACCTATATGAGTATCGGTACGCCCCTAATAGAATCGATATTCTCATTATGGGTACTCAAATTGCATTTGAAAGAACCCAATCCAAAATCTTTTATGGATACTCTCTTTCTCATAACTGTATGCATTTTCTCTATACCGTATACACGACTCCAATAGAATAACAGTACCGATACACCCTCTTGCGTACCGGTAAAAGAATCTGCTATTAAAATTCCCTAAGTAATAAAAGTATCGATATGCAAGAAGTCGTACCGACAAGAATAATTTTTTCTCTTGATAAGTTTAATACCTTTTTATTTTTAACTTTTTAAAATTATATTTGCTTAATCGGTATTTTTTAATAAACATTTAATCTATTATTTATGAAAAAATATGTTATTTATATCTATTGAACTTAACTTGTAGGAAGTCGACACATGATACTCTTAAGATAAATTTTGATGCCTATATAAGAGGAGTTCCGCATAGATAGAGAATTTTCTAGTTGGAGGTATTGATGAAGCATACTCATTTGCTCTTTTTTCAAATTATGATCCTGTAGCTTTTGAAGAAGTTAAAGAATCCAAGTAGATGAAGAAATGGTGATATTGAATGCAACAACACTTGAGAGTTGACAGAACTTTCAAAGGGAGTGAAAACAATAGGTGTAAAGTGGGTTTACAAGACCAAGTTGAAAAAAATAGCGAGATTGATAAATACAAGACGTGCCTAGTAGCTAAGGGATATAAACAAGAATTTGGTGTTAATTACAAACAAGTATTTGCTCTTGTTCTTCGCCATGATACAATCAAGTTATTGATCTCTCTTGCTACTCAAAATTTATGACCTATTTTTTTTAATTGGATACGAAATCAACATTCCTGCATGATGATTTAAAAGAACAAATATTTTTTGATCAATCTCCTGGTTATGTGTAGGGATGCAAAAACAGTTACTCGGATAAGTTTTAGGTCGGGTAAAATTGGATACATGTCATTTCAGGTTGATTTGATGTTTTGACTCGATTTGGTTCGGGTGCGGGTCCTTTTCAGATCGGGTTCATTTCAGGTCAAGTTCACTTCAGGTCGAGTTCAAACGGTTCGGGTCTAAATTAGATAATTGACAGGTTCATTTCAAGTCGGATAGATTTCAGGTCGGGTTCATTTCAGGTCGGGTTTATTTCAAGTCGGTTTTATTTCAGGTCAAATTAATTCGGGTTTTAAATTCATATTAATTAAAATTATTAAGTTTGAGTTTAGTACAAATAAGTAATTAAGTAAATAACCGATAGACTTTGGGTTGAATGATTGATCATTCATTTTGAATTAATTATTTAATATCTAACGTCTTTAAATAGCATGAATCTCATTAAAAATAAATATTACGCACTAGACTAAACAAAAATATCATCAAATGATTCATATCTTAAAAATTGGGCTAAATTATAAAAATTACCTAAATTATAAAAATTAAAAATTAATAAGGAATAAAAATTTGACTTTAAAGAATAAAGTTTTAAATTAAAAATGATAAACATTAATAAAATAAAATATCATCTTATTAAAAACACTAAACTAAATTAGAAAAATAAATAATAGTCAATTTGAAATAAAAATAAAGTTATAAGGACTAAATTGTAAAAATTATAAATTAATATTAAATATAGAATTATTCTATATATGAAATATATTCTATATATAAAATTTATACTAAATATAGAATGTATTCTATATATGAAATTTATACTATATATGATATGATATTATATATGAAAATATAAAATATATATTATATATGGAAATATGAAATATATAATACTATATATATAAAAATATATAATATGTATGGGGTATATGTATACATTAATATATACTATGTATATAATGTAGTTTAATATATATATAATATTTATATATATTATATATTATATGTAATATACTTATAATATATATAATATACTTTAATATATATATATTAATATATATTTATATAATATATATACTCAAATGTATACTAATATATGTATTTAATTTGTTTATGAATTAATGTATGTATATTATTAATTCTTTAATCCCAAAACTAATCCTTTAAGTCCAAATCACTAAACTAGTTCTCTAAGATCAATTCTTCAGTCACTAAACTAACTCCCTATGATCAAATTGAAACAATTTTAAAATATATAATATGATTTTAATTAAATAAGGATCAAATCGAATAAAAAATAAAATTTAAAACTTAATTTTCGAATGATAATAAACAAATTGAAATAATTGTAAAATAAGGTGTAGAACGACGCAAGATTTGATTTTTTAGGTGCGATGTATATAAAGATATGCGGAATTTTTTACCCAACCTAGAGTAGTATCAAATGAATATCTAAATCTAATCTCTCTTTTTTATATTTTTAATTGATTATATTTAATAAAAGTTTATTATTTGATTATATGTTGTAATAATAATAATAATAATAATAATAATAATCCTCTAAAATTTACTATATATATTAATTCCCTCCAAAATTTTTTCCCTCTTTCTTATATAATAATCAAAATTTATTTATAATTCCTTCCAAAATTTTGGGTAACTTATATCTCTTCAAAAAATTTACAGTAAAAGTAAATTAATCTCAAACTTAAAAAATGAGTGGCTTATTTCCCTCCAAGATTTGGTCTTTTCACTCTTTTTTATCAATTGTTTTGGTTTAATTTAATTGATTCATAATTTAGATTAATTTAATAAAAATCTATATTTAATTTTAGAATTCTTTTAATTATGTTTGTAATTTATGTTTTTATGTTTTAATTTAGCTTAATTAATCTAAAGTTAATAAGTTAATTTAACTTAATTAAATATTAATTTAAAATTATAATTTTTAATGAAATATCATTTTAAGATTATAATTAAAATTAAATATATTAAAACTAAATAATATAGTAAATAAATTAATTTAATTAAATATGTAATACTAAATTTAAATATTAATCCTTAAATTAATTCTCACGTCTAATTCTATTTCTTAAGATTAATTATATTTATCAATATTTTAAATTCATCAAATTATAGATATACTTAATTATATGTCATGTAAATATTAAGTCTTGTTAATATTAGTTCAGGTCAATAACAGGTCGGGTCATTTATTAGGTCGAGTTCAAAATAGGTCGGGTAAAATCAGGTCTCGGGTCGATTCAATTGGGTATTATCGATTATCTGCCAGGTCAGAATCGGGTTTGGTTTTATTTCAGTTGGATGTAGGCCGGGTTTCGGGTCCACAGTAACATGTTAAAAAAGGGTTCGGGTCATTCTCGGTCGGATACAGTTTGGGTTCGATTACTACAATAATAGGTCCAACTTGGGTTTGGGTCAACAACAAGATACATATCAAGTTCGGGTTATTACATCATCGAGTCAAACTAGGTTCTGACTCGAACAAGTTTCAGTCGGGTTTTCAGACCAGGTCAGCTTTTTATATTCCTAGTTATGTGAAGCATAAAAAAAAGACCAAGGTATACAAATTAAAGAAGGTTTTGTATGGCTTAAAACAATCCTCAAAAGTGTGGTATAGTCGCATCGAAGCTTATTTTATAAAAGAAATTTTTTAAAAGTATTCATATGAATATACATTTTTTAGCTAGATCGAAGAAAGAGGTAAAATGATTTGATATGAGCACCAACGACAAGGACCCGGAGGAGTACCCAAGTGGCCCCATCACACGTGCAAGGGCCAAGAAGTTTCAATCAGCCATAGAAAGCTTGTTCACATCAAGCTTTGAACATGGGGAAGTGGAATTCACAAGGGAGAATTACTTTATTTTGCTTATGCATAATTTTGTGTGAGAATATAAAGTTTTTTTTATACATATTAATGCATTGAATAAGTGTGCTGATCATTTAAGCATGCATAGTATTTAAGCATCTAGTTCAGTTAGGGAAGTAGTTTATCTAGTCTTTTAAATAAACTATTTCATTCATGCATGTAGTCATTAATAAAGTTAGTTCATTGATCAAACTAGTTCATTCATTAAACTAGTGCATTAATAAAACTAACTCTTATAATTTTTATGCATTTTTTTAATTAAAATTTAAATAAAGTTTACCTTTATGACAGGTGAATGACAGGAGATGAATAGTCACACAAAATGCAAGAATAAATGTCATATTGATCTCTATTTTTGAGCTGGATCCGGGACGATTTGAGTCTTGAAGTCTCTTTAAAGTTTATTCCTATATCTCTTAGCTTTCCAACTCCTTTTGAATCACTTTAATCCGATATCGGAAGCTTGAGATATGATTGATTTACCGAAGACAGTGCAGGCTGGAATTCTCATTACGGGAATTTTATGCAAGGATGATTTGGATGAGTTTGAGCCAAGGAAGAGTCCCTTCATCTTCATCCAAGAGACAATTCATTGAAGGTCTTTTTTATTCACATATTCAAGTCAATTCAAAGCTGATTTTTATTCATACAAATGAATGCCATCATTATGCAAATAATCAAGGCATTCAAGTCACTTCTTCATCATCTTTGGAGGCTATTTGTATTCTACATGAAGACAAGCAATGAAGGCCCTCTTAATGTATAATATTATGACATTCAATAAGGTTAATTAGCTTGATGATCAGCATGTAATTGGAAGAGATACTCCCCTTTTGCTACCAAAGTGTCTACATACATCAAATGTTCATTTTCATCCTCTTTTTCTCCATGAAAGAGCAAGACAAGGCAGCCAAAGAGTCCTTCCATCATTGGGACGAAATTATATGAATATTAAGCCTAAATTAAGTCCAAATTCATCACTCATACCTTGAACATTCATCCACTTAAAGATAGGAGAGAAAACAAAGCATTCATTTGCATTCATCACCATAAAGATGAAGCATTCATCTCTTTTTGTAAGACTCTTCATATGGTTCCTATGAACACTATAAATAGGAACATTTCCTTCATTTTTATGACACAACTTTAGATATAAGAAAACTCTTTTGAAAGGTTGCTTTCAGCTTTGTTCTTGCGAGAACTCTATCGGCTTCAAGTAAAGCTTGTATTCTTCATCCATTTCATCTTATTATCGCGTTGGTTCCTAGCTCCTTATAGGTAGTGGGTCACGTGCCACACTTCTACCACATCGAATCCATTATATTATATTGTTGGTTCCTAGCTCCATATAGCTAGTGGGTCACAATCCATTTATCCCTTAAAGTTACATACCAACGTCATTTCCATTACACATCCCTAACATTCCTTCATTTAGAATCATCACACTTCCATACACTTAAATCTCTTCCATATCCTTCATTCCATCATTTCTTTATTATTATTCTTATTTCATTCTTACGCTTTATGTTTATGAAAATTAGCATACCAATTCTTGTGAAATTTGTTCTTACTAGAATCACGATCAAGCACCATCATATATGATCTACCGAGTTCATATTAATTGGTAATCAGAGCCTAGGAGATTCTGTAAGAAGTGTTTTTTTCCTTGTCTCTCGGGTTAGAAAAGAAAAAGAAAAAAAATCGAAGCAAAATTCAAAGAGGGAGGGAGCATACTTCTAGTAAACTTCTTTTATCTTAAAATAAAATAGTTAAAGTTTCTAATATCGTTCTTTTACATTTTTCATCATTTGTTTTCTTTTCTTTTAGCCTTTCTCTTTTTCACCTTGTACCTACCCAACTTGTTTCAGTCGATTTTTACAAGCCACTTGTAAGCCTTGAGTGAGTTCTTTAAAGGACTTTAACGAGAGCAAGAGTGGAAAAAGGCAAGAGAGTAGATCAAGGGTAAAAGCCATCCCGAGTGAAACACGAGTGGAGTGACTTTCTTTGGAGCGATTGGTGAGATTTTTTTTTGGTGAGGTTTATATTTTATTTTGTTACAAAACATGTCTCAAAATTCCGTAGCAAATCCTGTTTGTGATAGTAATAATGTTAACATGGATGCAACTAATACCAATCTTCAAGATATTATTAGAGAAATGGACAGGTTGTTGCAACAAAGGTTGGGGCCGATGCAAGAGCGGTTAGAACAATTGGAGGAAAGATCTCAAAGGAGGCAAAATTCAGACCACGAGGAAGAATATGATGATGAGGTGGTCGATGAACAAGAAGATGAGCAAATCTCCCAACAAAGTTTGAGGAGACAAGTGCCTAGGTACCAAAGAGCCCGCCCAAGAGTAGATGACGATTTAAACAACATCAAGATTAACATTCCACCATTCCAAGGCAAAACAGATCCCGAGGCTTATCTATCTTGGGAAAAGAAAATCGAGCACATCTTCGATTGCCATAATTACTCCGAGCGTAAGAAGGTAAAATTAGCCGCCATTGAATTCATAGATTATGCATTAATTTGGTGGGATCAATTGACATCAAGTAGGAGGTGTAATGGAGAGAGACCCATCTCAACATGGAACGAAGGCAATGATGAGGAGGCGTTTCATTCCAACTCACTATCATCGAGAGTTGTTCAATCGTCTCCAAAACCTTACACAAGGTAACCGGAGTGTTGAAGACTACCACAAAGAGATGGAGGTGGCTATGATTCGTGCCAATATAGAAGAGGACCGAGAAGCGACCATGGCAAGGTTTCTAGCGGGACTTGATCCAAATATTGCAAATGTAGTCGAATTACAACATTATGTGGAGATAGAAGACATGGTGCACATGGCCATAAAAGTGGAGAAGCAAATCAAAAAGAAGGGTGCCGCACGATCCTATGGGGGAGCAACACCAGGATGGGGGAAAAGTTCATATAAACGAATTCCTCCAATTCCTTCCCTTGAAAAAGGAGGACCACCAAAAGGAAGCAAGCCCATTGCCGAATCTAGCAAGGGTAAGGCTTTAAACATTCCAAATCGTTCTCGAGACATAAAATGCTTCAAATGTTTGGGGCGAGGGCATATTGCAAACCAATGTCCAAACCGCAATACCATGCTTCTTCGTGATGATGGAGAAGTTGAATCAGAACATGAGGAGGAAGATGATGTTGCTTCTATACTAGAAGATGATGATGATGAACTGGAGCATGCAGCAGAAGGAGAGGCCCTCATTATCAAAAGGAGCCTAAGCATGCAATCCAATGAAGGGGACGAACAACGCGAGAATATCTTCCACACTCGTTGCCACATCGGAGGAAAGGTATGCTTTGTCATTATAGATGGCGGAAGTTGTACTAATGTTGCTAGTACTCTTATGGTAGAAAAGCTTGGATTAGAAACAACAAAGCATCCACATCCCTATAAATTACAGTGGCTTAATGATGGAGGAGAACTCAAGGTTACCAAGCAAGTTCTTATTGCATTTTCAATAGGAAGGTATAAAGACGAGATCCTTTGTGACGTTGTTCCAATGCACGCTAGTCATCTATTGCTTGGAAGACCATGGCAATTTGATAGACGTGTCATACATGATGGGTATACCAACCGATATACGTTCACCCATGAAGCAAGAAAGATTATCTTAACCCCTCTTTCTCCTAAACAAATCCACAAAGACCAAATCCATTTGAGAGAAAGTATTGAAAAAGCCAAAGAGAGAGAGAGAGACTAAAGTGGAGGTAAAAGCAAAAGAAAATGAGCAAAGTGAGAAAAAAAAGATGAGTGTATTTACCAAAGAAAGGGAGTTGCGAAAGTGTTTGTTGTCCGGAAAGGAATTACTTGTACTTATGTACAAGGAAAATTTATTAAACACTAACCAACTTGATCACACTTTACCTTCTTCTATTGTTTCTTTATTGCAGGATTTTGATGATTTATTTCCGGAGGAAATACCAAGTGGGTTGCCACCAATTCGTGGCATTGAGCATCAAATTGACTTCGTTCCTGGTGCCGTCATTCCAAATCGACCAGCATATCGAAGCAATCCCGAGGAAACAAAGGAGTTGCAAAGGCAAGTAACCGAGTTGATAGAAAAAGGATACGTGAGGGAAAATCTTAGCCCATGTGTTGTTCCAGTGTTACCTGTACCAAAGAAGGATGGAACTTGGCGCATGTGTGTGGATTGTCGAGCAGTAAACAAGATTACGATAAAGTATCTTCACCCTATTCCCCGTTTGGATGACATGTTAAACGAGCTTAGTGGTTCTAACCTATTTTCTAAGATTGATCTTAAGAGTGGTTACCACCAAATAAGGATGCGGGAAGGTGATGAATGGAAAACAACGTTTAAAACAAAGCAAGGACTCTACGAGTGGTTGGTTATGCCATTTGGCCTGACTAACGCACCTAGCACATTCATGAGGTTAATGAACCATGTTCTTAGGCCATTCTTGGGTAAGTTTTGCGTTGTTTACTTTGATGACATTTTAATCTATAGTAAATCAATGGAAGAGCATATTGAACACTTGAGGTCAGTTTTATTGGTTTTAAGAAAAGAGAAGTTGTTTGCCAACTTACAAAAGTGCATATTTTGTACTAATAAAGTTGTTTTCCTTGGTTTTGTTGTGAGTTCTGAGGGTTTGGAGGTTGATAAAGAGAAGGTTAAAGCCATAGAATAGTGGCCACGACCAACAAGCATTTCGCAAGTGAGGAGCTTTCATGGACTCGCAAGTTTTTATCGACGATTCGTTCCCAACTTCAGCACTATTGCCGCCCCATTAACTAGTTTCATCAAGAAGAATGCTAGCTTTTTCTGGGGAGAAGCTCAAGAAAAGTCTTTTAATGACATTAAAAATTGTTTAATTCATGCCCCTTTACTTACCTTACTTGATTTTAACAAAACTTTTGAAATCGAATGTGATGCATCAGGTGTAGGAATTGGAGCGGTGTTGTCTCAAGGTGGACGTCCTATAGCTTATTTTAGTGAGAAATTGAGTGGAGCTACGCTTAATTATCCAACCTACGACAAGGCGATGTATGCTCTTGTTCGGGCGATGGAAATGTGGAAACACTACTTATGGCCGAAGGAGTTCATTATTCACACCGATCATGAAGCCTTAAAGCATATTAGGGGGCAACATAAACTCAATAAAAGGCATGCTAAATGGGTAGAGTTTCTTGAAACGTCCCCATACGTGATCAAATATAAGAAAGGTAAGGAGAATATAGTTGCCGATGCATTGTCGCGAAGGTATGTTCTTCTAAACACCTTAGAATCTAAATTGTTGGGTTTTGTTTTCATTAAAGACTTATATGTTTCTGATTTTGATTTTGGAGAAATTTATAAAGCTTGTGAGAAAGATACCTTTAAAACCTATTATAGGGATGATGGGTTCCTATTCAAAGACGGTAAATTATGCATTCCACATGATTCGACACGTGAGATACTTATCAAGGAAGCTCATGGAGGGGGCTTGATGGGACATTTTGGCATAGCAAAGACAATAGCCATACTTCAAGAACATTTATATTGGCCCAAGATGAAACATGATGTAGAGAGGTTATGTGAGCGTTACATCACTTGCAAGAAGGCCAAGTCAAAAGTTATGCCACATGGACTATATATTTTTTTTATTTGTTTGAAACCACATTAGATCTAGAACCCAAAGAAAACCCTTTTTCCTCTCCTTTTCGTTTTACAACCGACCACCGCCGATTCCCCTATCGTCGCGCCGTGATCATCACCGCCGCCACCTTCAGAACCGCCGTGGCCTCCCGATCTGAACCCCCTTGACCACGCGCCGAAACGCCGCTGCCTTCGCCGCGAATTGAAGGCGGAAGTTTCGCCGGACCTAGGGTTTGAACCCTAAAATTTTCCTAATTTTTTCCGGCCATTCTAGTAGCCGAACCGGCGCGTCGCCAGCACCACCGTGTTCTCCGTGGAGCTGCGACCAAAACCCCTATCTCCTCGTCATCGTTTATCGCCGGTAGGTCCTTCATCGGAGAACCTTTTCCGTTCGATAACTAAAACATTTCGGTTTAGTTTTGTTTCATGTTGTTTTTGTTCTCTTTTGGTTAAATTTTGAAACAAATTGGAATCTGGAGGTTTTCCGTGTCTAAAAGGGCGTTTTCTGGTCGTTTTGGAGTCGCGCGTGGCCTCCACGCGCCGCCGGAAACAGTTTCCGGCCACCAGGGACGGTTACCGTGAACTGACCGGTCCAAACCGGCCCAAGACCCGGTCCAAACCGAGCCAATCCAACCGAACCGAACCGGTCCAACCCGGTCACCCGTTGACCAACCGACCCGTTGACCGACCCGACCCGTTGACCGTTGACCATGACATTAGCATGACGTCAGCGCTGACCGTTGACTTTGACTGCTGACGTCAGCATGACGTCAGCGTTGACTTTGACTACTGACGTCAGCGTTGACTTTGACCCGAAAAGTTAAATTTTTTAAAAACTCCTATTTTATGTTTTTCGACGTCCTGAGTCCATCCGTGAAGTCTGTTTTTCGAAATTCGAACCCGAAAGCCTCCAAATTGGACTTTAAAGTCTCAAGTCAAACTTTTCTTCCAAGTTAAGTTAAGTCCAGGGTTTTATTTAAGGTCTAAAATTTATATCTGTTTGTTTGTAGGACCCCATATTTCTCCCGATCGTGCACCGACCCAACCCAGTTCCTCCCGCTTTGACCGATCCCGAGATCCGATCGTGACCCGTATGTTTTTAATACCCGTGAATAATCAATTCAATATTTAGCTCCAGTATTAATGAAAATTATATCTTATATTTTTAGGGTCCAGTACAACTACAGAGCGAGGCTCGAACGCCCAGTAGATCACCTGACTGTTTTCTGCCATTGAGGTGTGTTCCTTGCGTGCTATATAACTGTATTTTACCGTTTTATGTTTTAAACGAATCAAGTATGTGCACATGACTATTTTATGGGTTTATGCAAATACTTGCTTTGAATTTTAAGATATATCATTTAATGATTTACTGTATATCTGATATGTCCTGATTTATGTATACATATTGCCTGTTTAACTTCTGTTACTACCATCATGATTCCTGTTATTATTGCATGCCTGCCATCTTAGTATTGGGATGATGAGTAGTATTTAATATCCGGTTCAGCCTTGATCCAGCTGGTAATTCCGCCTGTTTACGGTTCCTAACCTCATATAAGATAATTCCGCCTGTTATCGGTTCCCGTGCATTAGCCGGGGTAATTCCGCCTGTTCCCTAAGGTAATCCCTTAGGCCGGTACCTTTGCCTTAAGGGCTAGGGTTAATGCCAGTATAAGATACTGTTCGGGGGAACTGTATCTAGGAGTTCGGTTGGAGGGTAGCTTGTCATGCATATACATGATTTGATTTTCTGTATTACTATTTAATCAATTTATATGTATTTTGTTGCACTGTTGGAACACACTGGGCTTCATAGATCATATCTGTTTTCTTCCCCTTTCAGATACCCGTAGATAAACATCCCGGACTTGGCATTGGAGGATCTACACATTATCTGGTTACACGTTGATGTAACATTTTTTTTAACTTTTTCCCAGTTTACTTTAAGGTGACATGTGCCAATATATACTATATTACTGGTGTTTTAAACGTATTATTTTGCTATTGGTTTTTACAAATTATTTTGTGGACATTATTTTTCAGCTACCCTGTTTTGGTGACATATATATTTTAAATTGTTAGACAATATTTACTTTCACTTGCTTCAGCTAAATAAATTTTTATGCCATATGTTTCGTAAATAAAAACAATGTGACACTCTAGCCGGGCTTCCCGCATAGGCCGGTTTAGGGGGTTACATTTAGTTGGTATCAGAGCTTTTGGTTTTAAGATTCTCGGACTGTGATGGGTCCTAAATAAATATTTTCTGATAAACTGTTATAAATTTATATCTGTAAGGCCATGTCACCTATAATTTCTGTATTGTGTATGGTTCTCCGGTGCCAATTCTAATCTCCTAAATTTTAACCTTGTAGATTTTCTGAACACTATGAGTGCCCGTAGAGCTCGCCGATCCACCCGAGGGCGTGGTCGAACGACCAGTTTTGCTGATCCTGTAGAGGAGCCTATTAGTGATCCTCCACCCGTCATTTCTCCAGACCCACCTGTTCCCACAAGTACCACTGTACCGCCCAACCCTCAGCCTGCTGCAGACATTGATATGTCTACCCCTGTCAGAGGGGCATCAGTACCGAGCACCGAGCCTACGGCAGTGGCTGATGATGCTCTTAGTAGGCAACTCCTCCAGTTATTACAGGGAGCTGTTAGAGCTTCGGGTGCGATGCCGGATCCACCTATCTCCCAGATTCTGATCGCCAATGGAGTAAGAACTTTCTCTGGATCTTTGACTGGTGCACCTTCAGATGCAGAGACCTGGTTGTACGATATTGAGACACGGATGGATCAGCTGGGTTTGGACCCATCCAAAAGATACCTTGGCGCTATGTCGATGCTCGATGGTGGTGCCCACATCTGGTGGGAGTCTGTGGTTAGTAGTGTATCCTCCGATAGGCTGACATAGGACTTTTTCAAGGAAAGGTTCAAGAACCGTTATCTGGGTGATCGATATATGAGAGAGAGACGTCAGGCCTTTAGAGACTTGGTGCAGGGTACTATGACAGTGGCTGAGTATGAACTTCAGTTTTTAGACCTGATGAGGTATGGTGCTAGGATAGTAGCTACAGAAAAGGATAAATGTGATAAGTTTCTGGAGGGTCTCCGTATTGGTATTCGAGACCGAGTTGCCACACATCATGATGTGGTTTTTGAGGACCTGGTGAACCGGGCAAAGACTGATGAAGACTTGGAGAAGTTTTCTGATAGTCAGGTTATAAGGGATCAGGACCGAGAGCGGAGTAGAGACAGAGACCGTAAGAGGGACCGTGGTCGATCTGGAGGACATTTTAGCCATGGCGAGTCTTTTAGTCGTCCTGATAAGAGAGCTCGATCTACAACGAGTCAGAGAGGTGGTTCCTATCATCAGTCTGTGGCACCTCAGGGCTCTTTTGTTAGCCAGGGTGGTTCTTCAGGGATCCCATCTGTACCTGCGTGCGACTTTTGTGGTAACATGCATAGGGGAGAATGTAGGAAGAAGACTGGAGCTTGTTTTCGGTGTGGGTCTTCTGAGCATTTCTTGAGGGATTGTCCTCATCCATCTCTCGTCAGTCGACCACCGACTCAGACTCCTGTGCGCTCTCAAACACCATCCAGATCTCAGACATCCATTCAGACACCCGCTACGGGACGTTCTCAGGGTAGAGCCTCTGGGTCTGCTGTTAGATCTGATACTAGGAGTCGAGGCTATCAGAGTGGTGGGCCATCTGTTTCTGAGGCTCGTCAGCCAGCTTTGGTTTATGCCACCCGACGTAGAGATGACCGAGATGAGCCTGATGTTATTGCATGTACTTTTTACCATCTTTTCTGTTCCGTATTTTGCTTTGCTTGACAATGGCTCCACACACTCTTATATATCGAAGTCAGTATCTGGAAACCTTTCGATCTCAGTTGAGAACACTAAGAGTGTCTTTACCGTTATGAGCCTAGTGGGACAATCCTTATTTGTAGATAAGGTTTTCAAGAGATGTCCCCTTGTTGTGGAAGGGGAAGTGTTTCTGGCGGATCTTATGGAACTTCCTTTAGAGGAGTTCAATCTAATTCTGGGGATGGACTGGTTGTCTGAGCATCGTGTTAATTTGGACTGTGAGGCCAAGAGGGCCACACTAAAGACTTCTGATGGACGGTCCGTGGTCTTGGTTGGAGAACGACGAGGTTTTTTATCTAATGTGATATCAGTTTTGTCTGCTGACAGAATGATCCGGAAGGGATATGAGGCCTTTATTGCTTGTTTCCTTAACACAAAGGGGTCTCTATCTAAGATCGAAGAAATTCGCACTGTTAGTGAATTTCCAGATGTTTTTCCTGAGGAGTTACCTGGTCTCCCTCCGGATAGGGAGGTTGAGTTTGAGATTGAAACTTATCCTGGATCAGCACCAATTTCTATGGCTCCGTACCGTATGGCTCCAAAAGAGTTAAAGGAGTTAAAGGTTCAGTTGCAAGAACTTCTTGACAGAGGGTTCATCCGACCTAGCTCATCACCTTGGGGAGCTCCAATTCTCTTTGTTAAGAAGAAGGATGGTTCTCTTCGGTTGTGCATTGATTACCGAAGGCTAAATAAGTTGACAGTGAAAAACAAGTATCCCCTACCCAGGATCGATGACTTGTTTGACCAATTTTGGGGAGCTACAGTTTTCTCGAAGATTGACCTTCGATCTGGGTATTATCAACTAAAGGTTAAGGGCTCTGATGTTGCAAAGACTGCTTTCCGCACCCGGTATGGTCACTATGAGTTTTTAGTGATGCCTTTCGGTTTAACCAATGCCCCTGCAGCTTTTATGGATATGATGAACCGTGTCTTCCGGCCCTACATAGACCAGTTTGTTGTGGTGTTTATAGATGATATCCTGGTTTACTCCCGCTCAGAGGACGAGCATGTGGGGCATCTGAAAGTTGTGTTACAGACTCTCAGGGAGCATCAGTTGTATGCCAAGCTAAGTAAATGCGAGTTTTGGCTTAGTGAAGTGACTTTTCTCGTACATGTCGTTTCGGCTAAAGGTATCCAGGTAGACCCGAGTAAAATTGATGCTATCACTAGTTGGAAACCTCCCAAGAATGTATCTGAGATCCGCAGTTTTCTGGGCTTAGCTGGATACTATCGACGCTCTGTCGAGGGTTTTTCCATTATAGCTGCCTCTTTGACGAAGCTTCTGAGGAAAGATGTTCCGTTTGTGTGGTCTGAGGCTCAGCAGACTAGTTTTGATCAGTTGAAATCAGTTTTGACCCAGGCTCCAGTTTTGACCCAACCTGAGTTAGGAAAGGACTTTACAGTTTACAGTGATGCTTCGCATTCTGGTCTTGGTTGTGTCTTGATGCAGGATGGTAAGGTGATCGCTTATGCGTCACACCAGTTGAGACCACACGAGCTTAATTATCCTACCCATGATCTTGAGCTTGCAGCTGTGGTTTTTGCTCTAAAAATCTGGAGACACTATCTCTACGGAGAAAAGTGTTACATCTTTACCGATCACAAAAGCTTGAAGTACCTTCTTACCCAAAAGGAGCTTAATCTGAGACAGCGTCGTTGGTTGGAGCTTCTTAAGGACTATGATTGCGAGATTGAGTATCATCCGGGAAAAGCCAATGTTGTGGCGGACGCTTTGAGTTGTAAGACCATATCAGACCTGAGATCCTTATTCGCCAGGATGAGTATTTTTGATGATGGTAGCCTATTGGCTGAGTTGAGGATTAAACCGACTTTGGCTGAACAAGTTAGGGCCAAACAACGGTTGGATGATTCTTTACTTCCTGTTATGCAACAGGTGGAGGAAGGATCCACTTCCGTTTACTCTTTTGATCAGGATGAAGTTCTTTGCTTTAATGGTCGTTACTGTGTACCCAACGATCCTGAGTTGAGACAGACCATTCTCAGTGAGGCCCATAGTAGTCCTTATGCTATGCACCCTAGAGGAGATAAGATGTATCAGAATCTGAAATAGAGGTACCGATGGGTAGGTATGAAAAAGGATATCTCAGATTATGTATCCAGATGCCTAACATGTCAACAGGTGAAAGCAGAGCATCAACATCCCTCTGGTCTCTTGCAGCCCATCAATATTCCAGAATGGAAGTGGGAACGAATCACGATGGACTTTGTTACCGGGTTTTGACCCCGTCTAGAAAGGATTCTGTCTGGGTTGTGGTGGATAGACTCACAAAGTCAGCTCACTGTATTCCTGTTCGGATAACGTATTCTCTGGAAAAGCTGGCTAGACTGTATATTTCTGAGGTTGTCAAACTGCATGGAGTGCCCTTATCCATCATTTCTGACCGAGATCCGAGGTTTACTTCCCGTTTTTGGACAGCTTTACAGTCTGCTTTGGGTACTCGTCTGAATTTCAGTACGTCTTTTCATCCCCAGACAGATGGTCAGTCTGAGAGAGTGATTCAGATTCTAGAAGATATGTTACGGGGTTGTGTTCTAGACTTCCGGGGCAGTTGGGAAGACTTTTTACCGTTGGCAGAGTTTGCCTATAATAACAGCTATCAGGCTAGCATCGTATGGCACCTTATGAGGCTTTATATGGTCGTAAGTGTCGTACCCCTATCTGTTGGACTGAGTTGTATGATCGAAAAACTCTAGGTCCCGAGTTAATTCAGGAAACTGAGGAGACTGTCAGATTAATCCGGGATCATCTGAAGGAAGCTTTTACCAGACAGAAATCTTATGCTGATCGGAGGAGAAAAGATATCGAGTTCGAGGTTGGTGACCAGGTTTTCTTAAAAGTCTCTCCCTGGAAGAAAGTTTTGAGGTTTGGACGTAAGGGCAAGTTGAGTCCAAGATATATTGGACCATACCGTATTCTTAAGAGAATCGGGCCTGTTGCATATCAGCTTGAGTTGCCTCCACAACTTAGCCGTATCCATGATGTGTTTCATGTGTCCATGTTGAGACAGTACCATCCAGATCCGAGTCATATTATTCAGGTCCAGGATGTTGACTTACGTCCAGACTTGTCTTATGAGGAGGAACCCGTTCAGATCCTAGAGTTTGATGAAAGAGTTCTAAGGAGAAGGCGTGTCCCTATGGTTAAAGTTCAGTGGAGAAACTGTAACTCTTCTGAGGCCACCTGGGAGATCGAGGAATCCATGAGAGAACAGTTTCTGCATCTGTTCAGTTCAGGTAAATTTCGAGGACGAAATTTCTTTTAGGGGAGAGAGTTGTAACACTCTTGAAAATAAAATAAAATAAAATAAAAATATATAATAATAAAAATAAATATATATATATTTTTTATTATTATATATTTTTATTTTATTTTATTTTATTTTATTTTCAAGAGTGTTACAATACACACCACTACCTATTCCGGAAGCACCTTGGATGGGCATATCAATGGACTTTGTGCTAGGGTTACCACGCACAAAGAACAACAAAGACTCTATCTTTGTAGTGGTGGATCGATTTTCGAAAATGCCTCACTTTATTCCTTGTAATAAAACTAATGATGCTTCACATGTTGCTAATTTGTTTTTCAGGGAAATCTTAAGGCTATATGGTGTGCCAAGGACAATTGTCGGCGATCGAGATGTGAAATTCATAAGTCACTTTTGGAGAGCTCTATTGGGAAAGATAGGAACTAAGCTACTATTTTCCACCATATGTCACCCTCAAACGGATGGACAAACTGAAGTGGTGAATCGAGTTCTATCCATGTTGCTTAGGACCATTATTCGGAAGAACTTAAAGACATGGGAAGGGAGCTTACCACATGTGGAGTTCGCATATAATCGATCAGTCCATACTACTACAGGGCATACACCTTTTGAAGTTGTGTATTGATTTAATCCATTAACACCAATGGACTTGCTACCATTACCCACTGATCAAATTATGAACAAAGATGGATTTAACAAAGCAGAATATGTTAAGAAACTCCATCAACAAGTGCGGGAAAATATTGAAAAGCGAACCAAGCAATATGAGCAGCATGCGAACAAAGGACGAAAAAGAATTATTTTTGAGCCGGGAGATTGGGTGTGGTTACACATGAGAAAAGAAAGGTTTCCAGCACAAAGGAAGTCTAAATTGATGCCTCGAGGAGATGGACCATTTCAAGTTGTTAAGAGGATCAATGAAAATGCTTATCAATTAGACCTCCCAGGTGAGTTTAATGTTAGTGCAACCTTTAATGTTGCTGATTTATCTCCTTATGATGCAGATGACGATTTGGGGACAAATCGCTTTAAAGAGGGAGGGACTGATATAAGCACCAACGACAAGGACCCGGAGGAGTACCCAAGTGGCCCCATCACACATGCAAGGGCCAAGAAGTTTCAATCAGGCATGGAAAGCTTGTTCACATCAAGCTTTGAACATGGGGAAGTGGAATTCACAAGGGAGAATTACTTTATTTTGCTTATGCATAATTTTGCATGAGAATATAAAGTTTTTTTTTATACATATTAATGCATTGAATAAGTTTGCTGATCATTTAAGCATGCATAGTATTTAAGCATCTAGTTCAGTTAGGGAAGTAGTTTATCTAGTCTTTTAAATAAACTATTTCATTCATGCATGTAGTCATTAATAAAGTTAGTTCATTGATCAAACTAGTTCATTCATTAAACTAGTGCATTAATAAAACTAACTCTTATACTTTTTATGCATTTTTTAATTAAAATTTAAATAAAGTTTACCTTTATGACAGGTGAATGACAGGAGATGAACAGTCACACAAAATGCAAGAATAAATGTCATATTGATCTCTATTTTTGAGCTGGATCCAGGACGATTTGAGTCTTGAAGTCTCTTTAAAGTTTATTCCTATATCTCTTAGCTTTCCAACTCCTTTTGAATCACTTTAATCCGATATCGGAAGCTTGAGATATGATTGATTTACCGAAGACAGTGCAGGCTGGAATTCTCATTACGGGAATTTTATGCAAGGATGATTTGGATGAGTTTGAGCCAAGGAAGAGTCCCTTCATCTTCATCCAAGAGACAATTCATTGAAGGTCTTTTTTATTCACATATTCAAGTCAATTCAAAGCTGATTTTTATTCATACAAATGAATGCCATCATTATGCAAATAATCAAGGCATTCAAGTCACTTCTTCATCATCTTTGGAGGCTATTTGTATTCTACATGAAGACAAGCAATGAAGGCCCTCTTAATGTATAATATTATGACATTCAATAAGGTTAATTAGCTTGATGATCAGCATGTAATTGGAAGAGATACTCCCCTTTTGCTACCAAAGTGTCTACATACATCAAATGTTCATTTTCATCCTCTTTTTCTCCATGAAAGAGCAAGACAAGGCAGCCAAAGAGTCCTTCCATCATTGGGACGAAATTATATGAATATTAAGCCTAAATTAAGTCCAAATTCATCACTCATACCTTGAACATTCATCCACTTAAAGATAGGAGAGAAAACAAAGCATTCATTTGCATTCATCACCATAAAGATGAAGCATTCATCTCTTTTTGTAAGACTCTTCATATGGTTCCTATGAACACTATAAATAGGAACATTTCCTTCATTTTTATGACACAACTTTAGATATAAGAAAACTCTTTTGAAAGGTTGCTTTCAGCTTTGTTCTTGCGAGAACTCTATCGGCTTCAAGTAAAGCTTGTATTCTTCATCCATTTCATCTTATTATCGCGTTGGTTCCTAGCTCCTTATAGGTAGTGGGTCACGTGCCACACTTCTACCACATCGAATCCATTATATTATATTGTTGGTTCCTAGCTCCATATAACTAATGGATCACAATCCATTTATCCCTTAAAGTTACATACCAACGTCATTTCCATTACACATCCCTAACATTCCTTCATTTAGAATCATCACACTTCCATACACTTAAATCTCTTCCATATCCTTTATTCCATCATTTCTTTATTATTATTCTTATTTCATTCTTACGCTTTATGTTTATGAAAATTAGCATACCAATTCTTGTGAAATTTGTTCTTACTAGAATCACGATCAAGCAACATCATATATGACCTACCGAGTTCATATCAATTGGTAATCAGAGCTTAGGAGATTCTGTAAGAAGTGTTTTTTTTCCTTGTCTCTCGGGTTAGAAAAGAAAAAGAAAAAAAAGAAAAAAAATCGAAGCAAAATTCAAAGAGGGAGGGAGCATACTTTTAGTAAACTTCTTTTATCTTAAAAAAAATAGTTGAAGTTTCTAATATCGTTCTTTTACATTTTTCATCATTTGTTTTCTTTTCTTTTAGCCTTTCTCTTTTTCACCTTGTACCTACCCAACTTGTTTCAGCCGATTTTTACAAGCCACTTGTAAGCCTTGAGTGAGTTCTTTAAAGAACTTTAACGAGAGCAAGAGTGGAAAAAGGCAAGAGAGTAGATCAAGGGTAAAAGCTATCCCGAGTGAAACACGAGTGGAGTGACTTTCTTTGGAGCGATTGATGAGATTTTTTTTGGTGAGGTTTATATTTTATTTTGTTACAAAACATGTCTCAAAATTCCGTAGCAAATCCTGTTTGTGATAGTAATAATGTTAACATGGATGCAACTAATACCAATCTTCAAGATATTATTAGAGAAATGGACAGGTTGTTGCAACAAAGGTTGGGGCCGATGCAAGAGCGGTTAGAACAATTGGAGGAAAGATCTCAAAGGAGGCAAAATTCAGACCACGAGGAAGAATATGATGATGAGGTGGTCGATGAACAAGAAGACGAGCAAATCTCCCAACAAAGTTTGAGGAGACAAGTGCCTAGGTACCAAAGAGCCCGCCCAAGAGTAGATGACGATTTAAACAACATCAAGATTAACATTCCACCATTCCAAGGCAAAACAGATCCTGAGGCTTATCTATCTTGGAAAAAGAAAATCGAGCACATCTTCGATTGCCATAATTACTCCGAGCGTAAGAAGGTAAAATTAGCCGCCATTGAATTCATAGATTATGCATTAATTTGGTGGGATCAATTGACATCAAGTAGGAGGCGTAATGGAGAGAGACCCATCTCAACATGGAACGAAATGAAGGCAATGATGATGAGGAGGCAATTTCCCTCATCGGACCACCGTGGACGGCGGCGACCACTGTTGACCACCATTGACCGTCGGCGATGAGCGGTGGTTATCCACCGGCCTTCAGAGAGCTTCAAAGCTCTGGTCTTTCTTTACTTTGAAGAGGAGAAGCAAATGAATTTGAAGCTGAAAAAAAATAAAGGAAAAAGGCTATATATAGTGCGCAAAACGGCACCGTTTTGGTGCCGGTTCTTATGGCCCTAAACGGTGCCGTTTCAAGACCCGGTTACCCGCACCAAACCCGATCCAGACCCGAACCCGTGCCTAACCCTAGGAAGTGGGGAAATTGCGCATCCAGTCCTTACATTCCAGCGCCTCTCTGCATCCGGCCTCCCTGTTTGCACCGAGTCTCATTTTGGTCACTATTTTTGCAATTTAGTCATTCTTTTTTTAATTTCTCTCAATTTTAACCTCATTATTATTATTTTCTTTCAATTTCGTCCTTAATATATGTTATTTAACCCAAATGTTTTTTGTTTTTGCAGATTAGTCCTCAGGAAATTATATTTTCCTATTTTAATATTTTCAAATATTATTAAACGTTTTTTTACAGCTTCGATACCGCGTTTATAATTTTCGATCGTATAAAATATTTTGTAACCGATAAGGTGCCGATTTCGGGAGTTGTAGGGGTGCTCGCCCTTCCCTACGCGTAACAGATTCCCGGATCCAGCTCTGGTTTCGCAGACTCGATTTTTGGTGTTCCAATCGCACCGGTAAAAAACGATTGGTGGCGACTCCCCGGACGAATTTCGGTGATTACAGCTGGCGACTCCGTTGGGGACCAATATTTTTTTGCGAGTCGAGCCGCAACATCGGTTACATTTTATTTAACGATCGAAAATATAAATTCGATTATTTTTATAATATTTATTTATTTATTTATTTAAAATATTTTACTAACCTTTTTTTTAAAAATCCTTTTCAGGTCCTTCATTTCGTTAACCCTCAACCCGGGTTCCGTCCAAATTAAGTGGGAGCATGAAACCACTTCTTCGTGAGGTTACGCCTCCGTGTAGGATGGTGAATTGCTTTCGGGATATTTTTCCCTTTGTCTTCGTGAGACTTACGTCTCCGCATAGACTTAGAGAAACGTATCCCCCTGAATAGTATTTATTATTCTTAGTAGGATAATAAATTTCGTTCGGGTACCTTCTAGAACCGAACCACATATAGTGAGCCCTAAAAGCCCACCTTTAGAGTCGGCATGCCGGACCTCTGCCCCTTTAGAGGGTCACCCAATAGGCTTTTTAGAAAGAGAGAGAGCGGGGGGTTTCTTTATTTATGCCCTTTAATTTCCGCTATTTATTTCTCGTTTATTATTTCTGTTATTTACTTATCATGTCATTATTCATGCAACATGCATCATATTTATTTCGTTTATTATTTATTAGATTTGATACTAATGACATTTGTTTATCCTGTTTCGGTTCTTGTTTTCATGGACATTTTTTTTAATAAAATAAAAAGGTGTTGATAACAAGACAAGTGTTAGAAAGGCTCAGCCATGGAGAACTGTTTTCTAGACAAGGTGGAAACTAATCTCCAAATCCGACGATGGTCAGAGGAAACCCAATATCAGAAAGGGGACAGTATAATGGAAGGTGAAAAGACCGACCTCAGCGATTTTACACGCATTGCTTCGACACAAAATCAGTTACAGGAGTTGAAATACATATGGGATCAGTGGGACGATGACACTAAAAGCTTGTTCTTCGCCAATTACGGGGACCTGTCGTACCTGCTCGACGTCAGCATCGACAAAGCATTATTCCGAGCCCTGGCCCAATTCTAGAATCCCTCGTATAGCTGTTTTACGATGGGAGATGTTGATATCACACCGACGGTGGAGGAGTATACCGCCCTAATTCAATGTCCGAGATTCCTGACCGGAAAGAATGAACAATAGGCAAAGTCCCGAATCAAGGAGAAGGGTGAAACTAAGTGCATCGCCTGGAGAGATATTTGGGATTTGATCCAGACAGAGGCTATATGCGAAAGACAAATTAAGATGTTTGCACTGGCCATCTACGGGTTAGTCGTTTTTCCCAAGTCGCTCGGGTATATAGATGATGCCGTTATGGAGCTGTTTGATTACCTCGATAAAGGTATTACTCCGGTTCCCGCCATCCTCACCGAGACTTTCCGATCGCTTACCGCTTGTAGAAGGAGTGGTGAAGGAAGATTTATTGGTTGCGCTCAACTTTTGCTCGTATGGTTCCATAGTCACTTTTGGAAGCCGGAAAGGTCCTCATATCGGGCTTGCTTCGACCATTACTCACCGATAAGGGATTTGGCACATACCCAAAGACCCGAGAATATCCCATATGACCAGTGGAAGGCCATTTTATGCAACTTACGAGAAGGGGATATCGTGTGGAAGGCTAATTGGTTTTTTCCTAATGAAATCACGTACAGCTGCGAAGGTTATGACTGGGTCCCGTTACTTGGCATATGGGGGGCAACAGGATACGCGCCATTGATGGTCTCCCGCCAGTACAGGTCGAGACAATTTATCCCGGCAACGAGAGGGCTGGCCACGTGTGACTTCCCCTATAAGGGAAGGGACTACAAAAGGGTCGTTGCTGCCATCGCGAAGGCATGGATGTACCCTTTGAAAATGGAACCGTTTGACGAGAAACCTAGAGTTACTCCAGAGTATCGCCGATGGAGGAACCGGAGAATCGACGATGAGGTACCGATTCGAGACTCGAAAATCAGTATACCGTTAGAGGAGCAACTCCGAGTAAATCCTTCCGACATGGAGATCGTCAGGCAGGACTTTGAGGGAAAATACATTAACATGGAGATGAGGTTATCGAGGTTGGAAAATGAGAAGAACCAACTAGAGTTCGGTATTCAATCTCAGGAGCAAGAAATGCAGAGGCTAAACAAGGGCAAGAGTAGAGCAGAGGAAGACCTGAGTGACCTACAGGGAGGATATAAAAAGCTTCGAGAATCGGCCAAGTACGCAGACCTCAAGAGTTCTTTTGCAGACTAGAAGCTTGAAATCCGTGAAGAAAAAAGGAAGACACGGTATTGGGAAAGCAAATTTAACGAGGTACAGAGTTAACAGGCTCTTGATCAAGAAGAATTGACTCGAGTTAGAACTGAAAATGTTGGCCTGAGAGGGCGGATCATCGATCTGGAGGAAAATCTTCAAAATTATCACCAGAATTCGGCAGCTCAGCTGGAAGTAAGCCGAGAAGAAAATGAGAATTTGAAAAGACAAATTAGAGAAATAGAGGCAGCTATGCAGGCTTGCAGAGCCCAATTGAATTACATGGAAGAGCTACGTCAGTGGGATGAACAACAATGGAAGGCTCGGGTTAACGAAACGCAGGAACAGGTCCAGAACAGAGACCGTACAATGTCAGAAGCCTTAGTACAAATTCGGGAAGTAGCCGAGCACTTACAGACATTAACAGTCCAGGCTGAAGTTCTTAGCCTGCAATTTGAAGCGGAATCAAACAAGGGCAGGAAGCTCGCATCACTCCTAAAGAAGATCAAGGTTTTGGGAATAAAGGCCAAGCAGTATATGTAAAGCGCGGCCCGCCTTGTATATAGAAAGCCTTGTTCTAGAACGAGCTTCCTTTTCAAAGTTGTATCAGGATCAACACCTTTTTGTAAAACGTTTTGCAATGTTAATATAATGTATCGGTTTGCATAAACATTCCATCATTTTTAGTTGCATTCATGCATTATCACATTTATTTTTATTACTTATTATCATGATCCTAATATTCCAGGATACTATCAATGCAGTAATACTGGAACCTGATCAAATACAACACCCACATTTTACTCGATTTAGATCCAAAAGAATGGAAGAAAGACTAGCCAAAATTGAACAAGCTTATGAGGAAATGAAACGAGACATGGAAAGCAAGCTGGATAAAGCACAACAGGATACGTGTACTCACATTTCTCAAACACAGGATGAACAGCTTGACAAGATTGCGCAGTTGTTAGCAAGGAAGAAGCCAGAGAAAATGAAAGGAGTCGCTAAGGAACAAGGCACAGTAGCCGAACACTCGGAAAATCCTCTCCCCGCCCAAGGATCAGTTGAAATTCCCAAAAGGCAGACCAGTCAAGCTAAAACCCACCTTCAAGGAGGGCTGGTAATCCATAATCCTAATGATTACACAGTGCCCGATTTCAATGAAATAGAGAAAGCTAGAATCGAGTTACCGAAGGAACTCGAGGACATATGCAAACAGTTGGAGGAAAAGTTTAAAGCAATGGAAAATGTCGACCAGTTCCCCAGAATGGAGGCGAGAGAACTAAGCTTGGTACCCGATCTCGTGCTGCCCCCAAAATTCAAAATGCCGGATTTCGAAAAATACAACGGAACTACCTGCCCTGAGGCTCATCTGACTATGTATGTCAGGCGTATGACCGGGTACATTGACAATGATCATTTGTTAATACATTGCTTTCAGGATAGCCTAACAGGCTCAGCGGCAAGATGGTATAATCAATTAAGCTGCTCCAAAATTAGCTCCTGGAAAGACTTGGCTCAGGCCTTTGTACGTTAATATAGCCATGTAATTGACATAACCCCTAATCGGGTCACTCTTCAGAATATAGAGAAGAGACATGATGAAAGTTCCCGACAGTATGCGCAACGGTGGAGGGACGTAGCCGCACAAGTCCAAGCACCACTATCGGAGAAGGAGACAGTAATGCTCTTCGTAGGGACGCTGAAAAAGCCCTTCCTTGGTAGGATTTTGGGAGGTGCAACAAAAGATTTCTCGGACATCATCATGAACGGTGAGATGATTGAACAGGCTATTCGCAGCGGGAAACTTGAGGACGAGGAGTCGTCAAAGAAGCCCTATTACAGGAAGAAGAATAATGAAGGTGGAGATACTGGCGTCCATAACGTCAGTTACTCCAAGACATCAACATGGCAACCCAAGGCCGCGTTATCGAGCACGCAGAAACCAAAGCAAAACCAGAACCAGAAGACAAAAAAAGAATTCACGCCTATTCCAATATCCTATGGTGAACTTTTTAAAAATCTGTACAATGCGCAGGTCGTATCGCCCTTCTACATGAAACCGATCCAGCCACCATACCCGAAGTGGTACAACCTGAATACTCAATGCGAGTATCATGCTGGAGCAGTAGGGCATTCGATTGAAGACTGCATTGGTTTCAAGAAGCTAATTGAAAAGCTTATGCAGATAGGGGTAGTGCGGTTCGACGATTCTGCAAGAACCACTGAGACATGCAATCCATTACCAAATCATGCAGATCCCGGGGTGAACGCGATTGTGGATCAAAACAACAGGAGGACCAAATCCCGAGTGGAGGAAGTGAGATCTCCGCTAAAGTGGGTATGGAAAATGTTAGTGGCCAGAGGCATGATACCCCCAGTATCTGGAGGTATAGAAGACCTTAGCCAATCTTGCCCCTATCATAATACGATGGACCATATGATAGGAGATTGCACAGAGTTCAAAGCTCTCGTGCAAGAGTTGATCAACAATAAGGAGATTGAATTCTTCGAAGAGCACGTATCCGAAGCAACGGAGGTTTGTGCTTCGGAGCCAAACAGTTCCAAGAAAGTCTCGTTCTTGGTGATTTCAGAACCCAAAAAGACGGAAGGGAGTAAAACTGTGAAAACCAGACTGTCTGTTCAGGCACCGCAGCCTTTCCTTTTTCATGACTCAAAGAGAGTCCCATGGAAGTACGATTGTCAAATCACTCGTCATGAGGACCCGCTGAAAGCTACATCAGAGGCGATAAATGATATGACGTTCCATACGAGAAGTGGAACACAATATGGCTATAAAGGAAACAAAGACCTGAAAGGAAAGGCTCCGATTGTGGAACCGCCAAGAAATGTTTTTCAGGAACCTGAATCGCCAGTCAATGAGCCAGTGAAGGAGGACGAAATGAAAGAATTCTTAAAGTTTTTAAAGCACAATGAATATAACGTTGTTGAGCATATCCGGAGGTTACCTGCTCGTATATCCATACTTTCGTTGCTGCTTAGCTCAGAAGCTCACAGAAATGCACTACTGAAGGTGCTCAATGAGACTTTTGTTCCTAATGACATATCAGTGAATAAGCTCGACAGGCTGGTGAATAATCTGAACGCCAACAACTTTATTCACTTCAATGATGATGAGATCCCTTCAGGGGGCAGGGGATCTACCAAGGCTCTGCACATCACTACTCGCTGCAAAGGATACACCTTGCCAAGAGTGTTGATAGACAATGGTTCCGCCTTAAACGTGATGCCATTGAACACATTGAATAGACTTCTGATAGACAATACCCATATGAAGGCCTGTAGCACCATTGTACGCGCCTTCGACGGGACAGAGCGAAATGTAGTGGGCAGAATGGATGTACCACTACAAGTGGGACCCAATACTTACAATGTCGATTTTCTAGTAATGGACATCAAACCCAGTTATAATTGTCTACTGGGAAGTCCATGGATGCACTCTGCAGGAGCCGTACCATCGTCGTTGCATCAGAAAGTAAAATTTATCTTTGATGGGAGACTGGTTACAATCAATGCCGAAGGGGACATTATAGCCTCTATTACAAGTGACGCACATTATATGGAATCCGATGAGAAGGCACTCGAGTGTTCTTTCCGATCATTTGAGTTTGTTAGCGCCACTTTTGTTGCTGAGGGAAATACAATCCCTACACCAAGATTATCCATAACTACGAGGATATGAATTAAACTGATCCTGGGGCGAGGAGCTCGAGTGGGTAGAGGGCTCGGAAGAAGCCTACAAGGTCGAGATAGAGCACCAACCGTCGTCAACAAACGGGACCGCTTTGGCTTGGGATATAAGCCAACTGTGGATCAGATGAGAAAAGAAATTCTGAAAAAACAAGAAAGGAGAAAAGCTTGGTTGCAAGGAAAGGAGGTTAGCTGGGAACCTATGACATTCCCTCCATTGTCCTAGAGTTTCATCTTTGGAGGAACTATGTATCCAGAAACTGAAGAAGCCGAGCTAAGGAAATTGATGGGAAAATTAGACATCAATGCTATCGCCGAAGAAGGAAACACGAGAGTGTATCCCGGTAGAATCATGCCATCTACACCGGGAACTACTCTGAACAATTGGACTGCAGAAGAGTTACCTGTGGTTTTTAGGCAGGTTTCAGAGTAATGTTCAGAACACTATTGCTACTTTAGCCCGAGAGTAGCAAGAAACTTTTGTAAAAGGGCTTAAAACTACTATGTTTATAATAAAATAAAACTTTTTTGCTGTAAAGTTTTTGGCTACTATTATTTTCCATTTTAACAGTTGAATTTCAATTAAATTTCAGATTCTTAATGAGTGTGTTCAAGTAAGGTTTTGTTTCAGGTCCCCAGATATTGAACTATCAAATGACATTGAAGCTGATTCAGAGCTTATCTTCGAAAAGGAAGTGTGTCTAGGGGAATGTTCAGAACCGGATGAGGACCAAGACTACGAGTTGCCTCCTGACTTGTTGAGACTGATAGAACAAGAAGAAAACAAATCCAACCTCATAAAGAATCAGTAGAAATTGTAAGTCTGGGGAATGATGAAGAAAACAAGGAAGTTAAAATTGGCACGTGTGTTACAGCCGAAACTAGACAAGACCTGATCACTCTGCTCCAAGAATTTAAGGATGTCTTTGCTTGGTCCTATCAGGACATGCCTGGTTTAAGTACAAACATCGTGGTACATAAGCTTCCCATAAGAGAAGACTGCAAACCGGTTCAGCAAAAACTACGAAGAATGAGACCTGATGTATTGTTGAAAATAAAAGAAGAGGTGAAGAAGCAGTATAATGCTGGTTTCCTCCAGGAGATAAAATACTCAGAATGGGTAGCTAATATAGTACCAGTACCCAAGAAGGACGGAAAAGTCCGCATGTGTTTCGATTACAGGGACTTGAACAAAGCCAATCCGAAAGATAATTTCCCGCTACCTCACATCGATACTCTAGTCGATAACACAACAAAACACTCTTTGTTCTCCTTTATGGATGGATTTTCAGGATACAATCAAATCAAAATGTATCCTGATGACATGCATAAAACAACGTTTGTGACACAATGGGGAACCTTTTGTTATAAGGTAATGCCCTTCGGACTTAAGAATGCTGGGGCAACGTACCAACGAGCTATGGTGACCCTATTTCATGACATGATGCACAAAGAAATTGAAGTCTACGTTGATGACATGATTGCTAAGTCACGGACCGAAGATGAACATATAAGAGTCTTGAGAAAGCTTTTCTTAAGATTAAGGAAGTTTCAATTGAAGTTGAATCCTGCCAAATGCACATTCGGAGTTGCATCAGGAAAACTGTTGGGCTTCATAGTCAGCGAGAAGGGCATCGAGGTTGACCCTGACAAAGTCAAAGCCATCCAAGAGCTATCGCCTACGCACACTCAAAAACAAGTGAGAGGTTTCCTAGGACGGTTGAATTACATTGCTCGGTTCATTTCGCAACTGACTGAAAGATGTGATCCTATCTTTCGACTCCTAAAAAAGCATAACCCTGGCGAATGGGACGATGAGTGTCAGGAAGCTTTCGACAAGATCAAATATTATTTGACCAACCCGCCAGTTTTGGTGCCACCAGTGCCGAATAGACCGCTTATCCTATACTTAACGGTCTTCGAGAAATCCATGGGATGTGTGTTAGGCCAACACGATGACTCAGGCAGAAAAGAAAAAGCGATCTACTACCTCAGCAAGAAATTTACAGATTGCGAAGTAAGGTATTCACCAGTTGAAAAAGCTTGTTGCGCTTTAGTTTGGACAACGAAAAGACTGAGACAATACATGTTGTATCATACAACGTGGCTGATTTCGAAGCTCGATCCTCTCAAATATTTGATGGAGTCAACCGCACTGACAGGCAGAATGGCTAGATGGCAGATCCTGCTGTCCGAGTTTGGGAGCGCCTTAGCAGACTTCCTTGCTAGTCAAGCTTTAGAGGACTACGAACCTCTAAATTTTGACTTTCCTAATGAAGACTTGATGTGTGTTGAGGAAAATGCCACAGACGACGTATACTGGAAATTGAATTTTGACGGTGCTTCCAATGCCACCGGTAAGGGGATTGGGGCAATACTAGTATCCCCAGAAGGTGATTGTTACCCCTTCGCCAGTAAGCTTGACTTTGACTGCACCAACAACGTAGCAGAGTATGAAGCATGCATCATGGGAATCCGAGCGGCCATCGATCGAAGGATTAAACAGTTGAAAGTATACGGAGACTCAATGCTCGTGATCTACCAACTTCGAGGAGAATGGGGCACCCGAGACCCTAAGTTGATGGAATATCGAAATTTGGTCCTTGACTTGATCAAGCCATTCTATGAAATAACCTTCCACTATCTGCCACGAGAAGAAAACCAAATGGCAGACGCATTAGCAACATTGTCATCTTTGATTCAAGTGAATCAATCCTCAGATTTGAGGCCGGTACAGATGAGTATATACGACTCTCCAGCCTACTGCAACAATGTTGAAGAGGACGGAAACAATGAATGTCCTTGGTACCACGATATCTAACAATACATAAAGAATCGTGAGTATCCAAAAGAAGCTTCAGAAAATGAAAAAAGGACGCTGCGAAGACTGGCAATTGACTACGTCCTAGACGGCGAGATACTATACAAAAAGAGAAAAGACCAGATATTGCTACGATGTGTGAATGCCACCGAAGCCAAGATGATCCTCAAAGAAGTACATGAGGGTGTCTGTGGAACCCATGCTAACGGGTTCACCATGGCGAGACAAATCATGAGGTTCGGGTACTACTGGCCCACAATGGAGAGTGACAGCGTTGAGTACGCTAAAAAATGTCACAAATGTCAAATATATGCAAACAAGATTCACGTTCCTCCATCACTGTTGCATGTGATGACATCCTCTTGGCCATTTTCCATGTGGGGCATGGACGGCATTGGGCCTATTTCACCGGAGGCTTCCAATGGTCATCGATTCATATTCGTCGTCACTGACTACTTCACTAAGTGGGTATCCACTTATGCAAATGTCACCAAAGTAGCAGTGAGCAGATTCCTCAAGAAGGAAATCATATGCCGATATGGAATGCCAGAAAGCATCATATCTGATAACGCATTAAATTTGAAGAACAAGACTATAGCGGAAGTCTGCAAGCAATACAACATACGACATCACAATTCCTCGCCATACCGTCCACAAATGAACGGAGCAGTGGAAGTAGCCAACAAAAACATCAAGAGAATTGTGGGGAAAATGGTAGAAACTTATTGAGACTGGCACGAAAAGCTACCGTTCGCCCTGTTCGCATACAGGACATCAGCTAGAACTTCTACTGGGGCAACTCCTATTTCCCTAGTCTATGGGATGGAGGCAGTTTTACCCATAGAAGTCGAAATCCCTTCCTTAAAAGTTCTGTCTGAACTAAAACTGTATGAAGCAGAATGGGTTCAAACCAGACATGACCAGCTTGCCTTAATTGAGGAAAAAAGGTTAAGGGGCCATCCGACATGGGCAAATGTACCAGAAACGGATGATAAGAGCCTTTAATAAAAAGGTTCGCCCACGAATTTTTCGAGAAGGGGATCTAGTTCTGAAGAAGATTCTCCCTATACAGAAAGACTTCCGAGGCAAATGGATACCGAATTGGGAAGGACCGTACGTAGTGAAAAAAGCCTTCTCAGGAGGAGCATTAATTCTGACAGAAATGGATGGCCAAGATCTACCCAACCCGGTGAACTCAGACTCAGTCAAGAAATACTTTGCCTGAAAGCCCCTAGACACACGACTATACCCCGTCAAGATAGCTCTGAAATGCTGGATAGTCAAATATCTAGGGCATAAAAATTTTGTCTTTTTTGTATTTTACTGTTAACCAATAATAACTTTTTGTTATCAATGGAACTTTTGTTAATAAAAAGTATCAAATTTTTGTTTTCATACATTATTTCTGAAATCTCCTGAAAGCACAGGAACTAGAAGCAACCTTACACAGGATAATGTACCTTGTTAAGAGATGCTATGAAAACAGAAAGTACATCATCCAAACAGATTGGAATCAGATAATCTCGTCTGGTGACAGAGACACAGATATCAAAGTATCAACAACCAATCAAGACAGTTGATCTAGAAATTTCGGAAAAATCATTGTCATATGCATCTTGCATCTCATGCTAGGGGCATGCATGCATGCATCAAGCATGTTAGGTTAGAATCATAAAATGCATACTAACCTTCACATTTTGAAATTATTTGCAAAGGAATTGCAGGCTTTACCGTTACAACAAGTAACGAAACAGGAAAACATTTTCCTATTGTTAAAGCACTACAATAAAAGGGTGCAACCTTACTTCAAGAGCACTACCCTGCATCAAGAAGTACAAGTAAGGATCCTTAACCGTTACGGTTACCCTTTCCTACTCAGTAGATGAATCACCGGGTAAAAAGTAGAACCAATTGATGAGGACTATTCGAATGTCCATCAAAATCCATTTTCACGAATGGTCAAAGGAAATCAATCCCTTTGAATAAACCCAATCTCAGGATTGGTACTAACTGATTGTACCCAGGGGAATGGTACAACTAGCCCGGGGAAAACGACCACCGGTAAAGGCAGATCAAATCCGTTGATCCCTGTGCATTTGGGAAAAATGCATAAAAACGGATAATTCAAATGTCCTTTAAAACCCATTTTCAAAAATGGTCGAAGGAAATAAATGCTTTGAAAAGTTTCAATCTCATGTTCGATACCGACCGAGTATACTCAAATAGTACAATTAGCCCGAAGTAAATGGCTACCAATAAGGATCATGCTTCTTCGTCAGTGTAGCAGCATGCAAATTCATTCTCAAATGATGCTTCTTCGTCAATGTAGCAGCATTAGAACTCCGTTAGATCATGCTTCGTCAGTGTTGCAACTAAATAGAGTGTCAGAACTCAACATCCTTAGATCTCGCTTCTCCGGTAATGTTGTAAGTGGATCGAAAAGGTGTTTCCCATCTAGGCGGCAGTGTTATAGATGGATCCAATAGATCACGCTTCGTCAGTGTGGCAACCAAATAGAGTGACAGAACTCGTTGTCAGATCTCGCTTCTCCGGCAGTGTTGTAAGTGGATCAAATGACACTTCCTATCTCACGGCAGTGTTGTAGATGGATCGGATAGACTGTGCTTCTCCGACAGTGTTGCAGCTTAAGAATGACAGAATTCGTCGTCAGGTATCGCTTCTCTGGCAGTGTTGCAAGCAGATCGAATGTTGTTCTCAATCTCAGTGTCAGTGTTGTAGATGAACCGAATAGATTGTGCTTCGTCAGTATTGCAGCTTAATCGAGCATTAGAACTCCTTGCCAGATCTCGCTTCCTCAATGGTGAAGCTAAATCAAACATCAGTGCTCATACCAGACCGTGCTTCTCCGACAGTGTTGCAGCCAGGTCAAGTCTTCGACAAAAATGATAGTATCATCAACAAGTTTTGTGATGTCTTCCCCAACAGATCCTCAAGTTTTGAAGATTTTTTCAACAAGGGCGGTGGAATAGATCAAGTTGAAGATTCAGAAGAAAAGGCGGTGGTCACCGAAAACCAAAACCTTACCAAAAGAACCCTAACCACACCAAAAAGCCCTTACCTTACCAAAGGAGAACCCCTAAACCATGCCAGAGTAAATGGGTTATTCTTTATCTCTACTCTATCGCTGTTACACAACAATGAGCAAAGAGGGGTAGCTGTAATAACCCATTTATTAACCATAAAAAACCCATACAATTCCAATGTCCAGTCCAAATTACAAAATTAACTACAAGCCCAAATATTAACCCAATAACAAATTAAACCCTAATTTTCCCTAACCAAACCCTAACTAAGAGGTGACTCCTCAGCAACCAGATCCAGCCGCCGCTTGATCCCCACGCCAGCCAGCTGTCGTGCGTGGCCACCACGCGTGGCTATTCGAATAGCGCGTGGTGGTCACGCGCTCTCCCATTCGTTGAGGAGGCCGGCCACCGCCCAGGCCACATGAAGACTCCACCGGCCATGTCCATTCAACCTGCAAAACCAGAAAAATTATTAGATCTATTTTCAGATCTAAAAAATAGGATAAGAAACGCCTATTTCTTTTTTATATAATATGTTGTAAATGTTTGGGTATAAAAAACCCCTATTACATGCGTGTAATCCGATTAGCAACCGGAGCAAAAGATCAATAAAAAAAAGAGTCATTCCAAACAAAAACAAGAGGTTCATCGGTTACAAACATTCAAAAAAAAAGTAGAGAGAATAGCAACAACATCGGAAAAAAGAGAAGCGAAACAAGGTAAGAAAGAATTTTTTTGAGACTTATCGGGTAGATCTACGCGTAGAGGAGTCTCGGTTCAAAAATCTGAGCCCGGATTTGCTTTCCCCGTGTAAAAACACTTCAGAAAGTGTCGACCTTTCCCTCATCGGACCACCGTGGACGGCGGCGACCACCGTTGACCGCCGACGATGAGCGGTGGTTATCCACCGCCGTTCAGAGAGCTTCAAAGCTCTGGTCTTTCTTTACTTTGAAGAGAAGCAAATGAATTTGAAGCTGAAAAAAAAAATAAAGGAAAAAGGCTATATATAGTGCGCAAAACGGCACCGTTTTGGTGCCGGTTATTATGGCCCAAAACGGTGCCGTTTCAAGACCCGGTTACCCGCACCAAACCCGAACCCGTGCCTAACCCGAGGAAGTGGGGAAATTACGCATCCAATCCTTACATTCCAGTGCCTCTCTGCATCCGGCCTCCCTGTTTGCACCGAGTCTTATTTTGGTCACTGTTTTTGCAATTTAGTCATTCTTTTTTTAATTCCTCTCAATTTTAGCCTCATTATTATTATTTTCTTTCAATTTCGTCCTTACTATATGTTATTTAACCCAAATGTTTTCTGTTTTTGTAGATTAGTCCTCGGGAAATTATATTTTCCTATTTTAATATTTTCAAATATTATTAACCGTTTTTTTACAGCTTCGATACCGTGTTTATAATTTTCGATCATATAAAATATTTTGTAACCGATAAGGTGCCGATTTCGGGTGTTGTAGGGGTGCTCGCCCTTCCCTACGCGTAACAGACTCCCGGATCCAGCTCTGGTTTCGCAGACTCGATTTTTGGTGTTCCAATCGCACCGATAAAAAACGATTGGTGGCGGCTCCCCGGACGAATTTTGGTGATTACAGTCATATTGACAAATTTACAAAATTTATAATGGTTGAGTTTGGTATGTTATATTATTTTTTTGGAATTGAGGTGATACAATATTAATCAATCTATTACTGAAATCTTTATTTTTCAAAAGAAATATGTGTATGAGATTTCAGACAGGTGATACAATGTTAATCAAAGTCTTTTTTAAAAATAATTCATTCTATTATTATAGATTATAATATTAATCAAATATTATTTTGATAATTCAAATTATAATATTTTATTGTATTCAAAGACATTCTTTATAAATTATAACCGTTGGATTAACACGCCATAACAATATTAAAAGTTTAATCGAAAAAGATAAATATAATTTCTTTTTATATTTCGCTTGATTTATAATTTATTTTAAATGAATGAGATAGTTTTATAATATTATTTATTTTTATAAAATAATGTTATTTTAATAGTTATAAATATTTTTTTGATAAAAAATATTTTAACAAGAGTATGGAAAAATTGAACAAAAATTCTCTACCTCTAATTAAATTTTTCCCTATATCCTATATTAAAAAACACTTAAAAATTAAATTTTAAATCCTAATCCTAAATTTCACATCTAAAAACTTGCGTCCTATATCTAATTCCTTAAACTCATTATATTAAAGTGAAAACATCAAAGGATGCATGGTTAAGGAGCAGAAGATTTTCATCCATAGTGAACAACTTGATATTCTTTAAATAAAATCTCAAGTTTAAAACGTTACATATGTAATGAATTTATGTCAAAAGACTCATCCACGAAAATCAAATATCACTACAGCAAAACAGGTCTTTAGTGGCGTTTTTTTAGTTCTTTAGTGGCGTTTTTTAGCGCCGCTAAAAACTTTTCCGGCGCTTAAAAAAGCGCCACAAGAAGTGTCACTAAAGTTAGCGTCGCAATAGTTTGTGGCGTTTTTTATACAAAAACGCCGCAAAAGATCATGTCCTATAGTGGCGTTTGTAGATAAAAATGCCACTAAAGGAGAGGTCTTTAGTGGCGTTTGTGTTTTCAAACACCACTAAAGACCTATTCTTTAGCGGCGTTTGTAAACAAAAACGTCACTAAAGACCTCTCCTTCAGTGGCATTTATAGACAAAAACGCCACTATAGGTCATGATCTTTTGCGGTGTTTTAGTTTACAAACGCCGCTAAAAAAGAGGTCTTTAGTGGCATTTAAAAACACAAACACCGCTAGTAACACCATTTTTTTTTAAAAAAAATAATATATTATATATAATCAATCAACCATCTTGACATAATAACTTTTCAAAAATCACTAACATAGAGTTAAAAATGTTATAGTTCATCCCTATACATAGTGTTGCTAACAAAACTCACATTAATTACTAAGTAATCGAAGATCTACAGTGCAAAATTTATAACAAATTTACAAAATATACATCGGTTACTCATTGTTTCCATGTAGCAACATAAAATGGAATAGTTGAAATTATCCAGAACCAGAAATTGTCCCTTTCACACATGGCAGTGCAACTCTTTTTGGACAAACTGAAACAAACTGAAACAGTTCAGTTCCCTCCTATCGATGAAAGAACTGAAATTCTTCTTATATTTTTTTCAACCAAACTGAAACAGTTCTCTTGGTGAACTTGCGGCAATTAAATAATTTAACAAGAAAAAGACAATGAAAATTACTATAAAATTGGAAATAAAAGATGTCATGCTTTTTTCAAAAAGAAGAATTCACAGCTTCACCTTCAAAATCACAACCACTCGGTGTTCTCTTTGCAGAAGACTGGGTCTTTCCCAGTGCAACGTAGGAGAATCGAGCTTGCTGTTGAAGACGAGAGTTGGAGACAATCTTATAATTGAACGGTGAAAGTCGAGGACGAAGAGAATAGAAACGAAGGATAAAATCATTGTAATTTAATTTTAGGTATTTTGATTTGGGGATTGCAGGGGTAAGTATTAAAGCGTAAAAAAATGAGTCTAACCTATTGTGGCATTTGTAAAATCAAACGCCACAAAAAATTGTATTTGTTGCAGCGTTTTAAAAAGAAACGCCACTAAAAAGCATTCTTTGTGGAGTTTTTATCCTCAAATGACACTAAAAAGTATTCTTTGTGGCGTTTGGGGATAAAAACGCCACTAAAAATCATATTTATTGTGGCGTTTGTAGAAAAACGTCGTTAAAAATCATATTTATTGTGACGTTTGTAAAAAAACGTCACTAATAAAAACTTTTTGCGGCGTTTGTGATAAAACGCCACTATATGTGACATCTATTGCGGCATTTATTACAAAAACGCCACTAGATATGTCGTTATATACCAAGATTGGTGTAGTGTATGTGATGTAAATTCAATAGATGATTTTTGCCAAACAAAAAAAATACTACAATCAACATTTACAAATGCAATACATGAATGAAATTATAAATACAATCAGTATATTTATATAATTACGAATCAAATCAACTATTCCAATACAAAATAGATATATTAATTAGTGTGGTGAGATCAATTTGTTCGATCAGGTTGTTTGAAATTTTTGGATTGTTTAGAGTAAGATTCAGTTTTTGATTTTTCTATGTTATTAATCTTGAATTTTCTTTTCCTGGATTTTATTTTGACAAAAAAAAATTCTGATTTTTTACATTATAGTTTCAAAGTCTTTTTTATAAATATTTTTAAGAAGTTATAATATTAGGTAAATAGAAACATCTAATATTTTTTACATGATCTCCCCCTATGTTCATTTATGGGTAAGGTTACATTTGGGTCACTCAATTATCAAATATGAAAGGTGATCCAGATGTAAACTTACTTATAATTGAGTAATTCAAATATAACCTTACCCATAAATATAACGACCTGAATTTCGGATCCATGTATCGAGTTAAACCGAAACATTGAGCTTCGACGTTTGAGTCTCATTTGGGCCTCGGGTTCGAGTTTTGGGCTTTTAGTTAGGTTTGGGCTAGATTTTTTTAGGCCTAGAGAGTTTTAAGAGAGGTCATTTTGGTAAAATCACTTTTGGAGGACCAAGAGAGTTTGAGATTTTATGTTTTCTACAGAAAGTTGGTTAGGGTTGAAATCATCAACCCCTTTTTTTTCTCTATTCTTCATCAACCCATTATCAAGGGAAAATTTAGAGTTAAAGTTGAAATTTTTATGGTGTTAGCTTGAGAATCCCGTTTTTTGGCTTAGGGTTAAGTTATAGAGCATAAGGAGATCTACTAAACAAGGTAAAGAGGGTTGGTTTTGGTGGAGGAAGATTGTTGGTGTGGTTGAAGAGCAAAATCAGGAAAGAGTGTTATGAAGCTTCTCTTCCAGTTTTGTTAGTGTTTCCAGCTTCTTAAATCATCACTAGCAAAGTCTAATTGTTGGTTTTAACTTCTTGTAGAAAAAGAAGTTGGGGAACCTTCAAGGAATCTTGGCAAGGAGAAAACTTGAAGGAGTTGTTTTCTGGGTTTGCAGGTTGTTTGCTAGAGGTTGGTACCCTTCTAACTCCCATTTGCATCAAACATCTCATGAGTTTAGAATGCATTGCTTTTGATATGCATGCTTGATTGGTTTGGTAGCTTAGGAAGCCTTTAATGGTGAATTTCGATATTTGATGATTCATGGCTTAAAATTAGTAGTAGCACACCATAAACTACATCAATAATGCGTAAGAATGGTTTGGGATTGAATGGGTTAGTTTTGGCTGGTGTTTTTAGCAAATTTCAGTTCCAGGCCTACAAAATCATGCTTATAACACCCCAATTTCCCCCAATCTTTGAACCCTAAATCCCTAATTTAAACCCTAGAAATTGGAGATTTTTTGAGTCAATACTAATTTGAAATTTTAGGAACAAATTACAATTTCTGTAAATTTGAGGTTCCTATTGAAATGTTTTAAAAGTTTAGACCCTTATCTTGTAAATTGACCAATTTCTTTAGGAAATCAATTCTTACCCCTTCTCCCACTTCGGTTTCGACTGAGGCTTTATTGCCTTCCTTTTCTTTTCACATAAAAATCATATCCTCATTATCTTTGATTCCATTTCAACCGAGAGTAATTATTTTTGGTTTTCCATTCGTTCTTTCCTTGTAATCCATCCTGATTCGTAATTTCTGGTAAGTGTTCTTCCTTTGCTTTTTGTGGTTTCGTGTATGGCTTGGTAGGGAGTATTGTTCTGTTTTGTTCGATTTCCAGGTAGATTGGTTGTTGTTAAGGGATTAAATTTTGATTTTTAGGTGTTGTTTAAGGGGTGTAAATCTCGGTATAAGTGTGAATCGAATATGGGGAAAGGAATCGAATCAAAAGTTGTTTTTGCACTTGGAAAAATCTGGATTTTTTTAGATTTTCCCGTAAAATCTAGGATTTTTCCAAATTTTCAACCAGACCGACCTGTTGATCCGGTTGATCGACCCGTGACCCGACCTGTTGATGTCAGCGTTGACCAATGCTGACGTCAGCGTTGACTTTTTCTGACCCGGTCCCATTATATGTTTTTCGACATCTCGAGTTCGATGGCGCGGTCTATTTTTCGAAATCCGATCCTGAAATGTCTTTTTTAAGGCTTTTAAGTTCTAATGCTTTATCAAAGGTTATCTTTACCGGAATCTAAAATTGGTTTACCGTTTGGTTCAGGTGACGTGGATTTAGACTCCGAACATCTTCCTCCTCCTCCTAGACGACCTCCTGCTCATCAGTCTTCGGTACATGCACGTGAGTATTCAGTTTATTTCTGTTTCGTGTACTTTCCGGTATAGTGGCATAGTAGTGTGTCTGATGTTTGGTTACTCGTAGGTTCTACATCCGCTCGATCTAGTGTTAGAGCCGAGTCTAGTAGACTTCATTCTCGACATTGAGCGATTTGCTTCAAGTGTGTCTCTTCCGCTATTTTCTTGTTTTCCGTTGTGTTCAGATTCTGTTATTCTAAATAAGCATGTTGATTGCATCATTCCTGTAATTCTCTGAAAATAAATCATAATGTCATGCTCTGTTATTTAGATGCATATCTGATTCTGAATTTATCAAGCATGACTCCTGTTAGTATTAAGGCACTCATTCTGATTTTGTATCTTTTCATTTCATGGCATGGGGTGGATTGTTATACGGGGAAATTCAGTGATATAATCACTTCTAATCAGTGGCTCTACCTTCGGGTCGAGATTCCACTTCTGTTTAGTGGCTCCACCTTCGGGTCTAGTTTCCACTTCTGTTGGTGTGACGGAGTTAGAGTGGTTCGGGGGAACCTACTCTTCTGATTACGTTAGGAGTTGGGAGAATATCATGCATACATTACATCATCTGTTTTATTCTGTTCAATGATCCTGTTTATCTTCACACTAGAGACACACTAAGCTCCCTAGATTACACTCCTTCAGTTTCTGTTTTAGATACAATATCCTAGACTTCGGTACTTGAAGGATCCTGATTACAAAATTTTTGTGTGTGTTTTACAGTTTCCAGAATAATAATTTCTATTTCATATATTTTATTATTTTGTATCGAACTTTAGACTTTGGATTTTATTTTGGATTTAGGACAATTTATGTTTATTAAATGTATGGTTTGAATCTCGAATTATTTATATGTTAAGTTTTCTCGTATTTTAAATTATTAATTATTTAATAGTTTATCAAAATTTTTATATTTATTTCTTATAAATCCTAACTTACGAAACAAGCTAAGTTTTTATCTAAGAAATTAGGTTAAATTTAAGGGTTACAGTGCAGGCATACCGATACCGGCTGAATGCGTATCGGTACCCTAGAGAGAAAATAATGACTTAGATAGAAAGGCGTATCGGTATGTCAACCCCGCGTATCGATACCAATTGGTTTAATCGAATTTCAAAAACATTTTTCAGTACCGGTATGCAAGGGCGTACCAATACCACTGTTACATTGATTTATAATAGGTAGGTGTATCGATACGCCAAATAGGCGTATCAATACTGATCCAAAATGGCATCGATACGGGGTTGGGTTGTATCAATATGGGTAGGCATTTTGAAATCGTATAAGGCATTAGTGTAATATCCTCAACCGGGCCTAGTTAGAAAGCATAAATAAGTCGTTGAGCAATTGAAAATTAAGATAGGTTATTGAAAGTTTAGAGAATTGTAAAACGATGTTTTAAGTGCACTTTATTGAAATTAAAACTCGTTAGATCAATTATAGCTCGAATTAAGATAAATTAAAACAATGAAAAGTGTTGTAAAAAGGATTTACGGTTCAATTAAATTAAAGAAGAGCTTAATGAAAGCATATCAAGTGGTTAATTGAAGCTAAAAAAACAAGCATCTTGCAATTAAAATAAAATAAAATAAGAAAGTGATATTATAATATAAATTATGTGATTAAAATAAATGAAAATAAAAAAGAAGAAGAAGATAATTACAAGGAGTGAGTGGGATTTAAATGAGATAGAAATCCATTTTTTTACTATCTAAAATTATTGTCTTTTTATTCCTTTCTTCTTTTTCTTCTTCTTTTCACGTAGCAAAAGAGCAAGAAAGCTCTATTTTCTTTCATTTGTCATCCATCTTTAGAGAGTTAAGAAGCTCAAATTTGAATTATAATCAACCATGGAAGCTTAAGAAGCCATTGAATCTAATTAGAGAAAGCTTGGGGACAACTTTAAAACAAGGTGAGTGTTCTTGTTCTTTTGAACATTTGGAGCTGAGTAAAGCTTATATTATGATGTTTATTTCTTGAATAATGTGTTAAGAACAAGAATAAATGATTTAGTAAGTTAGGGTTGTTGATTATATGCAAGAAAATGAAGAGAGAAAGCAAAAACAATCTATTAGCATAGCTGGAAAACGAAACTGGTTAGGATGCACGAATTTCATAGGATTGAGGTCGAATTTGAGGGATTTTTTTTTGGGGAAAATTGATTTAACTTCATTTTATAATTTTTGGATGAATAAAAATGGTAATCTAAGTGACCCAATGAAAGCAAAAAATTATGTTTATACAAGCTGTCCTGAATCCCTGTTCTGGGCAGTGTGTTCAAACGTGCATAATTATTAGTATACAATGAATTTAAGGCTGAAAATTTGCATGATTATACCCTTATGAGTCTAGTTTAATTGAAAAAAACGGTACCTCATTTGGAGTTGTTTGTTGGAAGTTATAAGGAAAATAGTGGGACTGGTTCTAGTCATACGAGAATCTGAAAGGTGTAACTTCAAGGAATAAACTGTATTAATTGGCTAGAAAATAAAATGCAATCTCATTATGTTAATGTAGATAACTTAGTTATAGTTTCAAACGTATATTGCAAATAAAATTCTAACTTACGGATTAAGAGTTATGCTAGAATTAGTAGAAGGTAGTCAAGTTGTCAGGATAGCAGAAACTGTTTTGGAAAGATAATGTTTTAGTGCACTTATTGGAATGAGTAAGTGTTGAATTGATTCTAATAATCTTTATATGTTTTTGTGTATGTAAATGAGGATCAAAAAACACAACAAAGTGAAGGTAAGAAGGGTAAGCTAGCCAACAATCGAAACAAAAAATTAGACATCCAAAACTAGCTCGGAAATAAGAGTGAGTGTAGCTATCTTAAGGTTAGGACTTAGTTCCTAACCAATCTTTGATTTAATTGAATTGCTATGAAAATGAACTAATTATGAACTTGATAATAAAATGGGAAGAAAAAAATAATAGTTGATAAATTGTTTGAATGCTATGAAAATGTGAATGGGTGATAAAAAGTTATATACTTGCCTATGCTTGATGTTTTAAAATGAATAAATGATCATTTTTACATTATTTGGAGATGCCAAGGTATGTATATGGCATGCTACTGCTTGGATGCAAGGTATATAAACCATGCATAAATAGTGTATACATACAATAATGCTTGCTTGGTTGCTAAATGAACTTGGAAATTGCATTTGAAAGCCTAAAATTGTATTGAAAAACATGTAATAAAAGTTAAAGAACTTGAATACTAGAACTTGAAATTGAAATCTTGTAACATGAATTAGAAAATATAATACTTGAACTTAGATTGAAATGAACCTGAAAGCTAAGATTGGAAGCTTAATTTACATGATCTTGAAATACTTGACTTATATGAACTTGAATACTTGAAAATACTTGATAATAAAGATATACAAGCCTCGGTTGCTAGTTGAGTCTAGAGCTACTCATGTTATGTACTTTGTGTACTATTGCCAGTACTTCTGTACAAATGTACATGTGGTTATTCACTTGATTGTTGGATACTTTGGGTATTTAACTACTGATAGTACTTTGTGTACTCGTACTTTTTGTACTATTGATACTCGTACTTTGTGTACTACTAACAGTACTTTGTGTACTCGTACTTTGTGTACATATTATGGTGTTTTGACACCATCATGGATACTTTGTGTATCACCTTTCCCAATACATAGAAAAATACATGTTACTTGATATTGCTAATCTGAAGGAAGCTATCTATTAGAAAAATAAAGTGAAATACATGTTACTTGATACTGCTAAGGAAATGAAAACTAACTACTTGAAAGTGATATACTTGAACTACATACTTTAATGAAATGTTTGTCACTTGAAAAATCTGTTTAATGTAATACATGACAATTGAGTTGTTAAGCAACTTTAAATGATGTCCCATTTGGAATGTTAGTCACTTGAATGCATGCTAATTGATTTGTCATGTTACTTGATTTATCTTGATATATGAGATGCTATGTTAAATGAACTTGAATATATGGTAAATGAAACGTTAAGTTGTAGTGCTACCAGAACAAAGTATGAATAAGACTTGTAAATCATGCTATCGATTTATATTCATGTTGTTTACTTGATATATGTTTGTAAATGGCTAGTTATTGTTACTTTGTTTATAAGATCGAAAATATGGTATGGATATGATTTCAAAGAAACGTAATTGGTTATTTAATAATTGAAATATAAAATGATAGTACAGGGTTATATAGAAATAAATGAAAGTATGTCTAGTAAATTATTACTGAATTTATGATTTTGCCCTGGTTAATGATGTATAAAAAGGATTTAGAAGCATATAAAGTAAATGACTACTAGATAAAGAACCTTAATGGGATGAGTAAGGTTTGAGGTCAAAATGAAGTTTGAAACCTGTTTGATTTTCAATATTGATTTGATATTATATGATTTAAATGGTTAGCTTTAGGTGCTACCTCACTAAGTACAAGTTGTACTTATCACTCTTGTGTTTTCTTTTTCCCAAACATCAGGTTATTGGCTAGATACAAGCAATGGAGTTGAGATTAGCAGAGCAAGCACAAGCACTAAAGTTTACATAGTAAATTATATTTGAATACATCCTAGTGGTGGCATAGTTGAGCATAAATAGTTGCACATAAATTAAATTGTTATTGAGTGTATAAAGGCTTGTGAAGAAGCCTATTATAATTGTTTGATATTATAGTTATGCATGATTCAATTAGTTTTTTAGTATCTTGAATGATGATATGGCCTAAAAGGCTTAGATTGGCTTAATTCAGAAAATGTTATGATACTTAAATGGTACACTAATTGGCGTATTAATTTCAAGAAAAAGGGTTCATATGATTAAATTTGAAAGATATGTATGTTTCAAACCAGTTGAATCAATATATTAATCCCTAGGTTCGAATTGTTCAAAAATAAAATAAATAAATGATTTACCTATGTAGGTAATTAGGCTTATTTCGAATTAATTGATTACCTGTTTAGATAATTAGGCTTATTTGGTATATATGATTTGGATTGAGAAAATGTTACTTGATTTGAACAGGTTAAAGAAAATATAAGGTTAGCTAATAATGCGGGTAGGTTATGGCAAAATTTTTAATGGGCCTTAAAAATCGGATAAACCAAAATTTTTAATGAAAACTGATTAATAAAATAATCAAATATTTAATTGATTGATAAGGTTTTACTTATTGATTATTGATAAGTCTAATTTGGAAAAAAAAATTAATTGCTCTGATTTTTGGTCTATCCTGCTTGCTCCGGTAACGCTCCCGAGCCGGTTTTCTATTGAACTGGGTAGGAGTGTTACAATTAGCGTATCAATACAAATTGGGGGCATATCGATACCAGGTGGCGTACCGATATCCTCTATAGGCGTATCGGTACTCGCTAGGTAATTTGTCAAAAAATTAACATTTTCATTCGGGGGATTTATAGTTTGTAATAATGGGTTCTAAGGGTATCTTATGATGCAAAATAAATACTAAAACTAAGAAATTGATAAATTAATCTCTAATATGAAAAATTGAGCTTAAAAGAGTTGGTAAGCCTTGGTTGTTTAATGGAACATTAGAAATCGTAAGAATCTTTGATGATGTTGATGCTTTGTTATAGCTAGAACCTTGCTATGTGTTGATAGGTTACTTAGCTTAGGGAAAACCCTTGTGTGATGGGAACCCAGATACCCAAAATAGTGTTGTAACACAAAGAAGGTCATCCGATATAACATTTCAGGTGATGTATTGAAGACTATTCCAAATGGAGGATCCCGATGCTCTATGGACGCTAGGCTCATTCGAAGATGCTCGATATAACATTATGAGCATGGGACTTGGAGGATCCTAATGTTGTATGGACACAGGCTTCAATCCCAGATTGTAGGATCCCGATATTGTGTGGATGTGGGTCTCACTCATAATGTAAGATCTTGATGTTGTGTGGACACGAGCATTAATACCTTGTGACTTGTGTTGATATGTATATGTTGTGTGCGATAGTATACATTCATGATACCATGTGTTTAGACGATTATGATAGCACCATTATATCATGCATGATATTACATGTATTTCTTTTCTTTATTCATGTTATATGTGATGTTGGTCTAGTGGCAGTGTACCCACTAAGCTTTTATAGCTCAGCATTTTAAAATGTGTTTTCGTGTGTAGGTTAGGTGAAGTCAAAACCAAAGGAGCACCATCAAGGTTGGGATTTCAACGTCGACTTAGTGTTAGAGTACAATTTATTGATGTATTGGGTTAATACTTGTTGAACCCTATATTGTATTTTATAACTCTTGTTATTTTGGGTTAATGCTTTTAATGATTTGTAACTATTTGGAGCTCCTATTTACTCTTTTAAAATACTCGTTTTATTTGGACTTGGATTGGTTTAATGGCTTTTGAAGAAAATTTTTTGAAATATGGGTTTTGGGGCCTTCGACCCAATGTGACACCGGGTTGATGGTGTTACAATAAATGAGTGGTCCAAATGTAACCTAATCCGGACCGATCCGCGTCGTACACTTAGCTTTGGTGAATGAGTCTCCCATCAAGGATTTTCTGCGTATATAACGTCTTGAGCCTGAGACTTTTTAAACAAAATCAAGCTACTTAACACTTAGATCAACCCCTATTGGTAAATAAATGGTTTATTTAAATACTAATCTTAATATAAAAATTTATAAAGGTTGCTCCTTAAACGAAAAAAAATTAAGAAACAAAATTAAATCGGTTATCGTACAAAAGCTTTAATAAGCTTAAATCATAATCGCATCAATGTGTAGCCAATTAGATAATGTATCCAATATATTTTAGAAAATCATAAGTATTAATATGAATTAAAACATATTGAAAAGTTATATGCATAAAGTCTCGTACTTAAATTTGTATAAATATTAAAAAAATCATTAAAATATATAACCAAAAATATAATAAAAAAATAAAGCTCAGAGATTATACATTATTAATGTGTGATTGTATGAATATGTCATCTTTGTAGTGAATGTAAAAATGGATTGAGCACTCCTCGGATCTCTTCAAAGTTTGTTAGATCTTTGTCTTGAGTCTCGTTCTAACACCAATTGATAAGCTCATTGCAATTCAATCAAATATCACTAATGAAAGGTGTGAAGGTCTCCTTCAAATTTGGAAAGTAAAAACCAAAATAAAAATAACAATTTGGCACGATCAATTTGAGAGTGGTTTCATTTTCCTAACCAATATTTACATCCATTATCTTATAATTTATTACCTTAACATCCATAATAAAGATTTCTCAAGTCACTCATAAATTATTTTTTTTACATTCTTAAGGAGATAACATTTACATCCCTATCTTCTCGAAAGTTAAGATAAAAACACTCCTTAATTTTTACAAGGTCTAACTAGAACATATCCTTCAATAATGAGGTCTTGAAATTTATAAATAATTCATCTCTTTAAGTGAGTGTTTATAAAATTTGACTCACTAGAATTGGACTAAATAAATACAAGATATTACAAAGAAAAATACAAGTAAACACCACTCTCTTGATCTTTAAGTTTGGATGTATATTTTCTAATTCTTCAAGTATCTTTGACTTGTATTTATAATGTGAAATATGAAGCTAGTTATTTATATTTCGTTGAGAAGATTTGAAGTCGTTAGACAATGTTTTCATTCATAAAACACAGTTATGTCTAATGGGTATCAATACTCCATCAAAATATAGTTGTTACAGGCTTATATTTAAAATTTTGATACCTCGATATCAACAGTGACGAATCTAGAAAAATAATATTAACTAGGTCAATATAAATAAAACACAAAGTTTATATAATTTGACCCATATATATTAAAAAAATATGATTTCATAGTTCAAAAACATACAAAATCTAAATATTATATCTTTGCTGATTAAGTTGAACTTTCCTCTTTTCAAGAATCAAAATCATCTATGATCGAGTTGATGATAAATTTTTCAGCAATTTCTTTTTTAATGTACATGATTAAGTAATCTAAAAGAAAATCATCTTTCATTTTGTTTCGTAGACTTGTCTTGATAATTTTCATTACTGAAAAAACTCTTTTCAGTTGTTGTTGTACGAAAGGAAAGAGTCCAAATAAGTCAAATCAATCTATCAACAAGGGTATAAAAATGATTTTCCATTTTCTAATGAACTTTAACATAATTGAGAGTTATGGTACTTAAATTCATCATCTCCATGTGATTAGGAACATCACAAAAAATAGCTCAAGTTCATACTTTAAATGATATTTTTCATGTTTAGAATTTTTTTGGGGATAATACTTATTTGCAAGATGATAAATTTTTTAAAAGTTGAAGTGTTTGTAACCATTTGAAGGATTTAAAGTCATACTCAAAATAAGTAATAGTTTGTTTTTCACTAAAATGACTATTTAGTTCATGCAATTGTTGATCCATAGTGACTATAAACATCCACTTTATAGTACTGCTCCCTGAAATAATATCTTTATTACGCTGAGATCTAATTATATCAAAATGAGTAGCATTTATATCAAGAATTAAAGTGAATATCATGTCTTTTATAAAATAAGAGTATTTTTTGTAAAAAAAAATTAAATTTAAATTCTTGAATCAAAGATTTTGTGACAACAACTAAATCCATCGTATTTAAAATATCATGTGGCTTATATTCTATAGCTCGAAAAAGTATATTTATATATCCTATAAGTCCTTGCATCATATGTAAAATGAATACAAAATCAAAAGTCAGCAACTTTTTAAGAGCAAAATTAACATTCCACGTTGAGAGTATATAACTCGACGATCGATGGTTATTTTCTTAAGAACAAAACGAGTTGCATTGTACATTCTTAAGACACTAAAAATTGAGTGAGAACTCCATCTAATATCTCTTAGACATTGCATAGTGTCAATTTGGTTTAATCCAGTTCCATTCTTAATCTCTTCAATTTCATTTAAGCGTTCCAATTCGATTATTTAATTATCTTGTAATTCATCATGAAATTTAAAATAAGAATTAACAACATTAACAATAAAAACTAAATCTTTAAAAAAATTATGAACTTGAGATACTTCTCTAGCAATAGTAACGAGAGTTAACTGCAATTGATGTGGTTGACAATATACATAATAGACATAAGGATAATCTTTCATGAATAAAATTTGTAAATCATTCTATTCGCCTCGTATATTATTGGTTTCATCCTATGTTTGACCTCAAAGATTTGTAATGCTCAACTCATAGTTAGATAAAACTGTAGAAATATCTTCCTTGAGAATTTTAGATGTTATATTTTTAACATGTACTAACTGTAAATCATTCTCGCACAATTTTATCTCCATCAATAAATCTTAAGAATATAGTCATTTGTTCTCTTTTAGATATATCTCGAGATTCATTGATGATTATATAAAATTTTAAAACATCGATTTCTTTTGTGCGTGTTTTTTGTATTTTTTGAGAAAAGATATACAAAATTTCCTTTTGAATGGATGAAGTTATATATTTTACATTTTGTGGAGCATTTTCTAGTAAAAAGTTATATATCCCCTTATTATAAGAAGCAAGAAATTTTAATAGTTCTAAAAAAAATTTCTTAATATTTTGACTTTTCACTTTTATCATGCCCCAAATGCACATTTTTAAAATTTGAGCCACCTTACATCTTCTATTGAAGGATTTAACCGTAAACGATTATTAAAATTCTGTTTTGGAGTTAGATTTTTAAGTATAGTATCAATATGACTTTTGAGATTCTTAAAATCTTTTTAACATTGTATAGAATATCAATGAGCTGAGTTAATATCTTTTTTTCATATGAGTTTCAAATACACATTTTTTTTTCCTTCAATCCTCTTCTAATTTTTAAATACTTGTGTTATAAAAGTATATGAACCAAAATTTTTCAACGGTTTCTTTTCAAAAGGAAAACACAGAAAACAATAAGTAACATCAGTAGTCAGTGAATACTCTAACCAAATAAAGGTTTTAAACCATTTGTATTAAAATCATCAAGGATGATCATCCAGACTAGATTTAAGATACTCAGGCATAACAATTTGTTAAAATCCATAATTTATGGATTTTTTATAATTTCTTCTCTCTTTTCTAACAGATAACTATAAATTGACTTACGCAAAATTAGATCATGCATAAAAGGACTATCAATATTAATTGTAAACTCGCTACAAGTGTTCGATGGCTCCTCATCTAAAACCTGAGTAGATATCCCTTGAATTGCATCAATAATTGTTTCAATGAGAGTATTAACGTTTGGTTCTAGTGTGAATATCAATTTTAGAAAATAAAAATATTTTACTTTTTTTCTTCATATTTCAACCTTGAAAAAAATAAAAAGATAATCAAGATTCATATTTAATATTCTATTTTCATCCCTAACAAAGAATCATGATAAAAAAGGCACAATGAAAATATAAAGTATAGTCAACAATTTAAAAGAAATTAAAACCCCTTTTTTCTAATTATAATTCTAATTCAAGTAAATAGATTTGCATCAATCCAAGCTTCAAATAATCCAGTACCAGTAACAAGGAATTGATTTACCTTGGGGTGAGCGTTCAGGCGAATCGAGTCAAAAAATTTTGAGTTATTCGAGTTGAGTCAACATATTTTATAATTTGAACTCTTTTTAAAAAAAATTCGATTTTGTGTAGATAAAAATAAACGTATCGATTTTGTTTTAAGGATATTAATATTTATTTTAAATTATATTAATTTTAATTTTTAATATTATTTTATAAAAATAAAAAAAATAAAGTGTCATGCCATACCCATATGACTAGAGTGGGCCTGCTTATAATTATTAACAATAAATATTATGATTTCAACGGAAATAAATGTTTGTTCAAAAAATATTTATTTAAAAAATAATCTTGATATAAAAAACTTATAGAAGTTGTTCCTTACACAGAAAAAATTAAGCAACAAAATGAAATCTGTTGTCGTACAAAAGCTCTAATAAAGCTTAAATTATAATCGCAATAATGTGTAGCTAATTAGATAGATAATGTGGGACAAGCTAAAAAAGTCATCGTCCATGCAATTCGTAACGCGTCCTCAGCAGTCAGCACCTAGCTGGCGTTCTTGGCTTCTTAGCAGCCAGTTTTGACCTGTGGTGAATTCTCTCGGCCCTTTGCGGTTGCTTGTCGGACATCGCCACCGTACATCAGCTCCTCACCACTATTATAAATTGAGATTCTTTTTCCTTTTGTTTCTCACTATCTATTTCCCTTTCATCTCAAACATGGCTTCTCTTCAACATATTATCTTCACTCCACTGTTACTTCTCTTCATTTCTACATGTTTAGCCCAACCGTCGTTCCGTCCAAGGGCCCTGGTGCTTCCGGTCTACAAAGACGCCGCTACACTTCAATACGTTACCACTTTTAACCAAAGGACACCCTTTGTTCCTATAAACGTCGTGGTCGATCTCGGTGGCCGATACTTGTGGGTTGATTGCGAACGGGGTTATGTTTCATCGACGTTACGTCGTCCCAGGTGCGGTTCCGCCGAATGCTCGTTGGCTGGAGCCAATGGGTGCGGAGGCAACGTATGTTCTATTGGACCCGATAACACCGTGACCAACAGTGGCGGTCCCGGTGAGGTTGCCCAAGATGTTGTGTCTCTCAATTCAACTGATGGAAGGAACCCTGGCCGCTCAGTCACCGTGCCTAGGTTCATTTTCGCTTGTGCAACAACTTCCATCCTTCAAGGCCTTGCTAGCGGCGTCGTGGGAATGGCTGGTTTGGGTCGGTATAGTATCGGGCTTCCTCAACAATTCGCTGCCGCTTTCAGTTTCCGGAGGAAATTCGCCTTTTGTCTCTCGTCTTCAACCTCAGCCAGAGGCGTTATTTTCTTCGGCGATGGTCCTTACGTGTTCCTCCCTGGAGTTGACGCATCAGATTCCCTTACTTTTACACCACTCTTCATCAACCCTATTAGCACAGCCCCTTCTTTCCCTCTCGGCGAACCCTCCGCCGAGTATTTCATCGGCGTAAAGTCGATCAAAGTGAACGAAAAACTCGTCCCGGTGAACACAACATTACTGTCCATCAACAGAGAAGGTGTTGGTGGCACAAAGATCAGCACCGTGAATCCCTACACCGTCATCGAGTCTTCAATCTTCAAAGCCGTCACCGAAGCCTTCATAAACGAGGCTGCAGCTAGGAACATCACCAGAGTGGCCGGTGTGGCTCCATTTGAGGTATGTTTCAGCTCAAGAAACATTGGAAGCACACGTTTAGGAGCAGCCGTGCCATGGATAGACCTTGTGTTGCAAAACGACAGCGTTTTCTGGAGGATTTTTGGGGCGAACTCGATGGTGGAGGTTAGTAGTAGTGATGTGTTGTGCCTTGGTTTCATTAATGGCGGTTCAAACCCACGTACTTCCATTGTTCTTGGAGGTTTCCAATTGGAGAACACCCTTCTTCAGTTCGATTTGGCAAGTTCAAGACTGGGGTTCAGCTCTACACTATTGGGTAGACAAACTACTTGCGCCAACTTCAACTTCACGTCTAACGCTTAAATGCCATAGACCTACTTAATAAATAAAGAGTGTGCTTTAAAACGTTTCGAATAAATATGAATTTTTCTTCATTTTTTAAATAAATTCCCTTAAATTTTTGAATAATAAAATTATTTAACCGATATTAAACTATTCATTATTTAAACTAAACTCGTTAAATTTTTATACTCCTCTTGTTAAAATATTTGTTATTAAAATAAATAAATATTTTATCAATATTAAAATAATATTATTTTATAAAAATAAATAATATTATAATACGATCTCATTCATTTAAAAAAATATCTTTGAATAAAATAAGATATTATAATTTGAATTATCAAAATAACCTTTAAATAAATAATTCTAGAAGTGACGAAAGTTTTCTTTTTGTCAACTTTGACCAGGAAAAGGTTTCGTCTTAATTTTAATTTTAATTAAGCCAGCAGTTTACCATTCTTAGTTAAATGCCTTTCCGTCTTTGATAACCAAATTTAATTTCTTCCCTTTCTATCGTGGTTATCCTTCTAATAGTGGGATTAGCCTAAGGTTTCTTAATTCATCAATTGAATTTCAGTAGAGTTGACGAGTACAATGAATTTTTTTAAAAGAGCTTGATTAATATTGGATGTAAAAGAAAGGTATTAATACGAGTCTCATTAAAAAATATTTTTAACCTTAGTTAGATAATAAAAGAGTACAGCTATATCCTAGCCACTTTACCGACAAACAAGCTGTATGTTTCAATAATCAGCTTATAAGAGTTAAAAATAAGGGTGTTATTGAGTGAGTCTATAGTGAGTTTCACAGTTGATGATGTTTGATTTATGTTCGTTAAAAAATTATTACTCGATCTGTTACTCGTAAAATTTAATAAAAAATTATCATATTTTAACTAAAAAATTAATAATAGCTTAATATCAACATAAATTAATAAATTTAATGAAAATAACAAAAAATATATAAAACACTTTTAAAATTTAAATTTTAAACTAATAATTTACAAATACACCAAACTATCATATAAAAACTAAAATAACAATTCATAAATTAATAATTATTATTTAAATTTATTTTTGAATGAAATAATTTTAGAATAATTATTAAAATAATATTTTAAAACTCGTAAAATTTTTAATTTGACTTATATGATTTAATTTATTAAAGTCTTGATCGAATTTGAATCGAATTAACTTAAACTGAAAATTTATCAAATTTTTATTAAATTGAATTTAAATAACTTACAAGTTACTTAACTTATGACACGCTTTGCAGACCCATTACTTAAACCTTCTCGATTGTAACGTAAGAATACCTGATACGCTTCTAATATTGCAACCAGCTCATCTCCAGTGGGATCCGACAGACCAATCGAATAGGAAATGGTACGATACCGCCAACTGAACCGACTCATCAACATTAAACTTCAGACTCTCGACCGGGGGTTCTATCCAAGAAGCGAGAACAGGTCTCTGGGATTTGCAGTGGTGATGGACACCTAATAAACACGTTAACAGAAGCAATCGATTCAGGCCACTTGCTTTTACTTCATGAGCTGTAGGGAAGGTTTAAAAAGTATCCTAAATGAACACGTTAACAGAAGCAATCGATTCAGGACACCTAATAAACACGTTAACATAACCTAAATGAAAAATATCTAAAATACGAAGGTTTAAAAAGTAATTCTCGAACCTAAAAATTTGGGTTTCTTTTCCTCTATTTTTTATTCATTTTAATTAAAAATAATAATTGATTAAAAAAAGGAAAATGATAAAATTTTGAAAAAAATATTTTAATTTAATTATAAGTATCCTATAGTTTTGAATTCAAATATAACAATTTTTTACCCACGATATTATTTAGTCTTTAAAATTTTCCTTTTATATGAAATTGAATCATATTTATTTTTTTATTTTTTTTATTTTTTCTAATATGCTATAAATTTAAAGGAAAAATTAATTTAAATGTTAAAAATTAAATAATATTTATTTTAATTTTAAATAAAAATAATAATAATAATTTAAATAGTCAATTAATTGAAATGGTAAAAATATATAATTGATAAATTAATCCCTAACTTAAATATTAATTAAATTAAATATATAAGTTCAATTCTTATGTCCAAACCCAAGAATAAATTAATTAGTTATTAATAAGACCAAACCTAATTACTAAATAAATTCCCTAAGCCTAATTTTTTATTCCTTAGATTAATTTCCTAACACTAATCCCTAAACTAATTCTATAAGCGCAATATTAATGCACTGCTCAATCCCTAAACTAATTCTCTAAATCTAATACTAATTCCCTAAGTTTAATCCCTAAATTAATTCCTAAAGCCTAATTTCATATTCCCTAAACTAATTTTCTAATCTCAATCTCTAAACAATTCTAAATCCAACATTAATCCCTTAAACCCAATCATTAAACTAGTTTTCTAAGCCCAATTTCTCAATCCCTAAACTAATTCTCTAAGCACAACACTAATTCCCTTAATTCCTAAATTAATTCCCAAACCTGATTCCATATTCCTAAACTAATTCCTTAAGACTAATACTAATTTTCTAATCCAATCTCTAAGCTAATTTCTAAAGTCCAATACTAAATGTATGAAATATAAAAAATAAATTTAAAAAATAATATTAAATAATTTGTTTATATATTTAAAATAATTTATAATATAAAATTTAAATATTAAATAAATTTAATATATAATAATAAATTTAAATATTAATTAAATGTAAAATATTTAAGGAACTAATTGTATAAAATATAAAAAATAGTTCATGATTTTATTTAAATTTTGATCAAATTAAATAAAAATAAATTTGAAGCTGAATTTTTGAGTGATAAAGATCAAATTAAAATAATTTTAAAATTTATAATCTGATTTTAATTAAATAAGGACCAAATTAAATATAAAAATAAGATTGGAAGCTTAATTTTCGAGTGATAAGGATCAAACTGAAACAATTTAAGAATAAATAATATGGTTTTAATTAAATGAGGACCAAATCGAATAAAAAGTAAAATTTAAAGCTTAATTTTTGATTAATCAGAACTAAATTAAAACAATTGTAAAATAAGGTATATAGCGGCGCAAGATTCGATTTTTTTATGCGCGATCTGTATAAAAATACCCGACCTATATAAGTGTCAAATGAATATCCAAATCTATTTTTATATATATATATATTTTTAATTGATTATATTTATTCATTTTATTATTTGATTATATAATAATAATAATAATTAAAAATTTAATATATATTATAATTCTCTCCAAAATTTTGTCTCTTCCCTCTTTTTATATAATATTCAATGCTTATTTCTAATTTTCTCCAAAATTTTAGGTAACTTATATCACTCCAAAATTTTTATACTAAAAGTAAATTAATCTCAAACTTAAAAAATTGGTTACTTATTGTTCTCCAAAAAATTGTTTTTCCCCTTTCTTTATCGATTGTCTTTTTCTTTTTTTTTTTTATCAATTGTTTTGGTTTAAATCAATTAAGTCATAATTTAGATTAATTTAATAAAAATCTGTTTAATCTTAAAATTCTTTTAATTATGTTTGTAATTTATACTTTTAAGATTTTAATTTAGCTTAATTAAATCTTAAGTTTAATAAGTTAATTCAATTTAGTATGATATATAATATATAATAAAATTTGATAAAATATAATTATACAAAATTTTGATAAGAATGTGAACATATAATTGTACACATTAGGACATTAACATGAAAATTAAAACTTCAATTTAGTTCAAAATTAGTAGTTCAACCTTAACAAATAATTTAGTTACTCATTTCCAAATTCATAACTTCTAAACTCAATTTCCTGATCACTAAACTAATTTCCTAAACTCAATCCCAATTTTATTTTTTTAAGCTCAATTAAAAATTCCCTAAGCCTATGTAACACCCTAAAATCGGGTTAGTAAAATGGTTCGAATAAATTATAAATTTAAGATAAACCACATGTTAATTGGTTAGAAGGAAGGGGTCAAATTGAATTAAATATGAAAGTTAGTGGTTGCATGATAAAATATGAATTTCCATAAACTACCCTTAGTAATAAACCAAGTCTAGGCATATCATTAAGGTTAATTTGGTCATTTCTCACTTATTATCAATTGAACAAAATGGCCAAAAATTTGCTTCTTCCTCCCCCATTCTCACGAGACAACAAAAAAAAAAGGGGAGAGGAGATTTCATCTTCTCCATTGCTCCATCACCATAGCTAAAGGAAAAAGGGGGTTTTAGAGTTTTGCATACCTAAGCTTTTGGTCTAGAAAACCCAATCCAAAGGTCTTGGTAAGTTTTTTCTTCTATAACCGAAATTCTTGGGAGTATAAGCTTTAGATTCTTGAATATTTGTGATACATTATTGTTGAATAAGGTTGTAGGAAGGCTTAATTTAAAGATAGTGTTTATTTTGTTATGGGTTTTCTTGAAGCATGAATAATGAGTTGGAGATTGGAATTAGGATTTTTGTAAATGTGACATGTGTGATAATTTACCTTATAAGTTGCTATAAATGGATAGAAGGATGATAATTTCATGTTTGAGGTGCCGGGAAGTTCATAAGAGTGAGCTTGGATTGGGTTCGGAACTATAGAATGGAAACTAGCCGAAATTGTCTAGAATTGCTATTCCAAGTAGCCATCTTTGAGAAATTACCTAGGTCGGGATTTAAGGATTTAGGAGCTGAAATTTTAAAGCATGATACTACTATATGCCTAGTTTAGTTGAAAATTTACGGAACCTCAATTGGAGTTCGATAGAAAAAGATACAAGCATTTCCGTAAGGGCTGTTTGAGCAGTCCTAAAACCGGATAGGTCTGTTTCGAATGAAATCTGGAGCTGATCGACTAGGAATTAAAATGTAAGGTTCATTGTTCCTTGTAGAGGATTCTTCTAGCTTTCCAAAGAGGTAAAATGGACAAAAATCGGATATGGGAATTAAGAGTTATAAGCGATTCTTTATAGGGTAGCAAAATTGTCCGTAATGCACAAATGCACATGTTTATATTTGTTAAGATTAAGAACACTTGAAATAAATGATTAAATCTGTCTTGATGAATTCTACATTGTGTTTGGATTATTAGAGAATCCGAGAGAAGAGGATATTGAAGAACAAGAGAGGCTCGAAGTAGCAAGGAAACGAGGCAAAGGGATTACGATCTACAACCCTTAATAGCTTGGAAACATTGTGAGTGTGGCAAACCTTAGGGTTAGGACCTAGGGTCCTAACCATCTATTTGTTTATTTGATTCAATTTTATTATGTAAATGGACTAATCTATATTCGGAAAAAAAAAGGGAAGGAGGCTAATGTTAAATGAATTGTTTGATATGAATTGCTTGTCAAATTGTTAGTACTAGCCTAGTACATATGCATAGCTCGGAAATGCCGAGGTAAGTATGGCACGCGGTTATGGATGCCAGGTACGCGAATCATGCATGAAGCATGTATAAATAGTGATATGAACAATGAATTGATGACATGATATGCCTGACTATATGTTCACATGATATGAATGATATGTTAGAACATGATAGATGCTTTTGTGTTAGCATGTTATGTACACTTGCTCTTGGTGACATGAACTTGGTAATATGAATCGAATAATGATCAATGGAAAATAAAATGATATTGAGCCTTGGTTGATAGTTGGTCATAGGTAGTACGGCATGCCTAGGGTCTTGAGCTCATTGTTTAGTGCTACGACACTCTTGTTTAGTACTTCGGTACTCTTGTTTTGTACTGTGGGTACCGTGATTTGGTGGTTACTCACCAATTGTTAGATACCACGGGTATCTCTTGATTAGTACCTTTGTGGTACTCTTGTTAGTGCCTTTTTGGTACTCTTGTTAGTGTCTTCGTGACACTCTTGTTGACTCGCTTACCTTGTCTAACTATACCAAGGCATCACATGAACTTAATTGAATGACTAAAAGGTTTAAATGTGAACTATATGTACATGTAGTGGCTTGAGAAGCATTGATAATTGATCATGTATTGATATAGAATACTGAATGTAATTAATGCTATAAGTAGCACTTGAATGTGAAATGGCTATTGATATTGGAAATGAGCATATGGCTATAAGTAGCCATTGAAATGAATTGCTTAATGAAAGCTTGAAAATGGAAATTGATTAATGAGCAACATGCTTCGATTACATGCTAGTTATTGCTTGGCATATAGAACATAAAATCGAATAGTATGCTAGACTTGTGATTGATATGAGAAGCATGATAATCTTATAATTTTGATTGATGCTAATGCCATGGATTGACTTATTTGTTTAATTGAAGCATGCCATCTTTAATGCTATGAACTCGATATAATGTTTGATTTGAGCATGCTATTTACTATGTGTTTTATGTCTAATATGGTTAGACTAGGGCTACCTCACTAAGTACTTCATAGTACTTACCACTCGTTGTTTCCTCCTTCCCAACTAACAGGTTATCGAGCTAAGGAGCTAGATCGAGATTGATCGGGAGCAAGGACACTAAGCAGACAATGTATGGTATTTTGTAATGTTCTGATAACTCCTAGATTGAGGTGGCTTAGTGATCATGCTAGATTAGCATATGCATTTTGATAAGTGGTTCATGGCTTGTATATATATAGGTGTGATCACTCGAGCAATTGGTATGTAAGCCATAAGGCCTAATGATCCCCATAGGCTAGCATTGCATATTTTGAGTTTTGGCTTATGGTTTGCATAGGTAGGCCTTGGTGTTTGCATATGGTATGTAATTAAATGACTTGGCATGATAAACATGAACTAAGTAGGATAGCATGTGAATCTTTAAAGCTATAATATGGGTATGCTAGTTGCCATTGTGAGAAATCCATGGCATAGGGGTTGGCTTGATTGAAAAGTGATATGCATAATAGTATGAGTGATGGAATGGATATAGGCAATTGAATTGGTAAGTGCTATTGATGCCTAAACATGTTGAATATTGTCCCTTATGGATTGGAATGGTTGAGACCATATAGGTGATCTTTTGGTAGTGTCTAAGTGTTTAAAAAGTTAGAAACCTACAAATTGGGGCAGGGGTATCGATACCACTTACATGGGTATCGATACCACCCTTAACAGTAACGAAATGGCATCGAAGCTTGGTTCGATGCCAAGCTTCATTAAGAACTCCCTGGTTCAATGCCAGTATCGAGCCAGGCCACTATAGCCTTAAGCCATTGAGTCCTTGAAGTAGACCAGCATCGATACATGGTTCGATACTGTAACTTCCAGTAACGAAAATGCATCGATACCAGTATCGAACCAGGCTACTCAACCTTAGTCAATGAGTCAATGAGGTGGACCAGTACCGATACATGGTTCGATATTAGGACCTTCAGTAACAAAATTGCATCGATACCCGTATCGAACTAGACTCTTCAGCCTTGGTCAACGAGTCAACATAGTTGACCTGTATCGAACTAGGGTTCGATACCCCTATTCCGATACCTCCCTATGAGAGGTATCGATACCCCTAGCTATTTTGGTTCAATTTGAGAAATGAAAGCGAATTGGTAAATTGTATAAGTACGAAAAAGTTTTAAATTTACCTCAAAATTTATAAGTGTTTTACTTAATTGTCTTGAATTAACTCACAAATAATCGAAACGTTCTAGAATTAGATACAAGTTTGGTCTAAATTATAAGTTTGAATGTCCGGTCGACGCCTCCGTCTCCTAACCCGGGGCGAGGATGTCACAACCTAATTCTAATATTCTAAGCTCAAATTTTTAATACCAACCTTTAATTCTTAAGTCCATTTTTAGTATCCTAAGTCCAAATCTCTAATATCGATCCATAATCTCTAAATTAATTACATCCAAGCCCAATTCTAATTTATTAAACCCAATTAAAAGTTATTCTAACCCCTAATCCCTAAATTAATTCCTTAAGGTCAAGCCTAATTCTAACTTCCTAAGTCCAATTTCAATATCGTAAAGCCCAATTCAAAATTAATCAAGCTCAATTCCCTAATACCAACATTTAATCCCTAAACTAATTCCTTAAGCCCAATTCCCTAAGCATAATTAAAGTATAATCTCAATTCCTAAGCTTGATTTAAATTTATAATTAAATATTACTAATTTTAATTAAATATATTATAATTAAATATTAATTTAATTAAAATTATAATAATTTAAATATTAAATAAAATATTAATTTAAATTTAAAAATTTATAATTTTAATTTAAAATCTTAAATAAAATTAAGTATTCAACAACTAAATTAAATATATAATTCTAAATTTAAATATTAATTCATAAATTAATTCCCTAAATCCAAGACCAAATTCAATTTTCTAATCCCAATTTTAAACTTAAGCTAAATTCCAATTCCCTTAACATAATTAAAATAATAATTAAATTATAATCTTAGTTCCTAAATTCAATTTAAATTTAAAATTTAAATAAATTAAATATTAATAATTTAGTTAAATATGTTATAATTAAATATTAATTTAATTAAAATAATAATAGAGAAATATTAAATTAAATATTAATTTAAATTAAAAAAATATAATTTAATTAAATTTTAATTTAAAATTAGAATTAGATTTAAATACAAAATAATTAAAATAAATTAAATATATGATACTAAATTTAAATATTAATACATAAATTAGTTTCTTAAGTCCAAGCCCAAATTAATTCTTTAAGTCTAATTTTAATTCCTTAAGTAGGGTTGTAAACGAACAGAACGTTCGGTGAACCGTTCGGCGGGAAGTTTGTTTATTTATTAAACGAACGAATATGAACATGATTTTTTATTTGTTTAATTAATCGAACGAACACGAAAAGAAAATTGGTTTCGTCTTATTTTATGATTCGTTAAAAAATTTCTTGTTATAGGCTAAGGTATTTATTGTTTTGTTAAACCGATTTAACAAATAAAACAAATAAAAATTGGTTAATCAATTAAATTTTAGGTTTCGTCTAATAATTAAGAGTTTTTTAATTTTAATTATCAACTAATTAGATTTAAAATCAGTTAATTAGATGAATTAATCAAATTAATCCAAAATATTAAATATTTAGCATATTATATATGTTATTTGTGTTCGTTCGTTTACGTTCGTTTACATTCATTTATGTTTGTTCATTTACGTTCGTTTACGTTCGTTTATGTTCGTTCGTTTACGTTCGTTTACATTCATTTATGTTCGTTTATGTTCGTTCGTTTACTCTCGTTTAACATTTAAACGAACGAACATAAACGAACATGAACAAGCTACAATCCTTAACGAACGAACACGAACAATAAAATTTGTGTCCGTTTATGTTCGTGTTCGTTCATTTATTCGGTTAAAGTTAAACGAACGTACATAAACACACCCTCGTTCGTGTTCGTTTATAACCCTATCCCTAAGTTCAATTCCATTTCTTTATGCACAATTAAAATAATAATTAATATACAATCTTATTTCCCTAAGTTAAATTTAAATTTATAATTTAAATAAATTATATAGTAATAATTTTATTTAAATATATTATAATTAATATTAATTTAATTAAAATTAAAATATTTTAAATATTTAATTAAATATTAATTTAAATTTTAAAAATTAAAATTAAGTACACAATAAATAAATTAAATATTAAATAAATCAAATATATAATACCAAATTTAAATATTAATTTATAAACTAATTATCTAACTTCAAGACCAATTTCAAATCCCCAAGTCCAATTTTAATTCCTTAACTTCAATTACAATTCTCTAACTCCAATTAAAGTAATAATTATAGTACAATTTATCAAATTATAGATATTCTTAATTACATGTTATGTAAATATCAAGTCTTGTTAATATTAGTTCGGTTCAAAACAAGTCGGGTCAATTATCAAGTCGGATAAAATCAAGTCTCAGGTTGACTCAATCGGGTAATATCGGTTATTTGCCAGGTCAAACTCGGGTTCGGGTTTGTTTCATTAGGATGCAGGTCGAATTTTGGGTCCACAGTAACATTTTCAAATCGAGTTTGGGTCATTCTCGGTCAGATGCAGGTCATGTTCGATTACAAAAGTAATAGGTCCAAATTAGGTTCGAGTCAACAATAGTCAGATACATATCAAATTCGGATCATTACACCCTCGGATCAAATCAGGTTCTGACTCAAATAAATTTCAGTCGGATTTTCAAATCGAGTCACTTTTTTACATCCCTAATGAGCCGGTCCTTAATAAAGCTAAATCTATACGCCAATCAGCTACACGAGAAATTATTACATGAACTCGTTCCACCACCTAGGATATGGTCCTCAACCAATTATATTAAGACACATCATACATTTTTTCCATATCATATTTACACATAAGTATTGTCCAAATAATTCAATTTAATGTCTTTGATTTTAAAAAGGAAAAAAAATATTACCAAAGATTTCTTATGTCATCTTTCTTTTTGTTCTTTAATTTTTTTCAATTAATTTTTATAGATTTAGGGTTTAGGGTTTAGGGTTTAAGGTTAGGGTTTATGGTTTATGTTTAGTGTTTAAGTTTAGGGTTTAGGGTTTAGGTTTAGAGTTTAAGGTTAAGTATTAGGGTTTATGTTTAGTGTTTAGGTTTGGGGTTTGTGGTTTAGGGTTTAGAGTTTAAGGGTAGGGATTAGGGTTTATGTTTAGTGTTTAAGTATAGGGGTTAGGTTTAGAGTTTAAGGTTAAGGGTTAGGGTTTATGTTTAGGGGTTAGGTTTTATGTTTAGTGTTTAGGTTTAGGGTTTAGGGTTTAAGGTTAGGGTTAGGTTTTAGGTTTAGGGTTTAGGATTAGAGTTAAGGTTTAAGGTTAGGGGTTATAGTTTTGGTTTAGGGTTAGGGGTTAGAAAAAAATTATTAAAAAAATTAAACAATAAAGAGGAAGACAACATAAAAAATCTTTGATAATATTTTTTTCCTTTTTTAAATCAAAGATATTAATGTTGATAATTTGGATGATGCTTATTTGTAAATATGATATGAAAAAAATATATAATATATCTTAATTTAATTGGTTGGGACCAAATTTTAAGTGGTGGAACGGGTGTAATAATTTCTCCAGCTACACATTGTTTACCCTTGAAAATAATCTCGTTGCGATATTGCCATATTGTCCAAACGACTCTGAAGAAAGCCATTTGTCATACCGGTTTCAAAGATCGTTTTATTGGAACGTTATCCCACTGCAAAAATGCAATTTAAGCACAGCACACATAGAGGAGAGCATATAATTAATTAATATGAAAATCAATGTAAGACAGTCAAAGTAAAATAATATAATAATGTATGAGAGTGAGGCACAAGATTAAGATTGGTGTAAGAGAGTGACGTGAGAAATTGAGTGCAAGGTGAGGTTGTGTGTGTGGCGTGAGTTAGAATAAAAATAAATATGTATACGTAATTTATTTTGTGTATTAATAGAAGTATTGTTATCCTTATAATTAGATGTTTTCCGGTTAAGCCTTATATCATATATTTTTTAGTGTATTTAATTGGTTATTATATGACCGGTTATATCGCCTAAACGTTATATAATCGACACTGTCGTTTGAATAATTTTTGACCAGTTCTACCGTCTAAATTGTGTATGGTCAGCATTGCCGCCTAAATTCTTGTGCACTAAGAAATTAGAAGATAGAAAGACTAACAGACTCATGAAGTTGGTGTACCACTAGTGGTAAGTCTTAGGTCTTCTATAGTGGATGTGTTAGGTTCGTCGGGTTTTCAATAATTAATATCAGAGCAAGCGATCCGACACTGTTACCATTAAATAAAGTTTCGATAAGCATTGAACACTTATATTGGTCAGCATTGCATTGAGGTGCTAAAGAAAGACTTTGCCAGTGCACAATAATATTATATTTTATAAACCTTTTACTTTAATTATTACTTGTATTTGAGATAACTAAGTGACAAAAATGTATATTTTTGCATGATTTATACAATTCAACATTTATGCAATCAATTATTGATTTTATGCAAATAATTGGTAGAAGGGGTATTGCTCTCGTTTTCTTTCTTTGACAAGTAAAATGTCTTCCCGACATTATTCCCCACTAGATAAGTTGATAAGTGTTCAACACACTATCACTTTTTACTCCTTTTTATGGGCATTAATCACCAAATATACACCCACTCGGACCAATGCATGTGCTTAATGTGATATATTTAGAAGTTATGCTCATATAAACAATATTCACAAAAAAACGCACGTTTTATTGCGTTTTCATATCTGCGCAGGAGAACCAGTGCCGCGACAGCGACAAGGCCGAGGCAGCAGCAGGAAGACAGGAAGCAAGACTGTAGGCGATGGAAAGATAAAATCCAAGGAACGTGTCTGGACTTGAAGCCCATGGATCGGAGCTGGCTAGCACAAGGAAAAGCCTAAAGGAAGACCACGCGGGAAAGCCCCTTAGCCGAATTCAAACATGGAAATATTTTAATTATGTACTTGACTTGTTCCCTACTCCAAGTTGTATTCTACTTAGAAAAGGTTTGCCCTAGGTCTAACCTATATAAAGACCTAGCCACCCAATGTATTAGAGACGGAATACCTAGGGAGAGAGCCGATTTCTATTCTTGTTTTCTTCTTCTCATTATGTTCTAAACCTTCTTAGGGATTAGGTGAAGGTTGTCGAGTATATGTGAGAAGAGATTGTACTTTGTCTTTGATTCAATGCAATAAAGTTATCAAGGTTTGCTTATCCTTTGTTATTCCTTGTTCTCACAATTGAGCTCGGGAGAGGATATTGTGAGTCATCCATTTATCTAAGCTCGGGAGAGTTAGATTCACGAAAGGGGTAAGTATGGTGTTTCAATTGCAAAATACTAACTCGGCCTAGGGATAGGTTAAGAGTTTCAGCGGCTAAAAGAAGTGTGAGATTGGTTGGTGAGTATAATTGGTTCACGCCGGGAGGTATCATCAAGGACTAGTCATCAACAGCACTCTGACTTAGGGATAAGCGGAGTCATTCAAGGACACTTTGCTGAACTTTGGTAAAGTCTACCCACGAGCAAGGGATTGCCGCGGCAGACAGTATTGTCGCTGCCAAGGCAATAAACTGCAGTGCTGCCGAGGCAGTGATATACGATTGCATTGGACAGAGACAAGTCAATCAAATCCACAATACGACGCAACTGGATCCTAGCCCATCTCTCTCTATTATTTTAACTTTTTACTTTTATTTAGTTATTTTAGTTTTGATAAATCAACTCAATTCACTTGTGTCTTTACTTTTCTACAGAACAAGAAGGTGAAAAAAGCATATTAAGTCTATCGGTCCCTAAGGAGACGATAACTCGATAATACTTATCACTTATTACTTTCGATGTGTCCATTTGCACTAAACGCGCACTTTTGACACGCGATAAGTTTTTGGCGCCGTTGCTGGGGACTGACAACTAAATTTTGTTTTCTTTATTTTCTTGTTTATTTTTATTTTTATTTTACCTTTGTTTTTTGTGGTGTATGACCAGGGCCAATCCAACCAACCCCTTGTACGAGTTAGATCCAAAGATCGAAAGAACAAGGCAAAGGTTGAGGAGACAGATCCAAGGAGCCATGGCAGATCACCCGTCAAGACAAAACTTACCTGTCGGCAATGGAGGACTTCCGCCGCCACCTGGGCCGCGACAGCTCACTGTCAAGGACTTCCTGGAAGAGGATTTAAATGGATTAAACCCAGGAGTCATTACACCGAAGATTGAAGCAACCCATTTTGAACTAAAACCTGTGATGTTCAATATGCTTAATACAATTGGACAATTTGGTGGGTTTGCAACTGAAGACGCAAGGCAGCATCTCAAGTCCTTCATGGAGATTTGCAACTTTTTCAAAATCCAAGGAGTCTATAAAGATGTCTTGCAATTAAAGCTATTTCCCTATTCACTAAGGGATAGGGCGAAAGCTTGGTTAAATAGCATTCCAGCAGGATCTATTGGATCTTGGAGTGAACTTTGCCGTGATTTTATTACTCGTTTTAATCCTACGAACTTATATGATAGAATTCGTAATGAAATCACTTCTTTTCGACAAGCAGAAGATGAATCAATGTACGAGGCATGGGAGCGCTACAGAGAGCTATTGCACAAGTGTCCTTTGCATGGATTTCCCCTATGGACACAAGTGACAATGTTTTACAATGCCACGAATGCCCCGACAAGGATGATGTTAGATGCCTCGGAAAACGGAACACTCCTTGATAAAGCACCTGAGGAAGCTATTAAAATATTGAATAAACTCGCAAAGAATGACTTTCAGTTTCCTACATCTAGGCGAGGAGGAGTAAGATGCCAAGCCACGGTAAATGAATTAGACACATCGAGTTCAGTGGCAACACATCGAGTTCACTTATTACTTTCGATGTGTCCACTTGCACTAAACACACACTTTTGACACACGACATAAGTGTTGAGATATATTGAGCTGAAGAATGAGTAGATCGAACCAGACTTAAATAAGACCCAACGTTGCACCCGTCGAGGCAACAATTCATCCTGGCAAGGCAGAACTTGAAACTTCAAATATGGAGTGCGATGTGAAGAAAATAAAGAACTAAGTTTTCCAAGACAAGCCATGAAAAGAACTAATCAAAAAAGAGAAAGGAAAGCCATGGTCAAAGTCATGTGGAAAAAGCCCAATAGGAGTAAAAACTAAGAAATAAAATAAAAAGAATTTATGTAATAAAGTTTTATTTTATTCCAAGTTAAACTCCTACGTTTATAAGAATTTGAGATAGGCATAGCTTATAAATATCATACTCTAAGTAGAGAGAATGCATCAAAGAATTTCGAAATCGAGTTGCCATTGAAAACCCTAGCCGACACTTATCCTATCATGTTCTAAACTCTCCATAAGGCTTAAGTTATTTTGTGGAGTATTTGTAGAAGAAAGTTTATAATTTGTTTAGTTCTCATTAATGCAAGTTTGAATTCATAGTTTGTTTACTCTTTGTTCGTACTCTATCTTACTTTCAAACTCGAGAGACAAGTATGTGAGGAAAAATATATTTGTCTAATATCAGGAGTATTAGACTTATGAAACGAGTAATTAATGTAACCCCCTAGACCTGGTCTAGACGTCACCCGACTCGAACGAGCTACACGGGGAATACCAATGCTAATTCGAAGACTCGCCCCGATAAACGACCCTAATTTTTTTCTTTATTATCTTATCTAGATACTTTAATTAGGTCATATATGTTCATGCAAGGACTAAGTTCAATTTACAGCGGAAACTAAAGAGAATCGAGTCCTAATTTTAATCGATCATGTTTTAGGGACCCAATTGAAATTTTCCAAAAATTATTAACCTAATAATAATTTAAAGTTACCAATATTTAATTAAGTTCATTTCATGCTTGCACATAAATTTTCAGCTCAAAAGAAGGTCTATAAGTCACCTAATTACATATTAGATATTTAGTGACTAAAACGTAAAGGCTTAAAAGTTTATTTTAACCTATGACAGACTTAACGGTCAGAGTTATCAAAATCCCTTGACCTTGTTTCGATACCAAGTTGAAAAACAAGCAGGTATCGAAACGAGACTTAAGTGTTTCGATACGCCTTTGATATCTCACCCGATGCCCTGCTAAGCAAGCCCGCATTTCAATACAGTTGATGACCCATTTCGATACCATTTTGTAGCGACCCTTTTTAAAATCGAGTTTGGAAATAAAAGGTCGTTAGTGGAAAAAACTAGGTCAAAATTAGAAAATTAGGGATTAAATTAAAATGTTGATTGAAAAAAGAAATTTTGATTTGAAAAGGAGAAATTTGAAAATTAGGTTAAAATTAGTGTTTTAAAACATTAGAGATTTGAAATTAACAAAGGGAATTTTAAAAGGAATTAGGGATTAGAAAAGACTGAATTGAAAATTGCGATTCAGGGATAATTAGAAAAATAATTGGAAAGATTTAAAAAATGGATTTAACATAGTTAAAAAAATAAATTCGAAATGTTAGAAGACAATTTGAGAATTAATTGAAAAATTATTTTAAAAACAAAAGGAGTCGCCACCGGTCACTTTGGTAGACCGAACACCGTAAAATCAGAGATTCGGAATCAAAAGGGTTCGAGAGGGTTACGGTTAAAAACGTGGTTAGCATTTTCAAACCGCCCAAAATTGGTACCTTAAAAATATTTACCGCTTATTTAATATTAAAATTTTTAAATTAAAGTGGCACTTAAGTTAGTATTTAATTATAAATTCGGGTTTATTTTAACGTCTCTTTACTCGAAGATAGACGCATACACCGTCACCACTACGTTTGGTGTCGGGCTCGCTATGACCGAGTAAAATATTAATTAATTCATTAATTAAGGGATGATTGTGAAAATATGTTGAATAAATTAATCGAATATACAAATAAATAAATAAAATAAATGCGAGAAATTAAAAGTGCTCAAAGTAAATTACAACAAGTATGTGCAAGAAATTAAATACGGGAAATTAAATCGTGGAAAAGTAAATACGGAAAATAAAAGACGGTAAATTAAATAGCGATAAATTAAAGGTTAGGAGTTAGGTGTTAGATGTTAGTTATTTACACTAAACGGGCTATAAATAATACGGATCATTCTCCGTTGCGAGTCACCGTAAAGCCGATTCGAACAAAAGAAAATAAATAACAAATGATAATATATGCAAATATAGTAATATATCTAATATGAAATACAAAATAATGTGTAATGTAAAGATATAATATATTAATATATAACCACAACTATATATAATACATAACCGTAATAAATACGTATAATAAATTAATATATACAAAGTAAATGATAAATAAATGAAGAATTAACACATACTGTATTATAATATAATGATATCATATAATATACAACTATAGAATATATATATAAACATAATATGAATATGACATATAATATATAATATATAATAATATATATAAGGAAATAAATTATACATAATATATAAAAAAGGACCATGCGATAGAAGGAAAAAAAGAGGCATTGAAAGCTGTTTTCTTTTGGTAAGATAAAAAGGAAATAATAATTAATTTTAATTGATTGAAAATTAAGAATAAAATTTTTAAGTTCCATCATCTCGACATTAAATAAGGAAAAAAATTAAATCATTAAACACTATTAAAAAGGTAAAAGAATAAATAATGGAAATATAAAAAGTCAAAATTTTTTATGAAAACTAATTACATAATAATTTAGGAAAATAAAATTAAATAAGCATTTAAATAAAATGATAAAAATGAAAAGAGAAATAAAATCAGGGGTCAAAATTGCAAGAAAAATGAACTTTATTTTAAAAAAGTGACCGGATTAAAACGATTTGAAAACATTTGAACCCTTGGAACGTTATTTTGCGGTGAGGAAGGACTGCGGAAGGAGTTAACCCACACGGAGGGGCTGGAAATGGAAAAAGACCATTTGAAAATAAAGATTATGATCCGATTAGGGACCAAATTGAGAAACGAATCAAAGTTTCAGGGACTGAGAATGTGAAAATGGAAACGCGGAGAGGTTTAATGAAATAATAAGACCATTTTTAAAAGGTCCTCGGGTATAAATAATAAACACAAAATTAAAACACACCTTATTTCATTTTTCTTTCAACCGGAACCAAAGAAACCAAAAACATTCTCTGAAATGTTCTTCATTTTAAAACCAGAAAATGATGAACATTCATATGTTCATCAACTTTCCCAGAAAACCATCGTAGAAAGCCCAGAAACCGCCTTTGCTTTGGATCTGGAAGCAAAGGAAAGGAAAAGTAAACTTCTTCTCTCTCGTATGGCTCACCCTCAAACGCACGAGTACCGTGGGATTATTGCCGGAGAAGCCGAAGAAGCGGAGGAACCAAAAGGTAAAAGCAACACCCTAATCCTTTTTTATTCGATGCAAAAAGAACAGTATGAGAAATATCACTGAAAAGTTTCTGCTTTTCTATTGATTTTTGTGGTGTCTGAATCCCGAATGGGTTACAATGATTTTGTCTTCTTTCTTTTATAGCCGAAAGAAATTACATGCTGAATAAAAAGAGAAATTGATATAATTTCCTATTGGTTCTACTGTTTTTGGCCAGATGTGTGTTGTCAATTTTCCCTCTGAGATTGTTATGCTGCCATGATTTCGTACAAATTTAATGCTCTGAAAAATGTTGAAAAATATTGTGTTTTGGCTGGAAATCTCGTACAAATTTGATGTTCTTCTTTTGTTTACATGTGAACGTGGCGGTTGGAGGAGAAGAGGGACCATTGACGGTGACGACGTGGCAACCAGAGAAGGCGAAGGGACCACGAGGGATCTGTAACGTCGCACGTAGAGAACTCCAGAAGCTTCTTTGTCATTCGATCTGAGCCGTTGGATCAAGGGCCAGATTCAACGGCCCTCCTTCAGCTACGTATAGATGAAAGGATGAATGAATTAGGGTTTCCTGATAATTAAACGGGTCTTGGGCTTGATTGGGCTAGTAATTAATTTATTTTGGGCTTTGTATTTATTTGTTTTTGGATTGTGTATAATAGAATTTTAAAATTAAATAAAACTAGGCTTCATTTATTTATAGTTTTTGAGTTTTGTAATTATTATTGGATTTAATATTGTAATGGACTTTTTAATAAAAATGAGCTGATATTATTTTAATGGATTACGTAAATGGACTATTAATTAAATAAAGATTTGAGTTTTTTATTATTTAATTTAATTTTTTTTGAGTTTTATAATTTGTTATATATATAATATATATATATATATAACAACTAAAATAAAAAACAAAATCAAAGGAAACAAATATTTATAAAAGAATAATAAAATGGGAATATCTTTTTGGACATATATATAACAATAATAATTAACTCACGAAAAAGATTAGTTTGTATTAATATTTGTAAAACGAAAAGAACATACTAAGGTGGAACCACTAATTATCATATAATAATGTTTTTGATTTTTTGAAACTTATAGTTTAGTTATGTATTTTTTATTTAGCATAATAATAAAAGGAAAAGGATGAAATATTTTTGTGTTTTTTCTAATAATAAGTCAAGATATAAACAAAAAGAAAAGATGACATTAATGAAATATATATAATACTTCAAAACAAAATAAATAATAAGAATAAGAAATAATTTATAATATTTTTGATTAGATTTTTTGGTTTAATAGTAATATGAATATATATATATATAATCTTTTTTATTTTTTAATTTTTTAACAAAATTAAATATAACGCCCATTATTGTATTTTTTGATTTTTTGTTATAACTACTAAAATTAACTCAACCCCATTATTTGAGATAAAAATAAAAAAAAATTAAAAATAAAAACGGGTTTACCCCGGATAAAATTAGTGATTACAGTTGCCCCTCTTTGCTTATCGTTGTAAAACAATGATAAAGCAAAGACGATAACACTAATTATATCTGACTTCCCTGTTTGGAGATGCCCTAATTTCTAATCATTGCAGCATCTAACGATCCCTTGCTTTGAGCATAAATCGTGGTGGGCGACCCTTCTCTTCGAGCGTATATCGCGATAAATGACCCCTCTCTTCGAGCGTATGCCATGGTGAACGGTCCCTCTCTTCGAGCATATACTGTGTTGGACAACCCCTCTCTTCGAGCGTATGTCATGATGTACGGTCCCTCTCTTCGAGCATATACCGTGATGGACGACCCCACTCTTCGAGCGTATGTCGCGATGCATGACCCCTCTCTTCGAGCGTATGCCATGTTGAACAGTCCCTCTCTTCGAGCGTATACCGTGATAGACGACCCCTCTCTTCGAGCGTATGTCGCGAATGTCGCGATGCATGACCCCTCTCTTCGAGTGTATGCCATGGTGAACGGTCCCTCTCTTCGAGCATATATCTTGATGGACGACCCCTCTCTTCGAGCGTATGTCGCGATGCATGACCCCTCTCTTCGAGCATATGTCATAATGAACGGTCCCTTTCTTAGAGCGTCTACCGTCCTAGTATTAAAGAAATCCTTTGTTGGTCTCTATATATTCTCAACAGTCTCTATTTTCTTCTTCTTTTCTTTTCTTTTTTTCCCCTCTTATATTCATTTTTCTTTTCTTTCCTCCAGGGGCGGATCTAGAAATTTAAGCTTGGTAGTTCACATACATAAAATCATATATATAAAATAAAAGTAAATTAAACTAATTATTAAAATTTATTTAAGTTATCCATGATTGTCCCGATAAAATCGTGCTGAGAAAGATTTTTTATCACAAGTTTTTTTATAAATTACTTAAGAGTTTATTTTATAAAAAAACTAATAAATTAACTTTTCTATACAATTTCAAGATAACAATCACTAAAACCAAAGGTTTTCAAAAATAGTTTGAAATGGATTTTAATAATTTTAATTTTAACATAGATACTAAATATAAATCTAACATTAAAAAATAATTATAAATATATTTATATTTATAAATTTGTGTATCAAATTAATTAATTATTTTAAATGAAATACTTTAGTGTTAACAAGAGTATACATGCAGTTTAAGGGAAAAACTAATTAAATTGATCTCTTTTTAAATATTAAGGGTTACATTTTTTTGAATTCTTTTGAATTAAGATAAAATTGATAAAATATATAAATTATAAGATTAAAATTATCATTATATCAAATCTTGTTAGATGTTAGTTTGTATTTTAACGGGAAGTGATCCAATAATAACTAAAACTTTAATTGATTGATCTAATTATAAATTTTAATAATTATACGATTCAATTATAATTTTATAAATAATTGAGTGACCTCTAATATAATTTATCCATTTTTTTGGTAGGTCAAGTGACCTACCAGGAACTGCAGTAGATACGCCCCTGCTTTCCACTTTCTTCTTCTTTTTTCTTTTCTTTTCTTTTCGTTTTCATCATTTTTTCTTTCTTTTCTTCTTTTTTTTTCTTTTTTTTTTTGTTTTTTTTCTCTTTCTCTTTTCCTTTTTTTTTTCGTTTTCTTTTCTTTTACCTTTTTTTTGTTTTTTTCTCTTTCTCTTTGTTCTTCTTCTTTTTTCTCTTTGTTCTTTTTCTCTCTTTTTTTCTTTTTGAACAAGGTATCTCAAACTCATATTGTCTATCGTCGAATGAATCCAAGGACTCATGATTCTTTCGAGATTTGTTTCTTCCCTAGTGAGGCGTAAATCAAGCTCCTGATCAATCTTCAGAATTCCTATTTAAAATGCACAAAATGCAATGATTGGAATGAAATGGGAATGCTAATGGTGTATGGATATCTAACCTAAATGACGTATGAATTTTTAGCCTGAATGATGCATGGATATTTAACCTAAATGATGCATGAATGTTATTTTTTCTTCTCTTTTCTTTTGTTTTTCTTTTTCTTAGAGGATAAACCCTCGTTTCACATTTTCAATCGACACTAAATTCATCGGGCTTTCATCCTCGCTGGATCCTCATTCTTTGCCTCGTCTTGAAGGGGGTCATTGTCTTTCACCGGTCAGAACAAAATCTCTCATTTTTTGTAATTCAATTGCCTTCTCTTGGTTGACTATGGAACACTTGAATTATTTGTGTCTGAATTCAGTTATACTCAGTTTATGGTAGTACCTCTCAATCTCATATTTAGGCTTAGATCATTTAGGGATTATCTTCAGCATGTTTCTTGGGGTTATGCTCTTAGATTCCACTTTAACTTCTATCTCTAGGCCTTCTGGTCAACTCTCTTTATGCCCCGAATATAACTTTTGTCTCCAAAAATGTCTAACATCTATTTCTGCTTAAACGGTAACCCCAATAGGCTCAGATAATCTTTGCTTATTCATACTGACCCGAATTCTCAAAATGTACTATCTTATAATCAAAACGATCTTTTTAGGAAACATCCAGTACCACATATTGCCCCTTCTCTTCGGGTCATATTGAAGGTGATCGTTAGCATCAATTACCTTGCATTTTGTAAAATCTTTTTGAAAACTCTTTTATTTCAAAAATAATTTGATAATCATATACAGAATAATATCTAAATATGTTTGGTAAATACAAAAATTAGAAAAGAAATGAAAAGAGACAAAGGTTCCTTGGATATCAAGTGCTTTAGACTCAATCCTCAGACTTTAGTTCTCAACCTTTAGAATTTGTGGCGATATTCAAAGTTTTTAAATTCCTTTCAAATTGCTTGGTTCATCCTCATGATTATCGTATTTGCTCGATCTATTCGAAAACTACTCATAGTTCTCAATATCTTTCTCCTCTTATGTATTCAAGCTTTTCCTACTTGCCCCATTAGCATAGCACAAGAATATTTTCTCGAGAATTTGATGTGCTTCAAATTGCATCTAACTATAGCAATATCTTTTCTTTTTTCTTTTCTATCTTTCTTTTTCTTTTTCTCTCTCTTTTCCTTATTTTTCTTATTTTCTATTTTCTTATTTTCTTGTTCTTCTTCTTTCGGGGAAATCAAATCATCATAGTCCTTTGTCTCGAAGCTAATGATGGAGCATACGACAAAACTCTTAATTACTCGGCATAGTCATGAATTTGAAAATATTACCATCACTCATGAAGCAAAGACTTTGGATGGTGCATCGCTACCTTATTAGGCCTATCACTTCAGAGGAGTGCCCCAAATAATTCCACACTCTTATTCGAATAAGCCTATTACAGGTTTCGAACATTGGAGTGCTTTTTATTTAATATTTGTTCTCTCTTTTTCTCTTTCTCTTTTTCTCTCTCTCTCTCTTTTTTCTTTCTCTTTTTTTTTCTTTTTCTTTTTTCCCTTCTTTCTCTTTCTCTTTCTCTTTTCTTTCTTTTTCTTTTCTTTTTTAGATGCAATCCTTATGCTTAGGGTAATTCATGAGATCAACCAATTTCATTGGGTCTTTCTCTAGGAGATTTCCTTATCATTGAACATCCTTGAAGGAGTAGTTGTCTCATTTCTCGTGCATTACCGAACAAAGCTACTAATTGAGGAATCATACTTCATCGTAATCACAATATTCCAACCGTCTTGTAATTGAGTCATAAGCACATGACATCCAAGGAATTTTGAAGATAAAGAGGTATATACAAAATAACTTGACAAAAGGCATCTCTTGATTGAAATTAAAAACATGTGGCCTTTACATAAAGTCATTGCTACTTTTAGGCCAATAGTAGCAAGATTGATTTAAACATAAGATAAAAACAACAAATGCAAGCTATCAATGCAAGCTATCATCTAAGACATGAAAAACAAACTGAGATGCGCCTAATACTCCTTCTAGATTGGACATTGCTCCTGAACCACCCTAATCATCCCATCTCTTCGGCGCTCACCATATTTAGGTGACGAGCTGGATGCCATACCAGACTAATCAATTCAGAACCCCGATGTTAATCAAGTTTTGCACTGTCTTCTTGAACACTATATAGTTCTCTATTGAGTGCCCTGTTACACCGTCGTGATATTCATAATGTGCATTGATATCATACCAGGCTGGATATGGCGGTTTGAAAGGAGTGACATAAGTAGGTCGAACCAGATCTACCTCATACAGAATTGAGTACATCTCCTTGTAGGAAAATGGCAGAGGGGTAAATGTCTTCTTTGCTTTCTCTCTCTTAGGAAACTGAGTCGTATTTCTTGCGTGCGGTGGGAGACTCTTGAAGGTCTCAAGAGTTGGGTGGGCATTTCCATAGTTCATCTGGCTTGCCTGCCCCTTAAAACACCCTTCGAGACTCTCATCCACAGAAGAAGACAAAATTTTCCTGAGAGTGGTTTCGATTTTGTCCAACGCTAATTCAGTGGGACAAACAGAGACATTACAAGCCACTTCGTATTGCTGAATGATAGCTTGGTCTTTTTTAGATAGATTCGCTTCTTTGTAGTCTTGACTCTTACTTTCTTGCACGAAAAAGCCTTCTATCGAACCCTTTCCCTTGATCGCAGCAGTCATCATGCCCCTTAACTCATTGAATTGCGCCCTAGTTTCATCTTGAAAACTCTTCATGCCTAGTAATATCTCCTTCTCATTCTTGATCACTAACTCATGAAGTTCTTCAAGTATGTTTACCGTTGCCACAAGGTCATTCATGTTCTTGAAGTCATACTGCTCCGAGGTCATCCCCTTGTCCTTCCTAGCGTCAAACATGAATGCCCCCTTGGGACGACTCCATGTCTAGAAAAGTTCTTATCCATTTGCCCGGTGTAGTTCTTGAGAAGCTGCCATATGGTGCCCATGATCAATCCTTTTGTATTATTAATTAATGCAAGTTATATGCTAGAAAATGCATGAAATGAAAATGCATGAATGAATGTAAGTAAAGACGTCAATTCGGTCGATGGTCAATCTTTGAACAACTTTATGCTATGAGATGTATGTTATGCTATGATATGTATGCATGAATGCAATTAAAGGTGTTGATCCCGCTAGTGATCGTCCTTTGAGCAACTTTGATCGATTAAGAGATCTTAATGCCCCTTTATTATTTTTCTATTTTTTCTTTTCTCTCTCTTTTCTTTCTTTTCCATCTTTTATTTTCTTTTTTTCTACTTATTTTCTCTCTTCTCTTTTTTCTTCTTTCTCTCTTCTCTCGATTTTTCTTTTTTCTTTTTTCATTCATTTTCTTTTTCTTTTTCTCTTTTCCATTTTTTCTTTTTCTCTAAACTTTTTTCTTAGTTTTATTTTTTCTTATTGTTTTCTTTTTCTTTCTATTTTTCTTATTTTCTCTTCTCTCTTTCTCTCTTTTTAATCTCTCAAATTTCTATTTTTTTCTTTCTAATTTTCCTATTTTCTCTTATTTTTTATTTTTTTACTCTAACTTAGAATGAAAACCTCTAATTGGACAAACCACTTAGATCATCAACTTTAACTATGAAATGTTTATGCACATAAAAATGGAAAAACAATAAACAAACCAATAAAACAAAACAACCCTATTTATTCTTTCTAAAACCCTAGGTTATTCACATAGTTCTAAAGGGTGGTTTTATATGTTCTCTATATGCAGTCTTGGTACTAAACGGTTCCCGAATTGTCCTTGTTGTCCTCTTTTAAGAGTAGCAAGGACCCCGATCATCATCCATTATAGGGTCATTTCAATCGAGTTCAATTCGGGAGGACCCTTTCGCTATGCCTATATGGGGAAACAATATTCCCACGAAAACATAGGTTAGTCGAGCCCCGAAGGTACTTTGCTAGGCCCGTACGAAGGAACAATATCCTTACGAAGGCACTTAGCGTTTTCCCTCCACTTAAAAGAATGGGTTAAAATGTCCGGTTAAAACGCGTTAAAATAAACTTGCCTTTGTAAATAAATATAAACTTACTTGTCACTTTAATTTACAACTTCTAATATTAATTAAGCGGTAATGAAAAGGTCTGACTCTCTAAAAATTTTAAAAACGTCCCCAGCGGAGTCGCCAACTGTAGCGACCCTTTTTAAAATCGAGTTTGAAAATAAAAGGTCGCTAGTGGAAAAAACTAGGTCAAAATTAGAAAATTAGGGATTAAATTAAAATGTTGATTGGAAAAGGAAATTTTGATTTGAAAAGGAGAAATTAGAAAATTAGGGATTAAATTAAAATGTTGATTAGAGATTTGAAATTAACAAAGGGAATTTTAAAAGTAATTAGGGCTTAGAAAAGACTGAATTGAAAATTGGGATTTAGGGATAATTAGAAAAATAATTGCAAATATTTAAAAAATGGATTTAACATAGTTAAAAAATAAATTCGAAATGTTAGAAGACAATTTGAGAATTAATTGAAAAATTATTTTAAAAACAAAAGGAGTCGCCACCGGTCACTTTGGTAGACCGGACACTTTAAAACCAAAGATTCGGAATCAAAAGGGTTCAGGAGTTAATTACATAAATCATTAAATACTATTAAAAAGGTAAAAGAATAAATAATGGAAATATAAAAAGTCAATTTTTTTATGAAAATTAATTACATAATAATTTAGAAAAATAAAATTAAATAAGCATTTAAATAAAATGATAAAAATGGAAAGAGAAATAAAATCTGGGGTCAAAATTGCAAGAAAAATAAACTTTATTTTAAAACAGTGACCGGATTAAAACGATTTAAAAACGTTCGAACCCTTGGAACGTTATTTTGCGGTGAGGAAGGACTGCGGAAGGAGTTAACCCTCACGGAGGGGCTGAAAATGGAAAAAGACAATTTGAAAATAAAGATTATGATCCGATTAAGGACCAAATTGAGAAACGAATCGAAGTTTCAGGGACTGAGAATGTGAGAATGGAAACGCGGAGGGGTTTAATGAAATAATAAGACCATTTTTAAAAGGTCCCCGGGTATAAATAATAAACACAAAATTAAAACACCCCTTATTTCATTTTTCTTTCAACCGGAACCAAAGAAACCCAAAGAATTTTCTGAAATGTTCTTCATTTTAAAACCAGAAAATGATGAACATTCATATGTTCATCAACTTTCCCAGAAAACCACTGTAAAAAGCTCAGAAACCGCCACGGACCTTTGTGATTTTTAGTTTCCGGCCACCACAAGTGGTGGCCGACGAACCCAAAACAACAAGAAAATCTCTCTTTTAACCCTTTCGAAAGCCAAAACTAGAGAAACAAACTTTCCTTCGAAAGGAAAATAAAAAAAGCCATTCCCTTTTACCTTTTTTAAAACTGAAAACAAACAAAAACAAAGATGAGACCCCCTTTGCTTTGGATCTGGAAGCAAAATAAAGGAAAAGTAAACTTCTTCTCTCTCGTATGGCTCACCCTCAGACGCACGAGTACCGTGAGATTATTGCCGGAGAAGCCGAAGAAGCGGAGGAACCAAAAGGTAAAAGCAACACCCTAATCCTTTTTTATTCGATGCAAAAAGAACAGTATGAGAAATATCACTGAAAAATTTCTTCTTTTCTATTGATTTTTTTGGTGTCTGAATCCCGAATGGGTTATAATGGTTTTGGCTTTTTTCTTTTATAGCCGAAAGAAATTACATGCCGAATAAAAAGAGAAATTGATGATAATTTCCTATTGGTTCTACTGTTTCTTGGCCGGATGTGTGTTGTCAATTTTCCCTCTGAGATTGTTATGCTGCCATGATTTCGTACAAATTTGATGCTCTGAAAACTGTTGAAAAATGTTGCGTTTTGGTTGGAAATCTCGTACAAATTTGATGTTCTTCTTTTGTTTACATGTGAACGTGGCGGTCGGAGGAGAAGAAGGACCATTGACGGTGACGATGTGACAACCGGAGAAGGCGAAGGGACCACGAGGGATCTGTAACGTCGCACGTAGAGAACTCCAGAAGCTTCTTCGTCATTTGATCTGACCGTTTGATCAAGGTCCAGATCCAACTGCCCTCCTTCAGCTGCGCATAGATGAAAGGATGAATGAATTAGGGTTTCCTGATAATTAAACGGGTCTTGGGCTTGATTGGGCTAATAATTAATTTATTTTGGGCTTTGTATTTATTTGTTTTGGGTTGTGTATAATAGACTTTTAAAATTAAATAAAACTGGGCTTCATTTATTTATTGTTTTTGGGTTTTGTAATTATTATTGGATTTAATATTGTATGGACTTTTTAATAAAAATGAGCTGATATTATTTTAATGAATTATGTAAATGGACTTATAATTAAATAAAGATTTGGGTTTTTTATTATTTAATTTAATTTTTTTGGGTTTTATAATTTTTTATATATAATAATAATAATTATAATAATAATATATAACAACTAAAATAAAAAGCAAAATCAAAGGATACAAATATTTATAAAAGAATAATAAAATGAGAATATCTTTTGGACATATATATAACAATAATAGTCATTTGTGGCCTAGTAACATCACCATTAGTAAAAACCAGCAAGGTCTCATCACATGGCACAGAGCCACAAAATCAAAGTTTGTAAAACGTTTGAATTATCATCAAACCCTCTTCATCTCTATTTGTAATAAAATCAAAGAAAGACTTACACTTGCCTTTTGTCATGTTGGTTTTAGTAATCCAATTAGTCTTACCTTTAATTGTTGCGATAAACAGAACACACATAATTAATATGCCATTTGTAATACTCAAATTTCGTCCGGTATTCGAATATACAATAAGGCTACAAATAAATATTAAATAAATGAATAATAAAAATAAAATAAAATAAAAAAATAAAATAAAAAAAGATATGGAGAGGTGGTCTATTATGGAGAAAATGGGGGGAGTTATTGATAGTTAATAAAAAGGAATAATTAAGGCATGATGGGGAAATTAGGGGTTCATAATTTTGGTATGATTACAAAGAGAGGGGAAAGACCACAAAAAAAAGAAACGGAGAGAATTAAGCAATAGTTATTGCAATTAATTGACAAGAGAGAGAGAAGGTAGCTGAGGAGTTACCTGCTGAAGCCGAAGCATCGCCAGTCACCGGGGAAGACCACCGGAACGTCACCAGAACTCATCGGAATCAATTTCAAAAGGTAATTTTAAGTGTGTGTTTTTTCTGCAAACAAAGTAATTTCTATTTTAAAATTTATTAAAAAAATAGTAGCAAATTTCGGAGTTTTAGATCTAGGTTCTTTCAATCTTTACTCGTCTCCTATTTCACTTGTAATTAATAAGGTACTGATCTCGGGAGCTTTTAAGGGTCGTCCTTACGCGTAACCGACACCCGAACCCAAAATGTATTTAAAAGAATCTCTGGTTTATTTTATGGTGTCCGACCTACCAAAGTGGTCGATGACGACTTCAAGTCATTTTTAAAATTAAAATAATATGCATTTTTAATAAGACACTGATTTTCATAATTCATAATTAAAATCAATAAATTCTATTTTCATAATTCAACTCGCCAGAATATTTTTACACACCTCGGTTTTAAAATGGTCTCGATACCAAGCATGAGGCTAAATCACCAACATGCCACGTATGAGAGTCAATCGCCACTCATACCACGTGTGGAAGCTAATCGCTTAATCACATTCATGATGGATTATTTCCAATCATGAAATCTCACCTTAATATAAAGGATAAGCAACATTTACATGTATTAACTCTAATGCATCACTAAGGCAATTAATACACGTACGCATTTTATAAATTCAGTGCACTTACATCCTATTGATTAATCAACTTATCCCTATTAAAATAAATTTAATAACCAACACAAATCAATGTCAATGCTCAAATTTTTCATTAAAAATAGTAAGTAATTTACTCGCATCCCACTAACTCATGCTTTAATCACATAAACCGATAAAACAACATATATCATATTTTTTAAAACAAAATCATGGGAGCCTTAAACCAATGCAAAAACATTCCTCTGAGAATTTAAAAATACATGTATAAGCAATTATGCAAAACATTGTACCAGCATGACTTTTAATATAGCAAACAAGCATATTATAGGAAAAATCTATTAGAAAGCTTAACGTAAAACTTACTTCAGAGTTTAGAGAGGTTTTTCACACCTTCCCTACACTCCCAAAACTTTGAAAAACTTATTTAAAACATTTCCAAAGCAGCTCACTCTCAAATTCACTCACCAATAATCGTTTCTTTCTCTTTAATTGAATGTATATTACCTCCAATTCTGAACCAACCAACTTCCATGGTTTTTGAAGATGAAAACAAGTGAAAAACGAGATTATTTTGAAGAAAAATAATTATAAATATTTACTAGAACAAATTTTATAGAAAAGAAATATAATTTACCTTGAAAATATGGTTGCTCTCTGCCTTGGGAAAAAGGAAAACGAAAATACTAAAATAAGGGTTTAGGTTTTGATATAAATAAGGTTTATAGGTTTTAATTAAAATTATTTGGGTTTGTGTTTTAAAACTTGGGTTATGAGTTAATTAAATAAGACCATGAAAGGTTAGTTCAACTAAAATTAGGATTGGATCAAATCCCCCTAAAGATTCAAAGTTTTGGCTTAGTTTATAAAATTATTCTCAAGTTTTCAAATTTTACAAAATGGTCACTAATTTCAAAATCGTAGGGATTCAAGGTAAATTTTCAAAATTGAGTTGAAAAAAATTCAAATATATACTTAAATAGTATTTTAGGATATTTTTCCATAATTTATTTCAATTAAAAATCAATTTTTAAGAATTTAATCTCGAACTAGGCTTAACCGGCTAAACCGGCCCATTAACTTCTAGGCCCATTTTTTGGGCATTACAAGTCTCCCCCACTTAAGAAATTTCGTCCTCGAAATTACCTAGTGGAAACAGATAAGGAAACTGTTCTTCCATGTTCGACTTTCGTTCCTACGTGGCTTCCTCGACACCTCGATGTCGCCAAAGCACTTTGACTAAATCAATGGTCTTACCACATAGAATCTTAGAATATGATGCTAGAATTTATATCGGCTCCTCATCGTACGAAAGATCTGGATTAATCTCAACTTCTTCCACCGGAAAAACATGCAATGACTATGATCTGTACCTCCAAAGCATCGATACATGAAACACATCATGGATCCTCTCAAGCTCGGACGGTAACCTTAGACGATAAGCTACTGGTTCAACTCTCTCCAACACCTCGAACGGTCCGATAAACCTCAGTTTTAACTTTTATTTTATCCCAAAACGCATCACATTCTTCCATGTAGATAACTTTAGGAAAACTTTTTCTCCCACAGCATACTCTATCTCTTTCCTCTTCAGGTCTGCATAGGACTTTTTACGATACGATGCAGCCTTCAACCATTCACTAATGAGTTTTACCTTCTCATTAGTATCCTCCAGAACAGTAGGTAGAGTCACAAACTTCTCACCTGTCTCGACCTAACATAATGGAGTACGAAATCTCCTACCATAAAGAGCCTTAAACGGTGTCATCTGGATACTCGCCTGGTAATTGTTATTGTATGAAAACTCCACCAAAGGCAAGTGTTTCTCCGAATATCCTTGCAAATCTATCACACAACATCTTAGCATATCCTTCAAAACATAGATAACCCTCTCAGATCGTTCATCAGTCTGCGGATGATAGGATGTACTTAAACTCAACCTTGTACCAATAGCTTTCTGCAACGATTTCCAAAACCTTGACGTGAACCTCGGATCTCTATCAGAAACTATGGATTTCTACACTCCATGCAGCCTCTCAGCACCAGAAACATAAAGCTCAACCAACTTGTCCAATGAATACTTAGTATGCACTGAATAAAATGCGCAGACTTAGTATACCTATCCACGATAACCCATATTGAGTCTTTCTTGGTCGGAGTCAAGGGCAAACCCAACACAAAGTCCATAGTAACTTTCTCCCACTTTCATTCTTGAATCTTCAAAGGTTGCAACAAACCTGACGGAACTTGGTGCTTAGCCTTAACCCGCTAACACACTAAGCATTTACTCACAAACTCAGCCACATCCTTTTTCAAACCAACTTAGAAATACTTACTTTTTAGATCCCGATACATCTTAGTACTACCTGGAAGTATAGCGAAAACACAGTCTCTAAAGCACAAAACACAGTCTCAACTCAACATCATTTGGCACCAAAACACAGTCTCTAAATCACAAAACTCCATCTCCACAGAAACTATACTCAGTCGGTACACCATCAGCTATATCCTGAACATGAGGCACCAAAACATCATCTAGCAATTATTTCTCCCTGATCGAATCAATCAAAGAGGCTTTAACCTACAACTCGACTATCAAACCACCATCCTCAGACAGACTCAGCCTAGAAAACATGGCGTGCAACTCCATAGCCACTTTTCTGCTCAATGCGTCAGCCACAACATTAGCCTTTCCCGGATGATACACTATCGTCAGATCATAATCCTTGAGAAACTCAAGCCATCGAAGTTGCCTAAGATTAAGATCCTTCTGGGACAACAAATACCTCAAACTCTTATGATCCGTGTACACCACTCATCGCTCACCATAAAGATAGTGCCTTCATATCTTAAGAGCAAGCACAACTGTGAATAACTCAATATTATGCGTAGGGTAGTTTTTCTCATGCACCTTCAACTAACGAGATGCAAAAGCTACCACTCTTCCCTCTTGCAATAAAACACAACCAAGGCCAACATAAGAAGCATCACTGTAAACCGTAAACTCCTTTCTCGGTAAGGGTTGAACTAGGATCGTAGACTAAGTCAAATTCTCCTTTAGCTTTTCAAAAGCTTTCAGCCTCTTTTTTGTCCACTCAAACTTAACATTTTTCTGCAACAACTTGGTTAAAGGTGATGCTGTAAAACCAAAATTGATTTTGATATAACAATTATGAATAAGGACTATTTTGTAATAAATTTTTTAAGTCCTTAAGTCAAATTTTTGATTTCAAGACAAACCAAGAACTTTGAAATAAAATTTTCAAGTGTTTTGATACGAGAGTATCGATACCATTTGAACCGGTATCGATACCCTACTGCATTTTAAAGCCTTGTTCTTGAAACTAAGAACAAGTATCGAAACATGGTTCGATACCATTATGCTACTGGAAACGCATGTTTCGAACCACGTATTGAACCACATCGAGTATTTTTATTTGTTTTAAAAAATCTTTTAAAATAGGACTCAAGGTATCGATACTGGTATCGATACACCCTTTAATTCCCAATGGCTATTTTAGCATTTAATGAGTTGACCATTGGTGGCAGTTAAAACTTTAAATGATGTTGAGATGTTTCGAAACATGGTTCGATACCCACCATTACAGTGTAGTAATGGCATCGATACTTGTTTCGATACACTCCCTATTAAATGCAAAACATCTCTTTCTTTTTATAGGTTGTTCCTAAACAGGTTCCCCGAGTATCGATACCTGTGCCTGCAGAAGAGCATTTATGGTGGGAAGATATTGTTCTAACGTCTTTATTTCATTTCCCAACAACCAAAACGGTTAGAAATCAATGAGGACATATAAAATGAAGATGTTCAAGCAGCATTAACAACTAATTGAACCTCAAGCAACATCCAAGCACAAAAATCCAACTCAAAGCACTTAATTGCATATCCTTGCTCCCAACTCTTGTAATTTCACATTGATCATTTGTAATCTGAGTTTGGGGAGAGTTTGTTTGTATTTGGGGCATTTATTTCTTGTGAGAGAATTCCTTTTAGTCAACTCTAATATCTTGTAACACCTTGTGAGGTCCAAATCAATTTTGGGTAGAAAATTGATTTGTTTGTAACGGTTATTCCTTGAACCAAGAAAAAGGTCGAATTCAATAGTGAATTGGTTTCAAAATCCTTAGTGGGAGCTAAGGTAGTGGATGTAGAGCTTGTTCCGAAGCTTGAACCACTATAAATCGTTTGTCCATAAATTTCACACTTTTACCGAAAATTTCCCGACCAAATTTTAATTGCCAATTCACCCCCCTCTTGGCCATACTTCAAGATCGATCAACTCAACAATTGATATCAGAGCCTAATCTTTGAAGAGATTCACATCTACCAAAGAAGATCCAAGGCGTGTTGATCACATCTACGAGAAGAATCAAATGGCATCCACCTCCGATTCATGGAACGAGTCACACTCCATCACCAAGCCACCTTTCTTCAATGGGGATAACTACCCCTATTGGAAGAATAGGATGAGGTTGTTCATCAACTCTAATGATTATGTCCTTTGGGATATAATCGAAGATGGTCCCTCAATTCCTATGAAGTAAGAAGGAGATCGGCAAGTGCCGAAGAAGAGAAATGAAATGACCGATGAAGAAAGAAGAAGGGTGTCCACAAACAACAAAGCTCTTCACATTCTATTTTGTGCACTTGGTCCCGACATCTACTCAAAGGTGTCATCTTGCACAAGTGCCAAAGAAGTATGGGACTCCTTGGAGACAACTTATGAGGGCACAAATGATGTCAAGGAGACAAAGATAGGTCTTGTAAATCTCAACTACGAGAACTTGAAGATGAAGCCGGATGAAGACATCACCAAGATGTTCGATAGATTCTCGGTGATCGTCAATGGTCTCAAGGGTTTCGGTGAGATCATTTCGGAAGACAAACTCGTTCGAAAGCTCATCTACTCTTTTCCCGAGTCTTGGGATAGCAAGAGAACAACTATCATTGAAGCCAAAGATTTGAATACTCTAAAGCTTGATGCTCTTGTGGGATCTCTTCTCACCCATGAGATCATGAGGAAAGGAAGAGAAGAAGAGAAGAAGAAGGAAGAGGTGAAGATTGAAAAGAGAGAGGTTGAGAAGAAGAAGCAAGGGATTGCTCTCAAAGCCTCAATGTCACAAGAAGAAGTGGATTCTAGTGAAGAAGAAGAGTTAGAAGAATTGTCTATGGTAGCCAAAAGATTCACTAGACTCATGAGGGCAAATAGGAATAGGAGATTCTAAAGAAAGAAGGATTTTAAGTCAAAGGGCAAAGAAGATGAGAAAGATCAAATTATTTGTTATGAATGCAAGAAGCCCGGTCACATTATGACCGATTGCCCACAATACAAAAGGAAGGGTTTTGACAAGAAGAAGAAACAAAAGGCTCATGTTGCCACATGGAGTGATGAGGAGTCATCATCCGATGAGGACAATGAAGTAGCCAACCTTTGTCTCATGGCTCTTTATGAGCCTAAGGTAACCCTTGATTCCTCTTGCAATGATCTTACATATGATGAATTATATGATGCTTATGATGAATTGCAAGATGTTTATGATGAGTTGATTTTAAAATTCAAAGAATCAATTTTGAAAAGCAAGAAAACTATTTCCGATTTAGAAACGAAAAATGATTCTTTGACAAAAACGATTTTGGATTTAGAAGAAAAGGTTGTTACTTTAAATGATGATTTAAAGTTCTTTCAAAATGAAAATGTGGATTTAAACAACCTTATTTCAAGCTTGATTGAAAATCACCACAAAGTGGTGAATGAGCTTAAGGAACAAATTAAAGTGGTTGGTAGTTCTACTTTTGAAAAAGGAAGCTCTTCAAAACCCAACCATGTGAAAAAGAACTTTTATGGCCACAAACAAAGAAGTTTTCAAAGGCATGCTAGATATAGAAAAATTAGGAGTGTATGGGTTCCTAAGGAACTCATTATTTCTAATAATATTAATGACATTGCATCTTGGATTCCTAAGGGAACCAAGCTTTTGGGAACTAACTCTCATGGACCCAAAATGATTTGAGTACCAAAAGTCAAAAACTAAATCTTTGTTTATAGGTTGAGCATTGCTTCAAGGCCAAAGCTTCAAGTCAAAACATGTGGTACCTTGATAGTGGATGCTCAAGGCATATGACCGGAGACAAGAGACGATTTAAGGAGTTAGAGCTCAAAAAGGGTGGAGTAGTGACATTTGTTGACAACTCCAAAGGCCAAATTGAGGGTATTGGCTCTATTGGTAATCACTCCTCTATTTTAATTGAAAATGTCTTACTTGTTAATAGTCTTAAGCATAATTTGTTGAGCATTAGTCAATTGTGTGATAAAGGTTTCTATGTCTCTTTTGATAAACATGGTTGCAAAATAATAGACATAGAATCAAATAGAACAATGCTCATAGGTCATCGCATAGGAAATAGCTATATGGTGCACTTAGATGACATAAACATTTCTCATGCATGCTTAGTTGCTAGTGATGAAAATGATGCATGTTTATGGCATATAAAACTAGGACATGCTAGCATAAGTATTTTAGAGAAACTAGCCTCCCAAAATCTAGTTAGAGGTTTACCTAAGCTCAAGTTCTCCTTAGATAAAATTTGTGATGCATGTGCTAAGGGTAAACAAAAGAGAGTTTCTTTTAAGTCCATTAATGATGTTTCAACTAGTAGAGTATTACAATTGATCCATATGGATCTCTTTGGACCTATTAGAATTACTAGCTTGGGTGTAAAATCATATGCATTTGTCATTGTTGATGATTATTCTAGATACACTTGGGTTCTATTTTTAAGTACAAAAGATGAAGCCTTAGAAAAATTCATCACATTTTCAAAAATTTCTCAAAATGATCTTGATCAAAGAATTTCTCATATTAGAAGTGATCATGGAACCGAATTTCAAAATTTAGGTTTTGAGAATTTTTGTAATGAAAATGGGATTAGCCATAATTTTTCGGCTCCTCACACTCCTCAAACAAAATGGGGTAGTTGAGAGGAAAAATAGAACTTTAGAAGAAATGGCTAGGACCATGCTTTGTGAAAACAATTTACCTAAGTATTTTTGGGCGGAAGCCACAAACACTTCATGTTATATTATAAATCGAGTAATGATTAGGCCAATTTTAAAGAAAACTCCTTATGAGATTTTAAAATCCAAAAAGCCTAACATTAGCTATTTTCACCCTTTTGGGTGTAAGTGTTTTGTTTTGAATAATGGAAAAGACAATTTAGGTAAATTTGATGCAAAAAGTGATGAAGCTATTTTTCTTGGATATTCTTTAAATTCAAAGGCTTATAGAATTTTCAACAAAAGAACCTTAGTTGTAGAAGAGTCAATACATGTGGTTTTCGATGATAACCTCCTTCCTAGGAAGGAATCTTGTGATGATGATGATGTAGGAATCATTGAAACCATTGATGATGGACAAGCATCAAAGGTGGATGGAGTTCCAACCAATGAGGAAACACAAGATCCTCCAATAGAAGCTTTAGGAGATGTAAAGCTTGAAGAAAGGGAAGTGAGCTACCCAAGGGAGTTCAACTATGTCAAAAGTGGTGAAATCTTGGGTGATCCATCCAAGGGGGTAACTACTCGTTCTTCTCTTAGATTAATGAACCATATTGCTTTTATCTCATGCACAGAGCCTAAAAATATCAAAGAAGCCTTAGGTGATGATTATTGGATATTGGCTATGCAAGAAGAGTTAAATCAATTTGAGAGAAGTAATATGTGGACATTAGTTGATAGGCCTAGTAATAAATCTACTATAGGAACTAAATGGGTTTTTAGAAACAAACTAGATGAGAGTGGTAACATTGTGAGAAATAAAGCTAGATTAGTTGCTCAAGGTTTTACTCAAGAAGAGGGAATAGATTTCGATGAAACCTATGCACTCGTAGCTAGAATGGAAGCCATTAGGATGCTACTTGCATTTGCATGTTATCATGATTTCAAGCTTTTTCAAATGGATGTCAAAAGTGCTTTCTTAAATGGTATTATAAATGAAGAAGTGTATGTTGAACAACCACCGGGTTTTGAAGATCCAAAGTTTCCAAACCATGTTTTTAAATTAACAAAAGCTTTATATGGTTTGAAACAAGCTCCTAGAGCTTGGTATGAAAGACTTTCAAATTTTTTAATTGAAAAAGGTTTTGAAAAAGGGAAGTTGGACACCACACTTTTTATAAAAAGGTTTAAAAATGACATCTTAGTAGTTCAAATTTATGTTGATGATATAATTTTTGGATCTACTAATGAATGTTATTGTCAAGAATTTTCAAAGCTAATGCAAGGTGAATTCGAGATGAGCATGATGGGGGAGCTCTCATTCTTTTTGGGACTCCAAATTAAGCAAAGTAAGGATGGCACCTTCATCAATCAAGCAAAATACATCAAGTATATGCTCAAGAAGTTTGGCTTGGAGAATGTGAAACCTCAAGCCACTCCTATGAGCTCATCTACTAAGCTTGATGAAGGAGGTAAGTGTGTTGATTCTAAATTGTATAGATCCATGATAGGTTCTTTGCTTTACCTTACCGCAAGTAGACCGGATATCATGTTTAGTGTTTGCTTGTGTGCTAGGTTTCAAGCTAGTCCTAGAGAATCACACTTAGTTGCCATTAAGAGAATTTTTAGGTACCTTAGAGACGCGCCTTGTTTAGGTCTTTGGTATCTCAAAGTCTCATCCTTTGTTTTACATGCTTATTCGGATGCGGATTATGGAGGTTGTAAGATAGATAGGAAAAGTACTTCCGGAACATGTCAATTCCTAGATAGTATGCTCATATCTTGATTCTCTAAGAAACAAAATAGTGTAGCTCTATCTACCACCGAAGCGGAGTACATATCCTTAGGGAGTTGTTGTGCTCAAGTTTTATGGATGAAACAACAACTCTTAGATTATGGCATTAAGGTAGAAACCATACCTCTTAAGTTTGATAATACTAGTGTCATATGTCTTACCAAGAACCCCATTCAACACTCTAGAACCAAGTACATAGAAATTAGACACCACTTTATTAGAGATCATGTGTCTAAAAATGATGTTGTTTTAGAGTTTGTTGACACTTTGAACCAATTAGCGGACATTTTTACTAAACCTTTGGATAAGGAGCGTTTTTGGACCCTTAGGAGAGAGTTAGGTCTAACTAGCCTATCTTGACCTCTTAAGTGTTGTTTTTATGTTTTTTGCTTGAATCTTGATTAAAATCATGCCTATGTTGTTTTTGTATCTTGTTGCTTCTATACATGTTGCTAGGGGGAGTATGAACTTGTTTTTGCACTATAATCTTGTCATAACATCATTTGCATGCTTATAGGGGCTTTAGAGACTCATTTCTAGTATTTTAGAAGCCTAAAATGCAAAGCTCGCTAAGGGGTATCGATACAACTAACACTTGTTTCGATACTTGTTCATCGTGTTCATTTGGGTAAGTTCTGGCAAGAACTGGTATCGATACCAACATCGATACCAGAGTATCGGTACTAGCATTGAAACAGGCTGTTTCGATACCTGTTTCGATACACGCGGCTGCAATTTGCTTTAAAAGACACAAAAAAACTAATTTTACTCAAATTAAAACTTTCCAAACACCCCTCTCTCAAACCCTAGCCGGCTTTCCCTTTATAAACCCCTCAAATCCATCAATTTTTCACCACAATTTCAACGTTTTTCTTTGGGGATTTCACTCTATACATCAAAGCCAAGATCATATCAACTTTTGGTGCTCCAAAAACTACAAATTCTTCCTAATCCATAATCAAGGTAATTTTCGAAAAACCTTATTTTCGTTGATTTTTAGGATGTTAAAATTTAAATTTTGAACATATTTTGAATGCTTATTGTATGGGTTTTCATAATCCTACGAAAATTTTTTCAAAATCAAAATTATTTTATTCGACTATAAATTAATTTTGTCGTATTAGTTTTCACTGTTTTTTCAAGAATTTTTTTTAATTCTCAAATACCTTGAATTATAGATTAATAGGATTGAATTAGGTTGATAGAGCATACATATTTTTAAATATAACTAATCCAATTCTTTTAAATCTCTAGATCATGGCACCAAAGAAACGTGCTCGTACCGAGGCCGGGAGTTCATCTACTACTCGTCCTTCTCGAGTTAATTTGCTTGTAGTATTTGATCGTTGCTTGGATGGTCCGGGTAGAGTTGATAACTTTAACAACTTCCGCGACTACTCGCTTAAAAAAGAGCGATGTGTGGATGTTGATTTCATGACATCCTACAAGTTCCCATTCTGTTACTACGATCAAATCATCGATTGGAAGTTTTTGGCTTTTCTCACCCATTCCGGCAAGTTCTTTCCAACTCTTGTCCTTCTCTTTTATGCTAATGCTAAGTGTATTCTATCTAAGGATAAGAGCAAGGTTGTTGCGATTGAATCTTACCTTATGGGCCGTATTTTCCGAATCGATGTCAGCACTTTTGTTGACGCTTTTGGTCTTGAGGATGTGGGCCTTGACGACGAAGACTCTCTCGGATACTTTACCGGGTCGGTTATCTCGCTTGACGTTCATGACTGGTTCTTGCATCTCATTATCTCTTGGTGGATTCGTCCATCAAGCGGTAAGTACTCCCGGATTCGTCAAGTCGATAGTTTTTGGTTGAAGTGTTTCCGTGAAGCTCGTCGACCGAATCTTGCTCAGATTGTTTTCTCCGACATTGTATGGCATATCTCTAATCGTGCCACTCCTCTTGTCAAGTCATTTCCCTATTCTTGCATTCTCAGTTCTATATTTCTGCATTTGGGAATTGATTGCTCTTACGACAAGGTGGAATCGGTAAAGGAACCCATAGGTGAAACTTCTCTCAACCGTTCCCACTTTCAATATGCCTCCAATGGTGAATGGGTTCGCGGTCCTCCTCCTCCTCCCGTTGTTGATCCGGAGCCTCTTCGACAACTTGCACCAAACGCCGAGCTTATGGACTTTCTCACCTCACGGTTTGATAGTTTGAATGCTCGTTTTGCTAGTATGGATGCTCGTTTCGACTCTTTAGATGGAAGGTTTGATTCTTTTTCCACTCAATTCAATTCTCGTTTTGATGCTATGGATACGAGATTGACGGGCTTGGAGAATCAAAGCACTTCTATGAGGATCTCCATTGAAGCTCTCCATTACATGCAAACCACTTCCAACAAAGATGGAGATGATGATGAGGAAGAAGATGACGATGAGGTTGATGAAGATGAGGATGGTGATGATGATGCGGGCATGGGTGATGAATGATCCTTAGCGCTTTATCTTTGCTTTGCTTTGGCTTTAGGACTAGTTATGTTTTTCTTTAAGTTCCTGTTGCATTCTCATTTCATATAAACTTATGCTTTGGAATTTCTTATTGAGTTTTGGATCAAGGAGGTTGATGAAGATGTTCAAGCAGCATTAACAACTAATTGAACCTCAAGCAACATCCAAGCACAAAAATCCAACTCAAAGCACTTAATTGCATATCCTTGCTCCCAACTCTTGTAATTTCACTTTGATCATTTGTAATCTGAGTTTGGGGAGAGTTTGTTTGTATTTGGGGCATTTATTTCTTGTTATAGAATTCCTTTTAGCCCACTCTAATCTCTTGTAACACCTTGTGAGGTCCAAATCAATTTTGGGTAGAAAATTGATTTGTTTGTAACGGTTATCCTTTGAACCGAGAAAAAGGTCGAATACAATAGTGAATTGGTTTCAAAATCCTTAGTGGGAGCTAAGGTAGTGGATGTAGAGCTTGTTCCGAAGCTTGAACCACTATAAATCGTTTGTCCATAAATTTCACACTTTTACCGAAAATTTCCCGACCAAATTTTAATTGCCAATTCACCCCCTCTTGGCCATACTTCAAGATCGATCAACTCAACAGACGCTATACGAGAAAACCAATCCATAAACCGTCGGTAATATCCTGCTAAACCCAAAAAACTACGTTACTCCGTCACGGATCTAAGTGGTTTCCAACTCACCACAACCTCAAATTTTTGTGGATCAAACATTATGCCTTCCTCCGAAACCACGTGACCAAGAAAAACAACCTCCTTGATCCAAAACTCACACTTGCTCAACTTAGCATATAAATGGTTATCCAACAATGTCTGCAAAACAACTCGCAAATGCCAATCATGATCCTCCTCGATACGAGAGTACACGAGAATATCATCGATAAACACTACCAAAAACTAATCAAAGAACTCATGGAAAAACCGGTTCATCATATCCATGAAAGCAGAAGGTGCATTCGTCAAACTAAAGGGCATAACTAAAAACTCATAATGGTTATACCGTGTCGAAAAAGCAATCTTAGGCACATCTTGATCCTTAAATCTCAATTGATAATATCCAGACTGAAGATCAATATTGGAAAACACCGAAGCTTCTCTGAACTGATCGAGAAATTCATCAATCCTAGGCAAGGGATACTTATTCTTTCCTTTTAACTAATTCAACTGGCGATAATCGATACATATTCACATGATACCATCCTTCTTTTTCACAAATAAGACCGGTGCACTCAACGTTGAAGTGCTCGGTTGAATAAAACCATGATCTAGCAACTCTTGCAACTAAATCTTCAAATCTTTCAACTCTTTAGGTTCCATTCGATAAGGAATAATAGAGATAAGTAAAGATCTCTCTATTATCTCAATACCAAACTCAACCTCTCGGTTAGGTGGTAAACCCGATAAATCTTTAGGAAAAACTCCAGGAAAATCACAAACCGTGCGTATGTCACATGTCCTAACCTCCTTCATATTCGGATTCATAACATAAGCCAAATACGAATCAAAACCCTACCAACAACTTTTTGGATTCCAAAGCCGACACAAACTTAGATAAAAACTTTACACTTTCATCAAACATAACTACTTCTGAGTCATAAACTAAACTTAAGGAAAACCTCTTAGTCTTAAAATCCATAACAGCTTTTTGCTCAACTAACTAGTCCATACTGAGATTAGATCAAACCCTTGAAAAGGTAACTCCATAAGATCAACGGCAAAAACATGCCATTGAACAGTCAAAGGACATCTTCTATAAACTTTCTCACAACTACGGTCTCTCCAAAAGAACTAGTAACACTCATACCTATGCTCATAGTCTCAACATGTATATCTAGGGTTCTTGTATGCTCACTAAGGATATAAGAATGAATAGATCTAGAACCTAATAAAGCGAACAAAGATAAGGATTGCAAGAAAAGGTACCTACAACCACATCGATATCGTTTTGGACCTCCTTGTGTGCATAATTCCTCACCTGACCCTCGTCACGGTGCTTCTGTCCTTGGTTTTCATCACGATGATAGAAATTGCCTCTACCTATGTCTTGATTGCCTTTGTGAACTTGTCCATGATGACCTCCTGCCAACTGAGGAAAGTCTCTCCTGGTGTGTCTAGATACTCCACATTGCCAACAAGTTCCATTAGTCCAACATTGACCCCAATGTTTTTTACCGCACTTGTTACACTTAGCACCACGAGATTAACCTTCCTAGGAACCACGACCAGCTCCTCCTCCTCTATACTGATTCTGACCATAATGTCTATCTTTTTGTCTCTTGGACCTATCCCTGTTATTTTCATTATCGACTGATCTCTTACCCACTCCAGAATCGGATAACTGTAATACCAAACTTTGCTGAATATCCTTAGACTTGTACACTAACACATTAAAATCCGTGTAGTCTGTAGCCAATATATACGTCTTAACTTCTCTAACCAGCCTAAAATAGAACCGCTCACAATGAGCCCTCTCATTAGGTAACAACTCTGGAGCATACTGAATCATCATAACAAACTGAATCTCGTAATCAGAAACTAACATACTGCCCTGAAACAAAGCCATGAACTCTCGTTTCTTTTCATCCAAGTAGCGAACACCCAGATACTTACGCCTGAAGGCCTCACGAAAAAAATCTCAAGTAACCTCAGCAGTTTCCAACCCATAAGTTATGGTAGTCCACCATTTATATGCATCACCCTAGAGCAAAGCAATTACGCATCCCAGTTTTCTCTCATCAGAACTACCCATCTGAACTGAGATACGGTTATTACTCTCCAACCAAGCTTCAGAGTTTTCCGGGGTCAATCCCTTAAGCTCAACTACTCCCTCTCCAAAGGTAACCCGAAATTCGTTATCATTGGAGCAACTATGGCCTTCATTCCAGCAATTGAAGCCTGAAAAGCTTCCTATATCGCTTGGATTAACGAGTTCATATCACCGAAAAATGGCACAGTTGGTGGAACTACTGGCGGTTCAACTGCGACACAATTGGTGGTGGCAGAGGTGGTAAATCTTCCTCCTCACACATTTCTCTTACATCGTTGATGGATCGAGTGTTCATTATAAGCTATCTACAGGGTCCCATAATAGTTCTACAATGTAAACAAAACAAAATGTAAAACCAAGTGAGTTATCCCGAAGCAAGGTGCCAGCTAACTCAATTTTATCAAAACCAACCTATGAGTAGTGGAGCAATAGAGACCTATGTATAACATTTTTTAACATTATTTACATTTAAAAAATCACCGTGCATATACATATCAACATATATACCAATCACCGTTCAAATAAATGCATCAACATGTAAAGCAAACACCGTGTATCACATCCTAACATGCTCATTTAACAACATACCCCAAGGATTCCATAAACCTCCCCAAATATTCAATAACCTAAGATCTTATACCAATAAAAGTACCCCCTCGACCCGTTCTAGACGCCACCCGACTCGAACGAGTTACAAGGGGAATACCGATGATAATCTGGAGACTTGCCCTGTTAAACGACCCTAAAAAATTTTTCTTTTTATTTTATCTAGATTCTTTAATTAGATCTAAGTATTCATGCAAGAAATGTGTTCAAATTTCGGCGAAAACTAATAAGAAACGAGTCTTAATTTTAATCAAACAAGTTTTAGGGACTTAATTGAAATTTTCCAAAATTTAAAAACTAATTAAAAAATTAAATTTACCAATAATTAATTAAGTATATTTCATGCTTGCACGCTAATTTTCAGTTTAATTTAATATCTAAAAGTCAACTAATTACATTCCCTAAGTTTGGTGACTAAAACGTGAAGTTTTAGAGTTTATTTCATCCCTTATCGACATTAACTGTCAGGGGTATCGAAACCCCTTGGCATTATTTCGATGACATTGAAAATTAAAACAATTATCAATACGGTTTTCAAGTGTTTCGATAGACCTTCATATACTCAGATGATGACCTACAAAACAATCTCGTGTTTCAATACAACTTGGTTCTTGTTCCGATACGTTTTGAATCTGTAAAATTTGGTTTCGGAACTTGGTATAAGCGTATCGATACGCCTTCTCAAAAACATACTACTGTTTCGAAACTAGTTCATGTAGTTTCGATACCCTGGCTTAGTTTTCCAGAAATCCTTTGTATTTTTGCTTGGGTATCGATACCCTATAAAGAGGATTGAAACCCTCTGCCTAGAAAGTGAAAATTACTCAGGTTTCACACCTAAAATGTGCCCAACAAAGTCTAGATGCATAAATTCACCTAAAAGGTCATGGAATACATGTCTTAATAAGTTCTCTAGATGCAATTTATCCTAATTCATATAAGAATCATCCAACATGTGATTACATAAAAGAATACCAAATAAAAACATGGATAAACATATAAGCATTTGGAATTAAAACAAAGTACTTTATTAATTCCATAAGTAATAGATATGTATGTTCATAAACTAAACTTAGAGAGTCATAGGTTTAATAGCATGTTCAAGGATCTCAAAAATATCATCGTTCAATTATCAAATTATAGATAACATAAGGTCTCTGGCTCCATTGCTCTCTACTACCTAAGGTTCAATTGAAAGTAAAATGCTTCAAGCTAAAAATGTATCAAAAGCGTAAAATATGGCACCCCTTGCTTCTTCAGACGAACGACTCACTTATTTCTCTACATTGCAAGGAAAAGAGAATGGTTAAGCAATTGCTTAGTGAGAGATGTATAAAAATAGTTTAAACTACTTTCAATGCATCCCATAATATAATGAAGTTATTTTAGAAGAAAATCAGTTCATGCTTTTAAAATAATCACTCGTGGCTAATAATGCCACCAAAGTAAAATTTCAGCAAGTCTTTTATCATGTGGAACTAATCCAAAAAACTCAAGACTTACATGCTTAATATAGCAAGGCTTATAAAACATTTAAAACTAAAATCAAACTCTTGCAAACTTTATCTACAATGAGAATCTGTATAAAATATAACACTTGTGTTTTCACGTGTTGGTACTAGTAATCTGATTAGTCTACTTCTAATCGTTAGGATAAACGAATACAAACATGAAGGCCTAAATGCCAATACATGCCACATTTGGGACTATACCGTCACCATACCACATATGAGGGCACTATCACCTACTCATACCACGCACAAGCTAAACTCGTGCACATGAATGGATTAAATCCAATCATGTTTCCTACCTTACCTCTGGGATAAGCTATACTTAAATGCAATACAACACATATATCACAATTCAAGCAATAACTCTAATGCATCACTAAGGAATTTACTCATGTATATGAATTTTATGATTAAAAAGAGTGCACAAACATCTTATTGATCGATCAACTTATCCTTATAACATCATATAAATATCCAAAACAAAATTGTAACAATACTCAAGTTTCTTTTTAAAATATTAGAAGGTTCTCTCGCATCCCACAATCTCATGTTTAATCACATAAACCGATAAAAATCCTTTTTAACATAATTCAAAAGCAAAACATGGGAGCAATTAAAATCAATGAAAAAAAGTAACATGAGCATTCAACTACGTACATAATTAAGCATGTACAAACATATAGTGAGGTTTCTCACTTCTTCCTTATGTTAGAGCATGCCCAAAGATCAATCATATGATAATTGTAAGAATACTTTTATTTACCAATTTTATTGAATAAAGACATTACCATTGTTGTCATCATATGAGACCTCTAAAGCTCTATTTCAGTGCAAAATGGTAAAGGGATCTCCTGTAGGAGCTCATGTCATCAAGATGATGGGCTATATCCAAACGTTGGGTAAGCTAGGATTTCCTCTCAAAGATGAATTTGCTACTGATGTTATTCTGTAATCATTGTCGAATAGCTTCAATCAATTTGTCCTTAATTTCAACATGAATGAAATTCAAAAAACTTTGCCACAGTTACTTGGAAAGTTACGAACTACTGAGAAAAATATGACTAAGCCTATTCTGTTGGTCCGCAAGGACAAAGGAAAGAGAAAAACAGTGGCAAAGTACAAGGGTAAAGGTAAGCTTATGCCCAAAGAACAGGATGCACTGAAACCCAAAAGGGGAGTTAGCAAGGAAGGAAAATGTTTCCACTACAATAAGACCGGACACTGGAAAAGAAACTACCTCATCTACCTTGAAGAGGTCAAAAAGGCAAAAGTAGATGGTGCATCTACTTCAGGTATTTATGTTATTGATGTCAATCTGCCAACATCTTCTTCTTGGGTATTAGATACCTGTTATGGTTCTCACATTTGTACTTCTGTACAGGGACTACAAAAGGGAAGGAATCTAGCTAAGGGAGACGTAAACCTACGAGTGGGAAATGGAGCAAGAGTTACTGCATTAGCTATAGAAACATACGTTTTATCTTTACCTAGTGGACTTGATTTACATTTAGAAGATTGTTATTTTGTGCCTGATTTGACTAAAAATATTATTTCTATTTCTTGTTTGGAAAAGATTGGCTTTGAGATTATTATTAAGAATAATTGTTGTTCTTTTTATCTCTATAATATTTTTTATGGTTCGGTGCAATTGGTTAATGGCTTATATATTTTAAATCTAGAAAATGTCATTTATAACATAAATACCAAAAGATCAAAAGAAAATGACTCAAATCAAACTTATCTCTGGCATTGTCGTTTAGGCCATATAAGTGAGAAACACATTTCAAAACTCCATAAAGATGGATTCTTAGATTCATTTGTTATCGAACAACTAGATGTATGTTAATCTTGCTTACTAGGAAAAATGACTAAGGCTCCTTTTAATGGTAAAAGTGAGCGAGCAAGTGATTTATTGAGTTTAATACATAGTGATGTATGTGGACCAATGAATACACAAGCTAGAGGTGGATTTCAGTACTTCATTACTTTCATTGATGACTTCAGTCGATATGGTTACATTTACCTTATGCGCCATAAATTTGAGGTTGTTGAAAAGTTTAAAGTATTCAAGAATAAAGTACAAAATCATCTATGCAAGACTATTAAGGCACTTCGATCAGATCGAGGTGGAGAATACTTAAGCATGGAATTTGATGAACTCCTTAAAGAATGTGGGATTGTCTCGCAACTTACTCCACCAGGTACACCATAGTGGAATGGAGTTTCTAAGAGGAGGAATCGAAATTTGTTAGACATGGTTTGATCAATGATGAGTCATAGTGATCTTTTGAATTCTTTCTGGGGACATGCACTAGAAACAACAGCTTTCACTTTAAATCGTGTTCCATCTAAACCTGTTCAGAAGACACCATATGAGATATGGACTGAAAAACGTCCTAGTATATCTTTTATGAAGATTTGGGGTTGCAAAGCATATGTTAAGCATAAGATGTCTACAAAGCTCGAACCCAAATCTCATAAGTGTAATTTTGTTAGGTATCCCAAACAAACAAAGGGATATTATTTCTTTAACCCTAAAGAGAACAAAGTGTTTGTTGCTCGAACATGTGTTTTTCTCAAAAGAGAATTTCTCAATAATAAAGAGAAGGGTAGAGACATTGAACTTGGAGAAGTTCAAGAACAATTCATTGATCTTAAGATTGAGCATGTTCCATAAATTGTTGAGGAATAGTCAACAGATTTTGAAACATAATCACTACGCAGGTCCACAAGAGAACGCCGTGTACCTGAGAGATATGGATTTCTCATTACCACACATGGAGATGTTCTTATTATGGATCAAGATGAATCAAGAACTTATCAAGAGACAGTATCGAGCCTAGACTCTGATAAATGGCTTGAGGCCATGAAATCTGAGATGGAATCCATGTTAGTCAACCAAGTATGGACTTTGGTTGAATCACCTGAAGGGATAAAACCTATAGGGTGTAAATGGGTTTTCAAGAAGAAAACCGACATGGATGGAAATGTACAAACATACAAGGGGCGACTAGTCGCTAAAGGTTTTCGACAAGTTCATGGTGTTGACGATGACGAAACTTTCTTCCCTGTAACTATGTTTAAATCAATCCAGATCTTGCTTGCTATATTTGCATTCCATGATTATGAAATTTTGCAAATGGACATCAAAACCGCTTTCCTTAATGAAAAACTTGAAGAGAATGTGTATATAACACAACCAAAAGGTTTTGTCGCTCTAGGAAATGTTGTAAAGTTTTGTAAGCTACAAAGGTCCATTTATGGACTAAAGCAAGCTTCTCGAAGCTGGAATCATTGTTTCAATGATGCGATCAAAGAGTTTGGTTTTATCAAGAACGAAGATGATCCTTGGGTTTACAAGAAGACAAGTGGGAGCATTATTTATTTCCTAATCTTGTATATAGAAGACATGCTTATCATAGAAAATGACATACCTACCTTACAGTCGGTTATGAATTGGTTAAGTAGTTGTTTCTCTATGAAAGATTTGGGTGAGGCAGCATATATCTTAGGGGTTAAGATCTGTAGAGATAGATATAGACGACTTCTAAGTATTTGTCAAAGTATATATATAGACAAAGTTCTGAAAAGATTCAGTATGGAAGAATCCAAGAAAGGATTCTTACCTATGAGATATGGTATTTCTCTTTCGAAGGAAATGTGTCCTTCAACTCCACAAGAAAGAGAACGACTGAGTAAGATTCCATATTCTTCGACTATTGGTTCTATCATGTATGCCATGATATGTACTCGACCAAATGTATCGTATGCCTTAAGCATGACAAGTCGATATCAGGTAAACCCTGGTGAAAGTCACTGGGTAGCAGTCAAAAACATCCTTTAAGTACTTGAGAAGAACTAAGGATAGATTTCTTGTCTATGAAGGCAAAGAAGAGCTTAGTGTAAAAGGTTATACTGATGCTAGTTTCCAAACAGACAAGGATGACTCACGATCGCAATCTGGATTTGTGTTTTGCCTTAATGGAGGTGTTGTAAGCTGGAAAAGTTTAAAGCAAAACACAATAGCTAATTCTACAACAGAGGCTGAGTATATTTCAGCCAGTGAAGCAGCAAAAGAATTTGTTTGGAACAAAAAGTTCATATCCGAACTAGGGGTTGTTCCAAGCATATCAAATGCTATAGAACTCCGTTGTGATAACAATGGAGCCATTGCACAAGCAAAGGAACCCAAATCTCATCAACGATCCAAACATATTCTTAGACGCTTCCATGTTATTCGAGAGATCATAGATCGATGAGATGTGGAGATATGTAGAGTACACACAGATGATAGCATTGTTGATCCCTTGACGAAGCCTCTGACATAATAGAAGCATGATCATCACACTAAGTCACTCGGTATTAGATATGTGAGTGATTAATCTTAGTGCTAGTGGGAGATTATTAGAGTATACCTAAAGACCAATCATATGATGATTGTAAGGATACTTTTATTTAACAATTTTATTGAATAAAGGCATTACCATTGTTGTTTTCAGATATATGCGTCAATGTATAACATAAACTAAGAAACAATAAGGTCCATATAATAATATAAGTATTATTATTAAAAGATCCTTAGTCAAGTATTATTATGGGTATGGACAATAATAATACACTTAAGACTAACATGTTATTAATTGATGACAATGAGTTGTCATTGACATAGAGATTTCAGAATTAATACATGCATATATTAATGGAGAATAATATATTAGATTGACCCGCTGTGAGCATATGTCTTGGATTATTTATTATGTGACAGTCACGATATTGCTCATAATGAGAACTATATGTATGATCCTTAGACTTGAGATTATTACTATCTCAACATATGTTGATTTATGTTTTGATGCAGTTAAACGTGTCTCGTAGTTAGTTACACTATAAAAATTGACATCGGACATATTACTATGTATGTAGTGAGATGTGAATGATCAAGATAGGATTTTTCATTCCTACATAATAGGAAAATATATCAAAGGCCACTTGATTGAGTGAGACTAGAAATGCATGATCATGCTTAAATAGGTTAATATGAGATATCACAAATTATTCATTAACAGTAGTCCACTCTAAATATCAAGAAACATTAAAATAGGCTATACAAGTGTGACTATTCCAAGACTTGTGCTTATTATAGATAGAAAAGTACAAAAGGATACAATACATTAAGAGAGTTGGTCACGGACATGATACATCGAATCATGATCTCTTGTAACTTAGATGACAATGATATGTTGCTAGATGTCACTCATTGTTTGTAATATTAGAATTGTTCTAATATTATTACTAACGTTATAATGAGCCTACAAGATCACACCCAATGGTTGAAAAGGAGCAAAAAATATATATGTATAAATAGATTATATTTAATCTCGAATTTTAAACAAAGGATATAATTAAAGTAATTGTATCCCTTTTCAAATTCGAATTAAATATAGATCCCAAAATTTATGGAAATAATAAAAGTAATTATTTCCTATAACAAATTCGGAATAAAACTCTAATACCTAGGGTTACACATATATATAAGGGATTTTTGGTCTAGCACCTGCATTAGAGAATCTCAAATTCCTAAAACCTAAAATCTCGAAAAATAATTTTTTGAGATATGCTCTCAACCGGGTGAACTGAGTAGAGGACGAGACGGTATTCGTGGAGGCTAAAGATTCGGATTGTTGAACGGTCGTGATTATAGCAAATCCAGTTACTGTTTTTGTTGCTTATCAAGGAACCCAATGTAAGTCGTCGCATCTCTTTCTCCCGATTTCGGATTAAACATACATGGATCACTAGAAAGATCGTCGTAATTTTGTTCTGATGCTCCATGGGGTGTGCCGGCGGTCCCAACACCTTACACCCTAAAACTTTTAAAAACAAGGTAAAACACTTTCGTAGCAGCATACTCTCAATACCACTCACCGATAACCGATTTCTTGCGCAACAAGCCACCGAACCGATCTGAAACTCTTTCAAACGTGATCTACAACTTCTTGAATTGTTTCAAGCATCAGATACTAAGGAATTAATGCTTTTAAACATAACAAATCCCAAGTCAGATCCCTTTACAACAATCCTTAAAACCTATCAAAACCTTAACCGGAAACTTTCTAAAACTCCTTAAACTTCACTTAAACCTTCAGTCTGGGATTAAGGATTTTAAAAACATGTTATAAAAATAAAAAAACATATAAAATCATAAATTTAGGATCCAAAAACAATGGATCAAAACCCTTAAACTAAAATTGTATACTTTTGATCAAAAACTGATTTTTCTAAAACAAAGGATTAAAAACGTTTTTACCAAGCCAATAACTTGGTAATTTCAATAAAGAAAATTTAAAAATCATAGGATTAAATATATCATACCACCAATGAAAAGAAGTTTGTTCTCTACTTTGGGAAAAGGGAAAACGAAAATTATAAAAAGGGTTTAGCTTTTGATATAAAGATAAGGTTTACAGGTTTTAATTCAAGTTATTTGGGTTATTAATTAAAATTTTTGGGTTAAGAGTTAATTAAATAATCCCATGGAAAGTTTAAATCAATTAGAATTAGGATTGGATCAAAGCCCCTTAAAGATTCAAATTTTTGGCTTAGTTTTATAAAATTGTCCTCAAGTTTTCAATTTTTACAAAATAGTCAGTAATTTCAAAATCTTAGGGATTCAAGGGTCAATTTTCAAAATTGAGTTGAAAAAATTCAAATATACATCAAATAAGGATTTTATTATATTTTTATATAATTTATTTTGATTTAAAACTAATTTTTAATTATTTAATCCCGAACTAGGCTTAACCGGCTAATCGACCCACTAACTTTTAAGCCTATTTTTAGGGCATTAAACATCGTATCAAAACAGATAAAGCCTTTTTCGATACGGATCCTAACCGTTGGGAGGTTTATAAAGTCATTGGGGTTTTTATAAAGTCGTTAGAGGTATATCGAAACATCTAAAACTAGTTTCGATACTAACGTATCGAAATGTGTGTTTTCTATATCAAAACAAAAATTAAAAGTGGCAAACTGTATCAAAACGGTCCAAAACAGTATCGAAACGCCTGTATATTTTTTCCTTTGAAAATCTTAGCGGTACCGAAACGCTTGGGAGGCGTATCAAAACGCCTGGACATTTTGTCCTCTTTGGTTTCTTTAAAACATTTGAAACACGTTTAAAAGCTTTAGAAAATGTCTCAAACTTATTTTCAAGTTATTTGGACTTAAAACCATTTTTTGAAATCTTTTCAAATTAGTCCAAAACTATTTTCAATTATTATATAAAAACATTAGTTCTACACCAATAAAGTAATCCATTAATAAAGTATGTTAGTTTATCATATTACGTAGTGAAGTAACACTAAAAAAATGTGTTGAGGAAGAGAACTTGTAGGGTTTTGAACCAACAACCTTTTTGTGCATGGCATGGTACCTAAATAACTAAGCTAGTGATCTCTTAGTTCTTTTGTTTTCACTAATTATTTTTAAACTCTAATTGATTTTTGGTCCCGAATAAAATAATAAACCAATTATATCCTACTTATCCTTATAAAAGGATATCTTACACCTTTTGGTAATCAAGATCCCCACATTTCTAGAAACCCTCATAGCTTACATTTTCTTTCTCCCTCACCTTACCCGATCATCTTCGATCTCTATCACCGTCCAATCATGGCCTTTACCACCGTCGTTATCGTGTTCTTCTTCTCTAGAGCAAAACCCCTTTATTCACTCGTCGGATCACCATCCTTATCATCGAAAACCGTTTCTCAAAGCTCCAGTAACCTGGGAGGAAAATCCCTTTTAGTTTTTCATCGATTTCGGTCATCACCGTCGACATTTGGGGCATCGACAATCTCTTCTTACTCGACGTGGCCAGATGATTAAAACCCCTCCGTTGGCACTCCTATTGTTCGCCAGCAAGTCCCTTGTCTGACAAGAGGACAATTTAGGTAAGTTTGGTGAGTTTCCCAGCTTTTCCTTTGTTTTTTGGGGTATAATTGATCTCAAATATAGTTTTTGGTTGAATCTGGAAAAAAATTTGAGTTTAGGGGTAATTTTCCGGACGATTTGGGCAACGCGTCGTCGAAGGTGATTTTCGCTAGCTCCTCTAGATAATGACCTAGAGTTGGTCGGTCGGTCTGAAAAGGTCCAACTCGGTTTAAACCAATCCCAAATTGTTCTAACCCGAGTCAAACCAAATCGGTCCAACCCGAGTCAAACCATACCAAGTCAACTGTTGACCAACCCGTTGACTAGTGACATCAACATGATGTCAGCATTGATTGATGAAGTTAGCGTTGACTTTGACCGATGACTTTAGTGCTGACCTAACTGTTGACGTCAGCATGACATGTCATTGTTGACTTTGACTGCTGAAGTTAGCGTTGCCTTTAACCAAAAAAAGTCAATTTATTCTCTGTTTTTTGACGTCATTAGTCCATGCATGAAGTCAATTTCGCAAAATTCAAACCCGAAGGCCTCCAAATTAGACATTAAAATTTCAAGTCAAACTTTACTCTAAGTTAAATTTAAGTTCATTGTTTAAAATTTTATTCTCGTTTCGACCGACAGCGAAATTCGATCGTGACTCGTATGTATCTGTATCATGTGAATAAATCTAGTATTTAAATTCTCGAGGTTTATCTAAATTTATTTTTTATTTTAGGTTCTAGCACTGCAGCTAAGCGTGGCTTGAATGTCCAGTATATTGTTTATCTGATTCTATCATTTTGAGGTATGTTACTTGTGTACAATATGATTGTTGTTACTATTTTTTCGGTATGATAAAACTACGTCATGTGCACATGATTATTTTTCATATATATATATATTGTGTTTTGGATCTTAAGCATGATTATATATTTTTTTTATACATGCCTTATATACGCTGTATGATTTTCTGATTCGATATATATATACATGATAGCCTAATTATTTTTTTTTTGATGATTCTTGATATTATTTCTGTTACTATTATATGACTATTACATTGAGATTTGGGATATATTGTGAAGTGTTTGAGGTTTAGCCTTGATCCAGCTCGTAATTTTGCCTATTTACGATTCCTAGCTACAGTTAGGATAATTCCACCTATTATCGGTTCTCGTGCTAAATGGGGGTAATTTTGCTCGTACCCTAAGGTAACCCTTTAAGCTGGTACCTTTACCCTATCGGGCTTACGTTAATGCATTTATCATATACTATTAGTCTATTATGGGGAACTGCATCCAAAAGTTTGGTTGGAGAGCAGCATGTCACACATATGCATGACTTGTTTTCTGATATTACTTTATATAAAATATATTTGTGATTTTACTATGCACTATTGGAACACACTAGGTTCAAAAGCTTATACCCGAATCTTTTCCTTTCAGATATCTATAGATAGGCATCCCGGGCTTGACACTTGGAAGATCTACACATTTCTTAGTTAATTATTTTGATGTAATGCTTAAATCTTCCAGTTTGTATTCGGGTTATATGTGCCTATATTTTATTACTAATGTTTTAAAAAAAACTTTATTTTGTGGATAACGATTTTATAATGTATTTTATTTTAGAAGATATTTTATGATTGTTTTTATCAATACAAGTTATCTTGATTATTTATGAAAAAAAAAAAAAGATGTGAACCCTCTAGATCAGGCTTTTCGCATAGGCTTGTCTAGGGGGGTTACAAGTGACGTTGGTTTAGTCGGGGTTCAATTTTAAACCAACTCATTTCAATCTAATTTTATTTTTTAAATTAAAATTAAGAATAAACTAAAATAATAAATAAATTATAAGGATTAAATGTATAATTTTATAGATTTTACATGTCACCTTCTCCGTTATGATTTTAACGGCGGTGACCAAAATAGGTCGATTTAATTAGTTGAGTGATCTGATTGACGAATTCGATAGTTCGATGACTAAAATAAATATCTCTAATTAATTGAGTGATCACTGAAATAATTTAGTGTAATTTAAAAGGTAAGTCTCAACACTAACTTCCTAAAAAATTTCCCGAACAACGCTAACGTTTTAGCCTAAAAACTATAGAAATTGTTACCTCCATGAAACAAATTAATAAACGAAAATGAAATGGTAACAAACAAAAGTCCAATCAAGCCTAAATCATAATCTTAATCTTACCAATGAATTTAGGGTTAAATATGTATTTGTGACTTGAATTAGACCTATTCATTTAAATTAACATTTAAAGAATTTTTTTCTTTTAAGTTAGTATTTGATTTTAGCACATTCTCTTAAGTTAACACTTAAAAAGAATTTTATCTTCATTTTAGTATTCAAACCTTAATTGCACCTACTATTTGAATACTTTTATTAATATATTTAGTCTTAAAACTTATACATTTTATTAATTTGATTATAATTTGACATAATTCAATAAATTTAATCTTTAAAAAATCAAAAACTCACCTAAAACCTGCTGAAATTCAACATTTTTTTAACCCCTTGTAATAAAAATGATGATGATAATTCTTAAATTGAAATGTGCTGGAGGATTATTTTGGGCTAGAAAGACTTTTCAATTGTTGCACAATGACTCGAACTTGAAGAGAAAAAAATTAAATAAATAAAAAATTAGGGGTAAAAGATTTTTATTCGAAAAAAATGATCGGTAAAAATATAAGGTGAATTGGTTTAGCTATTTTCCCACGCCAAGTAAGCATGAAGCAATGGGATTACTTAGGTGCAACCTTTTTTCCCTATATATTATTTAATTATACATTATTTTTATATATTATATAATATTTATATTTTGGGGCTTGATGACTCAAGTTCAGGTATAAGATTTAGATTAGATTTAGATTTTTAAGTTTTTGAAACGGGATAAAATATATAAATTTTCGAGACGAGTGAAAATTAAATATGATAATTTTTTTTAAGTTACAGTTGAATCTACCAAAAATCTAATATACCACGCCTCGTTACTATACCTGTGCGGTACCCATTCCCTATGATATGAATGTATACATGTCCATGCATGATTAGGCAAATTAATCAGCTACGTTTTGTCTGTTGATATGACATCCATGTTACGTGTTTTTATGCCTAACCATGCTTTGTTTTGGAAACTAACCTTTGTGGTTTACCTGGGAGAAGAGAAATTATTACATGAATATGTTTTAGCGTTTAAGATATGGTCTTTAACTAATTAAATTAAGACACATTATATATTTTTTTATATTATATTTACACATAAGTATTGTTTAAATCATTCAATTTAATATTTTTGATTTAAAAAAGAAAAAAAATATTATCAAAAATTTCTTGTGTCATCTTTCTCTTTATTTTTAAAAATTTTTCTCAATTTTTTTCTTTTTAATAGATTTAGGATTTAGGTGCTAAGGGTTAAGATTAGGATCATGGTTTAGGTTTAGGTTTAGTGTTTAGGTTTAAAGTTTATGGTTAAGGTTAGGGGTTAGGAGTTAGGGTCATGGTTTAAGTTTAGGGTTTAGGGTTTAAGTTCAAGGTTTAGGCTTAGGGTTTAGGGTTTAGGGTTATGTTTTAAGATTTAGGATTAGGGGTTAGGGTTTAGAAAAAAAATAATTAAAAAAATTAAACAATAAAGAGGAAGATACAATAAAAAAATCTTTGATAATATATATTATTTTAAAATCGAAGGCATTAATGTAAATAATTTGAATATGCTTATATATGAATATGATGTAAAAAAATATATGTACTTTAATTTAATTGGTTAAGACTATATCTCAGGTGGTAGAACAAATTCATGTAATAATTTCTCATGGGAGAGTACACCAACTTCATGCCAAAAGATGTAAGAAGGAAGAACAAAAAAAGTAATTGTTTTTATTACTAATATCTGCGTGGATCGTAGACTAAAATCCATTAAACGTACCTTTCTACAACAATGGGTTAATAAAGAAATAAATATGTATTCCAAACATAAGATAAAGTAAGGGTAATATTTGTTATATATTCAATTATCGATAAAACTTACATATATAAATGGGTAAATTCAGAATTAAATATCTAAATTAAAAATTTTAATGATAAATATTTAATATTTTTTAGATAATACCATTAAAAAATAGCATAACTAATAAATAGGTACCCAAATTATATTTTTTTAGATGAGTACTTAATATTTGTTTTTAGTTAAATTAAGTGCCTAAAATTTTATTTAGTTTTTGTTTTAAGGTAACACCGTTAAAAAATCATCACACAATTATAATTTAATATGTATCTGTTTTAATTTTTTATAAATAAACAAAAAAATTATTTTGAAAAAAATCTAAAAGACTTTAATTTTTTTAAAAAGTTTCAAATCTCTAAAATCTCAAACCTCAAAATCTAAAAAATGATACAACTATTGTCATTGATAGTCTCACCAGGTCTCGTGTTTGTTGGAGAAATTTGATTGAAATTCCTCCTGTCGATTATCGATGACAATTAGTTGGAGAAATTTGAAGGTAACTTAAGACGATGGCGATGGCGATGACGAGGTTTAACAAGACTATCAACGACGGTAATAGCACTAAGTTTAGTTTTAAGATTTATGGTTTTAAAGATTTGGGAATTATTTTAAAATTTTTAAAATATTATTTAAATTAATATATTTTATTTTTTGTCTACTTTTTAAAATAAAAAATGAAAAACAAAAGCCTCATACTAATTTATTATCTTAAAAATATATAATTTAAATTCTAACCAAAAGATATTATTCTTTCTCCCTCAAATGATAGGAATGTCCTCTCTTCAATTTCTTTAAGTATTATATAATTTTTTTGGATAATATTATCTTTAAAATAATTAATTGTATTCATGTTGATCCTTTATTATATTTTTAATTAGGTGATTAATTATTTATAGTGTAAATTTATTAAATATTAATCTTATTATTTGATTAATTAAGATATTTTTATCTTAAAAATTAGTAACTTAATTTATTTTTATCATTTTATTACTTTTAAATTTATTTTATTATATATTTTAATTTATTTAATAAACGGTCAAATATAACAAAAAATTAAAATTTTAAATATATTTAAAAAATAGTAATTTACGGTTAAAAATATTAAAAGAGAATAATGATATATAAATATAAAATATTTTTAAAAATATTTAATATATCAATCTTAATATAAATATATATTTTTTTAAATTTTAGATGTAACGAAAATAGTTCAATAAATTTTATATAAACATTTTTAATTTAATAATTAAAAGTTAAACTCGTTAACAAAATAAAACATAAGAACAAATCAATAAAAAAAATTAAACTAATCTTATATTCTTTTAACCAAATATTACAATATTATATTCCTACTAAATAAACTAAATAAAATAATATAACATTTTAAATAATATATCAGGTAATGTTACATTCCGATAATCATATTCTCATATGTAATTTTATATTCTGTAATCCAAACGCACCCTAATATTATCGTAACAGTTATCGTATCGTTTTGGTTAAAATTTTCGGATTAATTATTTATTGTTTAGTCCAAAATTTTAAAATTTTCTTTACGGTATATTGATTTAAATTTTTATGAACAGTCCTATTAAGCATTAAGAATTTAGTGTAAACAGTACAAATTATTTTGTCTTCCTAGTTAAGAGAACAATTATTTTTTTTAAAGATTATGAGTTTGAACATCAATAATATTAATATAATAATTAAGCGATTAATATTTAATAATTAAAAATATATTCTAAAATAAATACTACTAATAATAACATCATCGTTGATTTAAAAAAATAGTGTAAACATATTACTCTTTTCCACTAAAAATAAAATATTACTCTTAACTTAAAGATTTTTTTTTTATTCAGCTACAGTGATTAGTAGTATCTGTTCCAGAGTATACTCTCAACCTTTCAACATTGATCGCTCAGTCACTGTGCTGATAGAACTAGTACTCGAACCCGTGACCTTTAGGAACAACAACCGTTCCTTTAACCGATGAGGCTAGATAGTTCATGCCTCTTAACTTAAAGATAAACATACATGTAAGAGGCAAAAATTATTTATTCGGTGTTTTTTCATGTCCAACACTAAAAAGATTAAATTTTAAATTTTAAACTTAAGTTGTAAATACTAAACCTTCAAAATATATTGTCTCATAATTCTCTAAACACCTTTAATCTTAATTCTAACTTATAATCTTAATTTTAATATGAAACATAGAAAGATATCGAATACGACAAGATTTGTATTTTATATAAAACCAACTGAACAGATATATGTATGTATGTTACTATGTATATATTAATTACCAAATCAATAATCATTTACTAATGTAATTTATTGAAGAATTACTCTACAAAGTAGAGACGGCCGATAGATTCTATTGGCTGTCGCTATCCATTTCCCTTTCCCACCCCAATGGCTGACACTTCCATGGATTTGAATTGGAACAAACAATTAACAATGACATTCACACTTGAGTCCATGATTCAAGGAACAGAACAGCGACACAAATGAATACGACATGTAAGTAAATTAGATAAAAAATTACGATGACGGACGAATATAAAATTTTATGTTAAAAAGATTAATTTATAAAATTTTAAAAAATATAATTTATTGTGAATAAGAGTAAAATATGAGAATAAAGATAAAAGACAATAGAGAAATATTTTTATTATATTCTCAAAGTAGTGTTGTGTATAATATTTTGTCTAAAAGTCTATATTTATAGACAGATGAAAACCTTAATTCCAATAGGTATTAAACCATAATAATAAAACCCACTAAAGTTTAATTTAATATATGGATGTCCAATATGAATAAAGATATAACACTCCCCCTTGGATATCCATGAAGATAATATGCCTCGTTAAAACCTTATTAAGATAAAAAAAACGTGGGAAAAAAATCTTAGTGAAGGAAAAAGAGTACACACATCTTTGATACGCATAACATATTGCCTCATTAAAAACCTTACCAGAAAACCCATTGGGACAAAACCTCAATTAAGGGGAAAAGAGTGCAACGCGTATTTACTCCCCCTCATGAAAATATCACGTAAGATCTTTGAATCTTCATAATTCAATATTGAATACAATCTTCAAATATTGAAGTAGATTATGCACTTGTGGATAAATTTTCTAAATTATTACTTGAAATGATTCATTGAATGCTATTCTTCTGAAGATCATGAGGGACAAAACTTAAAAAAAATATGTTTCGTTGTATCACATTTGATATATCCACCTTGAGATATAAATTTTGCATTATATCTACACAAGATAGCTTGCATCTTATCTTGTGAAAGCAATTCACATATCTTTAGGATATGTTTAGCCAAACACATATTTCGGCTTTGCCTCATGCATAACAATTATTTAAAGGTAATGATCTCGTAGCACTTAAATAATATTTCTGAACCAACTAAGATACGATGCTTCCAGATCAAATAATGTATATATTGTGCTTTTAGACCAAGAATATCATTACCCTTTTCTCGAGGATGGAATAGATCGTTTACATTAAGAGGCATAGTAACCATAAGGGTGATCAATGAATATGCGTTATGCATGTAAAGTCTCTTTAAACATTGTTCTCTGTATGTTGATTGATGCACAAGGATTTTAGGAGATCTCTTCACGAGTCTCAACGACATTCAAATCATCGACATATACAACAATAAAAATTTAGAGCTAAACCTCTTAATAAAAATGATCGGGGAAATAATTAATATAACACTATGCTAATATGTATTCAATAAGGCGATTATACCAAATAAGCCTAAATTGTTTTAAGTCATAAAAGGATATATTCAATATGATTGAATAATGTTCTTGAGAACTTGAATTAATTGTTTATGACAATCTAAATCTTCCCGGAAGTTTCATATAAATATTACTATCAAGATGACCATTCAAATAGGATGTAACAACATCCATTATGCAGAAACTGAGTAATTTTATTTATTGTCAGACTGATTAAAATCTAAAAATAGTTGCATCCACCATCGAAGAATATAATTTCATGTCTTTGTGAGAATCTTTGTGCAACCAAATGAGCTTATATCTCATGATTTCCCCTTTTAATTTCTCTTTCTCACAAAGACTCATTTATATCCACGAGCTTTACACATTTCAATGTACGGGCTATAGGTCCAAATACTTCTCTTTTCAAAAGAGATTTTAGTTTCGCCTCAATTGCCTCTTTCATGTTGGTCAATCATTTCTTTGTTTACATTGTCCAATTGACAATGATTCATGATCCACATCATCAAATAAAATCTCTAGTGCTATATTGCATGCAAATATATTATCGACGTCGATTTAATTTAATTTCCACTTATTACTAGACATGACATAATCTATTGAGATCTCTTTATTATCAAGTGTCTAATTCATGTCAATGTCTCTAATGGAGACCTTTTAATCTCTTCTTAAGATTCATAATTCATTGATTCCTCGATCAGACCATCAGTAAAATCATCTGGCAATTAATTTACTAAATGAATTATCCGTTGAACTTATAATTCACATTGTGTAGTATGTGGATCAAAAAAAGAAAATGATAATTCATTCCAACTTATTTCTTTCCCCAGCTATTTATTTTCTCTCCTTAATGTTGGATAAACTGACTCATTAAAATGATAGTTAATAAATCGGGTTGAAAATAAATTCTCTATCAAAAGCTCAAGATATTTAAATTTGATATATATATATATTCCCAACAAAACTCATCTTTGTGCGTTGTGGTGGAGCAATTCAAACATATATCACACAAAAAAAAATCAAAGATGAAAAATATTTAGTTCTTGACCGAAAACCATTTGTAATGGGGAGAACTTATGATCATTTGTTGGCTTGATGCAAATTGGTGATACAACATGTAAAATTACATGTCATCAACATTATCAAGACCGATTGTCTTTAGAAAATAATCTGGAAAATGTGCTCGTAATTTTATCAACTGAGCAAATAGCCTCGCAAACACCAAGTTGCAGGTTAATAAAAAGATACATATAACCGTCTAGTCGATGAATCGATAAAAATCGTAAAAATATCTAGATGGGATGTAAAAAAGGTGTATGGGCCCATATATATCACCTTGTATCCGTTCCAGAAAATTAATAGATTTACACTCTATCTTAGCTGTTGATGATTGAATAATCAAATTGCTTTCATAGCAAGTATCACAGGAAAAATCACCATGAAGAAAATCTTAGCTCTTCAATAAATGACCACAAAAAAGTGGCAATAAGTTTTCGCATCATAATTGAACCGGGATGGTCTAACCGGTCATGCCAAATAAAATTATTAGTAAACATCTGGTTTACAATAGCATGAACTTCAATTTGTACTAATTCTTCTATAGTACAATATAGATGACAATGCATGTATTTTTTTATGATTTTTTTATTGCCTTAAGTTATACTCGTAATATTGAGATAGTTAACATCCCCTTGATTAATATTTTTTGCAAACATCTTTAAAACTCAATAAGTCTCTTTGTGACTTTGACGAGTATAATGCACAACAAATATGGAATAAAGTTTCATTTGGTAATAACATATTTGCTCAATCGAAGCTTTCTATAATATTAATACTTCCGGATATAGTACTCACATTATTCCCTTGTATTTAAAATGGAAAAATATGTATAATTATGCACCTCTTAATATATGCTTTATTTCATTCACTTCAGGGAATGAAAAATATGTGCTTTGTACCATTCACTTCGTGGAATGAAAAAATATTAAATATATCACATCATATCAAATCGGTTATCTTTCAAAGATAAACTCTCAATAGTTCTTCCAAAGTATTGATATTTTAGTACTTTAGGATATAGTACCCATATTTTCTCTTGTATTTAAATGGGAAAATATTTCTTATGCTTGAGGATTGTATGAGTACTTGCACTGTCTGCTAAGCATAAATCGCCATAATTTATTGCATATTTTATTTTGGAAGTAATCATATTCTTTTAAAGGAAAAATTAACATAAAACATAAATAAATAATATGTAAAATAAGTTAACATAAATAAATAATAAATAAAAGTAAATTAACATAAATAAATAAAAATAAATTAACATAAAATAAAATAAATAAAATATCAATTATTCCTTTTAGAAGTTATAAAGGAAATAAAATAAATGATGAATTATTCCCTTTAAGGGTTATGAGAAAATTATCAATATCCAATTGAGTTGGATTAACAACGCCATAATTATTTTCGCCATAAAGAAAATCTGTTTATATTTTCTTTCATTTATCATTCATGATTATGAATAAAGTTCATAACATTTTGGCGTTTGACAAGTACGAGATCAATGGTTTGTACCATCGGATTAATAACATAAAGATTTTGATATAATCTCTATCATTTTTGTCATCTTTATAATCCACTTCTTGTGGATATAAACATTCTCAAAATAATCATTTTACTACCCATGCTTATTTTATGATCTCAATCATGATCATAATTACTAATATGACATTTATTCTTTCCGCTATAAAATATCACATTCACTTCAGGGAATGAAGCGGAGCCAATAGGTCTTTAAAACCTTTTCATGATATTGTGTTTACAGGAAAACTTTAATGTGTAAAAAGTGGAATATGTTTTTGTAACATATCCTCATCAATGATACTTTGGCATATAACTGAGTTTTATTCACTAACCATATTGTGAATTATCATGTTTGCATTCACTTCAAGGAATGAAACAAATTCAATAATCGCATGGAATAAAAATCATGCTTGCATTCACTTCAGTGAATGACATAAATCAAATAATCGTATGGAATAATCATCATGCTTACATTCACTTTAAGAAATTTCATAAATCCAATAATTGCATGGAATAAGCATCATGCATGCATTCACTTTAGGGAATGTCTCCCATAAAAATTCTTGGATCAAGACGATTTTCGTAACTTGAAGAAGAAGTCTATAGTCAATTTTTTCGACAAAAATATTGCTTTCAAGAAAATATAAATTTTATAATATGCATACTATTAAATAGTAATTTATCAACCAATATATATGCAATACATACAAGGAATAAAAATTTAATCCTCATACGCAACGTTGTTAAACCAGTCCACAAGGTCCTTTAAAAAGAACCTCTTTTGAGATCAATAGCCTCGCAGAACGGGATGTCCAGCCAATATACTCAGATTAAATCAACATAACAAAGAATATATTAATTAATCAAAGGTTTAATATTTTTTCTGATATCATGTAATACATAGAACATGATTAAAACATAAACTTTCATCATCATAATAAAATAAACAAATATTGGTTATAAATAAAAAAATCTCAAATTAAATAAGTAAAACATACTGGACTTTCCACTAATTTGAATATATGATAGGTTTAATCACCGATATTTTGTTAAAATCTTTTTCGGGAATTATCGACAAACACCACGGTAATTAAGTCACTTTATCGCTACACAAACACCGAACAATCAAAGGTTTTTTAAAAATTAAAAATAAAATCAAAAATCAAGAAAGAAAGATAAATCGAAAATTAAAATATAATTAAGGGAGAAGAACTTATCTTTGATTCATACTAGTAATAAATTCTTTTTAATAACTCCTTTAAGATTTGAACGACAAATACCTCCGTTGGTTAGAGTCTCATGCTGATAACGTGTTGTGAATAAAGTAAAGAATAAGAATAAAATAAGAGAACAAAGATGAGAGACAAAAGAGAGAGATTTGTATTAGATTCTTAAAGTAAGGTTATGTACAATGTTTTGTCTAAAAATCTATATTTATAGATATAAAATGAAAACTCTGATTTCAATGAATATTAAACCCTAATAATAAAACCCATTAAAATTTAATATATGAATATCCACGATAAATAAAATAAAGATATTCATAATGTAATTAAGTTTTTAATAAAAAAATTTAGTTTTTAAATTATTAACAAATTTTAAATTTTTAAAGATGACGATCGTTCCCTTTAATCACCTTCGGTCCAATAATGCTATAAAGTTGCCATCGTCACTGGCCTACTTTTTGCCTTGATTTTGCTGCCTAATACTCTCTCTGTCATGGGAAACATCGACGACAAATATACATCCTGAAATGGCAGTTTTAGCCCTGTATATTTTGATTATAAAATGGCCTAGTCTGACATTAATAGCTATTTCAATTGGCTAAACTCGAGAGAGAGAGAGAGAGATTAACCATGTTGGGCGTTTTCAGCAGTGAGATTGTAACTCCACCGGAGGAGCTGGTGGTCGCCGGAGACCGGAGTCCGTCACCAAGAACCTCTGCCTCTTCGTTGATGAAACGTTACATCAACTCCAACCCCTCTTCGGTTTCCATACAAATCGGTGATCAGGTGAACTTGGCTTACTCTCGCAAGAACGAGTCTCTGCTACAACCAAGGTAAACTGTAAACACACCTCAACAGTTACCTCTCTTTCCTCAATAATTAGATGCAGACTACAGTTCATCTAAGTTTCAAAAAATCTGACAGATAAATCTGGGATTTGCATGCTTGACACGTTTCAAATACGTGTGTGTTTTCTTTTAATCTGATCTAAATGATGGGTGCAGATCATTCGGGGTGAAAGATGATATATTCTGCTTGTTTCAAGGTATGCTGGATAACTTAGGTAGCCTGAGACAACAATATGGGCTAGCCAAGTCTGCCGACGAGGTGATGCTGGTGATTGAAGCTTACAAAGCGTTGCGCGACCGAGCTCCTTACCCTCCCAGCCATATGGTCGGTCATCTCGCCGGCAATTTCTCCTTTGTGGTATTCGACAAGTCCACATCCACACTGTTCGTTGCATCCGTAAGTTAATTTTGTTTATTGTTGTTTAAAATGAAGAAGAAAGCCTGCAGTTTACTCATTACTGGCAATCTATTTGTCTCGCAGGATCAGTACGGCAGGGTTCCTCTATACTGGGGGATTACAGGTGATGGATTTGTGGGATTTTCAGATGAACTAGACATGCTTAAAACTGCTTGTGGCAAGTCGATTGCTTCTTTCCCTCAGGGTATCGCCTTTAGCAAACTAATTTTGATTGTTTAAAGCGTTGGGGATTAGAGTATGACGGTTTGGTTGAATTGATTTCCACTGGTTTCATGCAGGATGCTTCTTCTCAACTGCAGTAGGCGGGTTAACAAGCTATGAGAATCCTAAAAACAAGATCGTTGCTATCCCTGCAGAAGAAGAAGAGATTTGGGGCGCAACATTCAAGGTTAATTAACATGATAAAACTTGGGATTTTGCTGTTTGTTTATATGAGAGATGATGTAATTGTTGAACAGGTGGAAGGAGCGGCGGTTGTTGCAGCCGGAGAGTGAAGAGAGATGGAAGAGAGGAAAGGCAGGGACTTGAGCCATGTGAAAAAAGTGTTACTTTCTGTATCATGTAAATGGTTTTGAGTGAGACCAGATCCTAAATAATTAGTTCCAGCTTTTTTTTTTTTCCTTGTCCGAAAATCGTCGCCTAGTCATGTCTGTTGTGTATGTACAAATGCAATATCAATGGTGCAAATTATCCTCCTTGAAGACCAATAATGGTAGTAGTGTAGGGGACTTGATTAAGTTCCGGTACCTAGTTTGGATCGAGGGATAAAATATTTTATTTTAGAATAATCGGGATCTTAAATTGTAATTAAACTATAAAAAGTTAAAAACAATATGATTTAATTTTACTAATTTTAAAATTAAAATATCTTAAAAGAAAAAAAATTAGGATCGATATTTAATTTAATTAATTTTGAAACCAATAAAATCCTAAAAATAAATTATATCAAGTAATTTTGAGAGGGGTACTTAATTGAAATGATTTAAAAATAGAGTTAAACCATCAAAATTGGAGAACAATAGATAATATTTATTAATATTTTTTTAATCTTTTATTAAAATACATATACCTAACAAATAATACTGCTTGAGCACAAGTTTTTTTAAAATAAACAATACTATATTTTATTTTCTATAAAACCATCCGTTTGATTCAGAAGAGTTACTTTTAGGGATGTTCTATGAAACCACCCGTTTGATTCAGAAGAGTTACTTTTTAGGGATGATAACGGCTCGGGTAGGATTTTGGGTCTCCTCGATCCTGAACCTGATCCGATCTTAATGAATATTTCTTTCAACCCGATCTAATCCAAAATAATAAAATATATAACTCGACCCTCAAAAAATAATAAAAACCTGGTTAAACCCAACCTGATCCAAAAAAATTAATAAAAAATTTATATATTATATATAAAAATATATAAATATATCGGGTTGAGTCGGGTCGGAGATTTTTCACCCTAAATTCGACCATGACCTACTCGACCTTATTTTTAAAAAAACCCGACCCAACCCAAAATCGATTTTTTTAATAAAAAAATTTCCCCGATCAGATCGGGTTGGAACCTAATAAAGACGGATCAAATTACCATCCCTATTTACTTTTTAGTTTTAATAAATTTATAACATCTTTTGGGTAGTAACTTACAAAATTTCAAACAAACTAGTTTGGAACTAATGCAACTTCCAAAGTCAAGGCTTATCCTAGTAAACCTTTAAATGAATTTGTGAACATTATTACAATCATAAATTATATGCAACTACACGTTGTTATTGAATCAATTAGGGATCTTTATTAGTAAATTGATCACGAGTTAAATAATGTTTGATATGTATTTGTTATAAATTTTATTGTTCGAATCTACTCGTTGCTCGTTAAGCTCGTTAAAATTGTGTTCGACTCATGCTCGTTAAAAAAGTTTTTGTTCAACTCGACTTATTGCTCGTTAAATTCGACATTTTGCTCGTTAAGCTTACTAAAAATTTACTTTATTTTTTAAATAAAGTAAAATTTAATAATACTATATGAGGCTTAATATTAACATAAATTAACAAATTTAACAAAAAAATATCAAGAGTGTATAAAACACTTTTAAAGTCTAAGTTATAAACTAAAAATGTACAAATACATCAAACTAGTATATTAAAACTAAAATAATAATTCACAAATTAATATTTATTATTTAGGTTTATTTTTTTAATGAAATAATTTTAAAAAAAATACTAAAAATATTTTAAAAATTAGCGAGTTGCTCGCGAACTTATCGAGTCGAGTTAGACTTTGCTTGACTCAACTCGTTAAGGTCTCAAGTTGAGTTTGAATTCAATCAACCCGTATCATGCATTTACCGAATTGTGACCAAGGCGAGTTCGAATAGCTCACGAGCTTTTCAACTCATTAAACACCCCTAGAATAGGGAAGACAATAGATTGGATTTGGATCGAACTTTATAAAGTCCAAGTCCAATCCAATTAATAATCAGACTTTAAAAAAATCCAAGTCCAAATCCAAGTTCAATTACATAAATCTAAATCCAATCCAATAAAATATTTGAAATTCAAATTCAAATCCGAAAATTCAAATCTAATTACTTTTTTAAATAAAAACTCAAACATATATTTTTAAATAAAAAATATTTTTTATCAAACAAATATATTTAAATTAATAGCACAAACAAATTTCAATAAATATTACAATCTAATATAAAATAAATTAAAGTAACAACTAAACTTCAATTAAAATACTCAACAACAAATAAAATATTCTTACATAAATTACTATAGTTTTACTAGTATACCAATATAACTACTTTTCAAATCATAATTATAAAATATCTAATAAATATTATAATTCAATGAAATAAATTAAAAATATAATCAAAATATTCAACCATTAAATTTGACATAGAAAAAAGTTTCAAACCATCTAGCTTTAATTGTTTCACTAAAACTCAACAAAAAGGCTATAAAATAAAAAAAAACATAAATATAATTATAAAATATATTAATCATCTAAAATATTAATTGTATATAAACTTAATTAGGATTTTAATTGTAACACCTTAATCTCAATCCGTATCCGAAGTATCACATTCGGGTTACCTAAAATCGACCTATTAAAATTTCCTTTAAAACATATTTCCCAAAATCTTAAACATCTCATATTTAATAAATCTACGTAGATAAAAATAAAATGGTTTACAAAATAGGAACTTCATTTTAAAATATATCAATCGACCCAAGATAAAATCCAAAATAAAGATACAAACTCAATTTATGATAAGGTCCTATGAATATAAAAGTCCAAACTAGAATATCAAGTATTGTACTCTTATACAGCCTCGATGCTGAGAAGTCCTCTACGACGCGTTCCTCCAAAAGCTACATGTCAACTTATGCACGGAAAACACCACAATTTCTAACGTTGAGCTAATAAAGCTCAGTGTTACATTTCTACTTTATCGCAATTCATGAATATCATGAAATAAAACCCATCGAATTACTCGAATTCGCACAGCCCACCGAGTTATAAGTATCATACTCCAATCACACAACATTAGGGTATAAAAGTTATCAACCGCCAATCCATACAACATACATACATGCATACAACATCCATACTTATTGGCCAATGTAGCCCTACTTTACCCGTGTTCACATAGTCATCGGGTTTTCCCGTGATCACATAGCCATCAAGTTGGACCATGTCTTGATTAACATAGCCATAAATACATTTGGGACATATTTGGATCATCATAGCCACAAGCAGTTTAATTCCTAAGGTCACATAGCCTATCAAGTTACTCTAGGTCACATAGCCCTTCGATTTGTTTGATTCTCATATAGCCCATCAAGTCGTGTTTCCTTATCTAAATCACTATAGCCAAAAATAGGTTCTACTCGTATTTAGATCACATAGCCATGGATATGACGAACGTACTCACTCGCACAACTCAAAGTACACATTTCTTTGATTGAGTGTCCAAGCACTGACTCTAGGACGCTCGGATTCCTTTACTAAGACATACAAGTAACACATACTCCCCTATCATACACACATATTACCAAGAGAGAATAAGCATTTAATCAAACCATTGTAATCACCTAAGACACGTCTCTCATAATTACAGTTAAATAACATAAGATCACTAGTTCATTTCATGGATTCTCATTATATTTTTTCACTAGTAAAGGTCTCTTAAATATATTGATGTCCCTTCAACACACAACATGGATCCTTATTATCATACTACATTACTCGGTGCATCAAGGATCCTTAAGAAAAATTACCATACAATTAAGTCATGCCTCAACAATTAAATTATTAGTCATAAATTCACATATTGGGTATTAAATTTGATTGATCAGTTTTACATTTGTTTTATACCTTTATCTCAAATTATAGAACCCCTGAATATTAACTCAAAAATATTGGGAAGATTTCTTTGTGCGTACCGATACGTCTCTTTAGGGTATTGATACACCCCTCTTTACCGTAAACACCCCGTATCGATCCCTCAACTGTACCGATACACCCCTTAACGAGTATTGATACTCAAAGTTATATTCAGCCAATAGAAAAGTTGTATCGATACACCTAAACGATTCTGGAATTCAAAACTTATCATGGGTATCGGTACGTTTCCTCATGTACAGATATGCCCCTCACAAATAAACTTCTAAAATATCCTAGCGTACCAATATACTCCATAGTCGTACATATACGCATGCCTAGAAATGAAGGTTTGGGTTCAAACTTCACCTAAAAATCTCACTTAACCTATATGGTTAAGTCTTAAATCGTTCCTATAAGTTATTTGGAGTATAATGGGTGGTTACTACGAATTTTACACATTTAAAATGTTTCAATCTTGATTAGCCATTAAAGGAGGTTTTAAACATTCAAACATGTAAACTATACAATCTAACCATAAACCAAGCAAAGCAATCATTTTATGAGTCTCGTTAAACGTAGAAGTTAGAGATGTACTAACCTTAAACTAGCAAATCCTTATTAAGACTCCCTCAAGCTTCTTCCACTTCAATCCTTGATCTTAAGCTTCAATTCTCTTCTCCCACTAAACTAACAGAAAACACATTGAAATAAAAATCTTGAGCTGCTGATAAATCTCTCCTTAATGAGTAAAATAAGATTATTCCTCAACATCAACAAGTTCTCATCTTTCTCTTTGTTGGGGATGAAGGTTTGTAGGAGAAAAAAAAGATGAGTAGAAATGGGTGAGAAACAATAAGGTTGGACAACTTTTTTTCTCTCTCATGAAGAAAATTATCACTTTGCCCTTCAACCCTCATTCCTTGCCCAATAACACAAAAAGCCCATCAAAACTGGAATCAAAACCCAACACGGCCTACCAACTCGAACACTCGACCCGACTTGATGGTCTAAGACTCGGGTTAACACCTAATGTTGACTTGGAAAATTCAGATCATTACATTAATATATATTTTTTAAATCTAAAATTTTTAAATATTTTTATTCAGATTTATATATGGATCAAACTCATAATAGATATAGATTCAGACTGAATTTTGTCGCGACCATTTTAAAATCGAAGCTGTAAAAAATAGTCTGGCGAATAATTTTGAAAAATTGAGTTTTTTACCACTTTTAATTATTATTTATGAAAATCAGGGTTATTAAAAAAACGTATTTTATTTTAAAATGATTTGGAGTCGCCACCGGCCACTTTGGTAGGCCAGACACCATAAAACAAACCAGAGATTCATTTTGAAAATATTTGGGTTCGGGAGTCGGTTACGCGTAAGGACGACCCTTACGAGCGCCCGAAATCGGTACCTTATTAATTACACGTGGCATTTTGGTATTTCGAATAATAATATTAATTTAATCCATTATCGTCAAATAAATATCGCTCGAATAAGAATATCCTTTTGGGTAAAAAGGTACATTTCTTTTAAATACGAGCTTAAAAAAACGTCCTAGAATAGGAAATCTTAACTCGTATTTAAAGAAATATAAATTCTGACCCACAAGGTTTTAAATGCATGATCGATTTATTATCTGGTTCATTTTAAGTTCTAACCTAAAAAGACTCCATTGATTTAAATGTTTAAACCCTATTAAATTATTAATTTCACCGGGTGTATTATGATAACATCCGAATGCACGGACACTGCCATTTTGACACCAAACAAAATTAATAATTACTATTAGTGTTTCTAATTATTTACCTAATTAATTTCATTAAGTTCTAACCCTAAACTATTTACCATTTTTCTATGTTTCGATGACGCGCCAAATACGATACCAAAGTACACTATTGGCCAACATAATGTTGTTTCAAAACACTGACCACTTAGTGTATCCGAGATATATGATTAGAACATCATCGTTATTAAATTATCTCCCCTATTTAATTAATTAATTAATTAAAATAACTAATCCTAAAAAGGCTCTAATTTTAATTAATCTAAGTGTAAATTAAATGATATCCTAAACAAATATACTATATGATTTAAAAACATGCAAGCAAAAATAAACAAATTAAATAAAGCAATTAAAACAATAAAGGTGACAAAAGAGCTAAGTTACTTTTATTTAAAAGATATAGGAGCTCAAAAATAAACACCGGGAATTAACATAAAGGGAGTTACATCGGGAATTGACAAACATTCAATTTTAGGGGTTGATTTAGACTTAAGTTTTGATCAATTTAAATTAATCTTAAGCTTAGAAAATTTAATTAAATCCAATTAAGTGTCTAATTAAATTAAATCTAAGTTTAAAAATTAAATTTAATCCTAATTAACGTCTAAATTGATGAAATTTTAGATTTGGGGTTTGATTTAGAGCCAACTAGGGGTTAAATTGAGTGTAAATTAAAGTTTTAGGCCTTAATTAAGGAAAAAGGTGACTAGAATGAAATACACTTCAAAACTCTAGGGACCTCAAAGAATCTTTTCCCTTTTAACCAAAATTCTCTCAACTCTAACATCTCCCGACCCATAAACTTGACTCAAACGGATCAAATTTCACATATTTTAGATGGTGTTCATTCATGTTCCTCATAAAAATGAAGAACACAATGAACACCACCACTAAACCACCGCACTAAAAGCCCTTCGATCTTAGACGTCGTCACCAACTACCGCACCGGTGAGTTTTCTAGAAACTATCCTTAACTTCCGACCACCATCAATTCACTCGTCGAACTCCGCCGATGACCATTTCCAGTGTCGGAAAGTTTACCAGAATCCCTAAAAACACCATGAACACCTCGGCAACCTCTTATTTTTAGATTTAAACCACCAAATATTGCTAACACTCCATGGGAAAACAAATGAACCCATCAAATCTGTCTATGCCTACTTAGATTCATAAAAATGGCCGGAAAATCACTAAAACCAACCTTATCTCTGATTTCAATTTTACCGAACCACAAACTTCACTAAAGACATTAACATTCGACTGGAAATTTAAAAGGGCATATCTAAATCTGTTGTTATTATTCTAAATTCAAATGTTTCACCAAAATTTAGTTTAACACAAGAAAATAACAAGATTAAGAGCCAACTTACCTCCCCAATAATCTTTTCAAGTAATTTGAATCTTCAATTAACTTCTAACAAAATCCAGTAGTCTTCCTTGATGATTGTTGAGCAAGTCTGATTCAATCTCCTCTCCAAATGCTCCCCTCGTGAAGTCCCTTGCCAGTCTTGCCCTTTTTCCCCTTTATTTTTAGTTTTTTAATTCAAAAATAAACTCCCTACAACTGCAGGTAACTGAACCAAAAACCAACTCTCCCATTATCTTTTTTTTTTATTTTTTTTAATTATTTATTTTATTTATTTATTTTTATTATTTTTATTATTTATTTAAGTCCAAGCTTGGACAAAATTCATGTTCTACAGCTGCCCCTCTTTGCTCAATGCTGCGGAGCAGGAGACGAGCAAAGACTGAAAAGACACGAATTTTGTCTAAGCTTGTTGACTTCTATTACGCTAACAAAGCTTGAAGTTGTTCTTCTTATTATGAAATTCTTCAAGCTAGATACCTGTTGTGGGACCTGAGGTTGTTCTTCTTATTATGAAATTCCTCGTATCCCATAAGACCTGGAGCTGTTCTTCTCATTACGAATTTCTCCATGGTCTGAAGTTGTTCTTCTTATTATGAATTTCTTCAGACAAAAGGTGATGAACCTGAAGCTGTTCTTCTTATTATGAAATTCTTCGTATCCTATTGAATTTGGAGCTGTTCTTCTTATTATGAAATTCTCCATGACCTGAAGCTGTTCTTCTTATTATGAATTTCTTCAGACAAAAGGTGATGAAACCCGAGGCTGTTCTTTTCATTATGAATTTCCTCGTATTTCATGAAATTTGGAGTTGTTCTTCTTATTATGAAATTCTCCATGACCTGAAACTGTTCTTCTTATTATGAATTTCTTCAGACAAAAGGTGATGAAACCCGAGGCTATTCTTCTCATTATGAATTTCCTCGTATTTCATGAAATTTGGAGTTGTTCTTCTTATTATGAAATTCTCCATGACCTGAAGCTGATCTTCTTATTATGAATTTCTTCAGACAAAAGGTGATGAAACCCGATGCTGTTCTTCTCATTATGAATTTCCTCGTATCTCATGAAATTTGGAGTTGTTCTTCTTATTATGAAATTCTCCATAACCTAAAGCTGTTCTTCTTATTATGAATTTCTTCAGATAAAAGGTGATGAAACCCGAGGCTGTTCTTCTCATTATGAATTTCCTCGTATTTCATAAAATTTGGAGTTGTTCTTCTTATTATGAAATTCTCCAAAGTTTGAAGTTGTTCTTCTTATTATGAATTTCTTCAAACTTATCAAATGATGGAAACTGAGGTTGTTCTTCTTATTACGAAATTCCTCATATTCCATGAAAGCTTGAATTGTTGTTGTTTGATTATTTTTGCTAAATCATTTCTCGTAGGTTTCTGAATCCTGTTCAAATAAAAATATGATGCTTTATTAGTATGATCCTAATGCAAATATTTCTATTATGATGCATGAGTATGCCTAGACAGGCAGATATTATCAGTCAACTGTCATTTTGATGAACACGATCGACTCTTTCCTCTTTTCTCTGCAATCTTGATGATGTCTTGATTCTTCATCTCATATTAAGGGGCAACCTTTGATGACAATCTTTTTCACAAAGTTGTTTTTGAAGCGCCTTTTCAGGTTTTCACTTCAAATTATTTTTTCTCAAAGCGCCCTTTCAGGTTTTCACTTTGATTTTTTTCTTTCTCTTTTTTTTCTTTTCCTTTTTCTTTTTTTCTCTTCTTTTCTCTCTTTTTTTGAATTGGTCTTGACACTGATTTCAGTCACTGTTTGAAAATTTCCTTCTGTTGTGTCCCTTGTTTTAGGATTCCATTTGATTGTTTGAACATATTCACCTTTCATTCCATCATCTTGATCTGGAAAAGCAAATATTCCCTATAACCTTTTAAAACAAAATAATGACAGAAGATTTTCATATTTGTTAATTTACATGAGTTCACTTGTACGATGCTTTGAATAAAAAGAAAAGCTCGGAAGAGAAAATGAATAAGTACTGAAGCTTTTTGTATGTTTGTAATAAGTATTGAATTTTTTAAAATAGTCATGGCAAACCAAAAGAAAGAGAATCAAAAAAATAAAAATGCAAATTCTCAAGCGCCTATTACATGTGATCATCGGGACCTTTTCCCGAGATATAGATTTAAAATAGATCTGCTTGTCTAACAGTTCTTCAAGTGAGGATCCAACTTTGCAAACATGAAGCCCCTTTCTAAACTACTAGATAACCGAGAGGTATAAATTGTCGAATGCCTACTGCTATGCATTTGAGCCGCCATTTCTGGTTTTTGACCCAAATCCTCCTTTGGTATCGAGACGCCCTTTGCGGGTTTTCATCTCAACCCCTCCTTCTTTATTTTTATCATTTTTATATGAAACGCCCTTTCGGGTTTTCGCTTCATTTTTATTTTTCTATTATTCTTTTTTTATTTTTCTCTTCCTTTTTTATTCTTCAGGCATAATATTTCTTAACTGAATCGGAATTCACAGGCTTGTGTAATTCTTTTCCGTCCATTTCAGTCAAGATCATTGCACCTCCAAAAAAGGCCTTTTTGACAACATATGGCCCTTCCCAATTCGGCATCCATTTCCCACGGAAATCACGATGAATTGGCAAGATCTTTTTGAGCACTAGATCACCCTCTCGGAAATCTCGCGGTCGAACTTTCTTATCATAAGCATGAATCATCCGCTTCTGATACATTTGGCTATGGCAAATAGCTTTCAACCGCTTTTCTTCAATCAAATTCAACTGATCAAAACGAATCTATACCCATTCTGCATCATCTAGTTTCACTTCTGATAAAACCCGAAGAGACGGAATTTCAACTTCAAGTGGTAACACGGCTTCAGTCCCATACACTAGAGAATAGGGTGTTGCCCCAGTAGAAGTTCTCATTGAAGTACGGTATGCAAACAAAGCAAAAGGAAGTCTTTCATGCCAATCTTTGTACGTTTCTGTCATCTTCGATATGATCTTCTTGATGTTTTTGTTAGCTGCTTCAACCGCTCCATTCATCTTCGGTCGGTATGCCACAAAGTTGTGATGAATTATCTTGAACTGCTCACAGGTTTCTGCAATCACTTTGTTGTTGAAGTTAGTAGCATTATCTGTGATGATTCGTTCTGGTAGACCATATCGACAAATGATCTCTTTCTTCAAAAATTTGCACACAGTTGTCCTCGTAATGTTAACATAAGAAGCAGCTTCTATCCATTTGGTGAAATAATCAATAGCCACTAAGATGAAACGATGCCCATTCGAAGCTTTCGGGTGAATCTGCCCAATTACATCCATTCCCCATACAGCAAAAGGCCACGGTGAATTCATAGTGTGTAACGGTACTGGTGGAGAGTTGATCTTATCTGCATAAATCTGACATTTATGACACTTCTTGGCGTATTCTATGCAATCTCCTTCCATAGTAGACCAATAGTATCCGTATCTCATTATTTTTCGTGCCATCGAGAAACCGTTGGCATGCGTACCACATATCCCGTCATGTACTTCCTCAAGAATACTTCTAGCTTCACGAGCATTGACACATCTGAGTAACATTTGATCTCTGCTTTTCTTGTATAAGACGTCACCATCTAACACATATCCGGCAGCCATTCTTCTGATTGTTCTTTTATCATTATCATTCGCTTCAAATGGATAAGTTTGGAACTTGATGTATTGCAGAATATCAAAATACCAAGGATTACCATCCTCTTCCTCTATACTGCAGCAATGAGCGTACGTTTCATAACTTTGCATTCGGATCAACAACATATCCTCCGGTCTATTTGCTTGAAATACCGAAGCTAGTGTAGCTAGGGCATCCGCCATCTGGTTGTCTTCTCTAGGGAGGTATGCAAAAGTTACTTCTTCAAACTCTTCAATCAGTTCTAACACCAACTTCCGGTATTCCATCAACTTTGTGTCTTTTGTCTCCCATTCTCCACGTAGTTGATAAATAACCAGGGCTGAATCTCCATGCACTTCCAGGGCTTTTATTTTTCTTTCTATTGCAGCCCTCAATCCCATAACACATGCTTCGTATTCCGCCATATTGTTCGTGCACAAAAACTCTAACTTGCTTGTGAGAGGATAATATATACCACCTAGGGAGATCAATACAGCTCCAATTCCACGCCCCAGCGCATTAACTGCTCCATCGAAATACAAACTCCATTTCTTCACCTCATCATCTTTCTCCACATAAATGGTCATCACATCTTCATCGGGAAAATCAAAGTTCAAAGGTTCATAATCTTCTGAAGCTCTACTTGCGAGAAAATCAGCTATAGCACTCCCTTTAATTGCTTTCTGGCTTACGTATAAAATATCAAATTCAGACAATAACATTTGCCAACGTGCTAATCTCCCGGTCAATGCTGGTGCTTCCATCAGAAACTTTAATGGATCAAGCTTTGATATCAACCACGTGGTATGGTATAACATGTATTGTCTAAGCCGTCGAGTAACCCAAACAAGCGCACAACACAGCTTCTGGATAAACGGGTACCGTACTTCACATTCAGTAAACTTCTTACTCAAGTAATAAATTGCCCTTTCTTTCTTTCCAGTATCATCATGCTGCCCCAGCACACACCCCATGGAATTCTCGAACACCGTCAAGTAGAGGATCAATGGTCTTTTAGGAACAGGAGCCACCAACACCGGCGCATTTGACAAGTATTGTTTGATCTTGTCCAACGTCTCTTGACATACATCGTCCCACTCACACGGATTATTCTTTCGCAGCAGTTTAAAGATTGGATCACATCTATCAGTTAACTGAGAAATAAACCGAGAGACATAATTCAACCTTCCAAGGAAACCTCGAACTTCTTTTTGGGTTTTTGGAGGTGGTAAATTCTGAATCGCTTCAACCTTATCTGGATCAATTTCGATACCTAGTCTGCTAACTACAAAGCCAAGCAGCTTGCCCGATGTAACCCCAAAAGCACACTTATTAGGGTTAAGTTTCAACTGATACTTTCGTAGCCTCTGAAACAACTTTCTCAAATTCTGAACGTGCCCATTTTCTGTTTGGGATTTGGCGATCATATCGTCTACGTAGACTTCAATTTCTTTATGCATCATATCATGAAATAATGTCACCATAGCCCTCTGGTACGTTGCCCCAGCATTTTTCAACCTGAAAGGCATGACTTTATAACAAAACGTGCCCCACAGTGTAGTAAAAGTCGTCTTCTCCATATCCTCCGGATTCATTTTGATTTGATTGTAACCCGAAAAGACGTCCATAAAAGAGAACCACGAATGCCCTGATGTGTTATCAACCAGAACATCTATATGAGGTAGAGGAAAGTTATCTTTCGGACTCGCTCTATTCAGATCTCTGTAATCCACGCACATTCTTACTTTCCCGTCTTTCTTCGGTACTGGAACTATGTTTGCCACCCATTCTGGATATGCTACCACCTGTAAGAAACCCGCATCAATCTGTTTCTGAACCTCTTCTTTGATTTTCAAAAGCATCTCTGGTTTCAACCGTCTGAGCTTCTGCTGTACTGGCTTGCATTCTGGTCTAATTGGCAACTTGTGCACCACAATGTCAGTATTCAAACCCGGCATATCTTGGTAGGACCATGCAAAAACATCTTTGAACTCTCACAACAAATCAATCAAATCTTGCTTTGCCCCAGTTGAGAACGCTGCCCCAATCTTGACTTCTCTTTTCAGTTCTTCAGAACCCAGATTCAGAATCTCTATTTCTTCTTTGTATAGCATGATCTGTTTATCTTCTTTCTCCACCAACCTTAATAATTCTTCGGGAACCTCATAATCCGCATTATCTTCACACTCATTAATATCTGTTAGACAAGAGATCTTTTCCAAATCTATTTCGGAATTAGGCACAGAGTCACTCATGTTATCACTGATTGGGAACCTGCGAAGAAAACTTATATATTTGGAAAGGAATAATAAATGAATGAATAAATGAAATAATAAATAAATGAATGAATAAAAGAAAAAAACGTTTGCCATTTGAGAATTAAAGAAAAACATCGTTTGCAAGTGAAATATGTAAAAGCCCTTTACAGAAAATCCCCTATACTTGCGGGCAGAAGTAATAGGGTAGTTCTTGGCATTACTTTGTTTTAAATACTACAGGTAAATCCTCTACAGTCCAATTTTTCAGAGTTTCGCCAGGGAGACATGGACGGATTCCTTCCAGAAAATTCGTCCTTGGTCCTTCAGAAATTCCTCCCACCAACAAACCATCGAAAGCATCCCCGAAAATTTCTTGCTCTTGTAGCCTGACAACTTCTTGACGATTCTTCTCCGCTTGCTCAGTCACATTCACAAATCCATGAGATATAAAGTCAATCTTTGAACTCAACGAGATCGGTTTTTTAGCTGCAGCTTTCCCATACCTCTTCCAAAATGCCTCCATTGAAAAACCTAATCCAGCTCGGCCCTTCTTCATAACCACAGGTCTTGGACGTAAGCTTCCTTGCAATTTCCTTCCTAATCCCTTTCCAGTCTTGGCTCCTTTACCGAGAGTTTGCTTAACAGTCATTTCTGTGCAGTTCGACAATCTTGGACATGGAAACTTCGCGCCTTCAGCAACAAACGCGACATTGATAAATTCCAACGCCCTGAAAGAACACTCCAACGCATCCTCGCTCGCCTGGATGTACGGCGTATCAGTAGAAACTGAAGCGATAATGTCTTCCTCTGCCCTAACACATACGAGCTTTCCATCTATCACGAATTTCAACTTCTGATGCAGAGATGACGACACTGCCCCAGCAGAATGAATCCAAGGTCTTCCAAGCAAACAGTTATACGTGGGCTTGATATCCATGACAACGAAATCCACATTATACACAGTCGGCCCAATCAGCAACGGGACTTCTATCCTGCCCAACACGTCCCTCGTTGTTCCATCAAATGCTCTGACTACGTTCTGATAGCTCTTCATATGGGCGCTGTCAATTGGTAACCTTTGCAGAGTCACTAACGGTAATACATTCAATGCTGACCCATTATCAATCAACACCCCCGGTACGACATGACCCTTACAGTGGGTCGTAATGTTTAAAGCTTTAATAGACCCCATTCCACCATCCGGGATCTCATCATCAGCAAATGTTATGTAATTATCGGCAGTAATATGATTAACTATCCGATCCAGCTTGTTCACCGATATATCATTCGGGACGAACGTCTGGTTTAACACCTTCAACAAAGCATTACGGTGTCCTTCGGAACTCAACAACAAATCAAGAATGGAAATTCTTGATGGTTGTCTCCTTAACTGCTCAACAATACTGTACTCACTGTGCTTCAAGAATCTCAGAAACTCATGCGCTTGCTCTTCAGTAATAGGCTCGTTTATTTTCGGTATTGGGTCTTCAAAAATCTTCTTTTTCTCAACGCTTCTTGTTTTCTCTTCTTCCTTCTCTTGAACAGGCGAATAACATCTTCCGCTCCTCGTGAAATGTCCTACTTCGTTCACCGGTTCCTCAGTCTCACCCTCGTTCCCAATCACAGGCTCCTCAGGATGTATCTCTTTGACGGCCTTTGAACTGCTCGGCATTGTTACGCTTGCAGTATAATTCCATGGGATCCTTTGTGTGTCTTTGAACGAAAAAGGTGCAGGAGGAGTAATCACTATACGAGGGGTAGCCACCGGTTTTATTTCCCCTGATGAACTATCGCCTTTTGGTCGGATTGAAATAATCAACGGCTTATCTGTACTGTACTTTGGCGCGCTTCTCTCAGATGTGCATACATCCATCATTCTTCGTCCTTCGGTCTGAACGAAAAATTCCACCTCCTTATTATCCATCATCCCCTGTAACAAACTCCTGAACTCAGAGCAACACTGAATCGCGTGTCCTTGCTCTTGATGAAATTCACAATACAATCCTGCCTCCATCGGTCTCTTCAACATCGCATCCTGACATAAAAGTCCATTATCGAACAATTGTTCAAACACCCATTTTAACAGCGATCTGATATCCGATACACTTGTCTTTATCTGCTTCATCTGGTCCTCCTCAATCATATTTACACCTCGACCACTATGGTTTGGTAACGGATTCGCGGATATACTGGGTTCGTCGAATTTTAACACACCAGTATTGATCAGATTTTGGATAATTCTCTTGAATGCGGTACAATTCTCGATGTTGTGTCCTTGAACATTGGAATGATATACACACTAGGCCCTCGGATCGTACCACGCCGGATATGGAGGCGAAAGTGGTATGATATGATACGGGCGTATCAAGTCCACATCATATAGCTGAGTATACAGCTCGGCATATGTTATTGGGATAGGTGTAAAGCTTGGCTTCTCCCATTTTGAATCCTTCTTACTTGAACTCTGTGAGCTACCGGCTCCTGCCCCCGACTTAGAAATTGTCACATTTCTCGGCGCCGCGTACACAACGGCGTTGTTCACTTCGCTATCCTTCTTCCTGAAATTCCTCTTAGAGCTATCAGGTCCTTCTATCTTTCCACTCTTCAGGGCTGCTTCCACAAGCTCTCCCGTAGCAACAATTTAGGAAAAGCTTTGCATCGAAGTATTGGTAAACAAACGATCGTACATCAAACCCTTCAATGTATCAACAAACATATTGGTCATTTCACTTTCAACCAGTGGGGGTTGTACTTGGGAAGCCAAATCCCTCCACCTATGGGCATACTGTCTGAACGTCTCATTCGAATTCTGTCCCATCTGTTGTAACATTACTCTAGTAGGTCCCATTTCTGACACATGCTTGTAATTCTCTAGAAAGACACGATATAAGTCTTTTCATGTCTTTATATTTGCTCGGCTCAACTGTGTGTACCATCGCAACGCCGAACCTGTTAAACTATCTTGGAAGCAATGAATCAACAACTTCTCATCTCTGTTGAAAGCAGCCATCTTGCGGCAATACATAGTCATATGAGCATTCGGGCACGTTGTTCCGTCATATTTCTCAAAATCTGGCATTTTAAATTTCGGTGGTAAAACTAAATCAGACACCAACCCTAGATCAAATGCATCAGTATCTAGATCGGTTGCCCCCTGTATCTTCTGTATTTTTGCTTCTAACGCCTTGAAATGATCAGCGTATTTCTTCTCCATGTCTTGACGCACTTTGTCCACCTCGCTCATGAAGTTGAGATCCGGGACCTCTTCAACATTCGGAGTAGTAAAATCAGCAACTTCTACGGGATGACTTGCAGATGCTCCCGTTTGGTCAAATTGAACCTTTGTAGGTACCGACTGCACTTCAGGTTGCCCTTTCATATGAGATGCAACATCCGTCTGACCCTCAGCTTCACTTGATCCACCAACCGGTGCTTTGTCCTTCTCTGATTCTTTCAGTCTTATTAAAGCTGTTAACTGACTGATAATATCTGCTTGTGCTTTAGCAATGGTGTCCTTCATGCTATTTTCTATTCCCTCTAGTCGATTCTGAAACTCCACGCGATCATCTTCTAACTTCTTTAATCTTTCTTCCATTGCTGACTTTTTAGCACGTGACCGTGTTGAATATGAATGCGGTATGATTGCGATTAAAGTATTCACTGCCACAGAACCTTTTATTATTAAAAATTATTATTTTTAAAATTAATGATGCAAATGATGCATAAATGCATGAATGTATGTATGTATGCAATAAGGCATTGTATTCGAAGAACAGTATCTTAAAAACATCCGTTTGTCTAAAAAGTTCATATACAAAGATAAATAATCAACGAATACAGAAAGTTGCTAGCTCTAATCCCCAGATTGGTCAACTCATGCAGCAAACGTACGATAACCTCCCCATGTTCTAACTCAATGTCAGGTTGCTTTAGGAGTGTTGTAGCTTCCTTTGACAAAATCTGCACATAAGAGGCAATACTTCTGACTTGTTCTTTGAAGCTGACTAACTCGTTGTTTTGATATTGAATGGTGCGCTGCGCTGCTTCATACTTCGCTTTCCACGGCCCGATATCCTGGTATCTCCCTCGTAGACCGTTAGTTTCTCCCTTAACTCTTGCACTTTGTTTTCAAGCGAAGCAACTTTCTATTGTAAACCCTCTTTCTCCCTTTCAATCTGAACCTTGTCTTCATTGTGATACTTAGTAATCAACTCCTCCAGCTGTGTCACCTGGTTTGACAATTCGAAATTCCTTGCTTGCTCTTTCTCTAATTTCTTCTTTGCTTTATAATCCGCTTCCCGTCCTTCGCGACATTTTTGTTCATAGAGCCTCTTGTATTCTTCCTTTTCTTTTGTCAACCTGTTCAAGCGATCGGGTGAACTTGGAATCTTCTTACTCCCACTTCCTTTCTGATATTTTCTCCTGTGTCCTTCATGCATCTCTTGTAGTTCTTTCAAATCCCGACTTAACTTCTCATTCTGAACTGTCAACTCTTTCTCTTTCCTCTCGTGCGTTAATATCTGATACTTTGCCATGTTTAACTCTTGCGTAAGATCGTAAACCGTCTTCTCATATCTCTGATAATCCAGCTCTCGATCTCGCTTCAGTTTCTCTACCACAGACGGTGCTTCTTGAGTAATCCCGCTTGACGATCCAACGATCCTGGGTATCTTCTGAAAAGTCTTATCATTTACTCTCTGTGTCCTCCAATCGTCATACCTGGCCATGACTTCTAGATCTCGGTAAGGCTGAACTTTCCTGAGTGTTTTCCACACTCTCAAAATCGTTTCATTCTTTGACTTATACCCGTCAGTCTTGTGTGCGTATTCAAAACCTGCCATCCCGGCTGTAGCAGGTATGAACTGTCTAGATCCGAACTGTCTGGAAACTAAAAGTGGGCAATAAGCTGTTCCGCCCCAAACTCCTGGTAATGGGACCCAATCTATTTCCCCACATCTATACAGAAACACAGTTCCTCTACTCAACCAACAGGCCTTCCAAACAACATCTGCATCCGTCAAATTCTGAAAGAATTCTTCCCATTGTCTCTCGTCCTTCTTCTCTATGACACAATCCTTCAGATGCTCCGAAATAGGTGAATATGAAACAGTATGCCTTAGCGCATGATAAGGTGCATTCCAACGATGACCTCTAAACCAAATCTCCAATAACTGTGCACAACCCCAGAATCTTCCTTCACCTGATTTCTTACATGCTGTCAAAGACCTGTATGTCTCCGCCAAGATAGTAGGGGCTAGGTTCACGCCTTTACCTAACCTCTCGAATAACCCGACAGTGGATGGATCTATATGTTCTGGGGTCCTCGGAAATAACACTAATCCATAAATGCATAAAGCATATATCCTTCTTACCTTTGATGGCTCTTCGCGACTATCCACTATTAACTCTTTCAAAACTTTCCAATTAACCCTCTGTTTATCCTCGTTCATGTCTGTACTATCTCGACTAGCAAGCTTCTCATCCCAAAACTCCCTCGCCTTTCCCGTGATCTGAGTTAACTTCTTTTTAAAGCCTGAAGTACTATTCGGCTTAACATAAATCTTGTCTCTCTTGACCATAGGACTGTTAATCAAGACCTCGTATTCCTCCAATGTCGGTGTCATATCAACTCGTCCAAAAGTAAAGCAGTTATATGCTGGGTTCCAGAATTGCGCTATTGCTCTGAGTAATTGTCTATCCATGGGTACCTTTAACAGTAATGCTATGTCTCCAAATTCCTTTTTAAACCGCTCTCTCATATCATCAGTCCACTAATCCCATATTTCCCGGACCTCCTGAAGACATGGATTCTGAGTCGTGTTGATCTTCACATAACCTTTCATTGTTGACACACTTCCCGACGGTAAACTATCTCCTTTCTCATATTGGACTGCCTCTGACCAACCCCAGACATCCGTATTATCATCTTCTACAATGATCACTTCAGACATTTTTGGATACTTTTAACTTCACTGTTTCTCGAATTTCATGCCAATGCAAATGATATGACAGGTAATAAAACAAAATAATAAAGCAAAGGAAAACAAAACAAAATTCGTGTTAGTATAGTGAATACAAGATTTAAACAAAATAATCACAAAAAGGAATTGTACTTAAAATAACCAGAGAATAATTTATGTTGCGTAAAATTAACCAGAGAACAGTTAAACAGAGAAATCCTAATTTCGGCAGCATACCGCCTTATCTTATGGTCCCTGTCTGGCTCTAATAGGGGTAGGTTTCTACTCTATGCATGTGAGTTTTGGTCTAGACTCTGGGTTCCCGAACTGTCGTTACCGTCTACTGCGACGATAAGACATCGATTCGGTAGTATAGGTCCCTTACAACGGAGGTGAAAACCTCACGACGCGTAAGGTTAGTATACCGGAAGCAGATAAAAATCCGAAACTCGCAGCTGGATAGCATCACATCGGACAATATCTAACTCCCACTCAAGGGTAAAAGCTCGGGTCGAGAGCTGATGCATGAATGACAAATATATCACACAAAATGAAAATACTATCCTTATCTGAACGATATTTATTTGACGATAATGAATTAAATTAATATTTATATTCAAAATACCAAAATGCCACATGTAATTAATAATTAGGCCTAACTCTCAAAAAAAATGTCCCCAGCGGAGTCGCCAAGCTGTCGCGACCATTTTAAAATCGAAGCTGTAAAAAATAGCCTGGCGAATAATTTTGAAAAATTGAGTTTTTTACCACTTTTAATTATTATTTATGAAAATCAGGGTTATTAAAAAAACGTATTTTATTTTAAAATGATTTGGAGTCGCCACCCGCCACTTTGGTAGGCCAGACACCATAAAACAAACCAGAGATTCATTTTGAAAATATTGGGTTCGGAAGTCGGTTACGCGTAAGGACGACCCTTACGAGCGCCCGAAATCGGTACCTTATTAATTACACGTGGCATTTTGGTATTTCGAATAATAATATTAATTTAATCCATTATCGTCAAATAAATATCGCTCGAATAAGAATATCCTTTTGGGTAAAAAGGTACATTTCTTTTAAATACGAGCTTAAAAAAACGTCCTAGAATAGGAAATCTTAACTCGTATTTAAAGAAATATAAATTCTGACCCACAAGGTTTTAAATGCATGATCGATTTATTATCTGGTTCATTTTAAGTTCTAACCTAAAAAGACTCCATTGATTTAAATGTTTAAACCCTATTAAATTATTAATTTCACCGGGTGTATTATGATAACATCCGAATGCACGGACACTGCCATTTTGACACCAAACAAAATTAATAATTACTATTAGTGTTTCTAATTATTTACCTAATTAATTTCATTAAGTTCTAACCCTAAACTATTTACCATTTTTCTATGTTTCGATGACGCGCCAAATACGATACCAAAGTACACTATTGGCCAACATAATGTTGTTTCAAAACACTGACCACTTAGTGTATCCGAGATATATGATTAGAACATCATCGTTATTAAATTATCTCCCCTATTTAATTAATTAATTAATTAAAATAACTAATCCTAAAAAGGCTCTAATTTTAATTAATCTAAGTGTAAATTAAATGATATCCTAAACAAATATACTATATGATTTAAAAACATGCAAGCAAAAATAAACAAATTAAATAAAGCAATTAAAACAATAAAGGTGACAAAAGAGCTAAGTTACTTTTATTTAAAAGATATAGGAGCTCAAAAATAAACACCGGGAATTAACATAAAGGGAGTTACATCGGGAATTGACAAACATTCAATTTTAGGGGTTGATTTAGACTTAAGTTTTGATCAATTTAAATTAATCTTAAGCTTAGAAAATTTAATTAAATCCAATTAAGTGTCTAATTAAATTAAATCTAAGTTTAAAAATTAAATTTAATCCTAATTAACGTCTAAATTGATGAAATTTTAGATTTGGGGTTTGATTTAGAGCCAACTAGGGGTTAAATTGAGTGTAAATTAAAGTTTTAGGCCTTAATTAAGGAAAAAGGTGACTAGAATGAAATACACTTCAAAACTCTAGGGACCTCAAAGAATCTTTTCCCTTTTAACCAAAATTCTCTCAACTCTAACATCTCCCGACCCATAAACTTGACTCAAACGGATCAAATTTCACATATTTTAGATGGTGTTCATTCATGTTCCTCATAAAAATGAAGAACACAATGAACACCACCACTAAACCACCGCACTAAAAGCCCTTGATCTTAGACGCCGTCACCAACTACCGCACCGGTGAGTTTTCCAGAAACTATCCTTAACTTCTGATCACCATCAATTCACTCGTCGAACTCCGCCGATGACCATTTCCAGTGTCGGAAAGTTTACCAGAATCCCTAAAAACACCATGAACACCTCGGCAACCTCTTATTTTTAGATTTAAACCACCAAATATTGCTAACACTCCATGGGAAAACAAATGAACCCATCAAATCTGTCTATGCCTACTTAGATTCATAAAAATGGCCGGAAAATCACTGAAACCAACCTTATCTCTGATTTCAATTTTACCGAACCACAAACTTCACTAAAGACATTAACATTCGACTGGAAATTTAAAAGGGCATATCTAAATCTGTTGTTATTATTCTAAATTCAAATGTTTCACCAAAATTTAGTTTAACACAAGAAAATAACAAGATTAAGAGCCAACTTACCTCCCCAATAATCTTTTCTAGTAATTTGAATCTTCAATTAACTTCTAACAAAATCCAGTAGTCTTCCTTGATGATTGTTGAGCAAGTCTGATTCAATCTCCTCTCCAAATGCTCCCCTCGTGAAGTCCCCTGCCAGTCTTGCCCTTTTTCCCCTTTATTTTTAATTTTTTTAATTCAAAAATAAACTCCCTATAACTGCAGGTAACTGAACCAAAAACCAACTCTCCCATTATCTTTTTTTTTTATTTTTTTAATTATTTATTTTATTTATTTATTTTTATTATTTATATTATTTATTTAAGTCCAAGCTTGGACAAAATTCATGTTCTACAAATTTAGATCAATATCAATATACGATCCACCTCCTATTAGGACTTGAACTTTTTTCGAATTTGGATTCAGACTTTATTAATCAAATTTGAATTGAATTTTTTTAGATCAAACTGAATTTATATCAGATTTAGATTATATTGTCATCTCTGACTAAAATAAAAAAATGTCAACTAAAATCTTTTAGTTAGATTGCTCTAAAATTATCAACCAATTACGCACAATTATGAAGTTACACAATTAAACTTATTGTAAATATGAGTAATTACACAGATTAAATTATATGGTGATTTTTCCTAAACATGCTTTTTAAGTTTTAAATTATACTAAAAAACATATCTAAGGAACAAAAAGTGTAGTCTGATTAGTTTTTTTATCGATCTCTCCGAGTTTTGACTAATTTAATTATACATTTAAATCTTAAGAATTAAATGTATAATTATATAGTATTATTTAATAACTGCCACATAAGCATCCCGTTAAATGTGTCAGTGGCTTGCTTGAAGCTAATTCAATAGTGTAGCAGTCTAATTGAAATGTTTTTTAGTTTAATGGTCAAAATAAAATTTAAGTTATAGTTCGGTGACTATTGTGGTATTTTACCCTTTTATTTCTATAGGATCCCTTTTAATCCTGAATCACGACCGTCCATAACAACCATCGTTTTGTTTGGTTGGGACCCACATGCCCAGTCTCCCTTTCCTTCCCTCATCCAAATGTTCGAAATGTTATAAATATCTGTGCCTGCAAATGAAACCCTATACAATTCAAAACAATCGGAGCAGAACCGAAAATGGGGAAATCATCGCCTGTGAAGCAAGCGGCGGTTGTTGTAGGGGCACTGGCTTTTGGATGGATGGCCATAGAGATGGCGTTTAAGCCTCTACTGGACAAGGCTCGTGCCGCAATGGACAAAAACAATACCGATCGCGATCCGGACGAGACTTCCGCCGAAGATTCCTGCGCTAAGAGCACCGCTGCCGAGGCTTCTGATAGGAAGCCTCTCTCTTACGCTGATGCCGTTGCTAAGAACGCTGCGGGTGCAAGTTAGGATGTCTAAACCTAATCCATGGAAGTAGGTTATTTTTCTTTCTGGTTACTGGAATCGTGTTGAGAATGATTTATTTTCCATATCTTTCAGTTTCTTAGCTTAGCCTTCGTTGTTTTTGTCTTTCTACAACATAAGAGGAAATCATTAGTTCTTTTATTTGATTTCAAACTACGGAAGTAAATGATGAAAATTATGGGGATTTCTCTAATTTTGGCACCCAAAGCTGGAAACCAACGCAATTCCACGACTCTGTTTCAATCCTGGTCCTGAAACAGGGATGAATCAAATCTTCTCAAAATCAACCCAACTGATCTATTTCGGTTAGATCGGTTTTTATTTTAACTCGATTTTAAGGGTCGGTTAGTCTGTTTGGTTTCGATTTTGAAATTTTACAATCTTTTAACCAACAATATCAAATTTATTTATGTAATATGTTTAAATTCAAACCTAAAATACACATTAATTTTTTTAATACTCTTATACTAATTATATGATTATATAATTAATTTTTTAATAATTTATATACTTTTATAAATAAAATAATTTAAATTTGGATGAAATTCGAGTCTAAAAATCATTTGTTTTACATTTAAATATTCCAAAATACAAATTATTTGAATCTAAAAATCCAACCCATTTATATACCTTCTCTTGCATGAGCCTAAATGTGACGTGCATAAGAAGCCCATTTCCGATTGCTCCGTTCTCGTCGTTTTTTAGCTCCATTTCCTTCGACCTCTTGTCATCGTTTGTCTTTCAAGGTTGATATATGCACAAGAATGAAAGATCTCTTTGTTGTGGTTTGGACGCTTTGTTTTCCGTCTCTATGAACTTTGTTACCTCGTTCTGCAGTTGTTTTTGTAGCATTTGTTGATGGTGTTTCGGTGATATAAACTGTAAACTTATTGTTTCCCAGAATATCATTCATCTCTGATGAAGAAGCTCTCCCCAAACTTTTTATCTCGACTGTTTGACCCGTGGACGCCGTTTGTTTCTCCCGTCTATATAGACTTGTTTACCTTCTTCAGTTTGCGTTGTTGTTTTAGACCTTTGCCCGTGTTTATATTAAGGTAAACTATTCCGAACACCATTCAACTAATTAAAGATACTTATTTTAACCACCAAACTATTAAATTCGTCAATCAAATTCAAACGGAGAGGTTACGGAATGATAACATGGTAGTTAATAGAAATTTGAAAAATTATACATTTAATCTTATTATTTATCTATTAAATCAATTAAGTCTTAATTTTAATTAAATAAAATAAAATTAATCAACCAATCAGATTATGAAGGAAAATTTAAAAAGATGAATTGTTTTTAGGGAAATTGAACCTAAGATCTCATAGTATAAAACCAAAGGTCTTAAAACTACACCAACCCTTTTTAATGATATAATATGTACCATTTTATATACATATGATGTAGAATGGTAAATGTAAGGAACAAAAGTAAAATTAGTAAAAGACAATTCGAATATAATTCGAATATTTTTATTTCAATATTAAATATTTCAATATGTTAATTTAGATAAAATATTTAAATTAAAATATTTTTATTCAAATATTGAAAACTCGAATATTTTTATTCAAATAAAAATATTTGAATATTTAATATTCAAATATTTAAATAAAAATATTTTTATTCAAATATTGAAAACTCGAATATTTTTATTCGAATAAAAATATTTGAATATTTGATATTCAAATATTTAAATAAAAATATTTTTATTCGAATATTAAATATTTTAATAATTTAATTTAAATAAAATATTTCAATATTTAAATTAAAAAATTATTCAAATATTTAATATTCGAATAAATTTTTCTATTTAATTATTTGAAAATTTTATTTAAATTAAAGTATTGAAATATTTAATATTCAAATAAAAAATATTCGTTTGAATTGTCTTTCAACTGTTTTCACTTTTATTCTTCATATTTATCATCCTATATCATATGTATATAAAATGGTGCATGTTATATTATCAAAAATGGGTTGGTCTATTAGTAAAGCCATTTGTTTTATACCATGAAGTCCTAGGTTAATTTCTTTTAAAAGCATCCATCCTTTTAAATTTATCTTCCATTCGAGCGTAACACATGTCATAATCTAATTGAGTGATTAATTTAATTTAAATAAAATTAAGATTTAATTAATTTAATAGATAAATAATAGAGACTAAATGTATAATTTTTAAAATTTTTGTTAACTGCAATGTCATTGTTTTGTCACCTCTTTGTTTAAATTTTAACAGCGGTGACCAAAATAGATCAATTTAATAAATTGGGTGGTTTGATTGACGAGTTCGATGATCAAAATAGGTATCCTCAATTAATTGGATGATCACTGGAGTAGTTTACATATACATTAATCATGTGGGTCGTGTTCTTTTGAACTTTTGTTCTATGTCATATTTTTCCATTTGTAATGAAAAATTTCTTTTTTTATCACTGTCAAACAAATTGTTATGAGACTAAAATCTGATTAGTTGTTACGTATGACCTTAGTCAATGATTATATTCGAATATTAAGTTAACTTTTAACAATCGCTAGCAAGAATTATTAGAATTACGAAAGCTTATTCTAAGATAAGGCAAGAAAAAAAACAAAGTAAAAGAGAATTGAAACTCTACTCAATTACTTAGGATATTGAGAAAAAAATGAAATGATTTACGTAGATAAAACTCTATTTATAGTCTCACCTCCTACGATCTAATAGTATATGTAGATTAATCCAAGGTCTAAGGATTAATCCATGATTCTTGCTCTATAACAAGGGAAACAATATTGTATCTTTATAAAGTTTTCAAGTATAAAAGAATAAAGATAACTCTAATACACTCACACTTAGGTGGCAAAGGATACTTTGTTAAGTATGGCTCAAATGATGACACTACACTAAGTTTAGTTTTTATTGGCGTTTTTATGGTATTTTTAGAGAAAACGTTGTTAAATTTAAACTTATTGTGGCGTTTATCAACGAAACAACACAAAATACAAACTTTGCGGCGTTTTTATATAAATATCGCAACAGAACATGTATATAGTGGCATTTGTAAAATGAACGCCGTAATAAATATCCTTTAGTGACGTTTTTAAAAATAAGCGCCGCAATAAATATCTTTAGTGGCGTTTTTAAAAATAAATATCTCTCACCAGTGGTTACTATCTCAGACAAAACACCCTCGTCCGATCATCTTATTTTTCTCTTGAATTGATGCAGTCCTGCTCTCACCAACAAACACGGAAGTTCGTGAAGAAAAATCTTAAATCTGTTTTGAAAAGAAAACCACAAAGAAGGCTTCGAAGAGTAAGTTTTGTTTCCTTTTTGATAAAATAAAATATGGTTATAAACGTAAATCTTGAAATTTGAGCTTTTCTGAATATAATCTTTTTGATAAAATTTTATTTGAAATTTGAAATATGATTCTAAACATCAGTTTTGTATTATCTCATTTTCCTTTTAGTTTCTGCTTTAGTTAGTGTTTCAACTAAACTAATTAGTGATAGTTTACGTTTTCTTGAAACATTTAAAATGTGTTTTTGATAAAATTTTATTTGAAATTTAAAATATATAGGATATTAAGATTCATGCGGTATTTTTGTGATGAGATGCATGCGAGTGAAGATGATTACTACAGTGATGGTTATGGGTATTTATCTAAAGTTTTTAAATGTAAATCTCTTTAAAATCTTTTGTTGGCTTTTGTTTTGAGGACATAAAGAGTTTCTCATATTTATATTTTAATTTATTGGTTAGGACTCAAGTTGTCCGTATTTGGATGAAAATGAAATTGAACATCGAGAGGTCACTATAAAAAGTTATTCATATGTGTTTTTCTCTTACTGTTATTGCTATTTAGTTTGTTGTTTTTCACAAATTGTTTTTACTATATTTATTTCACTAAACATTTCTATCATGTTAATTTTAAGATCCTAAAATTTTAAAGTTTCTGAAAAACTATGAGAATGGTCTGGGAAATTAAGGGATCATGAATATGTAAGTTATTTAATGCTCTTTTTTAATTAGATAATGATAAGTGACATTCTTACATCTTCGTACTTTAGATTTATGAACTTATAATGTATATTTGTCTAATTATAATCTATATGGTATTTCTCTGTATACATTTGTCTAACTTATGATGTATATTCTCACATAAATGAACCATCTAGAATTTTTAATGCTTCTCTATGTGTGACTAACATCAACCCCTATCTGAAATTGGATTAGTGATTAGTGTAAAAAGAGGAAAATGGGTAAATTATGAATGAGTTTGTTTAAAATATTTGTTCTCCAGGTGTTGTTGTAAAGAATCACTTCAGTGCTTCACAAGGATCTTGCTTTGTACCTGTTCAATCAATAGCAACAATGCTTTACAAACTCAAGAAAAAGTTAAGCATTTTAGTAAAAAATGGTTTGGTCAAAAGAGACAGTCCGTATTATTTCCACGTGGAGGGTTTAAATCTTAATATTTCACCAATTGTAAATACATTATTATAGAAAGCTTTGAACATGACCAGAATGATACTCTTATTTTGGTTAATATAATGTGAATTTTTTACATTATTAACATGATCAAGCCATTATTATAGACAATCTTAATATTTCACTAGTTGCATTTTCTCTACTCCTAGTTGAATCTTAAGATTCATCGAAGAATCTCTAGCATCCAAAGATAGATACATTATTTCCGTTGTTGTTTAGTTTATTATTTAAATTTTGTTTAAATTCTGCAGCTAATATTTTCATTAGATATTCACCATAAGAAAGTCCTCCAAAATGAAACAATTTTTTAACTCTTTGTACTGTTTCCCTAGAGACGTCTAATTAGAACTTGAGATGTTTTAAGTATACTGACCTTTTCTAATTGATATGGTTCATGAAAATACTGTGTAACTCATGGTTGTAATAATTTTGTGTTGCAGTTATGTTTAAAGTAAGTGGTCTCCAGGGACCCGTTGAAGGCTTTGATACAAGTGGGTGTTTTCCATTTACTTTTGTTTCATATAAAATATTCATGGTTCATTAACTTCCATCTTCTTGAAAGAATTAAAAGAGATGAAGTAAACTAATTTGGTCTTTCAAATTTGTCTGTTGATATGATTTAATTTCAGAACCCACAAAATTCTAACTTACTACTTCTCATTAAAATTTGACTTTACAGGAGCTGAAGTGATGTTTACCGATTTAGGGTATTTCTTTGTACGATCCATACAGATAGGCTCTTCCATTGATTCATCATTTGTAATTCCTCAAGGAATAACCGTGGCCTTTTCGTTCACTACATACTTTTTGACAAGATAACTTACATTCAGTTTCAATATCAACTTCAGACAGCTCCAGAGAAGGGCTTGACAAGATCTTGATCGTATAAGAATTTCAAGGATATAACAAGTTTTCTTTAAACTCAGGTTGTTATCTCTTAAACAACTTGCATCTATTATTTCAAGGGTGTTTGCAGAAGGTTCAAACTCTGACTGAATTAGAAAGTGCAATATTGAAAAGTTTAAGTAGGTAAGAATTAGGAGTATGTCTTCATTTCTATTATGGTTTGGTCATTAAGTACATATTTAAGTAAGTAAACTTGTATTTGTAGATGATCATACTCTGTTGAAAAAACAAAAATATCTAGAAGCTATAAACATTCAAAATTTTCTTGTAGGTGGTGAAGAGGGTTTTAGGATGGATCATGAGGCTCTTTTCAGGAGGGGCACCAAGATAGAGACCCGTCAAGCTATTCTTGCCATGCATATTTTCTTCTTTATTCGTTTTTTTTTAATTTTATAATTATTTGATTTGATCATTGATCTAACATATTTTTTTAAAGTGATAAAGAATTAAACATGATAAATCATAGGTTTAAGAACTGTGTAATGTTCCTTTGTTTATAATTATCTTTTTAGTTTATGTTTAAGAATTGAATATATATATATATATATAGTTTATGCAAGTATATTTATATTTGATTTTTTTAAAATAGTATTACTAGCGGCGTTTGAAAATACAAATACCACTACAGAACAAGTCTTGTGCGGCGTTTGGAAACAAAAACCGACTTTCAAATACTCTATACAATCCAACCCAAAATAATTTAACCCAAACTTGAACCAAACTACCCAGTTACCATTTTTGCTGAATAATTTCAAATGCATAATCTTAAATTTATGTACTCTAACTTGAAACTTAGTCATATAATTCAAATCAATTAACAATAATCTTAAAAGATTTACATTCAACCGACTTTATTTATAAAATGTATACACATAATCTAAAAATTTTTAAAAATACGAACAAATATTATCTTTGATCATTTTAAGAAAACTTATTTGATCCAAAACCAAATAGATATAAATCCAAAAAGAACTAAAACACAAAATGAGGAACCATGAATAACTAATACCAAAATGATTTATGATTAAAAACTCAAAACTCAAACATAAAAAACTCGATCTCGAAACGTATTAAACACAAAAGTTTTAAACCTAGATTGATGTAATTCAAATTGTTCTGATTATGTATGATAACGAGTGAAGCTCAAGCCTAGACAAGCTTAACTTAAGCATGAAACTCATCGAGCTTAAAATTTTAAGCTTAAGCTCAAATTGGATAATTTAGGTTCGACTCAATTCGAACTCAACTTGTTTCCTCAAATTGCTTTTAAATATTTTTTTATTGAAGTTTTGAAAAATAATATATGAAAACATATTTGAGAAAATATAATATTTATTTTGGAAGTCCACAAGTAATCATAATACATTTTTTTAAATTATACAATTTCACAAAAAGAAGGGGACTTAAATATTTAATTATGATAACATGTTAACAACACTTAAACATACAAGTGTATATGAGTACACACATATATATATTGAACCTATTAAGTAGTTTTTCGAGCAAAACTGAAGGTCTCGACCCAAGTCTAAATAGCTTGCAAGCCGGTGAAGCTCATTATCACCCCTAGATCTTATCCAAAACCAACATGAAATGTCCATTTTACAAGTCTATATTCTACCACATAAAAAATGTGTTTTGGCTATCTACACGCCAAAACATATTTCCTTTGCAAAGTTGTATTCAAGTAATGCCCAACTCTGCAGATTCTACGGAGCTGCAAAACAAAGCCGATCCAATAATACAGTATATAACATACAAGTTGAAGTTGTTCAAATTGCAGGTTAGAAAGTTTTGTCAATCTATATGTACGAACTCTTACATCCATGCATATAGAAAAGTATAACAAACCTCTTAATGAAACAGAACCAGCAATTTAAGCAAGAAGGTAATATGCATCATGGGAAGATGAACCTCTCATTCTTCTTCAGGTGTTTTGAATGGTATGCCCTTTATCGCATGCCGGCACTGAAACCTGTATAGAATGAAATAGGTATAAGCAAAGGTTAGGACAACTTCAATTCACGATTATGCAAGCTTCAATAAGCCAATCAGCTGCAACGTTTTCTTGTAAATGAATGAAAGGTTGTTTACTATTGCAACACCAGGAGAACGCGGGCTCGACCGTGCTTAAGCACACAATATCTTCTAATATAAGGGTTTGGATAGTTTAGACATTGTATCCTAAAAATGTAAGAAAGACAACATTGATACAAACACCAACAATCCTCTTAGCTTCTTGCAAAGTGGTGAGGCACCGAGGTAGCCAATAATCATGTGGGAACCACCTGCTTGCTTGAACTAGAAAAGTATAACCTAAACAAATAGCTGTTGAGAAAGACTATTCTCATTGTCAAGGTGAAAAAATTTAGCAGCAAGCAAGAAACCATTCTTAGGACGACATTCATGGCCTTGGACTTCAAGCTATAGTTACAAAACCAGTTTCCTTACTTAGTTTAGACCAAGAGTTCAAAAAGTTACAATTATTGGGCCATTTGGACTTTGCCTATATACTAACCTTTCCCCAACTTATATTTTCTCAACAAGGTTTATTACCTAGAAGGGGATCTTGGTTTTCCAATAATCCAATAAAAGGTTTAATCTGAATTGTGAAGTACAGACAGGACTTGACAGCAACTATGATACAAAGTAAATAAGTTAAATGCAATGGAAAACAGCAATCCCTGTACCAGATTAGATCATTTGAAGAATCTATCCCTGTTGATCTGCCATACTGTGAACTGTGATCATCATCCGTTTTCAAACCTTGGGTTCTACATCTAAACCGTAACCTTAATGGCACAACCTGAGGATGAAAGATGAATTAAACTCACAGCTTACAAAATAAAAGCGGAAATCAAAATGCATATAGCTACCGCTAGTAAACAATTAGTTTATTTTAAGATATCATAGATAATTTCAGCTTCATCTTTACCTTTTTACTGTATCTGAAGTCACGTTTTGGAAGAAAATGCAAAGGCAAATTGAATGATGTGGGAGCTTTAACCATCAGAAACAACTTAGTAGGGCCTAAAATAACAAAGACAACAGAGAACCATCAACTAAACTTCCACTGATTCACTTGCATTAATAACAAAAATGTTTCCAGTAACTACCTGGATAGGTGCTGGAACCTGCGCCTTTTGAAATCAATGCCCTAATAGCCTGTTAAACAGAATAAAGTAGTTACATGGTAATAAAAACGACACTTTATAATTGAAGTGAAAACAGCATCATTAGGTACCTTCCTTGAAATCCCTTCTGCTGTTTTGCCTTTCACGAAATTAGCTTCGCCAACCGGAGCAGGATTCGCATGGGAAAAATACAACTGATAAACATGCTGAGGCCGAATCGGACTTGCCCCAAGGACCATAATAACCTCCTGGATGTTAGGGATCTCGCTTATCATCAATTGCAATGCAGTTTGAATACTTGAAATTGTACTCATAAACTTTTCCATCTTTTTAATCCCTCGCTTGATCTCTCTCATTCTGCCAATGTTCTTTCGCCGAGCCTTTATATCAATTTTTGCAAGATCCACCTCCTAAAACTCACAATTCTCAGGGTAAAAAAACATTTTCAAAAAATCATAAATTTACTAAAAAAAAGAAAAAGTAAATCAATGAACCAACAAAGCTAACATACCAACTCTTCGTATTCAGTATGCAATAAGTCGAATTCAAGACTGATATCCTGCAAAATGCTGGATATGAAGTGTAAATTACAATGTAATCAGTATATCCTATACAACATAGCTTATTAAAATCAACATACCTTAAAGTAACCCTAAGAAAAAGCTTTTCTATCCAATTTCGATGGTACAATTACAAACTGATTAATCATAAGCAAAAGATAATAGATCTAGAACGGATTCATTCATTAAAATTCATACTTAATAACCGAGAAATTTCATGAAATCTTTGAGGAATAAAGAAAGGAACGTACGAAGGGATTTGCTGGTGCATGTAGAGAATGAAACCGATGGTGTCTTTGACGACGTGGAAGACGACGGAGCTGTCCAAGAACTCGGCGACCGTCTCTATCTCCGTGAATTGCATCTCCGGCTCGGAGCTTCCCACTCCTTCCGTCGATTCCATTTGCTTCCCCTGTTTGGATCCTTTGAAAACCTTCTGAGTTTTTATTTTTTTTGAATACGAGTTTGGAGGCGGGATGAGAACAAGCGGGACAGGAAAGTCTAAAATAACTATCGCGTGATCTATTCGGGTTTTTCTAACATGTTACAAATTAAAATGAGATACAATAAAAAAAAATTATTATAAAATTTATAAAAATTTTAATATCAAATTTTTTATATATATTAAAATTTTTATAATTTATTATAAGAAATTCGGTATATACTGAAATTTTTATATTTTAAAAATTTTAAATTTTTATAATATATTCTGTATATACCAAAATTCTTATAACTTTTATAATAATTTCAATTACACTTTATTTTAGCTTTATTTTAATTCGTCCGATCCTAAAACTTTTAGATCTACTCGTAAAGATTAAAATTAAGACCACTCCTTCCATTTGCTATGAAACGGTTATAAAAAAATAAGTTAAAAAGAAAATATTGAATTTTTTTATCAATAGTGGTTTTTGGTATTTTAGTAGTTTTGTATATGAATAAAAAATTATTTTTGTTGATGCATTTTATTTGCGAGTTTTTCTTATTTTTTACTTTTTCAATTTTATGTTATATCTATTTTTTATATTTATTTATTTATTTTTATCGCAGTTTATTCATATATTTTTGTGATAATTTTATTTTGTTTTTGTGACAGTGTTGTCAGTTTTATAGTACTTTAACGTTTGTATGACGACTAACAATTAGGTATGGGTATGAGTTGGATTTTCGGCCCATTCGCACTATACCTGATTATGTGTCTCCTTCATCCGTCATCCATCGGGTCGGATCAGGTTAGAACCCATTGAGTTCAAGTTCCGTGCTCATCCCTGATATCAATCGAGTATTGTTAGTGTAGCGAAGATCGATGGTCTATAAAGTTTTTGATTATCTTTTGTGATTTTGTCGATACATCAAGATCAAGTAACGAAAATATTTGCTTTCTTCTTAAAGCACTTTAATTAAAGTAATAATTTTACTGAATTTTTATCAAAAAATTGTTAGATCCTTTTAAAAGTAATATATTTTGTATACATTAATATATTTCACACTTTTATAGTTTCATTGCTTTTATTTTTATTATAACATGTCAAAGTTAAACGGAGAAGATAATCGTTAACAAGATAGTTAATTTCTTGTTGTGTTTTTAATTTCAATTAAAGGGTTGTTATCTATTAAGAGTGATTAGGATCTAAATGGTGAGTTTAGATTAAGCAACTAATTTTGTAAACGTTGCGTTTAGTAGGATAAGACTATATGATATGAATCCTATCATTTTTCATTCTTATTGAATAAATGAAAATTGTCTGTTTACTTTTTCTAATTTCTCTATTCTAACGTTTCCCCTTGCTCTTTTATCTTCTCCATTAATTTTAATTATTTTTATTTAATATGTTCCCTTACAAAGGTATTAGAGCTATCAATCCTGGTTATGGTTAACGATTAATTTTTGCTTGAGTTTAATGAGGGATTGAAATCTGTTTTTGACATATTTCGTAAATTGAACGCTCCTGGTTATAATTCACGAAGTATTTTTTTTTTGTTAATCAAGAAGTATTCCATTAGGTTTTCTCAACTTATGGGTCTGTCGAAAAAATTATTCTGTTTGAAAACTCTTTTGACGTTCAACTCTTATCAAATATCAAGGTTATAATGTTATCGCGGTCATATTTTCTCTTCAATGTCGTAACATTTATGACGATTGTTGCCAACTAGAGATTCAACTTCATAATGATATAGAATTGATGGATTATGTTGAGCTGAAACAAGTCTCAACAACTGAAATTTTAACAGAGATAAAGTGTAGTGACAGTCTGTTAAAACCATCATCAATTCAAAGTGTAATGTTAAGAGTACCTACAATGCCTAGACAGGTGAGATTAAGTAAAGTCCAAATGTCCGATCAAACGTGTGAGGGATTATTTTGTCCAAAACAACTAACAGGTTCAACTCAGTGTACTAAGGATATGTTTTCTTCCACTCAAAATATGTAGAGATCATCAAATATCAAAGAGACGTTAAAGGAATATATTAATTTGGATGATGTGGGTTTGTTAATCACTAGTGGGCAATATTGACCCAAATTAAGTAACTCTTATTAATGTTAATGATTTGATTGATAGTGAGATCTCATTAGATTATTATTAATGTAAAATGAATTAGTGATAATATGTAAAATTTCATTGATTCCTTTGAATGAAATTATGGATGTAGAAGATCTTTAAAGATGTAGACTTTTACCGATGGAGAATCAAAATGATTTAAGAGCTTTAAATTTTAAAGGCACTTTCTTAACATTTTTTCTTAGGATGCACTTAATGAAGTATATGAACTTGTTATTGTTGTGATTGATAAGTCCCTCTTACTTCAATTATTGCCTATATTTAATATAATTAAACGAAAATTCTAGATATTTTTACATATTTTTTTACAATTCCATCTTTATGCATTTAATTATTAAAATTATGCAATATTTGGTAAAAAAGAGGTGTTGTTATCGTTTTCTTTCTTTGATAGGTAATATGCTGCCTTGGCAGCATCTGCCACAGTAAAGGAAGAAGATAATAACAGTATCAAGTCACCAAATTATTACTGAGAGATGTTGAGTTGGGGAATAAGCAGGTCACACTAGACCAGGAAAAGACATATAGTTTATAATACCCTCAACCCGGATGTCACATTGGGCTTTTGGCTCAAAACCTGTATTACAAAATTTTGCTTCAAAGCCCAATAAATCGTTTAAAACCAAAACAAATCTAATAAGTTCAAGCCCAAACATTTCAAAAGAGTAATATGGAGTGGAAAAATAGGTATAACCCAATTTTAAAAGAATTCGACTCAAATCCAAATTAAATGAGAGTTACAAATTATAATACAGGATGCGACAAGTACTAGCCTATTACATCAATTAAGTTGTACTCTGACACTAAGTCGATGTTGTAATCCAACTTCGATGGTGCTCCTTCGGTCCTCAACTTCACCTAACCTACGTACGAAAACACATTTCGAAATACTGAGTTACAAAAGCTCAATTGGTACACCGCCACTCGACCAACACCGCACATATCATGAATAAAGCAATGCAACACATGTAATATCATGCATGATATAATGACGCTACCATAATCGCCTAAACACATTGCATCATGAATGTGTATACTTTCTCACACATCATATACATATCAACACAAATCACAAAGTAACGAGGCCCGCGTCCACATAGCATCATGATAATACACTACGAGTGAGGCCCGCGTCCATATAGCATAAGGATTCTACACTCAAGGATTGAGGCCCGCGTCCACACAGCATCGAGATCCTCCAAATCCCATGCTCAGAATGTTACATCGAGCTTCTTCGAATGAGGCTTGTGTTCACACAGCATCGGGATCTTCCATTCAGAATAGTCTTCAATACATCACCCAGAATGTTACTTTAGATGACCTTAATTGTGTTGCAACACTATTCTTGGGTATCTGGATTCCCATCACACAAGGGTTTTCCTTAAGCTAAGCAACCTATCAGCACATAGTAAGGTTCTAGCTATCACAAAGCATCAAAACCATTAAGGATTCCTATGATTTCTATCATTCAATTAAGGGTTAACTACTGCACTAGTCACCTTTATTTATTCATGGTACAAATTTGGTCACCAATTTTGCAAAACGACCAGTAAGGTCACTTACGATTTTAGGGTGTAAATTTTTTGTCACTGAGACGTTTATTACAATTAAACTTTAACGAAAAGTTGATCTAACATAATAAAAAATAAATTACTTAAATAATACCTAAACTATTATTTAATTTTTATCTTTAATTTGACCTCAAATTTTAAAATTTTATCTTTTCACAATTTTTCTAAAAAATCTTCATTTCTCTAAAAATACTAAGATATCGCTACAATTATGCCACCACAAAATTCTTCTTCATTATCAGACATATCCATAATATCTAAAAGTGAAAAATCTTCCTTTTCGAACAATGTCATTACAGGTAAACTATAATGGTAAAAAAATTATATATGAACTCTTGACCCTAAATTTCAAAGAGTAAAATGTAATATAAATGAATAGGGAATTTTACAGAGATGAAGATGGGCAATTCATTGTTTGTTCTTCTTCAAATGGAAGCAAAAAGGACTTGGAAACTAAGAATAACAATGTGATTAGAAAGAGAGAAAGAGAAAGACTTAACAATACAAACGTTTGGAAGGGGTGACTAGTTTTGTAGCTAATCTAAGTAACAAATTTAAGAGAGAGAGAGATAGAATTTTGATTTTTTTTTTCTCTAGAATAATAATTAAATTACATAAATATTTTTTTATCTAAAATAGAGAATTAAAGTAAGGTAAACAATGCATTATTCGTCTTTTTGTAGCCTTGATTGTATAAGTTTTCATAACTATAAGCTCTACCTAAAAAAATCAAAAATTGAAAAAAATTCAACAAAATAGAGTTTAAAGCATTTCCTTAGTTTTAAGTCATGGAATGAAGATAGTTTAAACAATACTCATTGTCCCAAAAGCTTTAATGCCACCATAAAAATTGGCATGAGCACTTTGTCAAGTGTTACCAGAATAAACACATGGGATTTTTGCTTCAACAACTTCAAAATAAAAAGCAAAGAAATTAAGTCGGTTATACTTGAGATTGTATTTTTGACTAAAAAAAGTATAGAAGAAAAACTAAAGGATTAGTTAAAGTCTGAAAACGGTGATGTAGAGAAAGTGAAAGTGGGGAGTGGTATTTATGGAGTGGGAGAGAGAACGTATAAAATAATATTGTTAAAAAAATTGGACAATTTTAAGAACTATTAAGTTGATTTATCCTTTTTTTTTATTATAGCAGATAATCTTTTTGTTAACACTTAACGATACTTAACGTGAGAGTGACCAAAAGTTTACACCCCGAAAACGTAAGTGACCTTACTGGTCATTTTTCAAAATCGATGACCAAATTTGTATTTTGGGTAAACAAAGGTGACTAGCGCAGTAGTTAACTCTTCAATTAAACAACCAAAGCTTACCAACTCTTTTAGTCCAATTATTCATATTTGAGGTTAATTTATCAATTTCTTGGTTTTAATATTCGTTTTGCACCATAAGATACCCTTAGAACCCAGTATCACAAATTATAAAGCCCCGAAACTTAAACACTAATTTTTGGATAGATTAACCAACGAGTACCGATACGCTTATATGGGGTATCGGTACGCCACCCAATATTGATATGCCTCCAAGCTGTACCGATACAATATTGCCTTATAAAAGCCAAAACTACAAACCCGTACCGATATAGCCTAGCCCTGTATCGGTACCAATTTGTACTAGTATCAATACGCCTATATAGCATATCGATACACTTGCCTATTCTAAACCAATGCAACAGTGTTATCGATACGCCCTTGCTTACCAATACTCAAAAACATTTCTGGAATTTGAATTAAGCAAGGGGTATCGATACACATGCTATTTAAGCCCTTATTTTCCCTCTATGGTACCAATACGCTCCCAACCCGTATCGATACGCCTGCACGAAAATAAAATTTGAATTAATCTCATTTTGTGACCGTTCTATTGGGTTTTAAGCGTGCATTTGTGGTTGGGCTTTATGGTAAAATAATTGAAATTTTAATCGAGTAAAATACTCTAAAATTGAAATTAAGTTGTATCATCAGATTCAGAAGCCTACAATTAAATATTTGAAGACATAAAATTTGAATTAATCTTATTTTGTAACCGTTCTGTTGGGTTTAAAGCGTGCATTTCTGATTGGGCTTTACAATAAAACAATTGAAATTTTAACCAAGTAAAATACTCTAAAATTGAAATTAAGTTGTATAATCAGATTCAGAAGCCTATAATTAAATATTTGAACTCATAAAATTTGAATTAATCTCATTTTGTGACCGTTCTGTTGGGTTTAAAGCGTGCATTTCTGATTGGGCTTTACAATAAAACAATTGAAATTTTAACCGAGTAAAATACCCTAAAATTGAAATTAAGATCTATAATCAGATTTAGAAGCATGTAATTAAATATTTGAAATCATAAAATTTGAATTAATCTCATTTTGTGACCGTTCTGTTGGGTTTAAAGCGTGCATTTCTGATTGGACTTTAGAGTAAAACAATTGAAATTTTAACTTAGTAAAATTCTCTAAAATTGAAATTAAGCTGTATAATCAGATTCAGATGCCTAAAATTAAATATTTGAACTCATAAAATTTTAATTAATCTCATTTTGTGACCGTTCTGTTGGGTTTAAAGCATGCATTTCTGATTGGGCTTTACAGTAAAGCAGTTTAAATTTTAGCTGAGTAAAAAACTCTAAAATTTAAATTATGCTGTATAATCCGATTCAAAAGCCTATAATAAAATATTTGAACTCATAAAATTTGAATTAATCTTATTTTCTAATCGTTCTGTTGAGTTTAAAGCGTGCATTTGTTGTTGGGCTATACAGTATAACAATTGAAATTTTAACTGAGTAAAAAACTATAAAATTGAAATTAAGCTATATAATAAGATTCAAAAGCCTATAATTAAATATTTGAGCTCAAAAAATTTAATTAATCTTATTTTATGACCGTTCTGTTGAGTTTAAAGCGTGCATTTCTAATTGGGCTTTACAGTAAAGCAACTGAAATTTTAACAGAGTAAAAAACCCTAAAATTTAAATTAAGCTGTATAATCAGATTCAAAAGCCTATAATAAAATATTTGAACTCATAAAATTTGAATTAATCTTATTTTCTAATGGTTCTGTTGGGTTTAAAGCGTGCATTTGTTGTTGGGCTATACAGTAAAACAATTGAAATTTTAACTGAGTAAAAAACTATAAAATTGAAATTAAGTTGTATAATAAGATTCAGAAGCCTATAATTAAATATTTGAACTCAAAAAATTTGAATTAATCTCATCTTGTGATCGTTTTGTTGGGTTTAAAGCCTACATTTCTGATTGGGCTCTACAGTAAAACATTTGAAATTTTAACCAAGTAAAATACTCTAAAATTAAAATTAAGTTGTATAATCAGATTCAGAAGCCTATAATTAAATATTTGAAATCATAAAATTTGAATTAATCTCATCTTGTGACCATTCTGTTGGGTTTAAAGCGTGCATTTCTGATTGGGCTTTACAGTAAAACAGTTGAAATTTTAACTAAGTAAAATACTCTAAAATTGAAAGTAAGATGTATAATCAGATTCAGATGCCTAAAATTAAATATCTGAACTCATAAAATTTGAATTATTTGAATTTTGTGACCATTCTGTTGGGTTTTAAGCATGCATTTCTGATTTGGCTTTACAGTAAAACAATTGAAATTTTAACAGAGTAAAAAACTCTAAAATTTAAATTAAGCTGTATAATCAAATTCAAAAGCCTATAATAAAAATTCGAACTCTTAAAATTTGAATTAATCTTATTTTCTAATGGTTTTGTTGGGTTTAAAGCGTGCATTTGTTGTTAGGCTATACAGTAAAACAATTGAAATTTTAATAGAGTAAAAAACTATAAAATTGAAATTAAGCTGTATAATAAGATTCAGAAGCCTACAATTAAATATTTGAACACATAAAACTTGAATTAATCTTATTTTGTGATCGTTCTGTTGGGTTTAAAGCGTGCATTTCTGATTGGGCTTTACAATGAAACAATTGAAATTTTAACCGAGTAAAATTCTCTAAAATTGAAATTAAGTTGTATAATCAGATTCAGAAGCCTATAATTAAAAATTTGAAATCATAAAATTTGAATTAATCTCATTTTGTGACCGTTCTGTTGGGTTTAAATCCTACATTTCTGATTGGGCTCTATAGTAAAACAAATAAAATTTTAACCGAGTAAAATACTATAAAATTGAAATTAAGTTGTATAATAAGATTTAGAAGCCTATAATTAAATATTTGAACTCCTAAAATTTGAATTAATCTCATTTTTGACCGTTCTGTTGGGTTTAAAGTGTGCATTTCTGACTGGGCTTTACAGTAAAACAATTGAAATTTTAACCGAGTAAAAAACTCTAAAATTTAAATTAAGCTGTGTAATAAGAAACAAAAGCCTAAAGTTAAATATTTGAACTCATAAAATTTGAATTAATTACATTTTGTGACCATTATGTTAGGTTTAAAGCGTGCATTTCTGGTTGGGCTTTAAATTAAAACAGTTAAAATTTTAACCAAGTAAAATACTCTAAAATTGAAATTATGTTGTATAATCAAATTCAAAAGCCTACAATTAAATATTTAAACTCATAAAATTTGGATTAATCACATTTTGTGACTGTTCTGTTGGGTTTAAAATGTGCATTTCTGATTGGGCTTTACAGTAAAACAATTAAAATTTTAACAGAGTAAAAAACTCTAAAAATTTAAATTAAGCTGTATAATCAGATTCAAAAGCCTATAATAAAATATTTGAACTCATAAAATTTGAATTAATATTATTTTTTAATCTTTCTGTTGGGTTTAAAGCGTGCATTTGTTGTTGGGCTATAAAGTAAAACAATTGAAATTTTAGCAAAGTAAAATACTCTAAAATTGAAAATAGGTTGTATAATCACATTCAGTAGCCTATAATTAGATATTTGAACTCACAAAATTTCAATTAATCTCATTTTGTGACCGTTCTGTTGGGTTTAAATCCTGCATTTCTGGTTGGGCTTTACATTAAAACAATTGAAATTTTAACCAAGTAAAATACTATAAAATTGAAATTAAGTTGTATAATCAGATTCAGAAGCCTATAATTAAATATTTGAACTCATAAAATTTGAATTAATCACATTTTGTGACCGTTCTGTTGGGTTTAAAGCGTGCATTTCTGATTGGGCTTTACAGTAAAACAATTGAAATTTTAACAGAGTAAAAAACTCTAAAATTTAAATTAAGCTGTATAATCAAATTGAAAAGCCTATAATAAAATATTTGAACTCATAAAATTTGAATTAATCTTATTTTCTAATCGTTCTGCTGGGTTTAAAGCGTGCATTTGTTGTTGGGCTATACAGAAAAACAATTGAAATTTTAACTGAGTAAAAAACTATAAAATTGAAATTAAGCTGTATAATAAGATTCAGAAGCCTTTAATTAAATATTTGAGCTCAAAAAATTTAATTAATCTTATTTTATGACCATTGTGTTGAGTTTAAAGCGTGCATTTCTAATAGGGCTCTATAGTAAAACAACTGAAATTTTAAAAGAGTAAAAATCTCTAAAATTTAAATTAAGCTGTATAATCAAATTCAAAAGCCTATAATAAAATATTTGAACTCATAAAATTTGAATTAATCTTATTTTCTAATCGTTCTGTTGGGTTTAAAGCGTGCATTTGTTGTTGGGCTATACAGTAGAAAAATTAAAATTTTAACTGAGTAAAAAACTATAAAATTGAAATTAAGTTGTATAATAAGATTCAGAAGCCTATAATTAAATATTTGAGCTCAAAAAATTTGAATTAATCTCATTTTGTGACCGTTTTGTTCGGTTTAAAGCTTGCATTTCTGATTGGGCTTTACAGTAAAACAGTTGAAATTTTAACCAAGTAAAATACTCTAAAATTTAAATTAAGTTGTATAATCTGATTCAAAAGCCTATAATTAAATATTTTAAATTATAAAATATGAATTAATCTCATTTTGTAACCGTTCTGTTGGGTTTAAAGCGTGCACTTCTGATCGGGTTTTACAGTAAAACAATTTAAATTTTAAATAAGTAAAATACTCTAAAATTAAAATTAAGATGTATAATCAGATTCAGATGCCTAAAATTAAATATTTGAACACATAAAATTTGAATTAATCGAATTCTATGACCGTTTTGTTGGGTTTAAAGCGTGCATTTCTGATTGGGCTTTACAGTAAAACAACTGAAATTTTAACAGAGTAAAAAACTCTAAAATTTAAATTAAGCTGTATAATCAAATTCAAAAGCCTATAATAAAATATTTGAACTCATAAAATTTGAATTAATCTTACTTTCTAACCGTTCTGTTGGGTTTAAAGCATGCATTTCTGATTGGGCTATACATTAAAACAATTGAAATTTTGACTGAGTAAAAAACTATAAAATTGAAATTAAGCTGTATAATAAGATTCAGAAGCCTATAATTAAATATTTGAGCTCAAAAAATTTGAATTAATCTCATTTTGTGATCGTTTTGTTGGGTTTAAAGCTTGTATTTCTGATTGGGCTCTACAGTAAAACAGTTGAAATTTTAACCAAGTAAAATACTCTAAAATTGAAATTAAGCTGTATAATCAGACTTAGAAGCCTATAATTAAATATTTGAAATCATAAAATTTGAATTAATCTCATTTTGTGACCGTTCTGTTGGGTTTAAAGCGTGCATTTCTGATTGGGCTTTACAGTAAAACAATTTAAATTTTAACTGAGTAAAATAATCTAAAATTGAAATTAAGATGTATAATCAGATTCAGATGACTAAAATTAAATATTTGAACACATAAAATTTGAATTAATCGAATTCTATGAACGTTTTATTGGGTTTAAAGCGTGCATTTCTGATTGGGCTTTACAATAAAACAACTGAAATTTTAACAGAGTAAAAAACCCTAAAATTTAAATTAAGTTGTATAATCAGATTCAAAAGCCTATAATAAAATATTTGAACTCATAAAATTTGAATTAATCTTATTTTGTAACCGTTCTGTTGGGTTTAAAACGTGCACCTCTGATTGGGTTTTACTGTAAAACAATTTAAATTTTAAATGGGTAAAATACTTAAAAATTGAAATTAAGATGTATAATCAGATTCAGATGCCTAAAATTAAATATTTGAACACATAAAATTTGAATTAATCGAATTCTATGACCGTTTTGTTGGGTTTAAAGCGTGCATTTCTGATTGGGCTTTAAAGTAAAACAACTGAAATTTTAACAGAGTAAAAAACTCTAAAATTTAAATTAAGCTGTATAATCAGATTCAAAAGCTTATAATAAAATATTTGAAGTCATAAAATTTGAATTAATCTTATTTTCTAATGGTTCTGTTGGGTTTAAAGCATGCATTTGTTATTGGGCTATACAGTAAAACAATTGAAATTTTGACTGAGTAAAAAACTATAAAATTGAAATTAAACTGTATAATAAGATTCAGAAGCCTATAATTAAATATTTGAGCTCAAAAAATTTGAATTAATCTCATTTTGTGATCGTTTTGTTGGGTTTAAAGCTTGCATTTCTGGTTGGGCTTTATAGTAAAACAGTTGAAATTTTAACCAAGTAAAATACTCTAAAATTAAAATTAAGTTGTATAATCAGATTCAGAAGCCTATAATTAAAAATTTCAAATCATAAAATTTGAATTAATCTCATTTTGTGACCGTTCTGTTGGGTTTAAAGCGTGCATTTCTGATTGGGCTTTACAGTAAAACAATTTAAATTTTAACTGAGTAAAATAATCTAAAATTGAAATTAAGATGTATAATCATATTCAGATGCCTAAAATTAAATATTTGAACACATAAAATTTGAATTAATCGCATTTTATGACCGTTTTGTTCGGTTTAAAGCGTGCATTTCTGATTGGGCTTTACAATAAAACAATTGAAATTTTAACCGAATAAAATACTCCAAAATTGAAATTAAATTGTACAATCAAATTTAGTACCCTATAATTAAATATTTGAACTCATAAAATTTGAATTAATCTTATTTTATGACCGTTCTGTTGAGTTTAAATCATACATTTCTGATTGGGCTTTACAGTAAAACAATTGAAATTTTAACTGAGTAAAGTACTCTAAATTGAAATTAAGCTGTATAATCAGATTTAAAAGCCTAGAATTAAATATTTAAACTCATAAAATTTGAATTAATCTCTTTTTGTGACGGTTTTGTTGGGTTTAAAGATTGTTTTTTTATTGGGATTTAATGTAAAACAATTGAAATTTTAGCAAAGTAAAATACTCTAAAATAGAAAATAGGTTGTATAATCACATTCAGAAGCCTATAATTATATATTTGAACTCACAAAATTTGAATTAATCGCATTTTGTGACCGTTCTGTTGGGTTTAACGCCTACATTTTTGATTGGGCTCTATAGTAAAATAATTAAAATTTTAACAGAGTAAAATACTATAAAATTGAAATTTAGTTGTATAATAAGATTCAGAAGCCTATAATTAAATATTTGAACTCATAAAATTTGAATTAATCTCATTTCGTGACCGTTCTATTTGGTTTAAAGCGTGCATTTCTGATTGAGCTTTACAATAAAACAATTGAAATTTTAACCGAGTAAAAAACTCTAAAATTTAAATTAAGCTGTATAATCAGAAACAAAAACCTAAAGTTAAATATTTGAACTCAAAAAATTTGAATTAATCTCATTTTGTGACCATTATGTTAGGTTTAAAACGTGCATTTTTATTGGGCTTTACACTAAAACAGTTGAAATTTTAACCGAGTAAATATTCAAAAATTGAAATTAAGCTGTATAAAAAGATTCAGAAGCCTATAATTAAATATTTGAGCTCAAAAAATTTGAATTAATCTCATTTTGAGATCGTTTTGTTGGGTTTAAAGCTTGCATTTCTAATTGGGCTTTACAGTAAAATAGCTGAAATTTTAACCAAGTAAAATACTCTAAAATTAAAATTAAGTTGTATAATCAGATTCAGAAGCCTATAATTAAATATTTCAAATCATAAAATTTGAATTAATCTCATTTTGTGATCGTTCTGTTGGGTTTAAAGCCTAGATTTCTTATTGGGCTTTACAATAAAACAGTTGAAATTTTATCTGAGTAAAATACTCTAAAATTGAAATTAAGATGTATAATCAGATTCAGATGCCTAAAATTAAATATTTGAACTCATAAAATTTGAATTATTTGAATTTGTGACCGTTTTGTTGGGTTTTAAGCATGCATTTCTGATTGGGCTTTACAGTAAAACAATTGAAATTTTAACAGAGTAAAAACACTCTAAAATTTAAATTAAGCTGTATAATCAGATTCAAAAGCCTATAATAAAATATTTGAACTCATAAAATTTTAATTAATCTTAATTTCTAATGGTTCTGTTGGGTTTAAAGCGTGCATTTGTTGTTGGGCTATACAGTAAAACAATTGAAATTTTAACTGAGTAAAAAACTATAAAATTGAAATTAAGCTTTATAATAAGATTTAGAAGCCTACAATTAAATATTTGAACACATAAAATTTGAATTAATCTTACTTTGTGACCGTTCTGTTAGGTTTAAAGCGTGCATTTCTGATTGGGCTTTACAATAAAACAATTGAAATTTTAACCGAGTAAAATACTGTAAAATTGAAATTAAGCTATATAATCAGATTCAGAAGCATATAATTAAATATTTGAACTCATAAAATTTGAATTAATCTCATTTTGTGACCGTTCTGTTGGGTTTAAAGCCTATATTTCTGATTGGCTCTACAGTAAAACAGTTGAAATTTTAACCAAGTAAAATACTCTAAAATTGAAATTAAGTTGTATAATCAGATTCAGAAGTCTATAATTAAATATTCGAAATCATAAAATTTGAATTAATCTCATTTTGTGACCGTTCTGTTGGGTTTAAAGCGTGCATTTCTTATTGGGCTTTACAGTAAAACAGTTGAAATTTTAACTGAGTAAAATACTCTAAAATTGAAATTAAGATGTATAATCAGATTCAGATACCTAAAATTAAATATTTGAACTCATAAAATTCGAATTAGTTGAATTTTGTGACCGTTCTGTTGGGTTTTAAGCATGCATTTTTGATTGGGCTTTACAGTAAAACAATTGAAATTTTAACAGAGTAAAAAACTTTAAAATTTAAATTAAGCTATATAATAAGATTCAAAAGCTTTAAATTAAGCAAGGGGTATCGATACACATGCTATTTAAGCCCTTATTTTCCCTCTATGGTACCAATACGCTCCCAACCCGTATTGATACGCCTGCACGAAAATAAAATTTGAATTAATCTCATTTTGTGACCGTTCTGTTGGGTTTTAAGCGTGCATTTGTGGTTGGGCTTTACGGTAAAATAATTGAAATTTTAATCGAGTAAAATACTCTAAAATTAAAATTAAGTTGTATCATCAGATTCAGAAGCCTACAATTAAATATTTGAAGACATAAAATTTGAATTAATCTTATTTTGTGACCGTTCTGTTGGGTTTAAAGCGTGCATTTCTGATTGGGCTTTACAATAAAACAATTGAAATTTTAACCAAGTAAAATACTATAAAATTGAAATTAAGCTGTATAATCAGATTCAGAAGTCTATAATTAAATATTCGAAATCATAAAATTTGAATTAATCTCATTTTGTGACCGTTCTGTTGGGTTTAAAGCGTGCATTTCTTATTGGGCTTTACAGTAAAACAGTTGAAATTTTAACTGAGTAAAATACTCTAAAATTGAAATTAAGATGTATAATCAGATTCAGAAGCCTATAATTGAATATTTGAACTCATAAAATTTAAATTAATCTCATTTTGTGATCGTTCTGTTAGGTTTAAAGCCTACATTTCTGATTGGGCTTTACAATAAAACAGTTGAAATTTTAACCGAGTAAAATACTATAAAATTGAAATTAAGTTGTATAATCAAATTCAGAAGCCTATAATTAAATATTTGAACTCATAAAATTTGAATTAATCTCATTTTGTGACCGTTCTGTTTGGTTTAAAGCGTGCATTTATGATTGGGCTTTACAGTAAAACAGTTGAAATTTTAATCGAGTAAAATATTATAAAATTGAAATTAAGTTGTATAATCAGATTGAAAAGGCTATAATAAAATATTTGAACTCATAAAATTTGAATTAATCTTATTTTCTAACCGTTCTATTGGGTTTAAAGCGTGCATTTGTGGTTGGGCTATACAGTAAAACAATTGAAATTTTAATTGAGTAAAAAACTATAAAATGGAAATTAAGCTATATAATAAGATTCAGAAGCGTATAGTTAAATATTTGAGCTCAAAAAATTTGAATTAGTCTCATTTTGTGATCGTTGTATTGGGTTTAAAGCTTGCATTTCTGATTGGGCTTTACAGTAAAACAGTTGAAATTTTAACCAAGTAAAATACTCTAAAATTGAAATTAAGTTGTATAATAAGATTCAGAAGCCTATAATTAAATATTTGAAATCATAAAATTTGAATTAATCTCATTTTGTGACCGTTCTGTTGGGTTTAAAGCGTGCATTTCTGATTGGACTTTACAGTAAAATAGTTGAAATTTTAACTGAGTAAAATACTCTAAAATTGAAATTAAGTTTTATAATCAGATTCAGAAGCCTACAATTAAATATTTGAACACATAAAATTTGAATTAATCGCATTTTATGACCGTTTTCTTGGGTTTAAAGCGTGCATTTCTGATTGGGCTTTACAGTAAAACAGTTAAAATTTTAACCGAGTAAAATATTATAAAATTGAAATTAAGTTGTATAATCAGATTCAAAAGGCTATAATAAAATATTTGAACTCATAAAATTTGAATTAATCTTATTTTCTAATCGTTCTGTTGGGTTTAAAGCGTGCATTTGTGGTTGGGCTATACAGTAAAACAATTAAAATTTTAACTGAGTAAAACACTATAAAATTGAAATTAAGCTATATAATAAGATTCAGAAGAGTATAATTAAATATTTGAGCTCAAAAAATTTGAATTAATCTCATTTTGTGATCGTTTTATTGGGTTTAAAGCTTGCATTTCTGATTGGGCTTTACAGTAAAACAGTTGAAATTTTAACCAAGTAAAATACTCTAAAATTGAAATTAAGTTGTATAATCAGATTCAGAAGCCTATAATTAAATATTTGAAATCATAAAATTTGAATTAATCTCATTTTGTGACCGTTCTGTTGGGTTTAAAGCGTGCATTTCTGATGGACTTTACAGTAAAATAGTTGAAATTTTAACGGAGTAAAATACTCTAAAATTGAAATTAAGTTTTATAATAAGATTCAGAAGCCTACAATTAAATATTTGAACACATAAAATTTGAATTAATCGCATTTTATGACCGTTTTGTTGGGTTTAAAGCGTGCATTTCTGATTGGGCTTTACAGTAAAACAGTTGAAATTTTAACCAAGTAAAATACTCTAAAATTGAAATTATGTTGTATAATCAGATTCTGAAGCCTATAATTAAGAAGCCTATAATTAAATATTTGAACTCATAAAATTTGAATTAATCTGATTTTGTGACCGTTCTCTTGGGTTTAAAGCGCGTATTTCTGATTGGGTTTTATAGTAAAAGAGTTGAACTTTTAATTGAGTAAAATACTCTAATATTAAAATTAAGCTGTATAATCATATTGAGAAGCTTATAATTAAATATTTGAACTCATAAAATATGAATTAAACTCATTTTGTGACATTTCTGTTGGGTTTAAAGCGTGCATTTCTGATTGGGCTTTATAGTAAAACAATTTAAATTTGAACTGAGTAAAATATTCTAAAATTGAAATTAAGCTGTATAATCAGATTCAGAAGCCTATAATTAAATATTTGAAAACATAAAATTTTAATTAATCTCATTTTGTCATCGTTCTGTTGGGTTCAAAGCATGCATTTCTGATTGGGCTTTATAGTAAAAGAGTTGAAATTTTGACTTAGTAAAATTCTCTAAAATTGAAATTAAGTTGTATAATCAATTTTAGAAGCCTATAATTAAATATTTAAACTAATAAAATTTGAATTAATCTCATTTTGTGATCATTCTATTGGGTTTAAAGCGTGCATTTTTGATTGGGCTTTATAGTAAATCAGTTCGAATTTGAACTGAGTAAAATATTCTAAAATTGAAATTAAGTTGTATAATCAGATTAAGAAGCCTACTATTAAATACTTAAACTCATAAAATTTGAATTAATGTCATTTTTGACCATTCTATAGGGTTTAAAGCGAGCATTTCTGATCGAGCTTTACAGTAAAACAATAGAAATTTTAACCGAGTAAAATACTCTAAAATTTAAATTAAGTTGTATAATCAGATTCAAAAGCCTAAAATTAAATATTTGAACTCATAAAATTTGAATTAATCCCATTTTATGACCGTTTTGTTGGGTTTAAAGCGTGCATTTCTGATTGGGCTTTACAGTAAAACCATTGAAATTTTAACCGAGTAAAATACTATAAAATTTAAATTAAGTTGTATAATCAGATTCAGAAGCCTTAAATTAATTATTTGAGCTCCTAAAATTTGAATTAATCTCATTTTGTGTCCGTTCTGTTGGGTTTAAAGCATGCATTTCTAATTGGGCTTTACAATAAAACAATTGAAATTTTAACCGAGAAAAATACTCTAAAATTGAATTTAAGTTGTATAATCAGATTCATAAGCCTACAATTAAATATTTGAACTCATAAAATTTGAATTATTCTCATTTTGTGACCGTTCTATTGAGTTTAAAGCGTGCATTTATGATTGGACTTTACAGTAAAATAGTTGAAATTTTAACTGAGTAAAATACTCTAAAATTGAAATTAAGTTTTATAATCAGATTCAGAAGCCTACAATTAAATATTTGAACACATAAAATTTGAATTAATCGTATTTTATGACCGTTTTGTTGGGTTTAAAGCGTGCATTTCTGATTGGGATTTACAGTAAAATAGTTGAAATTTTAATTGAGTAAAATACTCTAAAATTGAAATTAAGTTGTATAATCAGATTCAGAAACCTATAATTAAATATTTGAACTCATTAAATTTGAATTAATCTCATTTCATGACCGTTCTTTTGGGTTTAAAGCGTGCATTTCTGATTGGGTTTTACAGTAAAGCAGTTGAAATTTTAACTGAGTAAAATACTCTAAAATTTAAATTAAGCTGTATAATCAGATTCAGAAGCCTATAATTGAATATTTGAACTCATAAAATTTGAATTGTAGGGACTAAATGTGTAATTTTATAGATTTCAATTAACTGATACATCACTGCCATTAAATTTTCTGTTACCGTTAATCTTTTCTGTTAGGATTTTAACGGCGGTGACACAAATAGGTAGGGTTTAAAAGGTGGGTGACCTGATTGATGAATGTGTTAGTTGGGTGGCCAAAATAAGTATCCTCAATTAGTTGGGTGGTCATTGGAGTAGTTTACACAAATTTGAACTAATTTCATTTTGTGACCGTTTAGTTGGGTTTAAAGGGTGCATTTCTGACTGAGTTTTATAGAAAAAGAGTTGAAATTTTAACTGAGTAAAATACTCTATAATTGAAATTAAACTGTAAAATCAAATTCAAAAGCCTATAATTAAATATTTGAACAACTAAAATTTTAATTAATCTCATTTTGTCACCATTCTGTTGGGTTTTAAGCTTGCATTTCTGATTGGGCTTTACAGTAAAACAATTGAAATTTTAACCTTGTAAAATATTCTAAAATTGAAATTAAGCCATATAATCAGATTTAGAATCTATAACTAAATATTTGAACTCATAAAATTTGAATTAATCTCATTTTGTGACCGTTCTGTTGGGTTTAAAGTGAGCATTTCTGATTGGGCTTTATAGTAAAACAGTTGAAATTTTAAGCGAGTAAAATACTCTAAAATTCAAATTATGTTGTATAATCAGATTCAGAAGCCTATAATTAAAAATTTGAACTCATAAAATTTCAATTAATTTTATTTTGTGACCGTTCTATTGGGTTTAAAGCGTGCATTTCTCATTGGGCTTTACAGTAAAACAATTGAAATTTTAACTAATATACTCTAAAATTGAATTTAATTTGTATAATCAGATTCAGAATCCTATAATTAAATATTTGAACTCATAAAATTTGAATTAATCTCATTTTGTAGTTGTTCTGTTGGGTTTAAAGCGTGAATTTCTGATTGGGCTTTATAGTAAAACAGTTGAAATTTTAAATAAGTAAAGTACTCTAAAATTAAAATTAAGCTTTATAATCAAATTCAGAAGCCTATAATTAAATATTTGAACTCATAAAATTTGAATTAATTTCATTTTGTGATCGTTTTGTTGGGCTTAAAGCGTGCATTTCTGATTGGGCTTTACAATAAAACAATTGAAATTTTAACTGAGTAATATACTCTAAAACTGATTTTAAGTTGTATAATCAAATTCAAAAGCCTATAATTAAATATTTGAACTCATAAAATTTGAATTAATCTCATTTTTCACCGTTCTATTGGGTTTAAATCTTGTATTTCTGATTGGGATTTACAGTAAAGCAGTAGAAATTTTAACTGAGTAAAATACTCTAAAATTGAATTTAAGCTATATAATCAGATTCAAAAGCCTATAATTAAATATTTGAACTCATAAAATTTGAATTAATCTAATTTTTTGACCATTCTGTTGGGTTTAAAGCGAACATGTCTGATTGGGCTTTACAGTAAAATAGTTGAAATTTTAACCGAGTAAAATAATCTAAAATTGAATTTAAGCTATATAATTAGATTCAAAAGAATATAATTTAATATTTGAACACATAAAATTTGAATTAATCTTATTTTGTGATCGTTTTGTTGGGTTTAGAGCGTGCATTTCTTATTGGGACTTACAGTAAAACTGTTGAAATTTTAATCGTGTAAAATACTCTAAAATTGAAAATAAGCCTTATAATCAAATTCAGAAGCCTATAACTAAATATTTGAACACATAAAATTTAAATTAATCTCATTTTCTCACCGTTCTGTTGGGTTTAAAGCTTGCATTTCGGATTGAGTTTTACAGTAAAACAATTAAAATTAACCATGTAAAATAATCTAAAATTGAAATTAAGTTGTTTAATCAGATTTAGAAGCCTATAATCAAATATTTGAACTCATAAAATTTGAATTAATCTCATTTTGTCATCGTTCTGTTGGGTTTAAAGTGTGCATTTCTGATTGGGCTTTATAATTAAGCAGTTGAAATATGAACTAAGTAAAATACTCTAAAATTGAAATTAAGCTGTATAATCAGATTTAGAAGCATATAATTAAATATTTGAACACATAAAATTTGAATTAATCTCATTTTGTCATCGTTCTGTTGGGTTTAAAGGGTGCATTTCTGATTGAGCTTTATATTAAAACAGTTGAAATTTTAACTGAGTAATATTCTCTAAAATTGAATTTAAGTTGTATAATCAGATTCAGAAGCATATAATTAAATATTTGAACTCATAAAATTTGAATTAATCTCATTTTGTGATCGTTCTTTTGGCTTTAAAGCGTGCATTTCTTATTGGGCTTTATAGTAAAACAGTTGAAATTTGAACTGAGTAAAATAATCTAAAATTGAATTTAAGCTTTATAATTAGATTCAAAAGCACATAATTAAATATTTGAACTCTTAAAATTTAATTTATCTCAATTTTTGAACGTTCTGTTGGGTTTAAAGCTTGCATTTCTAATTGGACTTTACAGTAAAACTGTTGAAATTTGAACTGAGTAAAATAATCTATAATTGAAATTAAGCTATATAATCAAATTCAGAAGCTTATAATTAAATATTTGAACACATAAAATTTGAATTAAACTCATTTTGTCAATGTTCTGTTGGGTTTGAAGCTTGCATTTCTGATTGGGCTTCACAGTAAAGTAGTAGAAATTTTAACTGAGTAAAAACTTTAAAATTGAATTTAAGCTGTATAATCAAATTCAAAAGCCTATAATTTAATATTTAAACTCATAAAATTTGAATTAATCTCATTTTGTGGCCGTTCTGTTGGGTTTAAAGCGTGCATTTATGATTGGGCATTATAATAAAACAATTGAAATTTGAACCGAGTAAAATACTTTAAAATTGAAATTAAGTTGTATAATCAGATTTAGAAGCCTATAATTAAATATTTGAATACATAAAATTTGAATTAATCTCATTTTGTCATCGTTCAGATAGGTTTAAGGCATGTATTTCTGATTGGGTTTTACATTAAAACAGTTGAAATTTTGACTGAGTAATATAGTCTAAAATTGAATTTATGCTGTCTAATCAGATTTAGAAGCATATAATTAAATATTTGAACTCATAAAATTTGAATTAATCTAATATTTTGACTGTTCTATTGGGTTTAAAACATGCATTTTATATTGGGCATTATAGTATAATAGTTGAAATTCTAGCAGAGTAAAAAAAACTAAAATTGAAATTAAGTTGTATAGTAAGAATCAAAAGCCTATAACTAATTATTTGAACTCATAAAATTTGAATTAATCTCATTTTGTGATCGTTTTGTTGGGTTTAAAGCTTGCATTTCTGATTGGGCTTTACAGTAAAAAAAACAATTGAAATTTTAACTGAGTAAATACTCTAAAATTGAATTTAAGCTGTCTAATCAGATTCAGAAGCATATAATTAAATATTTGCACTCATAAAATTTTAATTAATCTCATTTTGTGACCGTTTTCTTTGGTTTAAAGCGTGCATTTCTGATGGGGCTTTATAGTAAAATAGTTGAAATTTTAACCGAGTAAAATACTCTAAAATTGAAATTAAGTTGTATAATCAGATTCAGAAGCATATAATTAAATATATAAACACATAAAATTTGAATTAATCTCATTTTGTGACCGTTCTGAAGGGTTTAAGGCGTGCATTTCTGATTGGGTTTTACATTAAAAGAGTTGAAATTTTAATTGAGTAATATACTCTAAAAATTCAAATTAAGCTGTATAATCAGATTCAGAAGCCTAAAATTAAAAATTTGAACTCATAAAATTTCAATTAATTTTATTTTGTGACCGTTCTCTTGGGTTTAAAGCGTACATTTCTGATTGGGCTTTACAGTAAAACAATTGAAATTTTAACTAACTAATATACTCTAAAATTTAATTTAATTTGTATAATAAGATTCAGAATCCTATAATTAAATATTTGAACTCATAAAATTTGAATTAATCTCATTTTGTAGTTGTTCTGTTGGATTTAAAGCGTGCATTTCTGATTGGGATTTACAGTAAAATAGTTGAAATTTTAACTTAGTAAAATAGTCTAAAATGGAAATTAAGCTCTATAATCAGATTCAGAAGCCTATAATTAAATATTTGAACTCATAAAATTTGAATTAATTTCATTTTGTGATCGTTTTGTTAGGTTTAAAGCGTGCATTTCTGATTGGGCTTTACAATAAAACAATTGAAATTTTAACTAAGTAATATACTCTAAAATTGATTTTAAGTTGTATAATCAAATTCAAAAGCCTATAATTAAATATTTGAACTCATAAAATTTGAATTAATCTCATTTTTTCACCGTTCTATTGGGTTTAAAGCTTGTATTTTTGATTGGGATTTGCAGTAAAGCAGTAGAAATTTTAACTGAGTAAAATACTCTAAAATTGAAATTAAGTTTTATAATCAGATTTAGAAGCCTATAATTAAATATTTGAAAACATAAAATTTTAATTAATCTCATTTTGTCATCGTTCTGATGGGTTTAAGGCGTGCATTTCTGATTGGGTTTTACATTAAAAGAGTTGAAATTTTAATTGAGTAATATACTCTAAAATTGAATTTAAGTTGTCTAATCAGATTTAGAAGCCTATAATTAAATATTTGAACTCATAAAATTTGAATTAATCTAATTTTTTGATCGTTCTGTTGGGTTTAAAACCTGCATTTTTGATTGGGCATTATAGTAAAATAGTTGAAATTCTAACAGAGTAAAATAAACTAAAATTGAAATTAAGTTGTATAACAAGAATCAAAAGCCTATAACTAATTATTTGAACTCATAAAATTTGAATTAATCTCATTTTGTGATCGTTTTGTTGGGTTTAAAGCTTGCATTTCTGATTAGGCTTTACATTAAAAATAGTTGACATTTTAACTGAGTAAATACTCTAAAATTGAATTTAAGTTGTATAATCAGATTCAGAAGCATATAATTAAATATTTGCACTCATAAAATTTTAATTAATCTCATTTTATGATTATTCTGTTGGGTTTAAAGCGTGCATTTCTGATTGGGCTTTACAGTAAAACAATTGAAATGTTAACTGAGTAAAGTACTCTATAATTGAAATTAAGCTGTATAATCAAATTTAGAAGCCTATAATTAAATATTTGAACTCATAAAATTTGAATTAATCTCATTTTCTGACCGTTCTGTTGGGTTTAAAGCGTGAATTTCTGATTGAGCTTTATAGTAAAACAGTTGAAATTTTAAATAAGTAAAATACTCTAAAATTAAAATTAAGCTTTATAATCATATTCAGAAGCCTATAATTAAATATTTGAACTCATAAAATTTGAATTAATTTCATTTTGTGATCATTTTGTTGGGTTTAAAGCGTGCATTTCTGATTGGGCTTTACAATAAAACAATTGAAATTTTAACTGAGTAATATACTCTAAAACTGATTTTAAGTTGTATAATCAAATTCAAAAGCCTATAATTAAATATTTGAACTCATAAAATTTGAATTAATCACATTTTTTCACCGTTCTATTGGGTTTAAAGCTTGTATTTCTGATTGGGATTTACAGTAAAGCAATAGAAATTTTAACTGAGTAAAATACTCTAAAATTGAAATTAAGCTGTATAATCAGATTCAAAAGCCTCTAATTAAATATTTGAACTCATAAAATTTGAATTAATCTAATTTTTTGACCATTCTGTTGGGTTTAAAGCGAACATGTCTAATTGGGCTTTACAGTAAAATAGTTGAAATTTTAACTGAGTAAAATAATCTAAAATTGAATTTAAGCTGTATAATTAGATTCAGAAGAATATAATTTAATATTCGAACACATAAAATTTGAATTAATCTCATTTTCTGACCGTTCTGTTGGTTTTAAAGCGTGCAATTGTGATTGGGCTTTACAATAAAATAGTTGAAATTTTAACCGAGTAAAATATTTTAAAATTGAATTTAAGTTGAATAATCAGATTCAGAAGCATACAATTAAATATTTGAACTCATAAAAATGGAATTAATCTTATTTTGTGACCGTTCTGTTGGGTTTAAAGGGTGCATTTCTTATTGGGCCTTACAGTAAAACTGTTGAAATTTTAATTGTGTAAAATACTCTAAAATTGAAAATAAGCCTTATATTCAAATTCAGAAGCCTATAACTAAATATTTGAACACATAAAATTTGAATTAATCTCATTTTGTCACCGTTCTGTTGGGTTTAAAGCTTGCATTTCGGATTGAGTTTTACAGTAAAACAATTAAAATTTTAACCATGTAAAATACTATAAAATTGAAATTAAGATGTTTAATCAGATTTAGAACCTATAATCAAATATTTGAACTCATAAAATCTGAATTAATCTCATTTTGTGATCGTTCTGTTGGGTTTAAAGCATGCATTTCTGATTGGGCTTTATAGTTAAACAATTGAAATTTGAACTAAGTAAAATACTCTAAAATTGAAATTACGCTGTATAATCAGATTTAGAAGCCTATAATTAAATATTTGAACACATAAAATTTGAATTAATCTAATTTTGTCATCATCCTGTTGGGTATAAAGGGTGCATTTCGGATTGAGTTTTACAGTAAAACAATTGAAAATTTAACCATGTAAAATACTCTAAAATTGAAATTAAGATGTTTAATCAAATTCAGAAGCCTATAATCAAATATTTGAACTCATAAAATTTGAATTAATCTCATTTTGTAATCGTTCTGTTGCGTTTAAAGCAAGCATTTCTGATTGGGCTTTATAGTTAAACAGTTGAAATTTGAACTAAGTAAAATACTCTAAAATTGAAATTAAGCTGTATAATCAGATTTTGAAGCCTATAATTAAATATTTGAACACATAAAATTTGAATTAATCTCATTTTGTCATCGTTCTGTTGGGTTTAAAGGATGCATTTCTGATTGAGCTTTACACTAAAACAGTTGAAATTTTAACTGAGTAATATTCTCTAAAATTGAATTTAAGTTGTATAATCTGATTCAGAAGCCTATAATTAAATATTTGAACTCATAAAATTTGAATTAATCTCATTTTGTGATCGTTCTTTTGGGTTTAAAGCGTGCATTTCTTATTGGGCTTTATAGTAAAACAATTGAACTTTGAACTGAGTAAAATAATCTAAAATTGAATTTAAGCTGTATAATTAGATTAAAAGCACATAATTAAATATTTGAACTCATAAAATTTAATTTATCTCAATTTGTGAACGTTCTGTTGGGTTTAAAGCTTGCATTTCTAATTGGACTTTACAGTAAAACAGTTGTAATTTGAACTAAGTAAAATAATCTATAATTGAAATTAAGCTATATAATCAAATTCAGAAGCTTATAATTAAATATTTAAACACATAAAATTTGAATTAAACTCATTTTGTCAACGTTCTGTTGGGTTTGAAGCTTGCATTTCTGATTGGGCTTCACAGTAAAGCAGTAGAAATTTTAACTGAGTAAAATACACTAAAATTGTATTTAAGTTGTATAATCAAATTCAAAAGCCTATAATTTAATATTTGAACTCATAAAATTTGAAATAGTCTCATTTTGTGACCGTTCTGTTGGGTTTAAAGCGTGCATTTATGATTGGCTTTATAGTAAAACAATTGAAATTTGAACCGAGTAAAATACTCTAAAATTGAAATTAAGTTGTATAGTCAGATTCAGAAGTCTATAATTAAATATTTGAACACATAAAATTTGAATTAACCTCATTTTGTCATCGTTCTGATGGGTTTAAGGCGTGCATTTCTGATTGGGTTTTACATTAAAAGAGTTGAAATTTTAATTGAGTAATATACTCTAAAATTGAATTTAAGCTGTCTAATAAGATTTAGAAGGCTATAATTAAATATTTGAACTCTTAAAATTTGAATTAATCTATTTTTTTGACCGTTCTATTGGGTTTAAAACCTGCATTTTTCATTGAGCGTTATAGTAAAATAGTTGAAATTTTAACAGAGTAAAATAAACTAAAATTGAAATTAAGTTGTATAATAAGAATCAAAAGCATATAACTAATTATTTGAACTCATAAAATTTGAATTAATCTCATTTTGTGACCGTTTTGTTGGGTTTAAAACGTGCATTTCTCATTGATTTTTACCGAAAAACAATTGAAATTTTAACTGAGTAAAATACTCTATAATTGAAATTAAGTTGTATAATTAGATTTAGAAGCTTATAATTAAATATTTGAAATCATAAATGTTGAATTAATCTCATTTTGTGACCGTTCTGTTGGGTTTAAAGTGTGCATTTCTGATTGGGCATTATAGAAAAAGAATTAAAATTTTAAGCCTATAAAATTCAAATTAAGCTGTATAATCAGATTCAGAAGCCTATAATTTAATATTTGAACTCATAAAATTTGAATTAATCTCATTTTATGACCGTTCTGTTGGGTTTAAAGCGTGCATTTATGATTTGGCTTTATAGTAAAACAATTGAAATTTGAACCGAGTAAAATATTCTAAAATTAAAATTAAGTTGTATAATTAGATTTAGAAGCCTATAATTAAATATTTGAACACATAAATTTTGAATTAATCTCATTTTGTCATCGTTCTGATGGGTTTAAGGCGTGCATTTCTGATTGGGTTTTACATTAAAACAGTTGAAATTTTAATTGAGTAATATACTCTAAAATTGAATTTATGCTGTCTAATCAGATTTAGAAGCCTATAATTAAATATTTGAACTCATAAAATTTGAATTAATCTAATTTTTTGATCGTTCTGTTGGGTTTAAAACCTGCATTTTTGATTGGGCATTATAGTAAAATAGTTGAAATTCTAACAGAGTAAAATAAACTAAAATTGAAATTAAGTTGTATAATAAGAATCAAAAGCCTATAACTAATTATTTGAACTCATAAAATTTGAATTAATCTCATTTTGTGATCGTTTTGTTGGGTTTAAAGCTTGCATTTCTGATTGGGCTTTACATTAAAAATAGTTGACATTTTAACTGAGTAAATACTCTAAAATTGAATTTAAGCTGTATAATCAGATTCAGAAGCATATAATGAAATATTTCCACTCATAAAATTTCAATTAATCTCATTTTTTATCGTTCTGTTGGGTTTAAAGCGTGCATTTCTGATTGGGCTTTACAGTAAAACAATTGAAATTTTAACTGAGTAAAATACTTTATAATTGTAATTAAGCTGTATAATCAAATTTAGAAGCCTATAATTAAATATTTGAACTCATAAAATTTGAATTAATCTCATTTTGGGACCGTTCTGTTGGGTTTAAAGCGTGAATTTCTGATTGGGCTGTATTGTAAAACAATTGAAATTTTAAATAAGTAAAATACTCTAAAATTAAAATTAAGTTGTATAATCAGATTTAGAAGCCTATAATTAAATATTTGAACTCATAAAATTTAAATTAATCTCATTTTGTGACCGTTTTTGGGTATAAAACGTGTATTTCTCATTGAGTTTTTCTGAAAAACAATTGAAATTTTAACTGAGTAAAATACTCTATGATTGAAATTAAGCTATATAATCAGATTCAAAAGCCTATAATTAAATATTTGAACTCATAATTTTGAATTAATCTCATTTTGTGACCGTTCTGCTGGGTTTAAATTGTGCATTTCTTATTGGGCTTTATAGTAAAACAGTTGAAATTTGAACTGAGTAAAATACTCTAAAATTGAATTTAAGCTGTCTAATCAAATTTACAAGCCTATAATTAAATATTTGAACTCATAAAATTTGAATTAATCTAATTTTTTGACCGTTTTGTTGGGTGTAAAGCCTGCATTTCTGATTGGGCATTACAGTAAAACAATTGAAATTTTAACTGAGTAAAATAATCTGAAATTGAAATTAAGCTGTATAATGAGAATCAAAAGCCTATAATTAAATATTTGAACTCATAAAATTTGAATTAATCTCATTTTGTGATCGTTCTGTTGGGTTTAAAGCTTGCATTTCTGATTGGGCTTTACAGTAAAACAGTTGAAATTTTAAATGAGTAAAATGGTCTAAAACTAAAATTAAGCTGTATAATCAGATTTAGAAGCCTATAATTAAATATTTGAACTCATAAAATTTTAATTAATCTAATTTTGTTACCGTTTTGTTGGTTTAAAGCGTGCATTTCTCATTGAGTTTTACTAAAAAATAGTTGAAATTTTAACTGAGTAAAATACTCTAAAATTAAAATTAAGTTGTACAATCAGATTTAGAAGCCTATAATTAAATATTTGAACACATAAAATTTGAATTAATTTCATTTTGTGACAGTTCTGTTGGGTTTAAAGCGTGCATTTATGATTGAGATTTACAGTAAAAAAGTTGAAATTTTAACTGAGTAAAGTACTCTAAAATTAAAATTAAGTTGTATAATCAAATTCAAAAGCCTATAATTAAATATTTGAACTCGTAAAATTTGAATTAATCTCATTTTGTGATCGTTCTGTTGGGTTTAAAGCTTGCATTTCTGATTGGGCTTTACAGTAAAACAGTTGAAATTTTTAATGAGTAAAATGCTCTAAAATTAAAATTAAGCTGTATAATCAGATTTAGAAGCCTATAATTAAATATTTGAACTCATAAAATTTTAATTAATCTAATTTTGTTACCGTTTTGTTGGTTTAAAGCGTGCATTTCTCATTGAGTTTTACTAAAAAATAGTTGAAATTTTAACTGAGTAAAATACTCTAAAATTAAAATTAAGTTGTACAATCAGATTTAGAAGCCTATAATTAAATATTTGAACACATAAAATTTGAATTAATTTCATTTTGTGACAGTTCTGTTGGGTTTAAAGCGTGCATTTATGATTGAGATTTACAGTAAAAAAGTTGAAATTTTAACTAAGTAAAGTACTCTAAAATTAAAATTAAGTTGTATAATCAGATTTAGAAGCCTATAATTAAATATTTGAACTCGTAAAATTTGAATTAATCTCATTTTGTGATCGTGTTGTTGGGTTTAAAGCTTGCATTTCTGATTGGGCTTTACAGTAAAACAGTTGAAATTTTTAATGAGTAAAATGCTCTAAAATTAAAATTAAGCTGTATAATCAGATTTAGAAGCCTATTATTAAATATTTGAAATCATAAAATTTTAATTAATCTAATTTTGTTACCATTTTGTTGGTTTAAAGCGTGCATTTCTCATTGAGTTTTACTAAAAATAGTTGAAATTTGAACTGAGTAAAATAATCTAAAATTGAAATTAAGCTGCAAAATCAGATTCAGAAGCCTATAATTAAATATTTGAACACATAAAATTTGAATTAATTTCATTTTGTGACAGTTCTGTTGGGTTTAAAGCGTGCATTTATGATTGCGATTTACAGTAAAAAAGTTAAAATTTTAACTGAGTAAAGTACTCTAAAATTAAAATTAAGCTGTATAATCAGATTTAGAAGCCTATAATTAAATATTTGAACTAATAAATTTTGAATTAATCTCATTTTGTGACCCTTTTGTTGGGTTTAAAGCAAGCATTTCTATAGCGACCCTTTTAAAAATAATTTTTTTTAATATTATGTAATAATATTAAGTGTATGATAAAAAGAAATGTGAGGTAAAAAAAGGGGTCACTAGTGGAAACTTCGGAAAGAAATTGAAAATTAGAAAATCAGGGTTAAAAATTAGGATTTAGACCTTGAAACCCTAATTAGGGATTGAAATTGAAAAATGAAAATTTAAAATTAGGGTTTCAAATAAAAAATTAGGAATTTTAATCCCGAAAGGGGAAATTTTTAAAATTAGGGTTAGGGATTTTAAATTAAGAAAAGGAATTTTGAAATTAGGGTTAAAAAAATGTTGGAGTCGCCACTGATCACTTTTAGTAGACCGGACACCGGGAAACCTGAGATTTGAAAAGATTTGGGTTCGAGAGTCGGTTACGATTTAAAACGATATTATCGTTAAAAACCACCCAAAAATTGGCACCTTTATCAAATTACCGCTTAATTAATTTTGGATTTTCTGGATTAAAGTGGCATTAATTTAATATTTGTTTAAAAGTTCAAATTCAATTTTATTTTTACCGTATCTTAACTCGAAGGTATAAGTATACACCGCCACCACTACGTTTGGTGTCGGGCCCGTTACGACCGAATAAAGACGTAATTTTTTAGGCTCATTAATTAAGGATGTGTGATAAGCAAAAAAAAATATGAGAAACTTATACAAAATATACATGAACAATTGGAATAAAGTACAAAATACATATACAAGCATATTAAACTAATATGTACAAAAATAAATACATACAATACAATAAAACAATTAAAATGCATAGACAAGTAGGATTAAATGTGTGTACATGAATGATGAAATAAAAAAATAAATAAAAACAAATGCATAACATAACGGAAATGAAACATATATGTACAAAACAAAATAGGCATGTACAACTAAACATATAAATGAAATGAGAAACATGATAAGTAAGATTAAACAAAATAGAAAATAAGTAAGGCATGATTTAAAACAAATTAAGGAAACTAAAAGGGACGTTTGGTTCTGGATTCAAGATTAAAAAGGAACGAAAACAAAATTTAAGGTCAAAATTAAAAAGGACATACACTTAATGACTGGAATAAAATAAATTAAAACATCTAGAGGACTAGATCTGTGGTTTGACCTGTAACACCCTAGACCGGCCTATGCGGGAAGCCTGACTAGAGTGATACACTGTTCTCTGACTAGAGTGGTCAAACATGATGATGGTTGTGGGTTCGAAACCACACAACCACACTTCTCAACTTTTTATTTTATTTGCATTTTAAAGGTGTTACAACTCTCCCCCCCTCTAAAAAGAAATTTCGTCCTCGAAATTTACCTGAACTGAACAGATGTGGGAACTGCTCCCTCATAGATTCCTCGATCTCCCAGGTGGTCTCAGAAGGGATACAGTTTCTTCACTAAACTTTAACCATGGTGATACGTCTTCTTCTCAGAACTCTCTCATCAAACTCTAGAATCTGAACAATTTCCTCTTCATAAGAGAAGTCTGGTCGTAGCTCAACATCCTGAACCTAAATAATGTGACTCGGGTCCGGATGGTACCGTCTCAACATAGATACATGAAATACATCATGAAAACGACTAAGTTGAGGCTGTAACTCAAGCTGATATGCAACAGGTCTAACTCTTTTCAGAATACGGTATGGTCCGATATACCTCGGGCTCAACTTGCCCTTACGCCCAAATCTCAGAACTTTTTCCCAAGGCGAGACTTTTAAAAAAACCTTATCACCAACCTCAAACTCGATATCTTTTCTCCTCCGGTCAACATAAGATTTCTATCTGGTAAAAGCTTCCTTCAAACAATCCCGGATTAATCTGACAGTCTTCTCAGTTTCCTGAATTAATTCTAGACCTAGAGTTTTCCGATCATACAACTCAGTCCAACATATAGGAGTACGACACTTACGACTATACAAGGCCTCATAAGGTGCCATACGGATGCTAGCCTGGTAACTGTTATTATATGCAAACTCTACCGAGGGTAGAAAATCTTCCCAACTGCCTCGAAAGTCTAGCACACAGCCCCGTAACATATCCTCCAGAATTTGTATCACTCTCTCAGATTGACCATCTGTTTGGGGATGAAAAGATGTACTGAAATTCAGACGGGTACCCAAAGCAGACTGTAAAGCTGTCTAGAAACGGGAAGTAAACCTCGGATCTCGGTCAGAAATGATAGACAAAGGCACCCCATGCAATCTGACAATCTCAGAAATATACAGTTTACCCAGCTTCTCCAAGGAATAAGTTATCCGAACAGGAATAAAATGAGCCAACTTTGTAAGCCTATCCACAACAACGCTGACAGAATCTTTCCTAGACAGTCAGGGGAAAACCAATAACAAAATCCATCTTAATTCGCTCCCATTTCCATTCGGGAATCTTGATAGGTTGTAAAAGACCAGAGGGATATTGATGTTCTGCTTTCACCTGCTGACAAGTCAGACATATGGGTACATAATCTGAGATATCCTTTTTCATACATACCCAACGGTATCTCTGTTTCAGATTTTGACACATCTTATCTCCTCCAGGATGCATAGCATAAGGACTACTATGAGCCTCGCTGAGAATGGTCTGCCTCAACTTGGAATCGCTAGGTACACAGTAACGACCATTAAAACAAAGAACTTCATCCTGATCAAAAGAATAAACAGAAGTGGATCCTTGTTCCACTTGTTGTATAATAGGAAGCAAGGAGTAATCTAACCGTTTTTGTCCCTAATCTGCTCAGCAAAAGTCGGTTTAACCCTCAACTCAGCCAATAGGCTACCATCATCATATATACTCATCCTAGCGAACAAGGATCTCAGGTCTGATATGGTCTTACGACTCAAGGCATCTGCCACAACATTGACTTTTCCCGGGTGATACTCAATCTCGCAATCGTAGTCTTTAAAAAGCTCCAACCAACGACGCTGTCTCAAATTAAGCTCCTTCTGGGTAAGGAGATACTTCAGGCTCTTATGATTGGTAAAGATATAACACTTTTCTTCGTAGAGATAGTGTCTCCAGACTTTTAGAGCAAATACAACAACTGCAAGCTCAAGATAATGAGTAGGATAATTATGCTCGTGTGGTCTCAACTGGCGTGACGCATAAGTGATCACCTTACCATCTTGCATCAAAACGCAACCAAGACCAGAATGCGAAGCATCACTGTAAACTGTAAAGTCCTTCCCTGACTTAGGTTGGGTCAAAACTAGAGCTCGGGTCAAAACTAATTTCAACTGATCAAAACTAGACTGTTGGGCCTCAAACCACACAAACGGAACATCTTTCCTCAGAAGCTTCGTCAAAGGGGAGGCTATAATGGAAAAACCCTCGATAAAGCGTCGATAATACCCAGCTAAGCCCAGAAAACTATGGATCTCAGACATATTCTTGGAAGGTTTCCAACTAGTGATTGCATCAATTTTACTCGGGTCCACCTGCATACCTCTAGCTGAAACGACATGCCCCAGAAACGTCACCTCACTAAGCCAAAACTCGCATTTACTTAGCTTGGCATACAACCGATGCTCCCTAAGAGTCTGCAACATAACTTGTAGATGCACCACATGTTCGTCCTCCAAGCGAGAGTAAACCAGGATATCATCAATAAACACCACAACAAATTGATCTATATAGGGTCGGAAGATACGGTTCATCATATCCATAAAAGCTGCAGGGGCATTGGTTAAACGAAAGGCATCACTAAGAACTCATAGTGACCATACCGGGTGTGGAAAGCAGTTTTAGCAACATCAGAGCCCTTAACCTTTAACTGATAATATCTAGAGCGAAGATCAATCTTCGAGAAAACTATGGCTCCCCGAAACTGGTCAAACAAGTCATCAATCCTGGGTAAAGGATACTTTTTTTCACTGTTAGCTTATTCAATTTTCGGTAGTCGATGCACAACCGAAGGGAACCATCTTTCTTTTTAATAAAGAGAACTAAAGCTCCCCAAGGTGAAGAGCTAGGTCGGATGAACCCTCTGTCAAGCAATTCTTGTAACTGAACCTTCAACTCCTTTAACTCCTTCGGAGCCATACGATACGGGGCCGTAGAAACTGGTGTTGATCTAGGATAAGTCTCAATCTCAAACTCAACCTCCTTGTCTGGAGGAAGACCAGGCAACTCCTCAGGAAAAACATCTGGAAACTCACTAACTATGCGAATTTCTTCGATCTTAGATAGAGACCCCTTTGTGTTAAGGAAACAGGCTATAAAGGTCTCATATCCTTTACGGATCATCCTATCAACAGACAAAATCGATACCACATTGGACAGATATCCTCGTCGTTCACCAAACAAAACTATAGACCGTCAATCCAGAGTCTTTAAGGTAGCCCTTTTTGTCTCACAGTCCAGACTAACACGATGCTTAGATAACCAGTCCATTCCCAGAATTAGATCGAACTCCTCCAAAGGAAGTTCCATAAGATCCGCCAGAAACACTTCCCCTTCCACAACAAGGGGACATCTTCTAAACACCTTATTCACAGATAAAGATTGCCCCATTGGGTCATAACGGTAACAACACTCTCAGTGTCCTCAACTGAGATCGAAAGGTGTCCAGATACTGACTTAGATATGTAAGAGTGAGTGGAGCCATTGTCAAGCAAAGCAAAGTACGGAACAGAAAAAATGGTAAAGGTACCTACGATAACATCAGGCTCGTCTCAGTCATCCCTACGTCTGGTGGCATAAACTAGTGCTGGCTGACGAGCCTCAGAAACAGATAGCCCACCACCCTGGTGGCCTCGACTCCTAATATCAGATCTAGCAATAGACATAGAAGCTCTACCCTAAAAACGTCCCGAAGCAAGTGTCTGAATAGATGTCTATGATCTAGCAAGTGTCTGAGAATGCACAGGAGTCTGAGTCGATGGTCGACTAACAGAGGGTGGATGTGGGCACTCTCAGAAAATGCTCCAAAGATCCATATCGGAAACAAGCTCCAATCTTCTACCTACACTCGCCTCTATGCATGTTGCCACAAAAGTCACACGCTGGTACAGATGGAAGCCTAGAAGAACCACCCCGGGTAGCAGAAGAGTCCTGAGGTGTCGTAGGCTGATGATAAGAGCCATCTCTCTGACTCGGTGTAGATCGAGCCCTCTTATCAGGGCGACTATAAGACTCACCGTGGCTGATATGTCCCCCAGATCGTCCACGATCCTTCCTACGATCCCTATCTCTGCCCCTCTCTCGGTCCTGATCTATCATAGCCTGGCTTTCAGAAAGTTTCTCCAAATCCTCAGTAGTCTTAGCTCGGTTCACCAGGTCCTCAAATATCACATCATGATGTGTGGCTACCCGGTCTCGGATACCAATGCGGAGACCCTCAAGAAACTTATCACATTTATCTTTCTCTGTGGCCACTATCCCAGTACCATATCTCATCAGATCTAGAAACTGAAGCTCGTACTCGGCCACTGTCATGGTACCATGTACTAAGTCTCTAAAGGCCTGACGCCTCTCTCTTATATACCGATTACCCAGATAACGGTTCTTGAACCGTTCCTTGAAAAAGTCCCAAGTCAGTCTGTTGGGGGAAACATTATTCACCATAGACTCCCACCAGATGTGGGCATTACAATCAAGCATAGCCACTGCTCCTAAGTATCTCTTAGTTGTCTCCAAACCCAGCTGATCCATCCGTCTCTCTATATCATACAACCATGTCTCTGCATCTGATGGTGCACCAGTCAAGGATCCAAAAAAGGTTCTCAGTCCATTAGCGATCAGGATCTGAGAAATAGGTGTATCTGGCATCGCACCCGAAGCTCTAACAGCTCCTTGTAGCAACTAAGGAATTGTCTACTAAGGTTTCATTTATCACTACAGCAGCAGGCTCGGTGCTCGGTGCTCGGTACTCGGTACTGATGCCCCTCTGACCGGGGTAGATATATCAATGCCTGCAGCAGGCTGAGGGTTGGGCGGTACGGTGGTACTTGTGGGAATAGGTGGGTCCAGAGGAATGATGGGTGGAAGATCACTAATAGGCTCCTCTACAGGATCAGCAAAACTGGTCGCTCGACCACGCCCTCGGGTGGTAGGCGAGCTCTATGGGCACTCATATAGTTCAGGAAATCTACAAGAATAAATTTTAGAAGATTAGAATTGGCACCAAAACATCATTCTTCACCAGCCCTTAGCTTATCCTTCCATATCATTTACTTCACTAAAACACCTCCATTTCCTTGCTTAATCAATCATCAACATCCCCCACGCATTCCCATCACCAAAACATCTCCCTTTTCGTCTAAACAATACCCCACACCATAACCTCTTCTTAAATCATCATTATCTTAATTCCATCATCTTTTTAACATTCTTTGCCTCAGGAAACAAGCGTGATACAAGGCTTGCTTGCATTCTAAGGTCCAGGCAATCAAATCTTCTCTCTACAAGAATTTTTGGAGAGTTGAAGCATATCAAATCTTATTCAATAACATACATGAACTTATAAATAAGTTAGAAACACAATAAACACTATCAAACCAATCCTTAAAACATACTTAATAGCATATATACATACTTAAACATATATAATAAGTAGTATAGTCTAATATGTCACATATCAGCATGCAACACATTATGAAACCTATGTTCTAAGGCATAAACATTATCGAACGAATATGGAATTGAAGCACAAGTAAGGAAAAAACTTCCCTGAATTTCTTTGCCTTAGAACGTGTAACAGGTCCTGGTGGCAAGACCTCCGGATCAGATTGTGCTTGAATAGATGTGCTCACATCATCCCCTTCTTGGAAAGGATTTGTCCTCAAATCTACATAATCATCATAAGGGTTAAATTAGAAACATTAAATGTAGCACTCACATTGTATTCTCCCGGTAAGTCAATCTTGTAGGCGTTGGCATTCACTTTCTCCAACACCTGAAAATGACAATCTCCTCTTGGTAAAAGCTTGGACCGTCATTGGGACGGAAAACGTTCCTTTCGAAAATGAACCCAAACCCAATCTCCCACATTGAAGGTGACTCATTTCCTTCCTTTGTTTGCTTGCTTTTCATACTATTGAGTCCTTCGTTCTAAGTTATTCTTTACTTGTTGATGCAATTTTTTCACATATTCTACTTTTGCTTTACCGTCCTTGTTCATCACCTGTTCCTATGGCAAAGGTAACATATCTAGAGGAGTGATAGGATTAAAACCATAAACAACCTCAAACGGTGATATCTTAGTAGTAGAATGTACAACATGATTATAAGCAAATTCAATATATGGCAAACAATCTTCCCAAGTCTTAATATTTTTTTCATGATGGAACGAAGTAAAGTAAATAAAACCCTGTTAACAACCTCAGTTTGTCCATCAGTCTGGGATGACATGTAGTAGAAAATATAATTTTCGTACCTAATTTGCTCCAAAGAGTCCTCCAGATGTGACTCAATAATTTCATATCCCTGTTAGAAACAATTGACCTAGGAATACCATGCAATCGAACAACATCTCTAAAGAACAAATTAGCCACATTAACAGCATTATCAGTCTTATGGCATGCAATAAAATGTGCCATCTTGGAGAACCTATCAACCACAACAAAAATACTATCTCTACTTGTCCTAGTTTTCGGAAGTCCCAAAACAAAATCCATAGAAATATCATTCCAAGGAGAATCAGGAATAGGTAAAGGTAAGTACATACCATGTGGTGAAACCTTCGATTTTGCTTTCTTACAAGTCACACAACGTTCACAGTACCTTTCAACGTCTCTATGCATCTTAGGCCAAAATAGATGCTCCTTCAATGGTTGTAACGTCTTGGTCACTCCAAAGTGACCCATTTATCCACCCTCATGTGCTTCATGGATCAGAATATCACGCATTGAATCCTGTGGAATGCATATCTTGTTTTGTTTGAAAAGATAACCATCATGCTTGTAGAACTTTAGATGTGTGTACATTTCTGCTCATTTATCTCATGCTTTCATGCTTCATTTCACGCATGGGATCAAAGGGGAGTTATCTTATTGATCTTACTATTTATTACTTTTATATACTTTATATTAAGCTACTTAAGAGTTATATTACTTAAGCTATAAAAATGAATAGTTATATAACAACATTGATTAAAGTTTTAGCTTAGTTCTAAACTCATGTTAAGTATTTTTAAGTATTCTAATTATTTCCATTATTATGTTTTCTTCATAGGACTTACCTACAGCTCAAGGAGTAAATAGTAGCTCGGTGTCAGCTCAAAAGAAGCTAAACGGAAGACAATGCTAGAAACACAAGGAGCCAACTTCAGAATAGCTTGCAAATGTATGGAACACTCCTACAGTACTTAAAGGACTAAAGGATAGCTCCATGTCAGCTCACAAGTCCCATACGAGCTCAAATAAAGCATAATTCACAACGAGGCCTTAGGAGTGATATGATCACATCCAACAATGAACCAAAAGAATTTCCTATTGGACCTATGACTTGTGCTAAAACCAAGAAATTCCAAGAGGCAATGGGAAATCTATTTATTCAAGGCTGGAAATTATAGAATGCAACACCAACTTTGTTGGAACAATACAACCTCCTACTTGTGCATGAGTTTACATGAGTTCTTTCTTAAGTTTTTAAATTTAGTTTCAGCATGTGTGCATGAATAAATAATGCTTGATGACCATTTAAGCATGTTAGTGCAATTAAGTTCATTAGTTTAATTAATGCATGATAGTTCACTTAAAGCATGTTATTTCTCTTATGTTTATGAGTTAATTTAGTGCGTGAGTTAATTAATTAAACTAGATCATTCAATGTAACTAGTTTCATTAATTAAACTAGCTCATTAAATTTGTTTCATGCATTCACTTTCATTTTTATTGAATAAAGTTGTTATCTAATGGTTGCTTATATATTTCAGCTAAGATATTCTTTTGGAGCAAGTGGCTGATCATATTCTCAGGAATGACAAGGCATTTACATAAATTAAAGCTCTTGAAGACACATCAAGTTTGATTGGTTACAATGCAATTCAATGGAGCAATTACACCACTTGAAGGTTGTTATTTCCAGCAATGGTTTTAAGGCTTTCAAGAGAGTCTTTACATCACTTTAAGGCTGTCAGTTTCAGCAATCAAGAAAGAAAATTCATGAAATAAAAGTCTTCATTATCACCACTTAAGGGAGAGTAAAGGCAGCAATTAAAACAATACTTAAGGACGAAATTCAAGGAATATCAGTCAAGTTGTTCGCCATTTTTGGATTGGATACGAGCATATTTGAGTCTTGAGGTCTTCTTCAAACTTATTCCCCTATTCCTTATCTTTCCAATGCACTTTAAATCACCTCAATCCAATATCAGGAGCTTAAGATATGATTAAATTATTGAAGACAGTGCATGCTGGAAATTCAATACGGGAATAGTCACAAGATGTTTCTTCCAAGAATTCAAGAGACCATTCAATTGTTGAATTCAATGCTTTATAACAACCCCTTAAGTGAGGATGAATGACAACTTAATCAACCATCAGCCCAAGGGTTTCTACTTGTGGATGATATGTATGTCTACATTCATCCTAAGAATGTCCACATTCATCCTTGTAGATCAAACTTTCTGGCTGTCAATAGGAGATATGATAACCTACAAATTAATAGGCCTTTAACACTAGAATAATGAGTCTTTAATCTTTGTCTAGGCCAATCAATTTGTTGTTTTCTTACACCTATAAATAGGCACTCATTTCATTGTAAAAGGGACAACTTTTGGCATATATTACAACTTGAGAGTGTTTCTCTTTTATAGTTCTTTTTGAACTTTATCGGCTTGCAAGATTGTTCTTGTGCCATTCATCCCTTTTCATCTTTTTATATTGTTGGTTCCTAGTTCTTATAACTAGAGGGTCACAATCCATTAACCTTTCACCCAAGTTACGGTTTAAATACTCTTAAGGAACGAGTCTTAACTTTTTAGTGTTGGTTTCTCCTTTGTTTACACCGCACCATCAATTACATTCCTTTTCTTCACTTCCATAATTCATACATCCATATTTTCCATACGTTAATCCTGAACACAATAACCATCTCATCATCTTTCCATTTCACCATACTATCAATCCATTGATATCATCTTGTAAGTTCTATTTCAAAATTCTTATTTTTCATTTTAGTTACTTACTAGAATCACGATCGGGCAATCACATATACAAATTTGGATATTCCGCAACCAGATTCATATCAAGGAGATTCGAATCATCTCCAAAACACTCCTCACACTAGAAAAGAGTATAAGGAAGCTAATGGACCACCTCAGTTTGCTAAAGGCATCTCGGATTAGCTTATTTCAGCTTCAAACTTTTAGCTAAGTCTTTCAGCTAGATAGCTCAGTTCAATCCAGCTCACTCCTAGCTCGATTAGCTCACCTCAACTCTAGCTATCACTCCCAGCTCAACACCCGAAGTTCACCTACCCATCACCAAGCATCATGTCCGTCCATTATTCATATTAGGCGCCAAGATCATGGAGGGAAAGGAAGTGGGCGCTAAAACAAAGAGGTAGCACTTTTCATTGGACAGATTCATAATGGTCCACTTGTTTTCTATTTTCGAGCAGGATACAAGCAAAACTGGGTTTCGGTGTCTTCATGAAAGTTTTTCCCCTATCTTTTATCTTTCCAACGCATGTTGAATCGCATCAATCCGATATCAGGAGTTTGAGATATGGCCAAATTACTGAAGACAGTGCAGGCTGGACCGAGAAGTTACATCTTTTCGAATAGATTTGGAGGGAGACACCATTCAAATGAATGGTTATCCGAATAGTTAAAGGCCAGTTCGGCCAAACCTCTTAGAAAACTATAAATAGGACTTAAATTCATTTGTAAATCATATCTTTGATCAATACAAAATACTTTGTGAGTTTACTCTCAAACTTAAGAGTCTAAGGCAGAGGTTTATAAAGTCCTTGCCAAGGACATCCTAGTGCTTCCTAAAGAAACCACTCGGAAATCCGTCAACCCCAAGGGCTTTCCTTCGATTAATATCATGAAAAGCATTGTAATTTTGTCTGTTGTGAAATCCTTATTGAGGTCATTGTTCATGGTCTCAGAAACAATATTTAGAATATTTTCCAAAATGGAAGATGCAATAATAGGAGAAGAGGATGAGAAGAGAGTTTGGAAGTAATCAATGGCAGTAGCCATGATGTCTTCTGTATGCGTTTGCCAGATGTTCGCATTGTTAAAAGGCCCAGTAATATGGTTTTTTCGCCGGCGATTGTTTGCTCTTGCATGGAAAAAGGAAGTATTTTTGTCACCATGTTCTAGCCAGGTGGTGCGGGCTCGTTGTGCTCAATAGATTTCTTTCGTGTTAAGCAAGCTATCAAGCTCATTTTTTTGCATAAATGAAATTATTAATATCAGCATCTGAAAGTTGTCGCTTGAGACACATATTTATAAAGTCAGTTAATTGGTTAATACGTTTATTCGACTTGATATGTTGGTTTGTTTGACAAAATCCGAGAAAAAGCCTAATTTCATGAAGTTTAGCAATGGTCGTTTTGGATGAGTTAGAACAAATCTCTCTAATCTGGGAAGAGACTTCCGAGTTATCAGGCCAGCAATTCTCATAGCGGAAGAGGTTCCTGGATGCTTTCGACCTGATTGCACTAGAAGGACTAGTGTCTAGTAAGATGGGGCAATGATCAGATCGGGCTTGAAAGAATGACGTAGCTTGGAAGTTAGGAAAGACATTAAACCAAGAGGAGTTACCAAGGAATCTATCGATTCTTTACATAATGGTTTCAGTATTAGGTCCAGATCTAGTCCAAGTGAACCATCCAGATTTTGGTTTACAATCGAAGAGATCATTTCGCAAAAGATAATCTTTGAAATTATTAATTTGTGATCTTTCTCAACATATACCGCCTTGTTTTTCATTGTCGTGTAGTATTTCATTAAAGTCTCCCCCTAAGAGCCATAGAAGGGAAGAAGCTGATTGTAATGTGTCCATTAGTTGCCAAGTTTTATATTTGTTTGCCGATTCAGCAAAACCGTGTATTCCAGAAAAATGGAATTGTAATTGACCAAAATGTATAATGACATCAATATGATGATCCGAGTAAGAAAGCAAACCAATAGTATTTTTATTATTCCAAATAATAGTAAGCCCTGTACAGGAAGGGATGGAATCAATGGCTATGCAACCTTGCATTCCTAACTTAAACCGAATACGGTTCATATTGTGTTTGTTCAATCTATTTTCACAAAGAATAAGAAAGTCGACATCATGCTTAGAGGTAGCACGTTGTAGAGCGAGAACTGCATGGGTGTTACCGAGACCCTGACAGTTCCAGCATAAGATTTTCATTTTGCTTGGCGGGGTTGATCATCGTCAACCTCCGCCAGAGAGTTTTTTCCGCTGCTAATCCCAGCTTTTTCTAAAGAACCATTGGATACAAGTCGAGGGCGCATAAGCTTGTTGCCCTCATCAGAAAGTGGGGTTCGTTTAGTACCTCTACATGAAAAACGTGGTTCTTGCTTGACAAGGTAAACAAAAGTATTAAAAGGAAAACCATCATTAGGCAAAAAAAGGATAGGGGGGGGGATAAAACAACAAAGGAGCTATTACAGCTTCGGGGCTTAGTTGCATCCATTGTACCTCTAAAAAGAGGATGTTAGAAGTGCAAGTTAACTTGTTCTATAATGGCACACCATGAAAGGTGTTAGAGGGATCCCTTAGCAAGGGTGACATGTATATGAAAATATTAAAAAAGTTAAGACAAACACGATATAGAATACACGGTAGAATTATAAAGAAAATAAAATTAAACCTAGCGTTAATAGTCATAAACCAAGTACTTAGGAACTCAAGGAATTCAGAACTCGGATTAATGGCGACAAGATTAACAATGATGGTATTCTTTTGCAAAAGGAATAGGGAGATATAAAACAAGAAAAAACAAAGATTTTTGAGATAAACAAGGAGAACTTGATAGGAAATACTTTCCAAGAGAATGGGAAGAAACAAGACTTTGCTTGTTGGATCATGGAGGAAACGTGATATAAACAAAATGAACAATGGAACCAACAAGGTTCCTATTCTTGGTAGTACATCTAGAGAAGTGTTGATCAAAATTCCAATGCAAGTGAGCCATGTACATTGTGTTAACAAAGAAAATAAGAGTTACATGGTATAAAAGGACATTATATGAAAGATGGAACCGAGTTGTGTTTCTTTTAGAGGTTAATTCCATATTGTGATGTATAAACGTTCCATACAACATAAGATAATAATAATAGGTATAATGACTGAAAAGGGTAGAGTAAGACATGATTAGGAAGAGAGCCATCAAGGCTCTGATTCTTGGTTTAATCCATTTTAATTCAAGAACGAGGATAAAAATAAAGCAAGTAAGCTTGTTTGAGAATAGTACACCATGAGAGGTGTTGGTAAAATCCCTTAGTAAGGGTGGTATATACATGGATTTAACATAGAAAATAAAAAAAGCATGGCATAAAGAACTAGATAAAAGATGCTTAGTAGTCATTGTAGTAGTCTTGTGAGAAAAAAGGTTATCAAAGTAATAAAGAATAATAACCCTGAAAACAAACCCAAGAATCAAAAGTTCATTCTCTATTTGGATTGCATAATTTGAGTCATGCTCAGAAAGGATCGAAAAACAATTGAAATTTTAACCGAGTAAAATACTATAAAATTTAAATTAATCTGTATAATCAGATTCAAAAGCCTAAAATTAAATATTTGAACTCATAAAATTTGAATTAATCTCATTTTGTGATCGTTCTGTTGGGTTTAAAGCGTGCATTTTTATTAGGCTTTACAATAAAATAGTTGAAATTTTAATCGAGTAAAATACTCTATAATTGAAATTAAGTTGTATAATCAGATTTAAAAGACTAGAATTAAATATTTGAACTCATAAAATTTGAACTAATCTCATTTTTTGACCGTTCTGTTGGGTTTAAAGCGTACATTTTTTATTGGGCTTTATTGTAAAACAATTGAAATTTTAACCGAGTAAAATACTCTAAAATTGAAATTAAGTTATATAATCAGATTCAAATGCCTACAATTAAATATTTGAACTCATAAAATTTGCATTAATCTCATTTTGTGACCGTTCTGTTGCGTTTAAAGCGTGCATTTCTGATTGGGCTTTACAGTAAAACAATTAAAATTTTAACCGAGTAAAATACTATAAAATTTAAATTAAGTTGTATAATCAGATTCAGAAGCCAAAAATTAAATATCTGAACTCACATAAAATTTGAATTAATCTTATTTTGTGACCGTTCTGTTGGGTTTAAAACGTGCATTTGTGATTGGGCTTTAAAATAAAACAGTTGAAATTTTAACCGAGTAAAATACTCTAAAATTGAAATTAAGCAGTATAATAAGATTCAAAAGCATACAATTAAATATGTGAGCTCATAAAATTTGAATTAATCTCATTTTGTGACCGTTCTGTTGGTTTTAAAGCGTACATTTGTGATTGGGCTTTACAATAAAACAGTTGAAATTTTAACCGAGTAAAATACTAAAAAATTGAATTTAAGTTGTATAATCAGATTCAGAAGCCTACAATTAAATATTTGAACTCATAAAAATGAATTAATCTCATTTTGTGACCGTTCTGTTGGGTTTAAAGCGTGCATTTCTAATTAGGCTTTACAGTAAAACAATTGAAATTTTAACTAAGTAAAATACTCTAAAATTTAAATTAATATGTATAATCAGATTCAAAAGCCTAAAATTAAATATTTGAACTCATAAAATTTGAATTAATCTCATTTTTTGACCGTTCTGTTGGGTGTAAAGCTTGCATTTTTTATTGGGATTTACAACAAAACATTTGAAATTTTAATCCAGTAAAATAATCTATAATTGAAATTAAGTTGTATAATCAGATTTAAAAGACTAGAATTAAATATTTGAACTCATAAAATTTGAACTAATCTCATTTTGTGAAAGTTCTGTTGGGTTTAAAGCGTACATTTTTTATTGGGCTTTATTGTAAAACAATTGTAATTTTAACGCAGTAAAATAATCTAAAATTGAAATTAAGATGTATAATCAGATTCAGAAGCCTATAATTAAATATTTGAACTCATAAAATTTGCATTAATCTCATTTTGTAACCGTTCTGTTGGGTTTAAAGCGTGCATTTCTGATTGGGCTTTACAGTAAAACTATTAAAATTTTAAGCGAGTAAAATACTCTAAAATTGAATTTAAGTTGTATAATCAGATTCAGAAGCCAATAATTTAATATTTGAACTCATAAAAATGGAATTAATCTCATTTTTTTATCGTTCTGTTGGGTTTAAAGCGTGCATTTCTGATTGGGCTTTATAGTAAAACATTTGAAATTTTAACTGAGTAAAATACTCTAAATTTGAAATTAAGCTATATAATCAGATTCTGAAGCCTACAATTAAATATTTGAGCTCATAAAATTTGAATAAATCTCATTTTGTGATCGTTCTGTTGGGTTTAAAGCGAGAATTTCTGATTGGGATTTACAGTAAAACAATTAAAATTTTAATCGAATAAAATACACTAAAATTGAAATTAAGATGTATAATCATATTCGAAAGCCTAAAATTAAATATTTGAACTCATAAAATTTGAATTAATCTCTTTTTGTGACTGTTCTGTCTGGTTTAAGGCGTGCATTTCTGATTGGGCTTTACAGTAAAACAATTGAAATTTTAACTGAGTAAAATACTCTAAAATTCAAATTAAGCTGTATAATCAGATTCAAAAGCCTAAAATTAAATATTTGAACTCATAAAATTTGAATTAATCTCATTTTGTTACCGTTTTGTTGGGTTTAAAGCGTGCATTTTTTATTGGGCTTTACGATAGAACTATTGAAATTTTAATCGAGTAAAATACCCTATAATTGAAATTAAGTTGTATAATCAGATTCAAAAGCCTACAATTAAATATTTGAACTCATAAAATTTGATTTAATTTCATTTTGTGACCATTCTGATGGGTTTAAAGCGTACATTTCTGATTGGGATTTATAGTAAATCAATTTAAATTTTAACCAAGTAAAATACTCTAACATTGAAATTAAGCTGTATAATCAGATTCAGAATCCTATAATTAAATATTTGAACTCATAAAATTTCAATTAATCTCATTTTGTGACCGTTCTATTGGTTTTAAAGCGTATGTTTCTAACTGGGATTTACAGTAAAGAATTGAAATTTTAACCGAGTAAAATACTCTAAAATTTAAATTAAGTTGTATAATCAGATATAGAATCCTAAAATTAAATATCTGAACTCATAAAATTTGAATTAATCTCATTTTGTAACTGTTCTGTTGGGTTTAAAGTGTGAATCTCTGATTGGGTATTACATTAAAATAGTTGAAATTAAACCGAGTAAAATACTCAAAAATTGAAATTCAGTTATATAATCAGATTCAGAAGCCTATAATTAAATATTTAAACTCATAAAATTTGAATTAATCTCATTTTATGACCGTTCTGTTGGGTTTAAAGCGTGCATATTTTATTGGGCTTTACAATAAAATAGATGAAATTTTAATCGAGTAAAATACTCTGAAATTGAAATTAAGTTATATAATCAGATTCAGAAGCCTACAATTAAATATTTGAAATCATAAAATTTGAATTAATCTCATATTCTGACCGTTCTGTTGGGTTTAAAGCGTGCATTTGTGATTGGTCTTTACAGTAAAACAATTGAAATTTTAACCGAGTAAAATACTCTAAAATTTAAATTAAGCTGTATAATCAGATTCAAAAGCCTAAATTTAAATATTTGAACTCATAAAATTTGAATTAATCTCATTTTGTGACCGTTCTGTTGGGTTTAAAACGTGCATTTCTGATTGGACTTTACAATAAAACAATTGAAATTTTAACCGAGTAAAATACTCTAAAATTGAAATTAAGTTATATAATCAGATTCAAATGCCTACAATTAAATATTTGAACTCATAAAATTTTAATTAATCTCATTTTGTGACCATTCGTTTGGGTTTAAAGCGTGCATTTCTAATTGGGCTTTATAGTAAAACAATTGAAATTTTAACTGAGTAAAATACTCTAATATTTAAATTAAGTTGTATAATCAGATTTAGAAGCCTATAATTAAATATTTGAAATCATAAAATTTGAATTAATCTCATATTCTGACCGTTCTGTTGGGTTTAAAGCGTGCATTTGTGATTGGGCTTTACAGTAAAACAATTGAAATTTTAACCGAGTAAAATACTCTAAAATTTAAATTAAGCTGTATAATCAGATTCAAAAGCCTAAATTTAAATATTTGAACTCATAAAATTTGAATTAATCTCATTTTGTGACCGTTCTGTTGGGTTTAAAACGTGCATTTCTAATTGGGCTTTACAATAAAACAATTAAAATTTTAACCGAGTAAAATACTCTAAAATTGAAATTAAGTTATATAATCAGATTCAAATGTCTACAATTAAATACTTAAACTCATAAAATTTGAATTAATCTCATTTTGTGACCGTTCTGTTGGGTTTAAAGCGTGCATTTCTAATTGGGCTTTACAGTAAAACAATTGAAATTTTAATTGAGTAAAATACTCTTAAATTTAAATTAAGTTGTATAATCAGATTTAGAAGCCTAAAATTAAATACCTGAACTCATAAAATTTGAATTAGTCTTATTTTGTGACCGTTCTATTGGGTTTAATGCGTGCATTTCTTATTGGGCTTTACAATAAAACAGTTGAAATTTTAACCGAGTAAAATACTCTAAAATTGAATTTAAGTTGTATAATCAGATTCAGAAGCCTACAATTAAATATTTGAACTCATAAATATTGAATTAATCTCATTTTGTGACCGTTCTGTTGGTTTTAAAGAGTGCATTTCTGATTGGGCTCTATAGTAAAACATTTGAAATTTTAACTGAGTAAAATACTCTAAATTTGAAATTAAGCTATATAATCAAATTTTGAAGCCTACAATTAAATATTTGGGCTCATAAAATTTGAATAAATCTCATTTTGTGACCGTTCTGTTGGGTTTGAGGCGAGCATTTCTGATTGGGATTTACAGTTAAACAATTAAAATTTTAATAGAGTAAAATACTCTAAAATTGAAATTAAGTTGTATAATCAGATTCAGAATCCTATAACTAAATATTTGAACTCAGAAAATTTGAATTAATCTCATTTAGTAACCGTTCTGTCTGGTTTAAAGCGTACATTTCTGATTCAGCTTTACACTAAAACAATTAAAATTTTAATCGAGTAAAGTACTCTAAAATTTAAATTAAGCTGTATAATCAGATTCAAAAGCCTAAAATTAAAAATTTGAACTCATAAAAATCTAATTTTGTGACCGTTCTGTCGGGTTTAAAGCGTGCATTTCTTATTGGGCTTTACAATAAAACAATTGAAATTTTAACCGAGTAAAATACTCTAAAATTTAAATTAAGCTGTATAATCAGATTCAAAAGCCTAAAATTAAATATTTGAACTCATAAAATTTCAATTAATCTCATTTTGTTACCGTTCTGTTGGGTTTAAAGCGTGCATTTTTTATTGGGCTTTACAGTAAAACAATTGAAATTTTAACCGGGTAAAATACTCTAAAATTTAAATTAAGATGTATAATTAGATTCAAAAGCCTAAAATTAAATATTTGAACTCATAAAATTTGAATTAATCTCATTTTGTGACCGTTTTGTTGGGTTTAAAGCGTGCATTTTTTATTGGGCTTTACAATAGAACTGTTGAAATTTTAATAGAGTGAAATACTCTATAATTGAAATTAAGTTGTATAATCAGATTCAAAAGCCTACAATTAAATATTTGAACTCATAAAATTTGAATTAATCTCATTTTGTGACTGTTCTGTTGGGTTTAAAGCGTACATTTCTGATTGCGATTTATAGTAAAACAATTGAAATTTTAACCGAGTAAAATACTCTAATATTAAAATTAAGCTGTATAATCAAATTCAGAATCCTATAACTAAATATTTGAACTCATAAAATTTGAATTAATCTCATTTTGTTACCGTTCTGTTGGTGGGTTTAAAGCGTGCATTTTTTTATTGGGCTTTACAATATAATAGTTGAAATTTTAATGTAGTAAAATACTCTATAATTGAAATTAAGTTGTATAATCATATTCAAAAGCCTAAAATTAAATATTTGAAATCATAAAATTTGAATTAATCTCATTTTGTGACCGTTCTGTTGGGTTTAAAGCGTACATTTCTGATTGGGATTTATAGTAAAATAGTTGAAGTTTTAACTAAGTAAAATACTCTAAAATTTAAATTAAGTTGTATAATCAGATTCAAAAGCCTAAAATTAAATATTTCACCTCATAAATTTTAAATTAATCTCATTTTGTGACCGTTCTGTTGCGTTTAAAGCGTGCATTTCTGATTGGGCTTTACAGTAAAACAATTGAAATTTTAACCGGGTAAAATACTCTAAAATTTAAATTAAGCTGTATAATTAGATTCAAAAGCCTAAAATTAAATATTTGAACTCATAAAATTTGAGTTAATCTCATTTTGTGACCGTTTTGTTGGGTTTAAAGCGTGCATTTTTTATTGGGCTTTACAATAGAACTGTTGAAATTTTAATAGAGTAAAATACTCTATAATTGAAATTAAGTTGTATAATCAGATTCAAAAGCCTACAATTAAATATTTGAACTCATAAAATTTGAATTAATCTCATTTTGTGACTGTTCTGTTGGGTTTAAGGCGTACATTTTTTATTGCGATTTATAGTAAAACAATTGAAATTTTAACCGAGTAAAATACTCTAAAATTAAAATTAAGCTGTATAATCAAATTCAAAATCCTATAACTAAATATTTGAACTCATAAAATTTGAATTAATCTCATTTTGTTACCGTTCTGTTGGTGGGTTTAAAGCGTGCATTTTTTTCTTGGGCTTTACAATAAAATAGTTGAAATTTTAATGTAGTAAAATAATCTATAATTGAAATTAAGTTGTATAATCAGATTCAAAAGCCTAAAATTAAATATTTGAAATCATAAAATTTGAATTAATCTCATTTTGTGACCGTTCTGTTGGGTTTAAAGCGTACATTTCTGATTGGGATTTATAGTAAAATAGTTGAAGTTTTAACTTAGTAAAATACTCTAAAATTTAAATTAAGTTGTATAATCAGATTCAAAAGCCTAAAATTAAATATTTCACCTCATAAATTTTAAATTAATCTCATTTTGTGATCGTTCTATTGGGTTTAAAGCGTGCATTTCTGAATTGGTTTTACAATAAAACAATTGAAATTTTAACCGAGTAAAATACTCTGTAATTGAATTTAAGTTATGTAATCTGATTCAGAAGCCTACAATTAAATATTTGAACTCATAAAATTTGAATTAGTCTCATTTTGTGACCGTTCTGTTGGGTTTAAAGCATGCATTTCTGATTGGGCTTTACAGTAAAATATTTGCAATTTTAACTGAGTAAAATACTCTAAAATTGAAATTAAGCTGTACAATCAGATTTAGAAGCCCACAATTAAAAAGTTGAGCGCATAAAATTTGAATTAATCTCATTTAATGACCGTTCTGTTGGGTTTAAAGCGTGCATTTCTGATTGGGATTTACAATAAAACAATTGAAATTTTAACCGAGTAAAGTACTCTAAAATTGAAATTATGTTGTATAATCAAATTCAAAAGCCTATAATTAAATATTTGAACTCATAAAATTTCAATTAATCTCATTTTGTGACTGTTCTATTGGGTTTAATGCGTGCATTTCCTATTGAGTTTTATAGTAAAACAGTTGAAATTTTAACATTGTAAAATACTCTAAAATTGAAATTAAGCTTTATAATCAGATTCAGAAGCCTGTAATTAAATATTTGAAATAATAAAATTTGAACTAATCTCATTTTATGACCATTCTATCGGGTTTAAAGTGTGCCTTTTTGATTGGGCTTTACAGTAAAATAGTTGAAATTTTAACTGAGTAAAATACTTTAAGCCTGAAATTAAGCTGTATAATCAAATTCAAAAGCCTATAATTTAAAATTTTCGATTAAGCTATGTAATTAAATTAAAGAGCTCATTTCATTCGGTATGTTGGTTTTAAAGCGTGCTTGTCAAAATGAGCTTTTTAGTGAAGCCGTTCGTATTTTTACCTAGTTAAAAGTTAAAAATTTGAGTTTATATTGTATAAATAGGTTTGAAAGCCCATTACGAACTATTTGAACTCTTAAAATTTAATTTAATATCATTTTACGGTTGTTATGTTGGGTTTAAAACGTGCATGTCAAATAGGCTTTATAGTGAACCCCTATTCGAATTTTAACCGAGTAAAAATCTAAGTATTTGAGATTAAGCTATGTAATTAATTCAAAAGCTCATAATTAACTATTTAAACTCATAAAATTTGATTTAATATTATTTTGCGGTCGTTATGTTAGGTTTTAAGCGTGCTTGTCAAAATGAGCTTTTTAGTGAACCAGTTCGAATTTTTACAGAGTAAAAAGCTAGAAATTTGAGTTTATGTTGTATGATTAGGTTTAAAAGCCCATAATTAACTATTTGAACTCTTAAATTTTATTTAATATCATTTTGCGGTCGTTTTGTTTGGTTTAAAACGTGCATGTCTAAATGGGATTTATAGCGATATATTTTAACATAAACTCAAATTAGGTACAAAAATCTATAATTAACTATTTTAACACAAAAAATTTGTTTTAATATCATTTTGCGATATATTTCTTTGAATTATAGCGTGGATGTCTAAAAGTCTTTATAGGGAACCCGTTCGAATTTTATTCGAGTAAAAACTTAAAAAATTAGGTTCAAAAGTCCTTATTTAACTATTTAAACTCATAAAAATTGATTTAATATCATTTTACGGTCGTTATGTTGGGTTTAAAGTTGCATGTCAAAATCAGCTTTATAGTGAACCCTTTCGAATTTTAACCGAGTAAAAATCTACATATTTGCGATTAAGCTATGTAATTAAATTCAAAAGCTCATAATTAACTATTTAAACTCATAAAATTTTATTCAATATCATTTTATGGTCGTTATGATCGGTTTTAAGCGAGCTTGTCAAAATGGGCTTTTTAGTGAACCAGTTCGAATATTTACATAGTAAAAAGCTAAAAATTTGAGTTTATGTTGTATAATTAGGTTTAAAAGCCCATAATTAAATATTTGAACTCTTAAAATTTGATTTAATATCATTTTACGGTCATTTTGTTGGGTTTAAAGCGTGCATGTCTAAATGGGATTTATAGCGAGCCGGTTCGAATTTTAACTAAGTAAAAAAAATGAGATTAAACTGTATAAATAGGTTCAAAAGTCTATAATTAACTATTAAAACTCATAAAATTTGTTTTAATATCATTTTGCGATCGATTTGTTTGGTTTAAAGCGTGCATGTCTAAAAGGCTTTATAATGAACCCGTTCGAATTTTATTCGAGTAAAAAGTTAAAAAATTTAATATTGACGTAAATAATTATGGTTAAAAGTCCTTAATTAACTATATGAACTCATAAAATTAATTTAATATCATTTTGGGGATATTTTTTCGGGGTTAAAACGTGCATGTCTAAATGGGCTTTATAGCAAATCCATTCAAATTTTAACAGAGTTAAAAGCTAAAAATTTGAGCTTAAGCTATGTAATTAAAATCAAAAGCTCAAAGTTAACTATTTAAACACTTAAAATTTGATTTAATATCATTTTACGTTTGTTATGATCGGTTTTAAGCGTGCTTGTCAAAATGGGCTTTTTAGTGAACCACATCGAATATTGACATAGTAAAAAGCTAAAAATTTGAGTTTATGTTGTATAATTAGAATCAAAATCTCTTTTTTAACTAGTTAAACGCATAAAATTTGATTTAATATCATTTTGCGGTCGTTTTGTTAGGTTTAAAGCGTGCATGTCTAAATGGGATTAATAGTGAACAAGTTCGAATTTTTACGAGTAAAAAGCTATAAATTTGAGTTTATGTTGTATAATTAGATTCAAGAGCTCATAATTAACTATTTAAATTCCTAAAATTTGATTTAATATCATTTTACGTTCGTTTTGTTGGGTTTAAAGCGTGTATGTCTAAATGGGATTCAAAGTGAACCGGTTCGAATTTTAATTTAGTTAAAGTCTAAAAATTTGAGATTAAGCTGTATAATGAGGTTAAAATTCTATAATTAAATATTTGAACTCATAAAAAAATTTAATATCAATTGGCGATCGATTTGTTTGGTTTAAAGCGTGCATGTTTAACAGGCTTTATAGTGAACCCGTTCAAATTTTATTCGAGTAAAAAGTTAAAAATTTAATATTAACTTAAATAATTAGGTTCAAAAGTCTTTATTTAACTATTTAAACTCATCCGAATTGATTTAATATCATTTTGCGGTCGTTATGTTGGGTTTAAAGTGTGCATGTCAAAATGGGCCTTATTGTGAACTCGTTCGAATTTTAACTGAGTAAAAATCTAAATATTTGCGATTAAGCTATGTAATTAAATTCAAAAGCTCATTATTAACTATTTAAACTCTTAAAATTTGATTTAATATCATTTTACGGTCGTTATGATCGGTTTTAAGCGTGCTTGTCAAAATGAGCTTTTTAGTGAACCAATTCGAATATTTACATAGCAAAAAAGCTTAAAATTTGAGTTTATGTTGTATAATTAGGTTTAAAAGCCCATAATTAAGTATTTGAACGCTTAAAATTTGATTTAATATCATTCTACGGTCGTTTTGTTGCGTTTAAAGCGTGCATGTCTAAATGGGATTTATAGCGAACCGGTTCGAATTTTAACTAAGTAAAAAAATGAGATTAAACCGTATAATTAGGTTCAAAAGTCTAGATTAAATATTTGAACTCATAAAATTTGTTTTAATATCATTTTGCGATCGATTTGTTTGGTTTAAAGCGTGCATGTCTAAAAGGCTTTATAGTGAACCCGTTCTAATTTTATTCGAGTAAAAAGTTAAAAAATTTAATATTGACGTAAATAATTATGGTTAAAAGTCCTTTATTAACTATATGAACTCATAAAAATTGATTTAATATCATTTTGGGGATATTTTTTCGGGGTTAAAACGTGCATGTCTAAATGGGCTTTATAGCAAATCCGTTCAAATTTTAACAGAGTAAAAAGCTAAAAATTTGAGCTTAAGCTATGTAATTAAATTCAAAAGCTCAAAGTTAACTATTTAAACACTTAAAATTTGATTTAATATCATTTTACGTTTGTTATGATCGGTTTTAAGCGTGCTTGTCACAATAGGCTTTTTAGTGAACCACATCGAATATTGACATAGTAAAAAGCTAAAAATTTGAGTTTATGTTGTATAATTAGAATCAAAATCTCTTTTTTAACTAGTTAAACGCATAAAATTTGATTTAATATCATTTTGCGGTCGTTTGATGGGTTTAAAGCGTGCACGTCAAAATGGCTTTTTAGTGAACACGTTCGAATTTTTACGAGTAAAAAGCTATAAATTTGAGTTTATGTTGTATAATTAGATTCAAGAGCTCATAATTAACTATTTAAATTCCTAAAATTTGATTTAATATCATTTTACGTTCGTTTTGTTGGGTTTAAAGCGTGCATGTCTAAATGGGATTCAAAGTGAACCGGTTCGAATTTTAATTTAGTTAAAGTCTAAAAATTTGAGATTAAGCTGTATAATGAGGTTAAAATTCTATAATTAAATATTTGAACTCATAAAAAAATTTAATATCAATTGGCGATCGATTTGTTTGGTTTAAAGCGTGCATGTTTAACAGGCTTTATAGTGAACCCGTTCAAATTTTATTCGAGTAAAAAGTTAAAAATTTAATATTAACTTAAATAATTAGGTTCAAAAGTCTTTATTTAACTATTTAAACTCATCCGAATTGATTTAATATCATTTTGCGGTCGTTATGTTAGGTTTAAAGTGTGCATGTCAAAATGGGCCTTATTGTGAACTCGTTCGAATTTTAACTGAGTAAAAATCTAAATATTTGCGATTAAGCTATGTAATTAAATTCAAAAGCTCATTATTAACTATTTAAACTCTTAAAATTTGATTTAATATCATTTTACGGTCGTTATGATCGGTTTTAAGCGTGCTTGTCAAAATGAGCTTTTTAGTGAACCAATTCGAATATTTACATAGCAAAAAAGCTTAAAATTTGAGTTTATGTTGTATAATTAGGTTTAAAAGCCCATAATTAAGTATTTGAACGCTTAAAATTTGATTTAATATCATTCTACGGTCGTTTTGTTGCGTTTAAAGCGTGCATGTCTAAATGGGATTTATAGCGAACCGGTTCGAATTTTAACTAAGTAAAAAAATGAGATTAAACCGTATAATTAGGTTCAAAAGTCTATATTAAGTATTTGAACTCATAAAATTTGTTTTAATATCATTTTGCAATCGATTTGTTTGGTTTAAAGCGTGCATGTCTAAAAGGCTTTATAGTGAACCCGTTTGAATTTTATTCGAGTAAAAAGTTAAAAAATTTAATATTGACGTAAATAATTATGGTTAAAAGTCCTTTATTAACTATATGAACTCATAAAAATTGATTTAATATCATTTTGGGGATATTTTTTCGGGGTTAAAACGTGCATGTCTAAATGGGCTTTATAGCAAATCCGTTCAAATTTTAACAGAGTAAAAAGCTAAAAATTTGAGCTTAAGCTATGTAATTAAATTCAAAAGCTCAAAATTAACTATTTAAACACTTAAAATTTGATTTAATATCATTTTACGTTTGTTATGATCGGTTTTAAGCGTGCTTGTCAAAACGGGCTTTTTAGTGAACTACTTCGAATATTTACATAGTAAAATGCTAAAAATTTGAGTTTATGTTGTATAATTAGATTCAAAATTTCTTATTTAACTAGTTAAACTCATAAAATTTGATTTAATATCATTTTGCGGTCGTTTTGTTGGGTTTAAAGCATGCATGTCTAACTGGGATTCATAGTGAACAAGTTCGAATTTTAACTAAGTTAAAGTTTAAAAATTTGAGATTAAGTTGTATAATTAGGTTAAAATTCTATAATTAAATATTTGAACTCATAAAAAAATTTAATATCATTTGGCGATCGATTTGTTTGGTTTAAAGAGCGCATATCTAAAAGGCTTTATAGTGAACCCGTTCGAATTTTATTTGAGTAAAAAGTTAAAAAATTAATATTAACTTAAATAATTAGGTTCAAAAGTCCTTAATTAACTATTTGAACTAAGAAAAATTGATTTAATATCATTTTGTGGTTATTTTGTTGGGGTTAAAACGTGCATGTCTAAATGGGCTTTATAGCAAATCCGTTCAAATTTTAACAGAGTAAAAAGCTAAAAATTTGCGCTTAAGCTATGTAATTAAATTCAAAAGCTCAAAATTAACTATTTAAAAGCTTAATCAACAAATTTTTTGGTTTATACTCTGTTAAAATTTGAACGGGTTCACTATAAAGCCTATTTTGAAATGCACGCTTTAAACCCAACAGAACAACCACAAAATGATATTACATTAAATTTTATGAGTTTAAATAGTTAATTATGAGCTTTTGAATTTAATTACATAGCTTAAACGAAATTTTTTAGATTTTTAATCGGTTAAAATTAGAAACAAGTTCACTATAAAGCCCAATTTGACATTCACACTTTAAACCCAACATAACGACCGCAAAATGATATTAAATCAAATTTTATGAATTTAAATAGTTAATTATGAGCTTTTGAAATTAATTACATAGCATAATCATAAATTTTTATAATTTACTCGGTTAAAATTTGAACAAATTTGCTATAAAGCCCATTTAGACATGCACGATTAAACCCCAACAAAATAACCACAAAATGATATTAAATAAATTTGATTATTTCAAATAGTTAATTAAGGACTTTTGAACCTAATTATTTAAGTTCATATTAAATTTTTAAATTTTTACTTGAATAAAATTCGAACGGGTTCACTATAAAGCCTTTTAGACATCCACGCTATAAGCCAAACAAATCGATCGCAAAATGATATTAAAACAAATTTTATGAGTTCAAATAATTAATTATACACTTTTGAACCTAATTATACAGCTTAATCTCAAATTTTTATTATTTACTCAGTTAAAATTTGAACCGGTTCACTATAAATCCCATTTAGACATGTAGGCTTTAAACCCAACAAAACGACCACAAAATGATATTAATCAAATTTTATGAGTTTAAATAGTTAATTATGTATTTTTGAATTTAATTACATAGATTAATCGTAAATATTTAGATTTTTACTCTTTTAAAATTTTAACGGGTTCACTCTAATGCCCAATTTGAAATGTACGCTTTAAACCCAACATAACGACCGCAAAATGATATTAAATAAAATTTTATGAGTTTAAATAGTTAATTATGTGGTTTTGTATTTAATTACATAGCTTAATCGCAAATTTTTAGATTTTTACACAGTTAAAATTTGAACTGGTTTATTATAAAGCCCAATTGGAAAAGCACGCTTGAAACCCAACATAACGACCACAAAATGATATTAATTCAAATTTTATGAGTTTAAATAGTTAATTATGAGCTTTCGAATTTAATTACATAGCTTAATCCCAAATTTTTAGATTTTTACTCGGTTAAAACTTGAACGAATTTGCTATAATGCCCATTAAGACATGCACGTTTTAACCCCAACAAAATAACCACAAAATGATATTAAATCTATTTTCATTAGTTCAAATAGTTAATTAAGGAATTTTGAACATAATTATTTAAATTAATATTAAATTTTTAACATTTTACTCCAATAAAATTCGAACGGGTTCACTATAAAGCCCATTTTGACATGCATGCTTTAAACCCAACAAACGACTGCAAAATGATGTTAAATCAAATTTTACGATTTTAAATAATCAATTTTGAGCTTTTGAATTTAATTACATATCTTAATCGCAAATTTTTAGATTTTTACTCGGTTAAAATTTGAATGGGTTTACTATAAAGCCTATTTTGAAATGCACGCTTTAAACCCAACATAACGACCCAAAATGATATTAAATTAAATTTTTTGAGTTTAAATAGTTAATTATGAGCTTTTAAATTCAATTACATAGTTTAATCGTAAATTTTTAGATTTTTACTCATTTAAAATTTGAACGGGTTTACTATAAAGCCAAATTTGACAAACATGCTTAAAACCCAACATAACGACCGCAAAATGATATTAAATCAAATATTTTGAGTTTAAATAGTTAATTATGAGCTTTTGAATTTAATTACATAGCTTTATCGTAAATTTTTAGCTTTTTACTCAGTTAAAATTTGAACAAATTTGCTATAAATCCCATTTAGACATACACTTTTTAACCCTAACAAAATAACCACAAAATGATATTAAATCAATTTTTGTGATAACAAATAGTTAATTAAGATCTTTTGAACCTAATTATTTAAGTTAAAATTAAAATTTTAACTTTTTACTCAAATAAAATTAGAACGGGTTCACTATAAATCCTTTTAGACATCCACCCTATATAAGGCAAACTAATCAATCGCAAAATGATATTAAAACAAATTTTATGAGTTCAAATAGTTAATTATAGAGTTTTAAAACTAATTATATAACTTAATCTCGAATTTTTATTTTTTACTCAGTTAAAATTCGAACCGGTTAACTATAAATCCTATTTAGACATGCACGCTTTAAACCCAACAAATCGACCGCAAAATGATATTAAATTAAATTTTATGAGTTTAAATAGTTAATTATGAGCTTTTGAATTTAATTACATAGCTTAATCGCAAATTTTTAGATTTTTACTAGGTTAAAATTTGAACGGATTTAAATCCCATTTAAACAAGCACGTTTTAACCCCAACAAAATAACCACAAAATGATATTAAATCTATTTTTATGAGTCCAAATAGTTAATTAAGGACTTTTGAACCTAATTATTTAAGTTAATATTAAATTTTTAACGTTTTACTCGAATAAAATTCGAACGGGTTCACTATAAAACCCATTTTGAAATGCATGTTTTAAACCCAAGAAACGACCGCAAAATAATATTAAATCAAATTTTATGAGTTTAAATAGTTAATTATGAGCTTTCGAATTTAATTACATAGCTTAATCGCAAATTTTTAGATTTTTACTCTTTTAAAATTTGAACAGGTTCACTATAAAGCCTATTTTGAAATGCATGCTTTAAACCCAACATTACGACCGCAAAATGATACTGAATCAAATTTTATGAGTTTAAATAGTTAATTATGAGCTTTTGAATTTAATTACATAGCTTAATCGCAATTTTTCAGATTTTTACTCGGTTAAAATTTGAACGAGTTTACTATAAAGCCCAATTTGACAAGCACACTTAAACTCATCATAATGATCGTAAAATGATATTAAATCAAATTATATGAGTTTAAATAGTTAACTATGATCTTTTGAATTTAATTACATAGCTTAATTGTGTAACCCCCTCGACCCGGTCTAGACACAACCCGACTTGAACGAGTTACACGGGGAATACCGAGGCTAATCCGGAGACTCGCCTCGATAAACAACCCTAATAATTTTTCTTTTTATCTTATCTATATGCTTTATTTTGATCCTACATGTTCATGCATAGATTATATTCGAATGCAGCAAAAACAAATAAGGAACGAGTCCTAAAACGTACAACATACTTTAGGGACCAAAATTTAATTATCATAAATTTAAGGTCTAAACGTGAAATTTAAATTATCAATCTTTAATTAAGTTCATTAATGTTTGCATCTCAAATTTTAAGTTAAAATAATATATTCAACTCCTAAGAGTATGCTTCAACATTAACAATCTTATAAACATACGGAAGAACCAAGATGATTTCTAGATGCATTCCAACCTATATAACAATATCATTGTAACACTCTTTAAAAAAAATGAAAATGAATGAAACTGAGGTTGTGGGGTTTCAAACCCACAACCCCTTGTGGGTTTCACTAGAAGTCAACCACTGAGCTAAAGAGCTTTTGTGCCTTAAACCCTCTTACCTTAAATTTAAATTATACCCGCACCAGTTTCGGAATAAAAATATTTATATTCGAATTTTGTCTTTTATGGGTTTGGAAACCCTAGTCTATCAGATCTAAAACAAAAAAAAATAATACCCTATTCGAATCAAACTCCTCACCTACCCCCTCCATATTCGATCACCGGTCGGTCTCCCCCTCCGCCGCGTCGTGTCCTGCACCGCCACCATCACCGTGACCGTCTCCCTGCCCCGACCAAAACCCACCGAACCACGCGCCCATCGGCCGCTGCGATCGTCCGGAATCGAGGCTCGAAGCTTCGCCGGACCTAGGGTTTGAACCCTAATATTTTTCCTCTTGTTCCGGCCGTTCCAGTGACCGAACCGGCGCATCGCCAGCACCACCGTGATCTCCGTGGAGATGTGACCAAAACCCCTATCTCCTCGTCGCCGATCGTCGCCGTTAGGATCCTTATCGGAGAACCTTTCCCCGTTCGGTAAATAGGTATTTCGGGTTATTTTTCATGTTGATTCTGATTTCTATTGGTTAATTGTTGAAACAAATCTGAATCTGGTGTTTTTCCGAGTTTAAAAGGTGTTTTCTAGCCGTTTAGGGCCGCGCGTGGCCTTCACGCGCCGCCAGGGCGATTTTCGGCAGCCCTGGACGGTGGCCTGGAGCCGGCCGGTCAAAACCGGCCCAAACCCGGTCTGAGCCGACCTTGAACCGATCAAACCGAGCCGAACCAGTCTTGAACCGAACCGCTCTAACCCGGTCAACCGTTGACCCATTGACCGACCCGACCCGTTCACCCGTTGACCGTAGACCGTGACGTCAGCATGACATCAGCGCTGGCCGTTGACCTTGACTGCTGACGTCAACGTTGACTTTGACTGCTGACGTCAGCGTTGACTTTGACCCAAAAAGTAAAATTTTTCAAAAACTCCTATTTTATGTTTTTCGACGTCCTGAGTCCATCCATGAAGTCCGTTTTTTAAAATTCGAACCCGAAAGCCTCCAAATTGGACTTTAAAGTCTCGAGTCAAACTTTTCTTCTAAGTTAAGTTAAGTCCAGAGTTTTATTTAAGGTCTAAAATTTATATCTGTTTGTTTGTAGGACCCCATAGTTCTCCCGATCGTGTACCAACCCAGCCCAGTTCCTCCTGCTTTGACCGATCCCGAAATCCGATCGTGACCCGTATGTTTTTAATACCCGTGAATAATCAATTCAAGATTTAACTCCATTATTAATAAAAATTCTATCTTATATTTTTAGGGTCCAGTACTGCTACAGAGCGAGGCTCGAACGCCCAGTAGATCACCTGTCTGTTTCTGCCATTGAGGTGTGTTCCTTGTGTGCTACATAACTGTATCTTGCTGTTTTACGTTTTAAACGAATCAAGTACGTGCACATGACTGTTTTCTGGAGTTACATAAACACTTATTTTGAACTTTAAGATATATCATTTTATGTTTTACTGTATATCTGTCATTTCCTGAATTATGTATACATATTGCCTGCTTAATTTTCGTTACAGTTATCATGATTCTTGTTATTACTGCATGCTTGCCATCTTAGTATTGGGATGATGAGTAGTATCTAATATCTGGTTCAGCCTTGATCTAGCTGGTAATTTCGCCTGTTTATGGTTCCTAACCTCAGTTAGGGTAATTCCGCCTGTTATCGGTTCCCGTGCATTAGCCGGGGTAAGTCCGCCTGTTCCCTAAAGAAATTCCTTAGGTCGGTACCTTTGCCCTAAGGGCTTAGGTTAATGTCTGTATCAGATACTGTTCGGGGGAACTGTATCTAGGAGTTCGGTTGGAGGGTAGCATATAATACATATACATAATCTGATTTTTTGTATTACTGTTTAATTATTTTATCCGTATTTTTTTGTTTGCACTGTTGGAACACACTAGGCTTCATAGCTCATACATGTTTTCTTCCCCTTTCAGATACCCGTAGATAGACATCCCGGACTTGGCCTTTGGAGGATCTACACATTATTTGGTTACAATTCGATGTAACTTTTACTTTAGACTTTTCCAGTTTACGTTTAAGGTGACATGTGCCTATATATATAAATTATATCACTAGTGACTTAAACATATTATTTTTGCTACTGGTTTTACGAATTGTTTTGTGAACAATATTTTCCAAATACCATGTGTTGGTGAATTTTATATATTTTATTTGTTAGACAATATTTACCTTTATTGGTCAAGTTAAATAAATTTTCATGCCAAATGATTTATAAATAAAAACAATGTGACCACTCTAGTCGGGTTTCCCGCATAGGCCAGTTTAGGGGGTTACATTTAGTTGGTATCAGATCTTTTGGTTTTAAGATTCTCGGACTGTGATGGGTCCTAAATAAATGTTTTTTGTTAAACTGTTATGAATTTATATCTGTAAGGCCATGTCACCTATATTTTCTGTATTGTGTATGGTTCTCCGGTGCCAATTCTAACCTCTTAAATTTAAACCTTGTAGATTTCCTGAACACTATGAGTGCCCGTAGAGCTCGCCGATCCACCCGAGGGCGTGGTCGAGCGACCAGTTTTGCTGATCCTGTAAAGGAGCCTATTAGTGATCCTCCACCCATCATTTCTCCGGACCCATCTGTTCCCACAAGTACCACTGTACCGCCCAACCCTCAGCATACTGCAGGCATTGATATGTCTACCCCTGTCAGAGGGGCATCAGTACCGAGCACCGAGCCTGCTGCAGTGGCTGATGATACTATTAGTAGGCAATTCCTTCAGTTGTTACAGGGAGCTGTTAGAGCTTCGGGTGCGATGCCGGATCCACCTATCTCCCAGATTCTGATCGCGAATGGAGTAAGAACTTTTTCTGGATCCTTGAATGGTGCACCTTTAGATGCATAGACCTGGTTGTACGATACTGAGAGACGAATGGATCAGCTGGGTTTGGAGCCAGCCAAGATATACCTTGGAGCTGTGTCTATGCTCGATAGTGGTGCCCACATCTGGTGGGAGTCCGTGGTTAGTAGCGTATCCTCTGACAGGCTGACATGGGACTTTTTCAAGGAAAGGTTCAAGAACCGTTATCTGGGTGATCGATATATGAGAGAGAGGAGTCAGGCCTTTAGAGACTTGGTACAGGGTACTATGTTAGTGGCTGAGTATGAGCTTCAGTTTTTAGACCTGATGAGGTATGGTGCTGGGATAGTAGCTACAGAGAAGGATAAATGTGATAAGTTTCTAGAGGGTATCCGTATTGGTATCCGAGACCGAGTTGCCACGCATCATGATGTGGTTTTTAAGGATGCGGTGAACCGGGCAAAGACTGCTGAGGACTTGGAGAAGCTTTCTGATAGTCAAGTTATGAGGGATCAGGACCGAGAGCGGGGCAGAGAAAGAGACCGTAAGAGGGACCGTGGTCGATCCGGAGGACATTTTAGCCATGGCGAGTCTTTTAGTCGTCCTGATATGAGGGCTCGATCTGCACCAAGTCAGAGAGGTGGTTCCTATCATCAGTCTGTGACACCTCAGGGCTCTTCTGTTAGCCTGGGTGGTTCTTCTGGGATCCTATCTGTACCTGCGTGCGACTTTTTGGTAACATGCATAGGGGAGAATGTAGGAAGAAGACTGGAGCTTGTTTTCAGTGTGGGTCTTCTGAGCATTTCCTGAGGGACTGTCCTCATCCATTTTCCGTCAGTCGACCATCGACTCAGACTCCTGTGCGCTCTCAGACAACATCCAGATCTCAGACATCCGTACAGACACCCGCTTCGGGACGATCTCAGGGTAGAGCTTCTAGGTCTGCTGTTAGATCAGAAACCAGGAGTCGAGGCCACCAGAGTGGTGGGCCATCTATTTCTGAGGCTCGTCAGCCAGCTTTGGTTTATGCCACCAGACGTAGGGATGACCGAGACGAGCCTGATGTTATCGCAGGTACTTTTACCATCTTTTCTGTTCCGTATTTTGCTTTGCTTGACAATGGCTCCACACACTCATATATATCGAAGTCAGTATCTGGACACCTTTCGATCTCAGTTGAGAACACTGAGAGTGTCTTTACCGTTATGAGCCCAGTGGGGCAATCCTTGTCTATAGATAAGGTTTTCAAGAGATGTCCCCTTGTTGTGGAAGGGGAAGTGTTTCTGGCGGATCTTATGGAACTTCCCTTAGAGCAGTTCGATCTAATTCTGGGGATGGACTGGTTATCTGAGCATTGTGTTAATCTGGACTGTGAGGCCAAGAGGGCCACACTAAAGACTCTTGATGGACGGTCTGTGGTCTTGGTTGGAGAGCGACGAGGTTTTTTGTCCAATGTGATATCAGTTTTGTCTGCTGACAGGATGATCCGAAAGGGATATGAGGCCTTTATTGTTTGTTTCCTTAACACAAAGGGGTCTCTATCTAAGATTGAAGAAATTCGCACTGTTAGTGAATTTCTAGATGTTTTTCCTGAGGAGTTTCCTGGTCTTCCTCCGGATAGGGAAGTTGAGTTTGAGATTGAAACTTATCCTGGATCAGCACCAATTTCCATGGCTCCGTACCGTATGGCTCCAAAAGAGTTAAAGGAGTTGAAGGTTCAGTTGCAAGAACTTCTTGACAGAGGGTTCATCCGACCTAGCTCTTCACCTTGGGGAGCTCCAGTTCTCTTTGTTAAGTAGAAGGATGGTTCTCTTCGGTTGTGCATTGATTACCGAAGGCTAAATAAGCTGACAGTGAAAAACAAGTATCCCCTACCCAGGATTGATGATTTGTTTGATCAATTTCGGGGAGCTACAGTTTTCTCGAAGATTGATCTTCGATCTGGGTATTATCAGCTAAAGGTTAAGGGCTCTGATGTTGCCAAGACTGGTTTTCGCACCCGGTATGGTCACTATGAGTTTTTAGTGATGCCTTTCGGTTTAACCAATGCCCCTGCAGCTTTTATGGATATGATGAACCGTGTTTTTCGGCCCTACATAGACTAGTTTGTTGTGGTGTTTATCGATGATATCCTGGTTTACTCTCGCACAGAGGACGAGCATGTGGGGTATCTGAAAGTTGTGTTACAGACTCTCAGGGAACATCGGTTGTATGCCAAGCTAAGTAAATGCGAGTTTTGGCTTAGTGAGGTGACTTTTCTCGGGCATGTCGTTTCGGCTAAGGTATCCAGGTGGACCCGAGTAAAATTGATGCTATCACTAGTTGGAAACCTCCCAAGAATGTATCCGAGATCCGCAGTTTTCTGGGCTTAGCTGGGTATTATCGACGCTTTGTCGAGGGTTTTTCCATTATAACTGCCCCTTTGACGAAGCTTCTGAGGAAAGATGTTCCGTTTGTGTGGTCTGAGGCTCAGCAGGCTAGTTTTGACCAGTTGAAATCAGTTTTGACTCGAGCTCCAGTTTTGACCCAACCTGAGTCAGGAAAGGACTTTACAATTTACAGTGATGCTTCACATTCTGGTCTTGGTTGCGTCTTGATGCAGGATGGTAAGGTGATCGCTTATGCGTCACGCCAGTTGAGACCACACGAGCTTAATTATCCTATCCGTGATCTTGAGCTTGCAGCTGTGGTTTTTGCTCTAAAAATCTGGAGACACTATCTCTACGGAGAAAAGTGTTATATCTTTACCGATCACAAAAGCTTGAAGTATCTCCTTACCCAGAAGGAGCTTAATCTGAGACAACGTCGTTGGTTGGAGCTTCTTAAGGACTACGATTGCGAGATTGAGTATCATCCGGGAAAAGCCAATGTTGTGGCGGACGCTTTGAGTCGTAAGACCATATTAGACCTGAGATCCTTATTCGCTAGGATGAGTATTTATGATGATGGTAGCCTATTGGCCGAATTGAGGGTTAAACCGACTTTGGCTGAGCAGATTAGGGCCAAACAGCGGTTGGACGATTCTTTACTTCCTGTTATACAGCAAGTGGAGGAAGGATCCACTTCTATTTATTCTTTTGATCATGATGGAGTTCTTTGTTTTAATGGTCGTTACTGTGTACCCAACGATCCTGAGTTGAGACAGACCATTCTCAGTGAGGCCCATAGTAGTCCTTATGCTATGCATCCTGGAGGAGATAAGATGTATCAGAATCTGAAGCAGAGGTACCGATGGGTAGGTATAAAAAAGGATATCTCAGATTATGTATCCAGATGCCTGACATGTCAGCAGGTGAAAGCAGAGCATCAGCATCCCTCTGGTCTCTTGCAACCCATCAAGATTCCAGAGTGGAAATGGGAACGAATCACGATGGACTTTGTTACCGGGTTACCTTTGACCCCGTCCAGAAAGGATTATGTTTGGGTTGTGGTGGATAGACTCACCAAGTCAGCTCACTTTATTCCTGTTCGAATAACCTATTCTCTGGAGAAGCTGGCTAGACTGTATATTTCTAAGATTATCATACTGCATGGAGTGCCCTTATCTATCATTTCTAACCGAGATCCGAGGTTTACATCCCGTTTCTGGACAGCTTTACAATCTGCTTTGGGTACTCGTCTGAATTTCAGTACGTCTTTTCATCCCCAGACAGATGGTCAATCTGAGAGAGTGATTCAGATTCTAGAAGATATGTTACGGGGTTGTGTTCTAGACTTCCGGGGTAGTTGGGAAGACTTTTTACCGTTGGCAGAGTTTGCCTATAATAACAGCTATCAGGCTAGCATCCGTATGGCACCTTATGAGGCTTTGTATGGTCGTAAGTGTCGTACTCCTATCTGTTGGGCGGAGTTGTATGATCGGAAAACTCTGGGTCCCAAGTTAATTCAGGAAACTGAGGAGACTGTCAGACTAATCCGGGATCGACTGAAGGAAGCTTTTACCAGATAGAAATCTTATGCTGATCGGAGGAGAAAAAATATCGAGTTCGAGGTTGGTGATCAGGTTTTCTTAAAAGTCTCTCCCTGGAAGAAAGTTTTGAGATTTGAGAGTAAGGGAAAGTTGAGTCCGAGGTATATTGGACCATACCGTATTCTTAAGAGAATCGGGTCTGTTGCATATCAACTTGAGTTGCCTCCTCAACTTAGCCGCATCCATGATGTGTTTCATGTGTCCATGTTGAGACAGTACCATCCGGATCCGAGTCATATTATTCAGGTTCAGGATGTTGACTTACGTCCAAACATGTCTTATGAGGAGGAACCCGTTCATATGCTGGAGTTTGATTAAAGAGTTCTAAGAAGAAGGCGTATCCCTATGGTTAAAGTTCAGTGGAGGAACCGTAGCCCTTCTGAGGCCACCTGGGAGATCGAGGAATCCATGAGAGAGCAGTTTCCGCATCTGTTCAGTTCAGGTAAATTTCGAGAACGAAATTTCTTTTTAGGGGGGGATAGTTGTAAGACTCTTTAAAAAAATGAAAATGAAAGAAGCTAAGGTTGTGGGGTGTTGAACCCACAACCCCTTGTGGGTTTGACTGGAAGCCAGCCACTGAGCTAAAGAGCTCTTGTGCCTTAAACCCTCTCACCTTAAATTTAAATTATACCTGCACCAGTTTCGGAATAAAAATATTTATATTCGAATTTTGTCTTTTATGGGTTTGGAAACCCTAGTCTATCAGATCTAAAAAAAAAATAATACCCTATTCGAATCAAACTCCTCACCTACCCCCCTCCACATTCGATCACCGGCCGGTCTCCCCCTCCGTCGCGCCGTGTCCTGCACCGCCGTCACCACCGTGACCGTCTCCCTGCCCCGACCAAAACCCACCGAACCACGCGCCCATCGGCCGCCGTGATTGTCCGGAATCGAGGCTCGAAGCTTCGTCGGACCTAGGGTTTGAACCCTAATATTTTTCCTCTTATTCCGGCCGTTCCAGTGACCGAACCGACGCGTCGCCAGCACCACCGTGCTCTCCGTGGAGGCGCGACCAAAACCCCTATCTCCTCGTCGCCGATCATCGCCGTTAGGATCCTCATCGGAGAACCTTTCCCCGTTCGGTAAATAGGTATTTCGGGTTATTTTTCATGTTGATTCTGATTTCTATTGGTTAATTGTTGAAACAAAATTGAATCCGGTGTTTTTCCGAGTTTAAAAGGTGTTTTCCAGCCGTTTAGGGCCGCGCGTGGCCTCCACGCGCCGCCAGGGCGATTTCCGGCAGCCCTGGATAGTGGCCTGGAGCCGGCCGGTCCAAACCGGACCAAACCCGGTCCGAGCCGACCTTGAACCGGTCAAACCAAGCCGAACCAGTCTTGAACCGAACCGGTCCAACCCAGTCAACCGTTGACCCATTGACCGACCCGACCCGTTGACCATAGACCGTGATGTCAACATGACGTCAGCGCTGGCCGTTTACCTTGACTGTTGACGTCAGCGTTAACTTTGACCCAAAAAGTCAAATTTTTCAAAAACTCCTATTTTATGTTTTTCGACGTCCTGAGTCCATCCATGAAGTCCATTTTTTAAAATTCGAACCCGAAAGCCTCCAAATTGGACTTTAAAGTCTCGAGTCAAACTTTTCTTCTAAGTTAAGTTAAGTCCAGAGTTTTATTTAAGGTCTAAAATTTATATCTGTTTGTTTGTAGGACCCCATAGTTCTCCCGATTGTGTACCGACCCAGCCCAGTTCCTCTCGCTTTGACCGATCCCGAAATCCGATCGTGACCCGTATGTTTTTAATACCCGTGAATAATCAATTCAAGATTTAACTCCATTATTAATAAAAATTCTATCTTATATTTTTAGGGTCCAGTACTGCTACAGAGCGAGGCTCGAACGCCCAGTAGATCACCTGTCTGTTTCTGCCATTGAGGTGTGTTCCTTGTGTGCTACATAACTGTATCTTGCTGTTTTACGTTTTAAACGAATCAAGTACGTGCACATGACTGTTTTCTGGAGTTACATAAACACTTATTTTGAACTTTAAGATATATCATTTTATGTTTTACTGTATATCTGTCATTTCCTGAATTATGTATACATATTGCCTGCCTAATTTCCGTTACAGTTATCATGATTCCTGTTATTACTGCATGCCTACCATCTTAGTATTAGGATGATGAGTAGTATCTAATATCCGGTTCAGCCTTGATCCAGCTGGTAATTCCGCCTGTTTACGGTTCCTAACCTCAGTTAGGGTAATTCCGCCTGTTATCGGTTCTCGTGCATTAGCCGGGGTAATTCCGCTTGTTCCCTAAGGAAATTCCTTAGGTCGGTACCTTCGCCCTAAGGGCTTAGGTTAATGCCTGTATCAGATACTATTCGGGGGAACTGTATCTAGGAGTTCGGTTGGAGGGTAGCATATCATGCATATACATAATCTGATTTTCTGTATTACTGTTTAATTATTTTATCCGTATTTTTTTGTTTGCACTGTTGGAACACACTGGGTTTCATAGCTCATATCTGTTTTCTTCCCCTTTCAGATACCCGTAGATAGACATCCTGGACTTGGCCTTTGGAGGATCTACACATTATTTGGTTACACTTCGATGTAACTTTTACTTTAGACTTTTCCAGTTTACGTTTAAGGTGACATGTGCCTATATATATAAATTATATCACTAGTGACTTAAACATATTATTTTTGCTACTGGTTTTACGAATTGTTTTGTGAACAATATTTTCCAAATACCATGTGTTGGTGACATTTTATATATTTTATTTGTTAGACAATATTTACCTTTATTGCTCAAGTTAAATAAATTTTCATGCCAAATGATTTATAAATAAAAACAATGTGACCACTCTAGTCGGGTTTCCCGCATAGGCCGGTTTAAGGGGTTACAATCATAGATTCGACTCATAAATAGTCATGCTTCATTTTCAACTACACTCAAATTCATACATCCCCATTGCTCTCTCACTACTACTAATGTTATAAAGACATACTTGAGCTTTCACTTGGCGGTTACCTGGATCCTTGCTTCCCTTTGCTGCCTCAACATTATTTACTCTGCACTGCAAGGTAAATGAGAGGGTAGGCATAAGCTTAGTGAATGAATAAAAACATATTTAAAAACACATTTGAAAACACCTTGCAATGCAGCCCATATTAAACCAATTTGTTCAATTTAAAAATATGTCATGCTCTTTATAAAACAAAACAAACATGGCTAAACATGCCGCTTTTAAAACTCAGTAAGTGTCATCAAACCATGGCTAACAATTCCATTATTAAAATTTAGTAAAAATCTTTTTGAAATCACGTTCTTTAAAAGCTAAATCACAAGTCTTACATGCTACTCACATAGAAATGCTTACGCATGCATCTCAATGCACAAAGATCAAGTCTTACATGCTAACAACATAGAAATGCTCAAATCACATGCATACCAATGCACAAAACTCAAGTCTTACATGCTAACAACATAGCAATGCTCAAATCACATGCATATCAATGCACAAAACCTCGTATGCATAATACCATATGCAATCAAGTAAAAACCATGACACTTAACTTTGAAAAGTAAAAACATATATTGGTGCTAGTGATCCGATTTGTACTACTCCAAATCGTTAGGATAAACGGGCAACCGCATGTTAGTACTACTCCCAGAGCATGCGCATATTGATACTACTCTCAACATGAATTATATCACCTTGTTGCCCGGTAACAATACTACTCCTATCAACCCGGATGTGACAGTACTACTCCTATCACACAGAATTAGACTAAAAGTCAAAATGCAACACACAAGGAATTTAAACACGTACAACTTTTGAATATTTATAGTGCACTCTAGACCATGTTGATCGATCAACTTATCCCATAAGGTTCATCACTTAACTAGCCAATATATTCTCAAAAATCAATGCTCAAAACTTAATTCAAAACAGAATTCAAATCACATGTATCCCACTTTTCACGCATCACTTGTAAAAACCGATAAAACCACTTTTATCTTATTTTTCAAAATAAAATCGTGGGAACATCGAATGCTTATAAAATCTTTTTAAAAACATTATCAGGAGCATTTATATACATGCATAATCACATATGCACAACACAACAAGAGCATGACAAATAATGTTTTAAAAACACATCATAATATGGGAACCTTTAAGAAAGCAAAATTTTAAACTTACTTTCGAGTATAGGGAAGTTTTTCACACCTTCCATACACCCCCAAACCTTTGAAAACACATGAAAAACCATGCCAAATTGGAAGCCCTCATAATCCACTCACCAATTTACCGAAACTTGCTCGACAAGTCACCCGAAAACGCGATTCGGCTTTCCGATCTCCCTCAAACTTGTTCCTCTAACTCCTGACCTAATTCAAGCATCAAAACCATAGGTTTTAGTGCATTAAAACACACCCAAACATCCCTCAAGTCGTACCAATACATGGCAGCCCCTAAAAACACCATAAAACCTAACCGAAACTCACCAAAAACCTCTCTAAACACCACCTAAACCTTAGGTACAGGATTAGATACTTAAAATCCATCTTAATTACATTTAAAAACTTCAAGATTCATGTATTTAGGCATCAAAAATAGCGATGTAAAATCCTTGAATGAAAATCAAGAAAATAATGGATTTTTTATCAAGAAAATCGATTTTATTCATTTAAGACTTTAAAGATTGTTTCAATCAGCCAAGAACTTAGGAATTTCATTAAAGAACTTTAGGTTTCAGAGGTTTGAATAATTCTCACCTCCAAATTGATCCAACCTCCCTCCAAGGTTTAAAAACAAGTAAAAACGAAAAAAAACGAAGAGATTTTGAAGAAGAAAAATATAAGAAAATAAACCAACGAAATTTTATTAAAAAGAATGGATATTTACCTTGAAAATATGATGAAGAATATGTCTTGCAAAGGAAGAAACCAAAATCTTGGACAAGGTTTTAAAGCTTGATGCAAAAATAGAGTTTTTTAAGTAAAACCAAAGAAGAAAATTATAAAGAATTGACCAAACTAATTTCTATTGAAAAGATTGATGTTTAACTTTGAAAATATGATGGAATGACTGCCAAAAAGATAAAATTCAGAATTTTAAAAATATGTTTAGGTTTATGACATAAAAATAGGTTTTTAAGATTAATATTAAGTTATTTGGGCTATTAATTAAAATTATGGGTTATGGGTTATTAAAATATTCCCTTGGAAGGCTTAAATAAGCTAGGATTAGGATTGGATCAAAACTCCATAAAGATTCAAAGTTTTGGCTTAATTTATGAAATTATCCTCAAGTTTTCAATTTTTAGAAAATAGTGACTAATTTCAAAATCTTAGCGATTCAAGAGTCAATTTTCGAAATTGAGTTGACCTAAATCAAGTATAGGTTAATTATGAATTTTAGAATATTTTTCCATAATTTATTTACATTTAAAACTAATTTTTTTAAGAATTTAATCCCGAACTAGGCTTAACCGACAAAACTGGTCCTCTAGACCTCTAAACCGACCTATAAACTTCTAGGCACAATTTTAGGGTATTAAAATTCATAAATTTTTAACTTTTTACTCGGTTAAAATATGAACGAATTTGCTATAAAGCCCATTTAGACATGCACGTTTTAACCCCAACAAAATAACCACAAAATGATATTAAATCAATTTTTATATGAACAAATAGTTAATTAAAGACTTTTGAACCTAATTATTTAAGTTAAAATTAAATTTTTAACTTTTTACACGAATAAAATTGGGTTCACTATAAATCCTTTTAGACATCCACCCTATAAGCCAAACAAATCGATCGCAAAATGATATTAAAACAAATTTTATGAGTTCAAATAGTTAATTATAGAGTTTTGAACCTAATTATACGGCTTAATCTCAAATTTTTATTTTTTTACTCAGTTAAAATTCGATCCGGTTCACTATAAATCCCATTCAGACATGCATGCTTTAAACCCAACAAAACGACCGCAAAATGATATTAAATCAAATTTTAAGAGTTTAAATAGTTAATTATGAGCTCTTGAATTTAATTACATAGCTTAATCGCAAATTTTTAGTTTTTACACAGTTAAAATTTGAACGGGTTCACTATAACCCCCAATTGGACATGCACGCTTTAAACCCAACATAACGACCACAAAATGATATTAAATCAAATTTTATGAGTTTAAATAGTTAATTATGAGCTTTTGAATTTAATTGCATAGCTTAATCGAAAATTTTTAGCTTTTTACTCGGTTAAAATTGGAATGGATTTGCTATAAAGCAAATTTAGACATGCACGTTTTAACCCCAACAAAATAACCACAAAATGATATTAAATCAATTTTTCTTAGTTCAAATAGTTAATTAAGGACTTTTGAACCTAATTATTTAAGTTAATATTAATTTTTTAACTTTTTACTCAAATAAAATTCGGACGGGTTCACTACAAAGCCTTTTAGATATGCGCGCTTTAAACCAAACAAATCGATCGCAAAATGATATTAAATTTTTTATAAGTTCAAATATTTAATTATAGAATTTTAACCTCATTATACAGCTTAATCTCAAAGTTTTAAACTTTAAATCAGTTAAAATTCGAACTTGTTCACTATTAATCCCATTTAGACATGCACGCTTTAAACCTAACAAAACGACCGCAAAATGATATTAAATCAAATTTTATGAGTTTAACTAGTTAAATAAGAGATTTTGAATCTAATTATACAACATAAACTCAAATTTTTAGCTTTTTACTATGTAAATATTCGAAGTGGTTCACTAAAAAACCCATTTTGATAAGCACGCTTAAAACCGATCATAACAAACGTAAAATGATATTAAATCAAATTTTAAGTGTATGTAATTTGTGGTAAGGTTGGTCATTCGACGGAATCTTGTTCTATCCCAGTTGAGGATCACATTAAAAAACTACAGTATGGCGATTGGCTTCGCTATGTGCCTAAGAAAAGGGATGCACAACCTACTCATAAAGGACAGATTCAATATTTAAACACTGGCCCTTCTAAGACTCAATGTACACCAACTTCTTCTCAAACTCAGCAAACCACCAGGATGACATCAATAACAATGGCAAATCTACTAAGCAATCACCTAAAATTAATTTCCAAGTGTGCTCCAAGTACTGAGCCCACCCAAAATACTTCAAAGGCCCTCGATCTGTCCCTATTGTTGCTAGTAAGTTACAAGCCCGCAGGTGCCCCCCAACCATTATAAATGGTCTTCCCTAAGCATAGCTCTAACATTACTACAAGAAAAAAGAACCATGATGACACCGGTGAAATCAAACTTATGGAACCAGAACTCCAAGATTTGGAGGCCGAATTAGCTGATGATGCGTCAATCACCAAAAGACTTGCTCGTCCCACTACAAATAGAGACACAAAAAGAATGCCACCTTCTGATGAGGGCCACAAGCCTAAACGACCTCGATCTTCAAACAAAAGCTCTAATGAAAAAGCTGGGATGATCAGCGCAAACAACTCTCCAGCGGCAGTTGATGATGATCAACCCCGCCGAGTCACATGAAACTATTATGTTGGAACTGTCATGGTGTCGGCAACACCCAGGCAGTTTGCGCTTTACAACGTGCTATCTCAAAGCATGATGCCGACTTTCTATTTCTTTGTGAAACTAGGTTAAACAGACAAAATATGGACCGTATTAGGATTAAGTTAGGAATGCATGGATGCATAGCCATTGAATCCAGCCCTTCTTGTACAAGGCTTGCTTTTATTTGGAGTAATAAAACTTCTATTGATTTGCTTTCTTACTTGGATCGTCATATTGATGTTAATATTTCTTTTGGTCAAACACAATTCCATTTCTCCGATTTACATGGTTTTGCTGAAACTGCAAACAAATACAAAACTTGGCAACTAATTTGTGATTGCTTTCTTACTCGGCCTCGATCTTCAAACGGACTCTTTATAAATTAATAATTTCAGAGATTGTCTTACTAGAAATGATCTTTTTGATTGTCAGCCAACGTTAGGATGGTTCACTTGGACTAGATTTGGACGTAATACAGAAACAATTATGGAAAGAATTGATCGGTTCCTTGGTAATTTTGCCTGGTTTAATTTCTTTCTAAACTTTAAAGCTACTTCTTTCTTTTAGGCACGCTCTGACCATTGCCCTATCCTATTTGATACTTATAACTCCACAAAAAAGCTATATTTAAAGCCTTTTTACTTAAGTTATTGAGTATATTTAAGTGCATACATGAGCATTTAGATGCATTTAGGATCATAACATTGCATTTAGTAGATAGATATGCCATGGCATTTATGATGTGGCAATAGGTGCTATTTTACGGGGAAGGTCGTGCTTTTAGTTGTTGTTGTGTGGGTAAAGCAAAGTGGTAAGCAAGGGAACTTGTCATGGCATTCGTAGAAGGATACGATGGATAAATGCCATGACAAATCTGGAGACCTCCTGTGCTACACTAAAAGACAAGAAGATATTTTGAGAGGAGTGCCAGCTGGTGCTATGCAAGCTGGACACAGCCACCACAGTGGGGGACCACTATCACCATGTCAGAAATGCCATCACGTGAACAGGGGTGCAAATGGAATTTCCACCAAACCTTAGGGTTCTTCACCCCCTTTTTATAAGGCATGATGACCAAAGAAAAAAAGAGCGCTTGGACACGAAAAAAGAGGGACCTTTGGAGTTGTTTACGGTGGAGGAAAGCCTCCACCTTTCTTCCCCAACTTTCGGCCAAAAAGTCCTCCATTGATAGAGCTTGAAGGGAGTGGCGTGCTAGACACCCGAGAGGGGCTAGCACGCTAAGGCGTCCCATGGTGGTTGAAGAGGCTGACGGCTGTGCACACCGAGGGTGTCTTCTGTAACCCCTAAAATTAACCTAATTTATTATATTACAAGTTAGGGTTTATGTTATTAAATCTTGTTTTGTAAGTTAGGGTTGTTATAAAATTAAATATAATATTAAGATAAATTATTAAATAATTAATAATATAAAATACTGCAAAACTAAACATTTATTAAAATAGAGTTCAACCCACAAGTTTAATAAACTTTAACTGTTCAGAAATCCGAAATAAATCTAAAGTCCAAAGTTTATTACATAATAATAATAATAATAATAATAATAATATCTGAAATAAAACATGATATTTGAGTAACATACATAGCAGTTCTAAAAATACTCCTCCAAGTATCGTAGCCTAGGTCTGAGGATCTGAAATAGAAACTGAGAGGGTGTAAGCTAGGGAGCCTAGTGTGTCTCTAGTGCAGATAAACAGGATCACAGAACAGAATAATGCAAATGATGTAGTGAATGCATGATGTGCACCCAACTCCGAACGCCAACAGAAGAGTAGGTTCCCCTGAACCACTTTAACTCTATCACACCAACAGAAGTGGAAACTCGACCCGTAGGTGGAGCCACTAAATAGAAGTGGTATCTCGACTCGTAGGTGGAGCCACTAATCAGAAGTGATAAAAATCACTGAACTTCCCCGTACATATAATCCAACTAGGTGCAAAGTAATGAACAGATAGAGAATCAAATGCGTGCCTAAATTCTAACAGGAGGCATGCATGATAATCTCAGAATCAGAAATCATATTATAAACTCAGAGTAAAGCATGATGAAGTATTTTAGAAAATTAAAGGATGATGCCTGATCATACAAAGTTTAACAAAATCTGAACACAGAATAGTAACAGAGTTGTCGGGAAAGACACACCTAAAACATAAGTTCAACACCAAGAATTGTGTCTACTAGACTCGGCTCTACCACTAGATCGAGCAGAAGTAGAACCTATGAAGAACAAAACATTATACACACTACTATGCCACTAATCCGATAAATACACGAAACAGAAGTAAACCGAAACTAACGAGCGTGTTCCGATTACTGAGGAAGAGGTGGTCGTCCAGGAGGAGGAGGAGGTAATTGCTCAGGGTAAGAATCCACGTCACCTGAACCAAACAGAAACTATTTCAGAATCCGATAAAGACAACTTCTATATAAACGTTCAAACTAAAGAGGCCTAAAAAGCTAGAAACGTGCATGTCTAAATGGGCTTTATAGTGAACCCGTTCGAATTTTAACTGAGTAAAAAGCTAGAAATTTGAGATTAAGCTATATAATTTTATTCAAAAGCACATAATTAACTATTTTAAATCTTAAAAATTGATTTAAAATCATTCTTTTCTCGTTTTGTTTGGATTAAAACATGAATGTCTAAATGAGCTTTATAAAGAATCTGTTCTAATTTTAACCGAGAAAAAAGCTAAAAAACTTGAGATTATATTGTATAATTAGTTTCAAAAGTTCATAATCAACAATTTGAACTCATAAAATTTGATTTAAAATCATTTTGTGGTCGTTTTATTGGGATTAAAACGTGGATGTCTAAATGGGCTTTATAGTGAACCCGTTCGAATTTTAATAGAGTAAAAACTAGAAATTTGAGATTAATCTGTATAATTTTGTTCAAAAGCCCATTATTAGCTATTTTAACTCTTAAAATTTGATTTAAAATCATTTATTCGTCGTTTTATTGAGATTAAAATGTGCATGTCTAAATGGGCTTTAAAGAGAAGCCATTCGAATTGTATCCGAGTAAAAAGCTGAAAAATTGAGATTATGTTGTATAATTAGGTTCAAAAGTCCATAATAAACTATTTGAACTCTTAAAATTTGATTTAAAATCATTTGGTTGTCTTTTTGTTCTGATTAAAACTTGCATGTCTAAATGGGCTTCTTGGAGAAGCCGTTCAAATTTTAACCGAGTAAAAAGCTGAAAAATTGAGATTATGTTATATAATCAGGCTCAAAAGTCCATAATTAAGTATTTGAACTCATAAAATTTGATTTAATGTCATTTTGCGGTAGTTTTATTGGGAATAAAACGTGCTAGTCTTATAGTAAACTCGTTCGAATTTTAACTGATTAAAAAGCTAGAAATTTGAGATTAATCTGTATAATTTTATTTAAAAGCCCATAATTAACATTAGATACAATACTATGCCACTAAACCGATAAATACACGAAACAAAAGTAAACCGAAACTCACGAGCGTGTCCCGATGATTGAGGAACAGGTTGTCGTCCAGGAGGAGGAGGATGAGGTAATTGCTAGGGGTCAGAATCCACGTCACCTGAACCAAACAGAAACTATTTTAGAATCCGGTAAAGACAACTTCTAGATAAATGTTCGAACTAAAAAGGACTAAAAACGACACTTTGGGTTCGGATTTTGAAAAATGGACTGCACCATTGAACTCAGGACATCAAAAAACATAAAGTGGGACCAGGTCAAAAAAGTCAACGCTGACGTCAGCGGGTCTGGTCACGGGTCGGTTCGGGATGGATCAGGTCACGGTCGGGTCAGATCGGGTTGGGTTTCCTGGTCGAGCTGGACGAGTCTCAGGTTTTCCCAAGATTTTCTGGGAAAATCTAGAAAAACTCTAGAAATTCCCATATTCGATTTAACCTCTGATTTTTCGATTCTCTTACCTATATACGATCCAAAACACACATAAACAATAGAACGGAAACACAAACGTTCTCCTAAAACGATTGAACTAAAGAAGAACCCCCAAAACCGAATTAAAATCTCTCCTAAACCAACCGAAATAAACCAAACTTAAACACCCAACTTCAATCGATAGAACCGAAACAAAACTTAACCAATAAACTGAACTGAAAGAAACACTGATAAAGGTGACGTCTTGAAAGCTTACCAACAACTTATCAAACAACCGAAATGGTGGTTACCAAAGAAGATTCGAACGAAAAAGAAAGATGGAGAGAGCGATGGGAGAGGAATTCAAATTTTGATTTGACTTATTTTTGATACAGAGTGAACAGTGAAGGGTTATTGAAACAAAAATAATTCGGAATTAAAGGAGAAAATTAATTCCTCCAGATCATAATCGATATAAACAAAATATGGAAACTGAAATCTGAAATTGAAAGAGGGAAAAATTACCCAACAGGGGCTTGAAGTTTTCAATTTTTAAAAGTGAACCCGCAACTTTTAAAAATTGAAAATTGGTCCCCAAAACTCCCCAATTGCTAGGATTTTGAATTAGGTATTTGGAATTTTAATTTGGGAACAATTTTAGGGTGTTACATCTTCTATCCTCTTCCTTTGCTTTATTTTATTTTTATATCTTTGAGAGGATTATTGTGGATGTTTAAGGATGATATTGTGGGTGATACTTGTCTTTAACTTTCACGCCACCACGGTTTGCTTTATTTAGGTGGTTGTTATTGTGGATGATTAACTCTTTATTTCTATTAATATTTAGCATGCTAAGTGTTTGTGTATTTGCTTTGCTCATTGTTGTTAATCATTTAAGCATTGTAATAGGCATGAGAGTGTCCCGTGTTTAGGTGCACGCTAGGTGTTCGAGAGAAACCTAGCCATAGATCCTTAGTGTCCGAGAGGAACTAAGGGAGGATCTATGTGAGCAATGGGTTCTAGACTGCAAATAGAGCCTAATCTGACCTTAGTTGCTCGAGAGAGACTAAGTGAGGGTTTCAACGACTAAAAGGAGTGTGCTTTGTTGATAGGCTAGATGAAACTATTGTGACCGAGAGGAGATGCCGTGGTATTTTAGACTGTCAGGTTCCTATGAATTGGGAGAGCAGGAGCACTTTAGAAACCTCTGTCGAGTAAATGGGAACCATAGCAGCTAGATGTTAGTAGGAGTGAGGTTAACAAGTCCATAGGAGCTCCCACCAATCATTCCCATGAGAGCTCATCAATAGAGGGTTAGTACAACATATTGCTTAATTGTGTTCTTTCATCCTATTTTTGCCTCAACATTTATAAAGTGCTTCCATTGTTTTTATTTTATTTTCTTGCAATCACACTACATACTCTTTACACAGCACTTCCATACTTCTATCGTGCCATCACCATCCATTCCAATTTTCCTTGACATATTTTAGTTGCTTGCATTCTAAAAGTGCCATAGCATTTCACCATTACATCTTCACCGTACATAGCCATTTCCGCCTACGTATATTTTTATCTTTATTTGCTTTTTAGTTAGTGACACCTTTTTGCCTTGACAAAATTGACATTACACTTTACCCAAAATCCTCGTGGGAATGATACTCATTCACCCTTTATTACTTGTCAGACTGTGTATACTTTCACACATGTGTTGGCCTAATTTATAGCACTGCACGGACAACACCGATTATGTTGTATAATTAGGTTCAAAAGAACATAATTAACTCTTTGAACTTATAAAATTTGATTTAATATCATTTTGCGGTCGTTTTATTGGGATTAAAATGTGCATGTCTAAATGGGCTTTATAATAAACTCATTCGAATTTTAACCGAGTAAAAAGCTAGAAATTTGATATTAAGCTGTATAATTTTGTTCAAAATCCCATAATACCTATTTTGACTCTTAAAATTTGATTTAGATCATTTGGTTCTCGTTTTGTTAGGATTAAAACGTGCATGTCTAAATGGGCTTTGTAGAGAATCTATTCTAATTTTAACTGAGAAAAAAGTTGAAAAATTGAGATTATGATGTATAATTAGGTTCAAAAGCCCATAATTAACTATTTGAACTCATAAAATTTGAATTTAATATCATTTTGCGGTCGTTTTATTTAGATTAAAACGTGCATGTCTAAATGAGCTTTATTATCTATCCGTTCGAATTTTAACAGAGTAAAAAGCTAGAAATTTTATATTAAGCTGTATAATTTTTTCAAAAGCCCATAATAAATTATTTTAACTCATAAAATTTGAGTTAATATCATTTGGTTGTCGTTTTGTAGGGATTAAAACGTGTATGTCCAAATGAGCTTTTTAGAGAAGCCGTTCGAATTTTAACCGAGTAAAAAGTTGAAAAATTGAGATTATGTTATATAATTAGGTTCAAAAGTCCATAGTCTAAATGGGCTTTATAGTGAACCCCTTCGAATTTTAAAAGAGTAAAACGCTAGAAATTTGAGATTAAGCTGTATAATTTTTTTTCAAAAGCCCATAATAAACTATTTGAACTCAAAATGTCATTTTGCTGTCATTTTATTTAGATTAAAACGTGCATGTCTAAATGAGCTTTATTGTCTATCTGTTCGAATCTTAATAGAGTAAAAAGCTAGAAATTTTATATTAAGCTGTATAATTTTTTTCAAAAGCCCATAATAAATTATTTTAACTCATAAAATTTGAGTTAATATCATTTGGTTGTCATTTTGTAGGGATTAAAAAGTGTATGTCCAAATGAGCTTTTTAGAGAGGTCGTTCGAATTTTAACCGAGTAAAAAGTTGAAAAATTGAGATTATGTTATATAATTAGGTTCAAAAGTCCATAGTCTAAATGGGCTTTATAGTGACCCGTTCGAATTTTAAAAGAGTAAAAAGCTAGAAATTTGAGATTAAGCTGTATAATTTTTTTTCAAAAGCCCATAATAAACTATTTGAGCTCCTAAAATTTGATACAATATCATTTGGTTGTCGTTTTGTTGGGATTAAAACGTTCATGTCTAAATGGGCTTTATAGAGAAGCAGTTCGAATTTTAACCGAGTAAAAACCTAGAAATTTGAGAATAAGCTATATAATTTTTTTCAAAAGCCCATAATTAACTATTTTAACTCGTAAAATTTGATCTAAAATCATTTGGTTGTCGTTTTGTTGGATTAAAACGTACATGTCTAAATGAGCTTTATTGAGAATCCATTCTAATTTTAACTGAGAAAAAGCTGAAAAAGTGAGATTATGTTATATAATTTGGTTCAAAAGTCCATAATTAACTATTTGAACTCATAAAATTTGATTTAATATCATTTTGCAGTCGTTTTATTGGGAATAAAATGAGCAATTCTAAATGGGCTTATCGTGAACCCGTTCAAATTTTAACCGAGTAAAAAGCTAGAAATTTGAGATTAAGTTGTATAATTTTGTTCAAAATCCCATAATAAACTACCTGAACGCATAAAATTTGATTTAATATCATTTGGCTGTCGTTTTGTTGGGATTACAACGTGCATGTCTAAATGGGCTTTATAGAGAAGTTGTTCAAATTTTAAACGTGTATGTCTAAATGAGCTTTGTAGTGAATTCGTTCAAATTTTAAATGAGTAAAAAGCTAGAAATTTCAGATTAAGCTGTATAATTATATTCAAAAGCCCATAATTAACTATTTTAACTCTTAAAATTTGGTATAAAATCATTTGGTTTTCGTTTTGTTGGGATTAAAACGTGCATGTCTAAATGGGCTTTATTGAGAATTTGTTCTCATTTTAACCGAGAAAAAAGCTGAAAAATTAAGATTATATTTATAATTAGGTTCAAAAGTCCATAATTAACAAATTGAACTCATAAAATTTGATTTAATATCATTTTGCAGTCGTTTATTGGGATTAAAATGTCACAATCTAAATGGGCTTCATAGTGAACCATTCGAATTTTAACAGAGTAAAAACTAGAATGATACGAATCCGGTTGCGGAATATCCAAATTTGTATTTGTGATTGTCTGATCTTGATTCTAGTAAGTAACTGAAATTAGAAATATGAATTCTAAAATGAAACTTATAAGGTGTTATGGAGTTGATAGATAATATGATGAAATGGAATGATGATAAGATGGTTGTGTTTATGATGAAGTATGGAAAATATGGATGTATGAATGATGGAATTGAAGAAAAGGAATGTAATTGATGGTGCGATGTAAACAAAGGAGGAACCAACACTAAAAAGTGAAGACTCGTTCCTTAAGTGTTTTTAAACCGTGACTTGGGTGAATGGTTGATGGATTGTGACCCTCTAGTTATAAGAACTAAGAACCAACAATATAAAAAGATGAAAAGGGATGAATGCCACAAGAACAATCTGCAAGCCGATAAAGTTCAAAAAGAACTATAAAAGAGAAACACTCTCAAGTTATAATATATGCCAAAAGTTTTATCTTTTACAATGGAATGAGTGCCTATTTATAGGTGTAAGGCAACAACAAATTGATTGGCCTAGACAAAGATTAAAGGCTCATTATTCTAGTGTTAAAGGCCTATTAATTTGTAGGTTATCCTATCTCCAATTGACAGCCAAAAAGTTTGATCTAAAAAGGATGAATGTGGACATTCATAGGATGAATGTAGACATACATATCATCCACATGGAGAAAACCTTGGGCTAATGAACTTGATTAAGTTGTCATTCATCCTCCTTTAATGGGTTGTTGATAAAGCATTAAATTCAACAATTGAATGGCCTCTTGAATTTGTAGAACAAGTATCTTGTGACTATTCTTGTACTGAATTTCCAACATGCATTGTCTTCACTAATTTAATCATATCTTAAGTGATATGAGAACCAACGAAAAGGACCCAGAGGAGTACTCAAGTGGCCCCATCACAAGTGCAAGGGCCACGAAGTTCCAATCAGCCATGGAAAGCTTGTTCACATCAAGCTTTGAACATGGGGAACTGGAATTCACAAGGGAGAATTACTTTATTTTGCTTATGCATACTTTTGCATGAGAATATAAAGTTTTTTATACATATTATAATGCATTGAATAAGTGTGCTGATCATTTAAGCATGCATAGTATTTAAGCATCTAGTTCATTTAGGGAAGTAGTTTATCTAGTCTTTTAAATAAACTATTTCATTCATGCATGTAGTCATTACTAAAGTTAGTTCATTGATCAAACTAGTTCATTCATTAAACTAGTGCATTAATAAAACTAAATCTTATATTTTTTATGCATTTTTTAATTAAAATTTAAATAAAGTTTACCTTTATGATAGGTGAATGAAGGGAGATGAACAGTCACACAAAATGCAAGAATAAATGTCATATTGATCTCTATTTTTGAGCTGGATCCGGGAAGATTTGAGTCTTGAAGTCTCTTTAAATTTTATTCCTCTATCTCTTAGATTTCCAACACCTTTTGAATCACCTTAATCCGATATCGAAAGCTTGAGATATGATCGATTTACCGAAGACAGTGCAGGCTGGAATTTTCATTACGGAAATTTTATGCAAGGATGATTTGGACGAGTTTGAGCCAAGGAAGAGTCCCTTCATTTTCATCCAAGAGACAATTCATTGAAGGTATTATTTATTGACATATTCAAGTGAATTCAAAGCTGATTTTTATTCATACAAATGAATGCCATCATTATGCAAATAATCAAGGCGTTCAAGTCTTTTCTTCATCATCTTTGGAGGCTATTTGTATTCTACATGAAGAGAAGCAATGAAGGCCCTCTTAATGCATAATATTATGACATTCAAGAAGGTTAATTATCTTGAGAATTAGCATGGAATTGGAAGAGACACTCCCCTTTTTGCTACCAAAGTGTCTACATACATCAAGTGTTCATTTTCACTCCTTTTTCTCCATGAAAGAGCAAGACAAGGTAGCTCAAGAGTCCTTCCACCATTTGGACGAAATTATATGTATATTAAGCCTAAATTAAGTCCAAATTCATCACTAATGCCTTGAACATTCATCCACTTAAAGATAGAAGAGAGAACAAAGCATTCATTAGCATTCATCACCATAAAGATGAAGCATTCATCTCTTGTTGTAAGACTCTTCATATGGTTCCTATGAACACTATAAATAGGAACCTTTCCTTCATATGTATAACACCACTTTAGATATAAGAAAACTCTTTTGAAAGGTTGCTTTCAGCTTTGTTCTTGCGAGAACTCTATCGGCTTCAAGTAAAGCTTGTAGTCTTCATCCATTTCATCTTATTATCGCGTTGGTTCCTACATCCTTATAGCTAGTGGGTCACATGCGTCGAATCCATCATATTATATTGTTGGTTCCTATCTCCATATAGCTAGTGGGTCACAATCCATTTATCCCTTAAAGTTACATACCCACGCCATTTCCATTACACATCCCTAACATTCCTTCATTTAGAATCATCACACTTCCATACACTTAAATCTCTTTCGTATCCTTCATTCCATCATTTCCTTATTATTATTCCTATTTCATTCTTATGCTTTATGTTTATAAAATTTAGCATATCAATTCTTGTGAAATTTGTTCTTACTATAATCACGATCAAGCAACATCATATATGACCTACCGGGTTCATATCAATTGGTAATCAGAGCCTAGGAGATTCTGTAAGAAGTTTTTTTTCCTTGTCTCTCGGGTTAGAAAAAAAGAAAAAAAAATCAAAGAAAATTCAAAGAGGGGTTAAAGTTTCTAATATCGTTCTTTTACATTTTTCATCATTAGTTTTCTTTTCTTTTAGCCTTTCTCTTTTTCACCTTGTACCTAACCAACTTGTTTCAGCCGATTTCTACAAGCCACTTGTAAGCCTTGAGTGAGTTCTTTAAAGGACTTTAACGAGAGCAAGAGTGGAAAAAGGCAAGAGAGTACATCAAGGGTAAAAGTCATCCCGAGTGAAACACGAGTGGAGTGACTTTCTTTGAAGCGATTGGTGAGATTTTTTTTTGTTGTTGCTGAGGTTTATATTTTATTTTGTTACTAAACATGTCTTAAAATTCCGTAGCAAATCTTGTTTGTGATAGTAATAATGTTAACATGGATGCAGCTAATACCAATCTTCAAGATATTATTAGAGAAATGGACAGGTTGTTGCAACAAAGGTTGGGGTCGATGCAAGATCGGTTAGAACCATTGGAGGAAAGATCTCAAAGGAGGCAAAATTCAGACCAAGAGGAAGAATATGATGATGAGGTGGTCGATGAATAAGAAGACGAGCAAATCTCCCAACAAAGTTTGAGGAGACAAGTGCCTAGGTACCAAAGAGCCCGCCTAAGAGTGGATGACGATTTAAACAACATCAAGATTAACATTCCACCATTCCAAGGCAAAACAGATCCTGAGGCTTATCTATCTTCGGAAAAGAAAATCGAGCACATCTTCGATTGCCATAATTACTCCGAGCGTAAGAAGGTAAAATTAGCCGCCATTGAATTCATAGATTATGCATTAATTTGGTGGGATCAATTGACATCAAGTAGGAGGCGTAATGGAGAGAGACCCATCTCAACATGGAACGAAATGAAGGCATTGATGAGGAGGCGTTTCATTCCAACTCACTATCATCGAGAGTTGTTCAATCGACTCTAAAACCTTACACAAGGTAACCAGAGTGTTGAAGATTACCACAAAGAGATGGAGGTGGCTACGATTCGTGCCAATATAGACGAGGACCGAGAAGCGACCATGGCAAGGTTTCTAGCGGGACTTGATCCAAATATTGCAAATGTAGTCGAATTACAACATTATGTGGACATGGAAGACATGGTGCACATGGCCATAAAAGTGGAGAAGCAACTCAAAAAGAAGGGTGCCATACAATACTATGGGGGAGCAACACCAAGATGGGGGAAAAGTTCGTACAAACGAAGTCCTCCAATTCCTTCCTTTGAAAAAGGAGGACCACCAAAAGGAAGCAAGCCCATTGCCGAATCTAGCAAGGGTAAGGCTTTAAACATTCCAAATCGTTCTCGAGACATAAAATGCTTCAAATGTTTGGGGCGAGGGCATATTGCAAACCAATGTCCAAACCGCAATACCATGCTTCTTCGTGATGATGGAGAAGTTGAATCAGAACATGAGGAGGAAGATGATGTTGTTTCTATATTAGAAGATGATGATGATGAATTGGAGCATGCAACAGAAGGAGAGGCCTTCATTATCAAAAGGAGCCTAAGCATGCAATCCAATGAAGGAGACGAACTGAGAATATCTTCCACACTCGTTGCCACATCGGAGGAAAGGTATGCTTTGTCATTATAGATGGCGGCAGTTGTACTAATGTTGCTAGTACTCTTATGGTAGAAAAGCTTGGATTAGCAACAACAAAGCATCCACATCCCTATAAATTATAGTGGCTTAATGATGGAGGAGAACTCAAGGTTACCAAGCAAGTTCTTATTGCATTTTCAATAGGAAGGTATAAAGACGAGATCCTTTGTGACGTTGTTCCAATGCACGCTAGTCATCTATTGCTTGGAAGACCATGACAATTTGATAGATGTGTCATACATGATGGATATACCAACCGATATACGTTCACCGATGAAGCAAGAAAGATTACCTTAGCCCCTCTTTCTCCTAAACAAATCCACAAAGACCAAATCCATTTGAGAGAAAGTATTGAAAAATCCAAAGAGAGAGAGAGACTAAAGTGGAGGTAAAAGCAAAAGAAAGTGAGCAAAGTAAGAAAAAAAAAGATGAGTGTATTTACCAAAGAAAGGGAGCTGTGAAAGTGTTTGTTGTCCGGAAAGGAATTACTTGTACTTATTTACAAGGAAAATTTATTAAACACTAACCAAGTTGATCACACTTTACCTTATTCTATTGTTTCTTTATTGCAGGATTTTGATGATTTATTTCCGGAGGAAATACCAAGTGGGTTGCCACCAATTCGTGGCATTGAGCATCAAATTGACTTCGTTCTTGGTGCCGTCATTCCAAATCGACCAGCATATCAAAGCAATCCCGAGGAAACAAAGGAGTTGCAAAGGCAAGTAACCGAGTTGATGGAAAAAGGATACGTGAGGGAAAGTCTTAGCCCATGTGATGTTTCGGTGTTACTTGTACCAAAGAAGGATGGAACTTGGCGCATGTGTGTGGATTGTCGAGCAGTAAACAAGATTACGGTAAAGTATCGTCACCCTATTCCCCGTTTGGATAACATGTTAGACGAGCTTAGTGGTTCTAACCTATTTTCTAAGATTGATCTTAAGAGTGGTTACCACCAAATAAGGATGCGGGAAGGTGATGAATGGAAAACAACGTTTAAAACAAAGCAAGGACTCTACGAGTGGTTGGTTATGCCATTTGGCCTGACCAACGCTAGCACATTCATGAGGTTAATGAACCATGTTCTTAGGCCATTCTTGGGTAAGTTTTGCGTTGTTTACTTTGATGACATTTTAATCTATAGTAAATCAATGAAAGAGCATGTTGAACTGTTGAGGTCAGTTTTATTGGTTTTAAGAAAAGAGAAGTTGTTTGCCAACTTACAAAAGTGCACATTTTGTACTAATAAAGTTGTTTTCCTTGGTTTTGTTTTGAGTTATGAGGGTTTGAAGGTTGATAAAGAGAAGGTTAAAGCCATAGAAGAATGGCCACGACCAACAAGCATTTCGCAAGTGAGGAGCTTTCATGGACTCGCAAGTTTTTATCGACGATTCGTTCCCAACTTTAGCACTATTGCCGCCCCATTAACTAGTGTCATCAAGAAGAATGCTAGCTTTTTCTGGGGAGAAGCTCAAGAAAAGTCTTTTAATGACATTAAAAATTGTTTAATTCATGCCCCTTTACTTACCTTACCTGATTTTAACAAAACTTTTGAAATTGAATGCGATGCATCAAGTGTAGGAATTAGAGCGGTGTTGTCTCAAGGCGGACGTCCTATAGCTTATTTCAGTGAGAAATTGAGTGGAGCTACAATTAATTATCCAACCTACGACAAGGAGATGTATGCTCTTGTTCGGGAGATGGAAATATGGCAACACTACTTATGGCCGAAGGAGTTCATTATTCACACCGATCATGATGCCTTAAAGCATATTAGGGGGCAACATAAACTCAATAAAAGGCATGCTAAATGGGTAGAGTTTCTTGAAACGTTCTCATATGTGATCAAATATAAGAAAGGTAAGGAGAATATAGTTGCCGATGCATTGTCGCGAAGGTATGTTCTTCTAAACACCTTAGAATCTAAGTTGGTGGGTTTTGTTTTCATTAAAGACTTATATGTTTCTGATTTTGATTTTGGAGAAATTTACAAAGCTTGTGAGAAAGGGACCTTTAAAACCTATTATAGGGATGATGAGTTCCTATTCAAAGAAGGTAAATTATGCATTCCACACGGTTCGACACGTGAGCTACTTATCAAGGAAGCTCATGGAGGGGGATTGATGGGACATTTTGGCATAGCAAAGACATTAGCCATACTTCAAAAACATTTATATTGGCCCAAGATGAAACGTGATGTAGAGAGGTTATGTGAGCGTTGCATCACTTGCAAGAAGGCCAAGTCAAAAGTTATGCCACATGGACTATACACACCACTATCCATTCCGGAAGCACCTTGGATGGACATATCAATGGACTTTTTGCTAGGGTTACCACGCACAAAGATCAACAAAGACTCTATCTTTGTAGTGGTGGATCGATTTTCGAAAATGGCTCACTTTATTCCTTGTAATAAAACTAATGATGCTTCACATGTTGCTAATTTGTTTTTCAGGAAAATCTTAAGGCTACATGGTGTGCCAAGGACAATTGTCAGCGATCGAGATGTGAAATTCATAAGTCACTTTTGGAGAGCTCTATGGGGAAAGATAGGAAATAAGCTACTATTTTCCACCACATGTCACCCTCAAACGGATGGACAAACTGAAGTGGTGAATCGAGCGCTATCCATGTTGCTTAGGACCATTATTCGGAAGAACTTAAAGACATGGGAAGAGAGCTTACCACATGTGGAGTTCGCATATAATCGATCAGTCCATACTACTACAGGGCATACACCTTTTGAAGTTGTGTATGGATTTAATCCATTAACACCAATGGACTTGCTACCATTACCCACTGAACAAATTATGAACAAAGATAGATTTAACAAAGCAGAATATTTTAAGAAACTCCATCAACAAGTGCGGAAAAATATTGAAAAGCGAACCAAGCAATGAGCAGCATGCGAACAAAGGACGAAAAAGAATTATTTTTGAGCCGAGAGATTGGGTGTGGTTACACATGAGAAAAGAAAGGTTTCCAGCACAAAGAAAGTCTAAATTGATACCTCGAGGAGATGGACCATTTCAAGTTGTTAAGAGGATCAATGAAAATGCTTATTAATTAGACCTCCCAGGTGAGTTTAATGTTAGTGCAACCTTTAATGTTGCTGATTTATCTCCTTATGATGCAGATGACGATTTGGGGACAAATTGCTTTAAAGAGGGAGGGACTGATATGAGCACCAACGAAAAGGACCCGTAGGAGTACCCAAGTGGCCCCATCACATGTGCAAGGGCCAAGAAGTTTCAATCAGCCATGGAAAGCTTGTTCACATCAAGCTTTGAACATGGGGAAGTGGAATTCACAAGGGAGAATTACTTTATTTTGCTTATGCATACTTTTGCATGAGAATATAAAGTTTTTTATACATATTAATGCATTGAATAAGTGTGCTGTTCATTTAAGCTATTAATGCATAGTATTTAAGCATCTAGTTCATTTAGGGAAGTAGTTTCTCTAGTCTTTTAAATAAACTATTTCATTCATGCATGTAGTCATTAATAAAGTTAGTTCATTGATCAAACTAGTTCATTCATTAAACTAGTGCATTAATAAAACTAAATCTTATATTTTTTATGCATTTTTTTAATTAAAATTTAAATAAAGTTTACCTTTATGATAGGTGAATGAAGGGAGATGAACAGTCACACAAAATGCAAGAATAAATGTCATATTGATCTCTATTTTTGAGCTGGATCCGGGAAGATTTGAGTCTTGAAGTCTCTTTAAATTTTATTCCTCTATCTCTTAGATTTCCAACACCTTTTGAATCACCTTAATCTGATATCGAAAGCTTGAGATATGATCGATTTACCGAAGACAGTGCAGGCTGGAATTTTCATTACGGAAATTTTATGCAAGGATGATTTGGATGAGTTTGAGCCAAGGAAGAGTCCCTTCATTTTCATCCAAGAGACAATTCATTGAATGTATTCTTTATTCACATATTCAAGTGAATTCAAAGCTGATTTTTATTCATACAAATGAATGCCATCATTATGCAAATAATCAAGGCATTCGAGTCTTTTCTTCATCATTTTTGGAGGCTATTTGTATTCTACATGAAGACAAGCAATGAAGGCCCTCTTAATGCATAATATTATGACATTCAAGAAGGTTAATTATCTTGAGGATCAACATGGAATTGGAAGAGACATTCCCCTTTTTGCTACCAAAGTGTCTACATACATCAAGTGTTCATTTTCACTCCTTTTTTCTCCATGAAAGAGCAAGACAAGGTAGCTCAAGAGTCCTTCCACCATTTGGACGAAATTATATGTATATTAAGCCTAAATTAAGTCCAAATTCATCACTAATGCCTTGAACATTCATCCACTTAAAGATAGAAGAGAGAACAAAGCATTCATTAGCATTCATCACCATAAAGATGAAGCATTCATCTCTTGTTGTAAGACTCTTCATATGGTTGCTATGAACACTATAAATAGGAACCTTTCCTTCATATGTATAACACCACTTTAGATATAAGAAAACTCTTTTGAAAGGTTGCTTTCAGCTTTGTTCTTGCGAGAACTCTATCGGCTTCAAGTAAAGCTTGTAGTCTTCATCCATTTCATCTTATTATCGCGTTGGTTCCTACATCCTTATAGCTAGTGGGTCACGTGCCACACTTGTACCACATCGAATCCATCATATTATATTGTTGGTTCTTAGCTCCATATAGCTAGTGGGTCACAATCCATTTATCCCTTAAAGTTACATACCCACGCCATTTCCATTACACATCCCTAACATTCCTTCATTTAGAATCGTCACACTTCCATACACTTAAATCTCTTTCATATCCTTCATTCCATCATTTCCTTATTATTATTCTTATTTCATTCTTATGCTTTATGTTTATGAAATTTAGCATACCAATTCTTGTGAAATTTGTTCTTACTAGAATCATGATCAAGCAACATCATATATGATCTACTGGGTTCATATCATTAAGCTCCTGATATCGGATTGAGGTGATTCAAAGTGTGTTGAAAAGCTAAGAAATAGGGGCATAAGTTTGAAGAAGATCTCAAGACTCAAATATGCTCGTATCCAATCCAAAAATGGCGAACAAGTTGATTGATATTCCTTGAATTCTCTCCTTAAGTGTTGCTTTAAGTGTCTTCAATTGGTGGTAAATTACTTTTCATTCTTGTAGAAAATGATTAGCCATTTGATCCAAAATGAATACCCTAGCTGAAAATATATGAGCATCCATTAGATAACATCTTTATTCAATAAAGTAAATGCTTGAAAGAAAATTAATGAGCTAGTTAAATTAAATGAATCAGTTTAATGGAATGAACTAACTCACTTAATGAACTAACAAACATCAATAAGCTCTTAGACATTTAAATGTACTAACATGCATAAATTGACATTCATTAATTAAACTAACAAGCTTAAAAAAACTAACATGCTTAAATGAAACAATATGTTTAAATGAACAATAAGCCTTATTTATTCATGATAAAAAATGCAGAAATTAAATATACAAAATAATGTAAACTCATGCAAGCTAAATGTTCATGCAACTACATGCAACACACTCCTAAGCTAGCACTCAAATGCATGTATTAAAATGCAAAAGTAACATGCTGCATTTGTTCAAAAGATGGCCAAGGCTCCAAGTTCAAATTCAAGGCTTGAAAAAGCATGTTTGAACTTGAATTGTTAAGATCATCGACTTTGCCACAAGTGTTTAAATCTTGTGATTTCTTCTTTGATATGAGCAAGGCCCCAAGAAGTTTGGTGCTGGCTTGGATCACATCATAGAATTTTGATATTAAGCTGTATAATTTTATTCAAAAACCCATAATTAACTATTTTAACTCTTAAATTCTGATTTAAAAATCATTTGGTTATCGTTTTGTTGGGATTAAAACGTGCATGTCTAAATGGGTTTATTGAGAATCCGTTCTAATTTTAACCAAGAAAAAAAGCTGAAAATTGATATTATGTTGTATAATTAGGTTCAAAAGTCCATAATTTACTATTTGAAATTATAAAATTTGATTTAATATCATTTTGAGGTCGTTTTATTGGGATTTATAGTGTTCCCGTTCGAATTTTAACCGAGTAAAAATCTAGAAATTTCAGATTAAGCTGTATAAGTTCATTCAAAAGCCCATAATAAACTATTTGAACTCATAAAATTTGATTTAATATCATTTGGTTGTCGTTTTGTTGGGATTAAAACATTCATGTCTAAATGGGCTTTATAGAGAAGTCGTTCGAATTTTAACCGAGTAAAAAGTTATAAATTGAGACTATGTTCTATAATTAGGTTCAAAAGCCCATAATTAACTATTTGAACTCATAAATTTTTATTTAATATCATTTTGTTGTTGTTTTATTAGGATTAAAACGTGCATGTCTAAATGGGCTTTATAGTTAACCCGTTCGAATTTTAATCGAGTAAAAAGCTAGAAATTTTAGATTAAGCTGTATAATTTTGTTAAAACCATAATAAACTATTTGAACTCATAAAATTTTATTTGAAATCTTTTTCTTTTCGTTTTGTTGAAATTAAAACGTGCATGTCTAAATGGGCTTTATAGTGAAGTCATTCGAATTTTAACGAGAAAGAAGCTAAAAAATTGAGATTATTTTTTATAATTAGGTTCAAGAGTCCATAATTGACAATTTAAAATCATAAAATTTGATTTAATATCATTTTTTTGGTCATTTTATTGGGATTAAAACGTGCATGTCTAAATGAGTTTTATAGTCAATCCGTTCGAATTTTAACAGAGTAAAAAGCTAGATATTTTAGATTAAGCAGTATAATTTTGTTCAAAAGCCCAAAATTAACTATTTTAACTCTTAAAATTTGATTTAAAATCATTTGGTTGTCATTTTGTGGGGATTAAAACGTGCATGTCTAAAAGGGCTTTTTAGGGAATTTGTTATAATTTTAACCGAGAAAAAAATTGAAAATTGAGATTATGTTGTATAATTAGGTTCAAAAGTCTATAATTAACAATTTAAACTCATAAAATTTGATTTAATATAATTTTGCGTCCATTTTGTTGGTATAAAAAAGTGCAAGTTTAAATGGGCTTTATAGTGAACCAGTTCAAATTTTAACAGAGTAAAAAGCTAAAAATTTGAGATTAAGATGTATAATTTTGTTCAAAAGCCCATAATAAACTATTTGAACACATAAAATTTGATTTAATTTCATTTTGTAGTCGTTTTGTTTGATTAAAAAATGCATGTTTAATTGGGCTTTATGAGAAGTTGTTCGAATTTTAACAGAGTAAAAAGCTATAAATTGAGATTATGTTGTATAATTAAGTTCAAAAGTCCACAATTAACTATTTAAACTCATAAAATTTTATTTAATATCATTTTGTAGTCGTTTTGTTGGGATTAAAACGTGCATGTCTAAATGGGCTTTATAGTGAACCCGTTCGAATTTTAACTAAGTAAAAAGCTAGAAATTTGAGATTAAGCTGTATAATTTTATTCAAAAGAACATAATTAACTATTTTAAATCTTAAAAATTGATTTAAAATCATTTTTTTCTCGTTTTGTTTGGATTAAAACATGCATGTCTAAATGAGCTTTATAGAGAATCTGTTTTAATTTTAATCGAGAAAAAAGCTAAAAAAAATGAGATTATATTGTATAATCAATAATTTGAACTCATAAAATTTTATTTAAAATCATTTTGCGGTCGTTTTATTGGGATTAAAACGTGGATATCTAAATGGGCTTTATAGTGAACCCGTTCAAATTTTAACAGAGTAAAAACTAGAAATTTGAGATTAATCTGTATAATTTTGTTCAAAAGCCCATTATTAGCTATTTTAACTCTTAAAATTTGATTTAAAATCATTTATTCGTCATTTTATTGAGATTAAAATGTGCCTGTCTAAATGGCCTTTAAAGAGAAGCCATTCGAATTTTATCCGAGTAAAAAGCTAAAAAATTGAGATTATGTTTTATAATTAGGTTCAAAAGTCTATAATAAACTATTTGAACTCTTAAAATTTGATTTAAAATCATTTGGTTGTCTTTTTTTTTGTGATTAAAATTTGCATGTCTAAATGGGCTTCTTGGAGAAGCTGTTCAAATTTTAACTGAGTAAAAAGCTGAAAAATTGAGATTATGTTATATAATCAGGTTCAAAAGTCCATAATTAACTATTTGAACTCATAAAATTTGATTTAATGTCATTTTGCGGTAGTCTTATTGGGAATAAAACGTGCAAGTCTAAATGGGCTTTACAGTGAACTCGTTCGAATTTTAACTGATTAAAAAGCTAGAAATTTGAGATTAAGTTGTACAATTTTATTTAAAAGCCCATAATTAACTATTTTAACTCTTAAAGTTTGATTTAAAACCATTTGGTTGTGTTTTTGTTGAGATTAAAACGTGTATGTCTAAATGGGCTTCATTTAGAATCCGTTCTAATTTTACCCGAGAAAAAAGCTGAAAAATTGAGATTATGTTGTAAAAATAGGTTCAAAAGTCCATTATTTACTATTTGAACTCATAAAATTTTATTTAATATCATTTTGCGGTCGTTTTATTGGGATTAAAACGTACAAATCTAAATGGGCCTTATAGTGTTCCCGTTCGAATTTTAACAGAGTAAAAAGCTAGAAATTTCATATTAAGCTGTATAAGTTTGTTCAAAAGCCCATAATAAACTATTTGAAATAATAAAATTTTATTTAATATCATTTGGTTGTCGTTTTGTTGGGATTAAAATTTACAAGTCTAAATGGGTTTCTAGAGAAGTCGTTCGAATTTTAACTAAGTAAAAAGCTTAAAAATTAAGATTATATTATATAATTAGGTTCAAAAGTCCTTAATAACTACTTGAACTCATAAAATTTTATTTAATATCATTTTGCGGTTATTTTATTGGGATTAAAACGTGCAGGTCTAAATGGGCATTATAGTGAACCTGTTCGAATTTTAATAGAGGAAAAAGGTAGTAATTTCAGATTAAGCTGTATAATTTTGTTCAAAATCCCATAATTAACTATTTTAACTCTTAATATTTGATTTAAAATCATTTGGTTCTCGTTTTGTTTGGATTAAAACGTGTATGTCTAAATGGGCTTTATAGTGAATCCGTTCTAATTGAAAATCGAGAAAAAAGTTGAAAAATTGAGATTATGTTGTATGTATAATTAGGTTCAAAAGTTCATAATTAACAAATTGAACTCATAAAATTTGTTTTAATATCATTTTGCGGTCGTTTTATTGGGATTAAAACGTGCAAGTCTAAATGGGCTTATAGTGAACCCGTTCGAATTTTAACCGAGTAAAAAGCTAGAAATTTGAGATTAAGCTGTATAATTTTGTTCAAAAGCCCATAATAAACTATTTGAACTTATAAATTTTGATTTAATATCATTTGGTTGTCGTTTTGTTGGGATTATAACGTGTACGTCCAAATAGGCTTTTTAGTGAAGCCGTTCGAATTTTAACCGAGTAAAATGCTGAAAAAATGAGATTATGTTATATAATTAGGTTCAAATATGAGCTCAAAAATCCCATATGAGCTCAAATGAAGCATAATTCAAAACGTGTACGTCCATGTCAGCTTAAAAATCCCATATGAGCTCAGATGAAGCATATTTCAAAACGAGACCTTAGGAGATTCGTGTCAGCTCCAAAACACTCCTCACACTAGAAAAGAGTATAAGGAAGCTAATGGACCAGCTCACTTTGCTAAAGGCAGCTCGGATTAGCTTATTTCAGCTTCAAACTTTATCTAAGTCTTTCTGCTAGATAGCTTAGTTTAATCCAGCTCACTCCCAGCTCGATTAGCTCACCTCAGCTCTAGCTATCACTCCCAGCTCAACACCCGAAGGTTACCTACCCTTAACCAAGCATCATGTACTTCCATCATCCATATTGGGCGCCAAAACAAAGAGATAGCACTTTTCGTTGAACATATTCATGATGGTCTACTTATTTGCCAATTCCTAAAAGGATACAAGTCAAATTGGGTTTCGGTGTCTTCATGAAAGTTGTTCCTCTATCTCTTATCTTTTCAACTCATTTTGAATCTTGAGATATGGCCCAATTACGAAAGACTGTGCAGCAGGCTAGACTGAAAAGTTACAACTCTTCTAATAGATTTGGAGGGAGACACCATTCAAATGAATGGTTATCCGAATAGTTAGAGTTCATTTCGTCCAAACCCCTTAGAAAACTATAAATAGGACTTGGATTTCATTTTATAAACACACCTTTCAGAATATATTTTATCTTTTGTGAGAATTTTCTCTCGTTTAGTTCTTCTTCGAACTTTATCGACTTATTAAGTACTTTTGTACTTGTGGCATCAAACCCTTTCTATCCATCTTGATACTTCGGGTTCTTTTAGTTTAATTTACTAAAAGGGTCAAAGCTCGTTTATCACCACCCCTTAAAGATCAATATAAGGTTCAGGATTATGTTTTCTATAACCTAGTTTCTTCCTTGAGTATCTTTAAGATACTATATCCATTTCACCATTCCTTTTCACCATATCACCATCCTTACATATCCTCTTATTCCATTCACCATTCCTTTATCTGATTCGTTGTTCGTTGTGATCGTATCACTATTTGAACTCATGAAATTTGATTTATACTTATTTTGCGATCGTTTTGTTAGGTTTAAATTGTGTATATCTAATGAGTTTTATAGTAAACACATTGGAATTTAAATCGAATAAAGTGCTCTGAATTTGAGATTAAGTGGTTTAATCATATTCAAAAGCCTATAATTAACTATTAGAACGCATATAGTTTCATTGAATCTCATTTTGTGGTCAGATTGTTCAATTTAAAGCGTGCATGTCTAACTTGGCTTTTTAGCGAACCCGTTAGAAATTTAACCAAGCAATATGCTCAAAATTAAGATTAAGTTGTATAATTTGGTTTAGAATCACATAATTATCTACTTGAACTCTTAAAATTTGATTTATTCTTATTTTCTGACCGTTTTGTTAGGTTTAAAGTGTGTATATCTAATGAGTTTTATAGTAACCACATTAGAATTTAAACCGACTAAAGTGCTTTGAATTTTAGATTAAGTGGTTTAATCATATTCAAAAGCCTATAATTAACTATTAGAACGCATTTAGTTTCATTGAATCTCATTTTGTGGTCGGTTTGTTCGATTTAAAGCATGCAAGTTTAACTGGGCTTTTTAGGGAACCCGTTAGAAATTTAACCGACTAAAATGCTCAAAAATTGAGATTAAGTTGTATAATTTGGTTCAGAATCCCATAATTATCTATTTGAACTCATGAAATTTCATTTATTCTTATTTTGCGACCGTTTTGTTAGGTTTAAAGTTTGTATATCTAATGCGTTTTACAGTAAACATATTAGAATTTAAACCGAGTAAAGTGCTCTGAATTTAAGATTAAGTGGTTAAATCATATTCAAAAGCCTAAAATTAACTATTAGAACGCATGTAGTTTGATTGATTCTCATTTTATGGTCGGTTTGTTCGATTTAAAGCGTGCATGTCTAATTGGGCTTTTTAGCTAACCCTTTAGAAATTTAACCGAGTAAAATGCTTAAAAATTGAGATTAAGTTGTATAATTTGGTTTAGAATCCCATAATTATCGATTTGAACTCATGAAATTTGATTTATTCTTATTTTGAGACCATTTTGTTAGGTTTAAATTGTGTATATCTAATGAGTTTTAATAAACATATTAGAGTTTAAACCGAGTAAAGTGTTTTGAATTTTAGATTAAGTGGTTTAATCATATTCAAAAGCCTATAATAGACTATTAGAATGCATGTAGTTTCATTGAATCTCATTTTGAGGCCGGTTTGTTCAATTTAAAGTGTGCGTATCTAATTAGGCTTTTTAATTAACCCTTTAGAATTTTTTTTGAAGGAAAGGGCCTCATTAAAAAAACTATAGCCAGTCACCTCGAGAGGTGAGTAGGCCCCTATGGGGAAAAGAATACCCATGGTTTTATTGAGAAGAAGAGGAGAACCTCTCCGAGTTTACAATGGCCCGAATAAAGTCGGGAAAGATAAAACCAAAAGAAAAGGACATAAAAGAACGCAAAGCCCTAGTAGCTAAGACATGGGCTACAACGTTTACGTCTCTAGGTACATAACAAATCTTACAATCCGGCAAAATACCAAGAGTGGAGCGGATGCTGGACACCAAATGTCGCACCGTGGAGTGATCTTGGTGATGATCATTATTAACCTTGTTGGCAATGGAAGATGACTCAGTTTCAATGATCACATTAGTCCATCCATCGGTAACCACAAATTTTAAACCTTCCTAAATGGCAAGAGCCTCAACAGAAGCTGGATCTAGGAAGAAAACGAGCGGCATAGAACAACCACCAAGGATGGATCTAGAAGAATCCCGAGCGATGACGTTTGTAGCTGCACCCTCTAACACGGGGTCAAAGGCGCCATCTATGTTATTCTTGACGAAACCAAGGGTCGGTTTCGTCCATCTACCAAGGGTCGAAGAGGGACTTCGTCATTCACCTCATAATCACCATAAAAGTGCACAGGCTGAGAGCCGCCCCATTTGTCAAAGTGGATCTGAATTTGGCTGGATATGTTTGGTCGTTTGAAGAATCCATTGCAAAGTTTAGAGATAGCTATGCTAATTCCTTTCCAGGCAAAAGAAGGTTTTCGATTGTGATCAAATTCAAGGATAGAACCTGTGGGATAGTACTTGCATTTGTAGACCTGACTTAAGAGGTTATCAGGTTCACAGATCAAATGCCAGATTTGTTTACCTAGTAAAGCGACATTGAAGTGGTGAAGGTCACGAAAACCTATCCCTCCTACTGCTTTCGGCATACAGATGGTGTCCCAAGGGAGCATATGCCAACCTCGTTTGTCAGATTTTCCATATCACCAATACCAGCGTATTGAAGTAGTCATATCATCAATAATGTTTTGTGGTAGTAGGTAGCAAGACATAACATACTGGGGCATAGATTGGATGACTGATTGATATGATCCTAATCGGCACCTATTTTCTCTATGGTTTAATCACATCATTGGAAATCTTCAAGACTGATTCTAAGGGAGTTCTACCTTACTTTATCTTCTATTATCTAATTTATGCATTCTATATATTCACAAGCATGCTTTTTCTATTTAAGTAATGCTTCGTGATTGCATAACTACATCTTTATAATTATTCTAAGTTAGCGTATTCTTAATATTAGCTAAACTATATTATTTTAAGCTCATTTTAGCTTATTTCAATTCGTTTCATCTTACACATTGTTTACTTATTGTTTTAGTTATTTTAAGTAAAGATAAGAGTCTAAGGAAGCTTAAAGACATCAAGGGTAGCTCAACTTTGCTTGGAAAGGATTATGGTAGCTCATAGCAGCTCAAGAATAACTTAAATGCAAAGGAATGCAAAAGAAGCTCAAATGGAGGACTATTTCAGCTCGTAAACTTAAAAGAACTATGAAGAGGAGCTCAAGAACTTAAAGGCCTAGCTCAATCAGCTAAAGTCAGGTCCATAAAGATCAAATTGAAAGCAAAATTTGAGCTAGCTAAGTCAGCTAGCTAGCTCAACTCAAGTCAGCTCACTCTCAGCTCAATCAGCTAATCTTAGCTCACCCTACAACTTTCAGCTCAACCATGGAAGGACATGTTCCCTCCCCAAGGGACACAACCGACCAGCCATGGAGGGAAACATGTTTGGGCGCCACTCCTTGGAGGGAAATATGAATTTCACGCCAAAACAAAGAGGCATCACTCTTCATTGGACAGATTCTTGATGGTCCACTTGTTTGCTAATTTCGAGTAGGATACAAGTCGAATTGGGATTCGGTCTCTTCATGAAAGTTGTGCCTATATCTCTTATGTTTCCAACGCATGTTTAATAGTATCAATCCGATATCAGGAGCTCGAGATATGGCCCAATTACTGAAGACTATGCAGGCTGGACCGAAAAGTTACAACTCTTCGAATAGATTTGGAGGAAGACACCATTCAAATGAGTGGTTATCCGAATAGTTAAAGGAAATTTCGGTCAAACCTCTTAGAAAACTATAAATACGACTTGGATTTCATTTTGTAGACACACTGATATGAGAACTAACGACAAGGACCCGAAGGAGTACCCAAGTGGCCCCATCAAACGTGCAAGGGCCAAGAAGTTTCAATCAGCCATGGAAAGCTTGTTCACATCAAGCTTTGAACATGGGGAAGTGGAATTCACAAGGGAGAATTACTTTATTTTGCTTATGCGTAATTTTGCATGAGAATATAAAGTTTTTTTTATACATATTAATGCACTGAATAAGTGTGTTGATCATTTAAGCATGCATAGTATTTAAGCATCTAGTTCAGTTAGGGAAGTAGTTTATCTAGTCTTTTAAATAAACTATTTCATTCATGCATGTAGTCATTAATAAAGTTAGTTCATTGACCAAACTAGTTCATTCATTAAACTAGTGCATTAATAAAACTAACTCTTATACTTTTTATGCATTTTTTTAATTAATAAAACTAACAGGTGAATGACGGGAGATGAACAGTCATACAAAATGCAAGAATAAATATCATATTGATCTCTATTTTTGAGCTGGATCCGGGACGATTTGAGTCTTGAAGTCTCTTTAAAGTTTATTCCTATATCTCTTAGCTTTCCAACGCCTTTTGAATCACCTTAATCCGATATCGGAAGCTTAAGATATGATCGATTTACCGAAGACAGTGTAGGCTGGAATTTTCATTACGGGAATTTTATGCAAGGATGATTTGGATGAGTTTGAGCCAAAGAAGAGTCCCTTCATCTTCATCCAAGAGACAATTCATTGAAGTTGTTCTTTATTCACATATTCAAGTCAATTCAAAGCTGATTTTTATTCATACAAATGAATGCCATCATTATGGAAATAATCAAGGGATTCAAGTCACTTCTTCATCATCTCTGGAGGCTATTTGTATTCTACATGAAGACAAGCAATGAAGGCCCTCTTAATGCATAATATTATGACATTCAAGAAGGTTAATTAGCTTTATGATCAGCATGGAATTGGAAGAGACACTCCCCTTTTGCTACCAAAGTGTCTACATACATCAAATATTTATTTTCATCCTCTTTTTCTCCATGAAAGAGCAAGACAAGGTAGCCCAAGAGTCCTTCCATCATTGGTACGAAATTATATGAATATTAAGTCTAAATTAAGTCCAAATTCATCACTCATACCTTGAACATTCATCCACTTAAAGATAGGAGAGAAAACAAAGCATTCATTTGCATTCATCACCATAAAGATGAAGCATTCATCTCTTGTTGTATGACTCTTCATATGGTTCCTATGAACACTATAAATAGGAAAATTTCCTTTCATCTCTTGTTGGGGCCGATGCAAGAGCGGTTAGAACAATTGGAGGAAAGATCTCAAAGGAGACAAAATTCAGACCACGAGGAAGAATATGATGATGAGGTGGTCGATGAACAAGAAGACGAGCAAATCTCCCAACAAAGTTTGAGGAGACAAGTGCCTAGGTACCAAAGAGCCCGCCCAAGAGTGGATGACAATTTAAACAACATCAAGATTAACATTCCACCATTCCAAGGCAAAACAGATCCCGAGGCTTATCTATCTTGGGAAAAGAAAATCGAGCACATCTTCGATTGCCATAATTACTCCGAGCGTAAGAAGGTAAAATTAGCCGCCATTGAATTCATAGATTATGCATTAATTTGGTGGGATCAATTGACATCAAGTAGGAGGCGTAATGGAGAGAGACCCATCTCAACATGAAACGAAATGAAGGCATTGATGAGGAGGCGTTTCATTCCAACTCACTATCATCGAGAGTTGTTCAATCGTCTCCAAAACCTTACACAAGGTAACCGGAGTGTTGAAGACTACCACAAAGATATGGAGGTGGCTATGATTTGTGCCAATATAGAAGAGGACCGAGAAGAGACCATGGCAAGGTTTCTAGCAGGACTTGATCCAAATATTGCAAATGTAGTCGAATTACAACATTATGTGGAGATGGAAGACATGGTGCACATGGCCATAAAAGTGGAGAAGCAAATCAAAAAGAAGGGTGCCACACGATCCTATGGGGGAGCAACACCAGGATGGGGGAAAAGTTCATATAAACGAAGTCCTCCAATTCCTTCCCTTGAAAAAGGAGGACCACCGAAAGGAAGCAAGCCCATTGCCGAATCTAGCAAGGGTAAGGCTTTAAACATTCCAAATCGTTCTCGAGACATAAAATGCTTCAAATGTTTGGGGCGAGGGCATATTGCAAACCAATGTCCAAACCGCAATACCATGCTTCTTCGTGATGATGGAGAAGTTGAATCAGAACATGAGGAGGAAGATGATGTTGCTTCTATACTAGAAGATGATGATGATGAATTGGAGCATGCAGCAGAAGGAGAGGCCCTCATTATCAAAAGGAGCCTAAGCATGCAATCCAATGAAGGGGACGAACAACGCGAGAATATCTTCCACACTCGTTGCCACATCGGAGGAAAGGTATGCTTTGTCATTATAGATGGCGGAAGTTGTACTAATGTTGCTAGTACTCTTATGGTAGAAAAGCTTGGATTAGCAACAACAAAGCATCCACATCCCTATAAATTACAGTGGCTTAATGATGGAGGAGAACTCAAGGTTACCAAGCAAGTTCTTATTGCATTTTCAATAGGAAGGTATAAAGACGAGATCCTTTGTGATGTTGTTCCAATGCACGCTAGTCATTTATTGCTTGGAAGATCATGGCAATTTGATAGACGTGTCATACATGATGGGTATACCAACCGATATACGTTCACCCATGAAGCAAGAAAGATTACCTTAACCCCTCTTTCTCCTAAACAAATCCACAAAGACCAAATCCATTTGAGAGAAAGTATTGAAAAAGCCAAAGAGAGAGAGACTAAAGTGGAGGCAAAAGCAAAAGAAAGTGAGCAAAGTGAGAAAAAAAAAGATGAGTGTATTTACCAAAGAAAGGGAGTTGCGAAAGTGTTTGTTGTCCGGAAAGGAATTACTTGTACTTATGTATTCAAGGAAAATTTATTAAACACTAACCAACTTGATCACACTTTACCTTATTCTATTGTTTCTTTATTGCAGGATTTTGATGATTTATTTCCGGAGGAAATACCAAGTGGGTTGCCACCAATTCGTGGCATTGAGCATCAAATTGACTTCGTTCTTGGTGCCGTCATTCCAAATCGACCAGCATATCAAAGCAATCCCGAGGAAACAAAGGAGTTGCAAAGGCAAGTAACCGAGTTGATGGAAAAAGGATACGTGAGGAAAAGTCTTAGCCCATGTGCTGTTCCGGTGTTACTTGTACCAAAGATGGATGGAACTTGGCGCATGTGTGTGGATTGTCGAGCAGTAAACAAGATTACGGTAAAGTATCGTCACCCTATTCCCCGTTTGGATGACATGTTAGACGAGCTTAGTGGTTCTAACCTATTTTCTAAGATTGATCTTAAGAGTGGTTACCACCAAATAAGGGTGCGGGAAGGTGATGAATGGAAAACCGCGTTTTAAAACAAAGCAAGGACTCTACGAGTGGTTGGTTATGCCATTTGGCCTGGCTAACGCACCTAGCACATTCATGAGGTTAATGAACCATGTTCTTAGGCCATTCTTGGGTAAGTTTTGCGTTGTTTACTTTGATGACATTTTAATCTATAGTAAATCAATGGAAGAGCATATTGAACACTTGAGGTCAGTTTTATTGATTTTAAGAAAAGAGAAGTTGTTTGCCAACTTACAAAAGTGCACATTTTGTACTAATAAAGTTGTTTTCCTTGGTTTTGTTGTGAGTTCTGAGGGTTTGGAGGTTGATAAAGAGAAGGTTAAAGCCATAGAAGAGTGGCCAAGACCAACAAGCATTTCGCAAGTGAGGAGCTTTCATGGACTCGCAAGTTTTTATCGACGATTTGTTCCCAACTTCAGCACTATTGCCGCCCCATTAACTAGTGTCATCAAGAAGAATGCTAGCTTTTTCTGGGGAGAAGCTCAATAAAAGTCTTTTAATGACATTAAAAATTGTTTAATTCATGCCCCTTTACTTACCTTACCTGATTTTAACAAAACTTTTGAAATCGAATGTGATGCATCAGGTGTAGGAATTGGAACGATGTTGTCTCAAGGTGGACTTCCTATAGCTTATTTTAGTGAGAAATTGAGTGGAGCTACGCTTAATTATCCAACCTACGACAAGGAGATGTATGCTCCTGTTCGGGCGATGGAAACGTGGCAACACTACTTATGGCCGAAGGAGTTCATTATTCACACCGATCATAAACTCAATAAAAGGCATGCTAAATGGGTAGAGTTTCTTGAAACGTTCCCATATGTGATCAAATATAAGAAAGGTAAGGAGAATATAGTTGCCGATGCATTGTCGCGAAGGTATGTTCTTCTAAACACCTTAGAATCTAAATTGTTGGGTTTTGTTTTCATTAAAGACTTATATGTTTCTGATTTTGATTTTGGAGAAATTTACAAAGCTTGTGAGAAAGGTACCTTTAAAACCTATTATAGGGATGATGGGTTCCTATTCAAAGAAGGTAAATTATGCATTCCTCAAGGTTCGACACGTGAGCTACTTATCAAGGAAGCTCATGGAGGGGGCTTAATGGGACATTTTGGCATAGCAAAGACATTAGCCATACTTCAAGAACATTTATATTGGCCCAAGATGAAACGTGACGTAGAGAGGTTATGTGAGCTTTATAGTGAACCCATTCGAATTTTAAACGAGTAAATTATGCATGTCTAAATGAGCTTTATAGTGAACCCGTTCAAATTTTAAACGAGTAAAAAGCTAGAAATTGGAGATTAAGCTGTATAATTTTGTTCAAAAACCCATAATTAACTATTTTAATTCTTAAAATTTGATTTGATTTAAAATCATTTGATTTTCGTTTTTTGGGGATTAAAACGTGCATGTCTAAATGGGCTTTATAGAGAAGTTTGAATTTTAACCGAGTAAAAAGTTGAAAAATTGAGATGATGTTATATAATTAGTTTCAAAAGCCCATAATTAACTATTTGAACTCAGAAAATTAGATTCAATGTAATTTTGCGGTCGTTTTATTTGGATTAAAACGTGCAAGTCTAAATGGGTTTTATAGTGTTGTCGTTTGAATTTTAACCGAGTAAAAAGCTAGAAATTTCAGATTAAGCTGTATAATTTTGTTCAACAGCCCATAATAAACTATTTGAACTCTTAAAATTTGATTTAAAATCGTTTGGTTGTCGTTTTGTTGGGATTTAAACGTGCATGTCTAAATGGGATTTATAGAGAATTCGTCCTAATTTTAACTAAGTAAAAAGTTGAATAATTGAGATTATGTTGTATAATTAGGTTCAAAAGTCTATAATTAATTATTTGAACTCATAAAATTTTATTTAATATCATTTTGTTGTTGTTTTACTAGGATTAAAATGTGCATGTCTAAATGGGTTTTATATTTAACCCGTTCGAATTTTAACCGAGTAAAAATCTAGAAATTTTTAATTAAGTTGTATAATTTTGTTCAAACCATAATAAACTATGTGAACTCATAAAATTTGATTTAAAATCATTTTGTTTTCGTTTTGTTGAAATTAAAACGTGCATGTCTAAATGGGCTTTATGGAGAAGTATGTTATATAATTAGGTTCAAAAGTCCATAATTAACTATTTGATTGAATATCATTTTGCGGTCATTTTTGTAACTCCCCAATTTTTCCCCCAAATCAAACCCTAATTCAATTAAAATCCCTAAATCAAAAACCATAGAAATTGAGGTTTTTCAGCGACCAAATTGCAAATTATGAAACTTTAGGGTTCTTTTGTTAAGTTTTAAAAACTTTAGACCCTTATCCTGTAATTTGACTAATTTCTTGGAGAAATCAATTCTCCCGTGAAAACCCGACTCAGTCTTGAATTTCTCCTTTATGTCTTCCTTCCGTTTAATCTTTTCATTTTAATCTTGGTTTCCAAATTGCTTCCGTGAATAATTTCTCTCAGCTCCGTTCTCAATCTCGCTTTCTTTCGATTCTGTATCGGTAAGTTTCTGAGCCTCTTTTTTTTTTTTTATTTCTGTTCGTTTCAGTTATGGAGTTAAGGATGGTTTTGTTTGAATCCTATTTTAATCGAGTATTAAGAGGTTTTATTTTGGTTTTATTCGATTTTCAGGGTTAGGAGTGTTTAAAAGTAGTTTTCGAATTGAATCTTTAAGGGGAAAAATCGATTTTAGAAAGGCTTGAATCTGGATTTTCTGGGAGAATTCTAGAATTTCCAGATTTTCAGGAAAAACCATGAAACCTATTGACTTGACCCGACCAACCCTGACTTGACCCGACCAGTGACCCGATTTGACCCAAACTGACCCGTGACCCAACCAACCCGACCCGCTGACGTCATCCGCTGATGTCATCTGCTAACGTCATCCGCTGACATCACTGTTGACGTCATCTGCTAATGTCAGCGTTGACTTTTTCAGACCCAGTCCCACGTTATGTTTTCCGATGTCTCGAGTTCAATGGCACAGTCCGTTTTTTGAAATTCAAAACCAAGTGTCGTTTTTTAAGGCTTTTTAGTCCGAATGTTTATCTAGAAGTTATCTTCATTTAATTCTGAATTAGTTACTGTTTGGTTCAAGTGACGTGGATTCAGACACCGAGCATCTTCCTCCTCTTCCTCCTGAACGACCTCTTGTTCATCAGTTTTTGGGACACGTACGTGAGTTTCGATTTAATTCTGATTATTGTAATTTCGGTATAGTTACATAGTAGTATGTTTGATATTTGTTGTTACTCGTAGGTTCTACACCTGATCGATCTAGTGCTAGTGCCAAGTCTAGTAGAAGTCATTCTCGGCGTTGAGCTCTTTGTTTCAGGTGTGTCACTTCTATTCATTCTATTTACCTCTATGTCTGCAGATTTTGTCTTTTCGTATGATCATATAATTGCATCGTTCCTTTATGTTACAAAAATATCTCATAATGGCATGTTCTGAGTTAAATAATTGAATATATGATTCCGACATTATCATGCATGGCTCTTGTTAGATTTTAAGGCACGCATCCTGATTCTGTATCTGTTCATAGCATTGCATGGTCTGGATTGACTATACGGGGAAGTTTAGTGATATTTCCACTTCTGATTAGTGGTTCCACCTTCGGGTCGAGTTCCACTTATGTTCAGTGGCTCTACCTTCAGGTCGAGTTCCACTTCTGTTCAGTGGCTCCATCTTCGGGTCGAGTTCCACTTCTATTTAGTGGCTCCACCTTCGGGTCGAGTTCCACTTCTATTCAGTGGCTCCAACTTCGGGTCGAGATTCCACTTGTATTGGTGTGACGGAGTTAGAGTGGTTCAAGGGGAACCTACTCTTCTGTTGGCGTTCGATGTTCGGTAAATATCTTGCATACATTACATCATCTATTCTGCTTTGATTTGTGATTTTGTTTATCTGCACACTAGAGACAAACTAGGCTCCCTAGCTTACACCCTTTCAGTTTTTGTTCTAGATACTCAGATCTAGGCTACGTACGGTACTTGGAGGATCCCGATTTGGATTTTTTTCGTATGTTTTATAGTTTTAGACTCCGGATTTATTTTATTATATTTGGTTTTACTTTCTGTTGTACTGGACTTGGACTTTTATATTAATCTTTATTTGGATTTCAGAATTATGGATATTGTTACAATTACGGGTTGAACTTTTAATTAATTTTTAATTTTTGGTTTATTAATTTATCAGAATATTTTATTTAATCTCTATAAAACCCTAACTTACGCAACAAGTTTTAATAACATAAACCCTATGTTTTAATCTAAGAAATTAGGTTAAATTTAGGGGTTACATTTAATGGTATCAGAGCCAGATTCAACCCACGGACTGTGAGGTCCAAAATGATTTTTGATCCAAAAATGATTTTGTAAATTATTTGATAATATGGATTTTCAGTTTGACTCGTATTTTATATTTTCTAAAATATTTTGAATATTACTCCAAGTAATGGTTCTAATATAGGAATCTTTTTATTTCCTATAGATATACTAATATGCCATCTCTTAAGAGTACACGTTTAGCGACCGGGAGAGGTCGTGGCTGAGGTTGTAGCCGAGGTCATTCTGCTAGTTCTGCTAGTGATGTCCTGCTTCATGTGGACCCGCCACAGGATCAGAGTTTAGCTCAAGACATATGAGGGGAGGATCAACCTGAGGTTCAGACCGAGACTCAACAAGCCGAGGTTAATCAGCCTATTTAGAGTGAAGGACCGTTTATTTCTGGAGACAGTGAGACTGTCGGATTAGATTCTGCCACCATGCAGAGAGAGCTGCTCCGGTATCTGCGACAGACAGAGGGTGTCAGGAAACCCATTTCTACAAAGTTTTTTGTTGCTAGTATGACTATGTTTGATGGTAAGACTGGTACAGACCCAACAAAGGCAGAATATTGGTTGAAGAAACTTCAGCGACTATTTGTTGAGATGGAGTACCCTACAGTTAGGAAATTGAGGGCAGCTATATCTTTGCTTCAGGGCGAGGCTCTTAATTGGTGAGATGTTGAGGAGAGAGTGACTGTTACAGATCAGATCAGTTGGGAGTTTTTTCGTCAGGCTTTTGAGGATAGATATGTGGGGCCTGAGTATATGGCAAAGTGCCGTGATGATTTTTTGAACCTGCAGTAGAATGATATGTCTGTTAATGATTATGTGATAGAGTTTTTGCGTTTGCTACAGTATGCTCCTGGACTTGTTACGACCGAGAAACAAAAATGTGAGTATTTTTTGAAAGGACTCCGGATGCCGATCAAGATTTCTGTAGCCACCCACCATGACACGAAGTACAAGATGATCACTTGGCGAGCTAGAATAGCCGAGCATAATGAGAGTTTGAGAATTCAACAGAAATCACAGGGTCAAGACTGATTTAGATGACAGTCTGCGGCACCAGTACATCACAGTCAGGGATATCAGTTTAGGAAGAGGGACAGAGCTAAGTTTGAGCCTCAAAGTTCTTCATGGGCTAGACCAACAATGTCTGTTATTCTGGCTGCTAGTGGAGCTGGGTCCACTAGTACGCATGTGTTGCCGCAGTGTTCTTTCTACAAAAAGTGACATTCAAGAGACTATCGGATGAGGAGCGGAGCTTGTTTCTATTGTGGTTCTTATGATCACCGTCTCAAGGATTGTCTAGTGTCACCACAGTTAGAGTATGCTCCGGGATAGTCTCAGGCTTCGGTTTAGACCCCTCCTAGGGAAGTGGTCAGGGTAGACCTATTGCATCTGGTACCAGTGGTAGAGGTAGACTTAATCATTTCATAGGATCATCCAGATCAGGGGGATCTCATCCCGAGTTGGTTTATGCTATGAGGAGGCATGAGGACCGGGATGAATCAGACGTCATTGCTGGACTTTTTTTGTTCATGTTATTTCCTTTTTCGCACTGCTTGATAATGAGTCTACACACTCGTATGTCTCTAGTTCAGTATCTGGATATTTGGAAATTCCCGTAGAGGATACCAATAGTTCAGTTTCAGTTTATAGTCCGGTAGGTAACCTTGTTGAGGTTACCAAAGTGTTTAAAGATTGTCCTCTTGAGGTTCAAGGGGAAATCTTTCCTGCTAATCTGATGGAGTTACCGTTTGGAGAGTTTGATCTGATACTCGGGATGGATTGGTTGTCAGATCACCGTGTTACGTTGGATTGTGAGCATAAAAGGGTCACTCTGAGGACTCCTAATGACCGGGAGGTAACTCTTATCGATGAGCGTAGAGGATATCTGTCTAGCATTATTTCTGCTCTGAAAGCTGAAAAGATGATCAAAAAAGGGTCTGTGGCATATCTTGCTTATATCCTTGATCTGAGACAGTTTGATTCTGGGTTGGATAAGATCCGAGTTGTGAGAGAATCTCCTAATGTCTTTCCGGAAGAGTTACCGGGAGTACCTCTTAAACGGGAAGAGGGGGAGTTCGTTATAGAGTTGTACCCGGGGATTACTCTTGTATCTATGGCACCGTACCGGATGGCTCCAAAAGAACTTAAGGAGCTCAAGGTTCAGTTGCAAGAACTTCTGGATAGAGGTTTTATACGACCCAGTGTTTCTCCGTGGGGAGCTCCTGTCCTATTTGTTAAAAATAAAGATGGGTCGCTTTGTCTCTACATTGACTACCGGAAGTTGAACAAGTTGACCATCAAGAATAAATATCCTCTTCCCCGAATTGATGATCTGTTTGACCAATTCTGATGAGCTTCTGTGTTTTCAAAGATAAACCTGAGATCTGGTTATTACCAACTCAAGGTTAAGGATTCTTATGTGTTTAAAACAGCTTTCCGAACTCGATATGGTCACTACGAGTTTCTGGTAATGCCCTTCGGTCTTACTAATGCCCTTGCAACATTTATGGATATGATGAATAGGGTGTTTCGATCCTATCTGGATCAGTTTGTGGTGGTCTTTATAGATGATATCCTGGTCTATTCTAAATCTGAGGATGAGCATGAGCAACACCTCCATATTGTGTTACAGACTCTGAGAGAGAAACAACTCTATGCAAAATTCAGCAAATGTGAATTCTGGTTATCTGAGGTTGTGTTTCTGGGTCTTGTTCTTTCAGTTAAGGGTATTCAGGTTAACCCGAAGAAAATTGGAGTTATCATGGATTGGAAACAACCAAAGGATGTGGCAGAGATTCGTAGTTTCCTGGGTTTGGTCCGCTATTATCGGAGGTTTGTGGAGGGCTTTTCCTATATTGCCGCTCCGTTGACTAAACTCCCGAGGAAAGATGTTCCGTTTTCTTGGTCTGAGGCTCAATAGGCTAGTTTTGAGAAACTTAAGTCTATTCTAACGCAAGCACCAATTCTAACATAGCTAGAGTCGGGAAAACCATATACAGTTTACAATGAAGCTTCGTATATCGGGTTGGGTTGTGTTTTGATGCAGGATGGGAAGGTAGTGGCTTATGCTTCTCGGAAGTTGAAACCACATGAGTACAACTATCCTACCCACGATCTGGAGTTAGAAATAGTGATCTTTGCTCTGGAAATCTGGAGACACTATCTCTATGGAGAGAAGTGTTACATCTTCATAGATCATAAGAGTATGAAATACCTTCTCACTTAGAAGGATCTTAATTTTAAACAGCGTTGTTGGTTAGAGCTTCTAAAAGATTATGATTGTGAGATTGACTACCACCCTGGTAAAGCTAATGTTGTCGCAGATGCTTCGAGTCATAATGCCATTTCAGATTTGAGAGCTCTGCTTGCTCGGATGAGTTTGTTTGAGGATGGTAGCTTGTTAGCAGAGCTTCGAGTGGTTCTTACTCTAATATCAGATATTCGGGCTGAGCAGCCCAATGATCCTTTCTTGGCTCATCGTATTGCGGAGGTCAATAAGGGAATATCTCAGGACTTCTCTATTGATCAAGATGGAGTTTTGTGTTTTCGGGGTCGATACTGTGTTCCCAGAAATTCTGAGTTGAAACAGATTATTCTTCGGGAAGCTCATGACAGTCCGTATTACGGGACTGAAAACCCTGACTATCCTGTACTGGTGCCACAGGCTGACGTATGGCTCTGTCTTGACCTCATGATTCCTGTTGAACCCTTAAAAGATCATTACGCTCGACTGTCCTGGCTCACCGAGTGATCATCTTATACTCGGTATCATGGTGAGTGGCCACGATAATCTTGATTGGCACCTGGAGTCCTTTCAGAAAATACTCACACTTCTGTTTCTCGGTCGTAACAATCCCAGGAGCATACTGTAGCAAATGCAGAAACTCTATCTCATAGTCGTTATCTGACATATCATTCTACTGTAGGTTCAGGAAATCATCGCGGCAATTCGCAAGAAACTCGAGACCCACATACCGGTCCTCAAAGGCCTACCTGAAAAACTCCCAACTAATCTAATCTGAAGTAGCCACTCTCTCCTTGGCCTCCCTCCAATTAAGGGTTTCACCCTGTAGCAACGATATGACCGCCCTCAATTTCTTGTCAGAAGGGTACTCCATCTCCACAAACAGACGTTGCAACTTCTTTAACCAATACTCTGCATCAATTGGGTTTATATCGGTCTTACCATCAAACATAGTCATGCCAATAGCCCAAAATTCTGTAGAAATGAGTTTCCTAACACCCTCTATATGTCGCAGATACCAGAGCAACTCTCTCTGTACGGTGATAGAAACTAATCCGACAATCTCACTATCTCCAGAAGTATACGATCCCTCGCTCTGGACCTGCTGATCAACCTCGGCTTGCTGAGCCTCAGTCTGAATCTCAGGTTGATCCTCCCCTCCTAAATCCTGAGCTAAACTCTGATCTTGTGGCGGGTCCACAGGAGGTGGGACATTAATAGTAGATCCAGCAGAACGACCTCGGCTATGGCCTCGGCCACGACCTCTCCCGGTCGCTAAACGTGTACTCCTACGTGGTGACATAGTAGTATATCTACAGAAAATAGACAGAATCCAATATTAGAACCGATACTTGGAGTATTATTCAAAATATTTCAGAAAATATAAAATACGTGTCAAATTGAAAATCCAGATTATCAAATAAATTTACAAAATCAGTTTCGGATGAAAAATCATTTTGGACTTCACAGTCCGAGGGTTGAACCGGGCTCTGATACCATTAAATGTAACCCCTAAAATTAACCTAATTTCTTAGATTAAAAGTTAGGGTTTACGTTTCTAAAACTTGTTTCCCAAGTTAAGGTTAATATAATTTAACTATAAAAATTCTGATAAATTATTAAATAATTAATAATTTAAAATACCAAAAATAATTTGACATAAAACAATTCGAAGATCAACCCATACATTTAATAAACATAAAATATTCTGAAATCCAAAATAAGGTCCCAAGTCCAAAGTTTATTACATAATAATAAAATGTTCGGAATAAACATGATTATTCTAAAAAACTATAAAACATACGCAAAAAGTATGAAATTAGGAACCTCCAAGTACCGTAATCTAGAACAATATATCTGAAATAGAAATAGAGAGGGTGTAAGCTAGGGAGCCTAGTGTGTCTCTAGAATGAAAATAAATAGAATCAAAGAACAGAGTAAACAGATGAAGAAATGTATGCATGATATTGTGACACCCTTGCCCCGGGTTAGGAGACGGAGGTGTCGACCGAACATTAAATTGTAATTTAGACCAATATTGTATCTAATTCTAGATCGTTTCAATCATTTTTTGTGTTAATTCAAGACAATTATGTGTAAAGCCTATCCATTTTGGGGCCAAATTAAAACTTTTTCATACTTGTACAATTAACCAATTTGATCCTCAAATTCCATTCATTTATCAATTTTAATTTCAATCGAGTTTAATCTAAACTTTTAACCAAGTTTTATTCGTTTAATCATCATAAATTTTATCTTATTGATCAAGCAAATTCTTTTCAATTTTCAAGTTGAACCAAGACAACTAGGCGTATCGATACCCCTTATAGGGTGGTATTGGAACAAGGGTATCGAACCCTAGATCGATACAGGTCAACTGTGTTGACCCGTTGACCAAGGCTAAAGAGCCTAGTTCGATACAGGTATCGATGCAATTTCATTACTGGAGGTCCCAGTATCGAACCATGTATCGATGCTAGTCTTCCTCGTTGACTCGTTGACTTTGACTGGGTAGCCTGGTTCGATACTGGTATCGAACCAGGGAGCACACTGTCAAGCTTCGTATCGAGCCAAGCTTCGATGCCATTTTGAATCTTCCAAGGGTGGTATCGATACCTATGTAAGTGGTATCGATACCCCTGTCCAATTTGACAAGTTTCTAAGTTTCTAATGCTTTTCGACACTAACCATATTTCATCTATATGATCCTAATACACATCTAAACCTCAAGGGACCAAAAAATAAACATGCTTGGGTAACATGTAACAAATCATTATTCAAGCTATTAATCACATCCATAAACATTCAAATTATAACTATGTCATGCACTTTCACCATGATAACTATCACAAGCATGGAATGGTTCTAATGGGTTCGTACCAACCTACTTTGCTTCCTATCATTGCATGCCAACATGAATAACCCTCCTAGCAAATCATGAAACCAAATCCAAAGTATAAACCATAGCCTAACTCAAAATATGCAAGGATATCCTATTATGAATGTCTTGCTTTATGGCTTACATACCAAGGGTTCATATGACCATATATATACAAACCTTAAACAAATAATCAAAATGCATAAACTAATTCACATATGATTACTATGCCACCATGATCTAGAAGTTAGACAAAAATACAAAATACCATACGTTGCTCGCTTGGTCTCCTTGCTCGATTCAATCTCGATCTAGCTCCTTAACTCAATAACCTGTTAGTTGGGAAAGAGGAAACGAGTGGTAAGTACTATGAAGTACTTAGTGAGGCAGCCCTAGTCTAACCATATTAGACATAAACACATAGCAAATAGCCTGCTCAAAATCAAACAATATATCAAGTTCATAGCATTAAAGGTGGTATGTATCAATTAAACAATAAGTCAATCCATGGCATTGACATCAATCAAATTTCTAGATTATCATGCTTCTCATATCAATAACAAGACTAGCATACTATTCAACTTCATATTCTATATGCGAAGCTATAACTAGCATTTATTCAAAGCATGTTGTTCATTAATCAATTTCCAATTTCAAGCTTTCATTCAACATTTCATTTCAAGGGCTACTTATAGCCATATGCTCATTTCCAATATCAATAGCCATTTCACATTCAAGTGCTACTTCTAGAATCAATTACATTCAATATTCTATATCAATACATGATCAAGTGTCAATGCTTCTCAAGCCACTACATGTACATAATTAGGTTCAAAAGTCCATAATTAACTATTTGATTGAATATCATTTTGCGGTCATTTTTGTAACTCCCCAATTTTTCCCCCAAATCAAACCCTAATTCAATTAAAATCCCTAAATCAAAAACCATAGAATTTGAGGTTTTTCAGCGACCAAATTGCAAATTATGAAACTTTAGGGTTCTTTTGTTAAGTTTTAAAAACTTTAGACCCTTATCCTGTAATTTGACCAATTTCTTGGAGAAATCAATTCTCCCGTGAAAACCCGACTCAGTCTTGAATTTCTCCTTTATGTCTTCCTTCCGTTTAATCTTTTCATTTTAATCTTGGTTTCCAAATTGCTTCCGTGAATAATTTCTCTCAGCTCCCTAGGTCCTAACCCTAAGGTTTGCCACACTCACCGTTAATTCCGAGCTATTTAGGGGTTGTAAATCGCGATTCCTTTGCCCTTTTTCCTCGGTAGTTCGAGCCCTTCTTGTTCCTCGATATTTTATTCCCTTGTATTCTATAGCAATTCATACACATAATAGCATCTATTAGGATACATTCAATCATCTAATTCCAAGTGGTCTTATACTTAACAATTTAAACAAGTGCAATTGTTCCTTAGGGACAGTTTCGTTACCCTATAAAGAATCGCTTATATCTCCTAATTCCGATATCCGATTTTAGTTCATTTTACCTGTTTGGAAAGCTAGAAGAATCCTCTACAGGGAACAATTAACCTTACATTTTAATTCCTATTCGATCAGCTCTAGATTTCATTCGGATCAGGTCTGTCCAGAACCGGGACTGTTCGGACAGCCCTTACGGAAACACTTATATCTTTTTCTATCGAACTCCGATTGAGGTTACGTAAATTTTCCCAACTCCTTCATACGTGACCTAGGGAATTTATCAAAGATGGCTACTTGAAATTGAGTTTCTAAGCATTTTCGGCTAATTCTTACTCATACATTCAATTCCTAACCCCCAAATTATTTCCATGAATTTCCAGCATCACAAATATGAAATTAACATCAATAATTTCTCATTTCCGTCAACCTAATCTCATGCAAGTTTAATTATTAAATCAACTAATGCATATAGCACTCACAAAATCCTAACCTCAAGTCCTCATACCCACTTTCTCATGCTTTAAGGTAAACTCAAACAATCACAATCTTCATTCTAGACATGTAAGCATCATAGAAGCTTCTAAGATTTAAGAATTCAAGCTTTCAATATTTGGGTTATAGAAGAAGAAGCTTACCGAGATTATTAGCTTTGATTTCCTAGACCAATTTCACAACCATGCAAGCTTTTAATCCTTCCTTCAATGGCTTCTCATGGATTTTTCTCTCAAGACTCTCTCCCTCTAATTTTTCTTTGTTGCCGTGGAAATGAGGGGGGAGAAGGAAATTTTTGGCTCTTTTTGTTTGTTCGTTAATGAGGGTGAAAGGACCATTTCACCCTTAATGATATACCTAGAGTTGATTTATTACTAGGGGTAGTTTATGGAAGTCTAACTTTACCATGCAATCTTCTTATTTTGTTTTTAATACAATTTGGTCCATTGATCCTAATCAAATTAACATATGATTCGATTTAATTCACGAATTATTAGAGCCATTCTACTAGCCCGGTTTTAGGGTGTTACAGATATGCACCCAACACCGAACGCCAACAGAAGAGTAGGTTATCCCAGAACCAATCTAACTCTGTCACACCAATAGAAGTGATCTAGATAGTGATCTAGGAACCCGAATCTAATCTGTTTAACGTCAAAAGGACTTGAACCCTCTAAATAGTGATCTAGGAACCCGAAGTATCAAAATGACAATCAAAAACAAGTTTGAATGTCATAAAGTTCTAAAAAGAACCAAAAAAGAGAAAATCTCTCAAATATAATTGTTATTTCAAAGTGTCTAACCTTTTTATAATATTTGTAGTACAAATATACAGTAACAAAAGTGCCAAACCGAAATTACATGTGTGGCTAATATTAAAGGAGTTCAAAAATTAAATTTGAATGCAAATAACTCCTTTTGGGAGCCAAGCTTTCTTAGCCACATATTTTGAACGAAAATGACTGATAAGTGCTCAACTCACTATCACTTTTTACACCTTTTATGGGCATTAATCACTAAATTTACACCCACTCGGACCAAAACATATACTTAATGTGATATATTTAGGAGTTATGATTATAAAGATGATATTTACAGAAAAGGCAAGTTTTACTACATTTTTATATCTGTGCATGAGAAACAATTGTCGCTGCAGCAACATGGCCGAGGCAGGACCTGATGTCGAGGTAGCAGCAGAAAGACAGGAAGCAATATTGTAGGCGATCGGAAGAGAAAAATCCAAGGGACGTTTCTGGACACGAAGCACATGGATCGGAGCTGGTTAGCATGAGGAAAAGCCCAAGACAAGGCCACGCGGGAAAGCCTCTTAGTTGAAATAAACTTGGAAATATTTTATTTATGTACATGACTTGTTCCCTACTCCAAGTTATATTCTACTTAGGAAATGTTTGCCCTAGGCCAAGCCTATATAAGACCTAGCCGTCCAATGTATTAGAGAGCGGATTCATAGAGAGTTCACCCTAAGACACATTGTTTTCTTTCTCTCAAATTATGTTCTAAGCTTTCTTAGGGTTTAGGTGAAGGTTGTCAAGTATTTGTGAGAGGAGATTGTACTTTGTCTTTGTTTCAATGCAATAAAACTATCAAGGTTTGCTTATCCTTTGCCATTCTTTGTTCTCGCATTCAAGCTCGGGAGAGAAGTTTGTGAGTAATCCATTTATCTAGACTCGGGAGAGTTAGATTCACGAAAGGGATAAGTACGGTGTTTCAATCGCGAAATACTAACTCGGCCTAGGGATAGGTTAAGAGTTTCAGCAGCTAAAAGAAGTGTGAGATTGGTTGGTGAGTATAATTGATTCACGCCGGGAGGTATCATCAAGGACTAGTCATCAACAATACTAAGACTTAGGGATAAGCGGAGTCATCCAAGGACATTTTGCCGAACTTTGGTAAAGTCCAACCACGAGCAAGGGATTGCTGCGGCGGACAGTATCGTAGCTGCCAAGGCAGTAATCTGCAGTACTGTCGAGGCAGTCATATACAATTGCGTTGGACAGAGACAAGTCAATCAATTCCACAATACAACGCAATTGGATCCTGACCTCTCTCTATTAATCAAACTTCATCTTTATTCTTAGTTTTCTTTATTTCATTTATTTAGTTTCATCGAAACCACAATTACCTGTGTTTTTCCTTTTTACAGAACAAGAAGACGAAGAAGGCATATTAAGTATATCAATCCCTTTGGAGATGATACATGATAATACTTATCACTTTATTACTTGCGATGTGTTCACTTGCACTAATTGCGCACTTTTGACACACGACAAGTTTTTGGCGCCGTTGCCGGGGATTGGGAACTAAATTTTGTTTTCTTTATTTTCTTGTTTCTTTTCTTTTTTTTATTTCTATTTTACTTTGGTTTTTCTTGGTGTATGACCAGGGCCAACCCAACCAACCCTTTGTACGAGTTAGACCCAGAGATCGAACGTACACGGCGAAGGTTGAGGAGACAAATCCAAGAAGCTCTGGTAGATCACCAGGCAGGACAAAACTTACCTGCAGGCAATGGAGGTCTTTCGCCGCCACCAGGGCCGCGACAGCTTACTGTCAGAGACTTCCTGGAATAAGATTTAAATGGGTTGAACCCAGGAGTCGTTACACCGGAGATAGAAGCAACCCACTTTGAACTGAAACCTGTCATGTTCAATATGCTTAACACTATTGGACAATTCAATGGGTCTGTAACTGAAGATGCAAGGTAGCACCTCAAGTCCTTCATGGAGATATGCAATTCTTTCAAAATCCAAGGAGTCCATGAAGATGTCTTGAGATTGAAGTTATTCCCCTATTCACTAAGGGATAGGGCGAAAGCCTGGTTAAATAGCATTCCAGCAGGATCTATTGGATCTTGGAGTGAACTCTGTCGTGATTTTATTACACGCTTTAATCCTACAAATTTATATGATAAAATTCGTAATGAAATCACTTCTTTTCGACAGGCAGATGACGAACCTATGTACGAGGCATGCGAGCGCTATAGGGAGTTACTGCACAAGTGTCCTTTGTATGGATTTCCCCTATGGACACAAGTCACCATGTTCTATAATGCCACGACAAGGATGATGTTATATGCATCGGCAAACGGAACACTCCTTGATAAAGCACCTGAGGAAGCTATTGAGATACTAAACAAACTCGCAAAGAACGATTTTCAATTCCCTACATCTAGGCAAGGAGGAGTAAGATGCCAAGCCACGGTGAATGAGTTAGACACATCAAATTCAGTTGCAACACAATTGACCTCTCTTACCAAGATGGTGCAAAATTTGCAACTACAACAAAATACTCGTGAGGTTAAGGTGATTGATTCTTTTTGTAATTTATGTGGAGGTAACCACAATTCCTCTGATTGTATGAATCAAGAAACTGGTATGTATGTTGGAAACTATAACCGAACCAATATGATGTCCAACACATACAATCCCTCATGGAAGAGACATCCAAACCTGTCATGGAGTAATCCTAACAATGCCTTAAACCCAACCACCCAACCCTTAGGATTCCAGCAACCAATGCAACATCTGCCGCCGTAGCAGGTCCAGTAGCCAATGCCGCCGCCGCAGATGTAGCAGCAATCTGCAAGTTCCTTGGAAAATTCTCTGAAAGCATTCATGATGAAAACTGAGTCATACATGGCAGAGAATAGTAACTTCATCAAAAGAACAAATGCGTTCATAAACAGGACTGAGATGAGGTTGCAGAACCAAGAGGCAGCAATTAAGGCATTGGAAACTCATGTTGGGCAGTTTGCTCAAAATATAAACATTAGACCACAAGGAGGACTACCTAGCAATACTGAAGTTGCTAAGGTAATGGGCCATGAACAGTGTAAAGCAATCACTACCAGGAGTGGTCTACAGCTGAAGGAAAAGATGGAAATTCTAGTGGGCCAAGTTCCATCATCAGACCCAGCAAAAGAGGAGGCTGAGCAAACTGATCCTGATAACACTACACCAGCAGAGAACTCAGCAGCTCCTGAACAGACTGCCGAGACAGCAACAACCCCAGTGGTGCCAGGTATTAAATTCCAAACTAAAGAAACTCTGGATGAGATGAGACCACCACCACCCTTCCCACAAAGGTTGAAAAAGCAAAAACAGGATCATCAATTTAAGAAATTTCTTGATATTTTAAAGCAAGTCCACATTAACTTACCATTCGTAGAGGCAATTGAACAAATGCCTAATTATGCCAAGTTCTTAAAAGACATTGTGTTTAAGAGAAAAAGACTAGGTGAGTTCAAAACAGTGGCTGCTATTGAGGGATGCATGGTAATGCTACAGAATCACATGCCACCAAAACTGAAGGATCCTGGATGCTTTATCATACCTTGTGTAATAAGTAACAACTATGAAGGTAAGGCCCTATGTGACCTTGGAGCAAGCATCAATCTAATGCCCAAATCTGTCTTCCAAAAGCATGGAATAGGAAGGGCAAAACCTACAACAGTTATGCTCCAACTTGCGGATCGATCATATGTGCAACCCGAAGGCAAAATTGAGGACATACTGGTAAGAGTTGATAAATTTATTTTTCCCGCTGATTTTCTTGTCCTTGATTGTGAAGTAGATGATAATGCACCGATCATCTTGGGGAGACCTTTCCTTGCAATTGGACGCACCTTAATTGATGTGGAAAAAGGAGAATTGACAATGAGGGTTAATGACCAACAAGTCAAACTCAATGCATTCCACAATTTCAAAAAATATGATGATCCAGAAGAGTGCAAAGCCATCCACACAACAGACACCAAAATATCCTGCCGTGGCAGCATGCTCGGCAGGTTATTTGGCAAAAAGATCAAGCTCAAAGTGGAAGCAACACATAAGGATGGACATAAAACAAAAGGGAGTGGCCAATATCTGAATTCTAATTCTGGCCAGCAAGAGATAGACACCTTAGGAGATGCATTTGCATGCACTCCTCCGGTGACTTAATTTCTTCCCTTTTCTTTTCATATTATTATATTAGGATTAGTTTAGTTTATATTTATTTTTCTATAATTTGTGTTTTTTCTTTAAGTATTTTTTTTCCTGTTTGTTTTTAATTTTTATTTAGGATAATAAGCAAGAATAAAGGAGAAGTAGTACATAGTAGGAATTCTGCCAAGGCAGAAAATAGTGTCAGAACCGCAACAGTTTCAACGGGCAGAACAGTGTAACGGCTAGTCTGCCGAGAATTATGCCGCGACAAAAAAGGAAACTGCAGTAAAGACTAACGGCTACAAAACGGCTAGTGGTTCAAACGGTCACAAGGCCGAGGCCTATATAATCAACCCCTCCCTCTTGAACTATTCACTCTTGCATTCTTGTTTTCTTTAGAATACTCAACAATCTTGCTCTCACAATACTCTCTGCCTACCCTTCTTGAAATTCTCAAAAGTCCTCCAAGAAATTAATCTCTCACAATCTTTATGGCCATCTACAAGCGCTTTGCCCCAGCCAATGTTGAAGACCGCTTCAACAGGTCGTTCATTGCCCGGCAGTTGTGGGAGGAACAAGGGTTCCAACACTCGGATGACGAGAATTATGGCATCGAGCACTATCTATTCGACAGGATCAAGTACCAAGATTGGGAAATCTTTTGCCTCCAACCTGCCCAGGCAAACGCTACCATCGTGCGGGAATTCTATGCGCATGGACCAAGCAAAGACTCCCTCTTTGTCCATTGCCGAGGCAGGCCTGTCCAGCTAGATGCCGAGACCATCAACCAATTTTACGGCCTCACACCCGACCATGATGTACATGCTGAATTCATGGAGGATATCACTACCGAAGATTACGAGTTGATTAAAGACGACCTTTGCTACACGAATACTCCATGGGAAACCGGTGCCCATAGAGGATCTGTAGCACGGCAGAGCCTAAAGCCCGAGGCCAAGCTTTGGAACACCTTTGTCAAGAGACGCCTTATCCCCACATCCCACAACAGCACGGTGGACCGAAAGCGATTGGTGCTCATCCAATCGATCATCAACAAAAGGAGCATCAACGTTGGAGAGATCATCTTACGCGAAATTTACGAATGCGGTAAGAAGGATAGAGGACCATTATATTTCCCTTGTTTGATCACTGGTGTGTGTGTTGCTGCAGGTGTAACAATAGAAGACACGAACGAATACACTCCCCAAAGGCGTGGATGGACCAGAGACTTTTGCCACAAAATTATGCAGATCAAGCAGGTAGAACCAGTCCAAGCAACGCCCCAGCAGTTCACTGTTGACACTGCTGCCGGGGCCCAATACACGACAGACATGCCAGACACTGCCCACACCACTGTCGTAGTAGACCCGTACCAGGAGATACTTTAGAGGATGGCAACAATGGACTTAGGCAGCAAAGATACATGGAGTATCAGAGGGACTTCAATAACACCCTTGCCCAAATGATGCTCCATGCCTTTCAGACCAAGGGGCGTAGTTTCCAGAATTTTCAAGCAACATGTTTGTCAAAGCTGCACCCTATACAGAGACTACACCAGCTCTAGGAGGACCGAGACCGTTCTTCCAAGAGGGCCCTCAACCACAGTTTCATGCTGCCGGCCCATCGAGGGCAACAGACTCTGTTGCAGCATCATCTGCCAGCAGAAGACCATCAAAGCGGAGGGCAGTTTTCAGCACTCCAGCACGATCCCCATCATCATGGGCAATCTATCAGTAGAGATAGATGCCTATGTACACCAAATCTCAACCGCTGTCGGACCTAGTATACACCATACCGGGGCAACCGCAGCAAATGAAGGTAGAACGGACATCATGATCACCGAGGAGATCGCCGACGTGGAAGAAGGCAAAAAAGTGGATGCTCCAATGCAACGGACACCACCCACAAGAGTTCAACCGCCCCGGCAAGCAAAAGCTCAGCCATCGCCCTCACCAAGAATGAAGCAATCAACAGCACGACCTCGAAGAAAAATTGTTACAAGCAGCTCTTCGGAGTCTCTTTAAATTTTTCATTTATTCAATTTTATTTGCTATTTGTTTCTTGATATACTGCTTATCTCTTTCATATTTTTGTTGCCCACTATTCTCTTCTAACATAAAGCATTGAGGACAATGCTTGGTTCGAGTTTGGGGGTGTAGAGCCACTGCTGTGGCAGCAATCTAGTGCCGAGGCTATGCCAAGAAAAGGGAGTATTTAAGTGATTTTTTTATGCTCCCCGCCTTACTTGAATCAATTGCCTATACTTTTGCATTGCTTATCATCAGTATTGCCTTAGTTTATTCTTTAAAGCTATAGATATCTTTCTCCTTACCATGATTAGGTCATGTTAAGAAGGTTTAACCTTAGGATACTCAAGGATGAAAACTTAAAAGCCTACTATAGGATAAAATTTAAACACTTTTGCGACTTGTTGGATTATAGGAATTCTTTTAATGAACTTTGGTGATAAAGACTTAGATTTTTGGGAAAGTGACTAGAGGTGCCTATCACCGGCTCTAGGAATTACTCTTCTTCATGCTAGAGGTGCCCAAAATTGGCTCTAGTATGCTATAAGGAATATCAAAAAGAAAGAAGGAATTAGTGAAGAGAAAAACACAATCGTTGAGGTGCCCGAAATTGGCTCAAGAATTGGTTGTTTAGAAAAGAAGAGAACACTTAACCTAATTCTACTTGTCTTGAACTTAGAGTTTATCTAAGAAAGCCTTTAATCAAACTTGTCCAAAAAAACACACACACTCACCAAATCTTATAGTTTGTTTCTAGGTAAACCCTTGGGTAGCCGAAAGGTTAAGTCTAAAAGAATAGGCATAGTTATGGTGGGGGAGAATAGATGGAAACATAAGACAAAGAGAGAGTAGAGTTTGGCAAATTGATGATTTGCATTGCTTGAGGACAAGCAATAGTTCGAGTTTGGGGGTGTGATAAGTGCTCAACTCACTATCACTTTTTACACTTTTATGGACATTTTTATATCTGTGCAGGAGAAACAATTATCGCGACAGCAACATGGCCGAGGCAGCAGCAGAAAGACAGGAAGCAATACTATAGGCGATCGGAAGAGAAAAATCCAAGGGACATTTCTGGACACGAAGCACATGGATCGAAGCTGGTTAGCATGAGGAAAAGCCCAAGACAAGGCCACGCGGGAAAGCCTCTTAGTTGAAATAAACTTGGAAATATTTTATTTATGTACATGACTTGTTCCCTACTCCAAGTTATATTCTACTTAGGAAAGGTTTGCCCTAGGCCAAGCCTATATAAGACCTAGCCGTCCAATGTATTAGAGAGCGGATTCATAGAGAGTTCACCCTAAGACACATTGTTTTCTTTCTCTCAAATTATGTTCTAAGCTTTCTTAGGGTTTTGGTGAAGGTTGTCAAGTATTTGTGAGAGGAGATTGTACTTTGTCTTTGTTTCAATGCAATAAAACTATCAAGGTTTGCTTATCCTTTGCCATTCTTTGTTCTTGCATTCAAGCTTGGGAGAGAAGTTTGTGAGTAATCCATTTATCTAGAATCGGGAGAGTTAGATTCACGAAAGGGATAAGTACGGTGTTTCAATCGCGAAATACTAACTCGGCCTAGGGATAGGTTAAGAGTTTCAGCGGCTAAAAGAAGTGTGAGATTGGTTGGTGAGTATAATTGATTCACGCCGGGAGGTATCATCAAGGACTAGTAATCAACAGTACTTCGACTTAGGGATAAGCGGAGTCATCCAAGGACACTTTGCCGAACTTTGGTAATGTCCAACCACGAGAAAGGGATTGCCGCGACGGACAGTATCGTCGTTGCCAAGGCAGTAATCTGCAGTACTGCCGAGGCAGTGATATACAATTGCATTGGACAGAGACAAGTCAATCAATTCCGCAATACAACGCAACTGGATCCTGACCTCTCTCTCTATTAATCAGACTTCATCTTTATTCTTAGTTTTCTTTATTTCAATTTATTTAGTTTCATCGAAACCACAATTACCTGTGTTTTTCCTTTTTAAAGAACAAGAAGACGAAGAAGGCATATTAAGTATACCAATCCCTGTGGAGACGATACACGATAATACTTATCACTTTATTACTTGCGATGTATTCACTTGCACTAATTGCGCACTTTTGACACGCGACAATGACACTTAAAACATGTGTTTATTTGTTTGGAATTCAAACAAATAACTCCTCCAAGTCTTATCTCTTCAAAAATAAGGGCCTTGTTTGGCTTGGAGTCCTTTGAACGCCAAAATATGTGCACAAGGCATCCATGGGTGTCTCACATACATGGCACATGTCTAGGACACCATCCCTTCGTGTAGGATAGGTTTCAGCTGCTGTAGGTCACTACAGCTTGAGTTGAGTTGAGCTGGAAATGGAGTTGAGCTAAAATGAGCTAGCTAAGAGTATTAGGAGTTGACTTGAGCTTAGAGCTAAACCTTTAAGCTGCCTCGAGCTAAGGTGAGTTGCGTGCACTCTGTTGGACTTCATCTAAGCTGAATAGAACTCACTTGAGCTGGTGTTTATCTGCATACACTTGCTTAAGCTGGTCTTGAGCTGCATCCACTCTATTGAGATGAAGTTGAGCTACATACACTCTCTTGAGCTGGTGTTATCCTATGTTCCTACATGTAAACATCACAGGAATCCATCAAAGTATTGTAAACTCAATGAAAACATAAATACAAGGTGTAAACACTAACAAACTTGATATGTGCACGCCCAATCTTAGTTTCTGCCCATACCTTAAGTCATCACAGGAATCCATCAGGGAGTTCTACTTAATACTCTTTATTTACACAATTCATGTGCTACATTCACTTGCTATATCATATTATATACCTATAATGTTAATTTCCTTATATTACTATTGATAACTTAGTAATTAGTATTGAACAACTTTATGTAGCTTATATTATGAATAATTAATATTCAACACATGTTTTGTAACATAATACTTATTAGTTTAAGTTGTTTCTTTGTAGGTCATGTTAAACACAGCTTAAGGGACTATCGGCCAACTCCATTTTAGCTCAAATGCACCATTTGAGCTCAAAACAAAGAATCATTGTTTGAGGCACTTACTAGCTTCCGATCATCACCAAAATGTACCAAACACTCCTAGGCAGCGAATGAAGTGGATACTAGCTCAAAACGACAAATGGTGAATTTTCAATCATATGGGATTCAGATCAGCTCCTCCACACTCTTATGGATTAAGGAGAGTATTATGACCCTAAGGATCAGTTCACTCAGTTAGGGGGTTAGCCGTTTAGCTCAAGTCATCACTCAAAGATGGTGAACTTTCAGCTAGCTAAGTCGGCTAGCTAGCTCAACTCAACCCGGCTCAACCTTAGTTCATCCAGCTCATCTTAGGTCACCCTACAACCTTTAGCACAACCATGGAAAGACATGTTCTCTCTCCAAGAGACACAACCGACCAACCATGGAGGGAAACATGTTTTGGGCACCAAAACAAAGAGATAACACTCTTCATTGGGAAGATTCTTGATGGTCCATTTTTGTGCCAATTTCGAGTAGGGTACAAGTAGAATTGGGCTTTGGTGTCTTCATGAAAGTTTCTCCTCTATCTCTTATCTTTCCAACTCATGTTGAATCGCATCATTACGATATCAGGAACTCGAGATATGTCCAATTTACTAAAGACTGTGCATGCTGGAATTTTAAACAGAAAAGTTACAACAATTATTTGAAGGAGACATCATTCAACCAAACACTTAAAGAGGGAGACACCACCAATTGAAAAGGCACCAAGGCCACTATTCGGACAACTTTTCAAAGGGAAATGTCCCTTGGTCACACCCTTTCATTTCCTATAAATATGTAGTCATTTTGGCATTTGATAGACAACTTTGAATCAGATTATTTAGTTTGTGAGTTAATCTCTCATTCTTGTTCTTTTAAAAACTTTATCGACTTATCAAATCATCTCTTTGATTTGTGGAATCACCCTCTATCCTTTATACTTTAGGTTTCTGGACTTACATTTCCAAGAGGTCTAAGTGCATCTACCACCCTCATAGTTGCAACTAGATTGAGTTTATATTCCTATAACATAAGTTCAACCTTTGCCCCTTGGAATACTATCATTCCAACATCATATAAACACCATCCATCTTCCATTTTCGTCCACCATTCTTCACCAGCCCTTAACTTAATCTTCCATATCATTTACTTCACTTAAACACCTCCATTTCCTTGCTTAATCAACCATCAACATCCCCCACGCATTCCCTTCACCAAAACATCTTCCTTTTCGTCTAAACAATTAACCCACACAATAACATCTTCATAAATCACCATTATCTTATTTCCACCATCTTTTTAACATTCTTTTGTTCAGGAAACAAGCGTGATACAAGGCTTGCTTGCATTCTAAGGTCCGGGAAATCAAAGCTTCTCTCTATAAGTATTTTTGGAGAGTTGGAGCATATCAAAACTTATTCAATAACATACATGAACTTATAAATAAGTTAGAAACATAATAAACACTTTTAAAACAATCCTTAAAACATACTTAATAGCATATATACATACTTAAACATATATAATAAGTAGTATAGTCTAATATGTCACATATCAGCATGCAACACATTATAAAACCTTTGTTCTAAGGCATAAATATTATCGAATGAATCTGGAATTGAAGCACAAGTAAGGAAAAGAACTTCCCTGAATTTCATTGCCTTAGAACGAGTAATAAGCTTGGACCTCCGGATCAGATTGTGCTTGAATAGATGTGCTCACATCACCCCCTTCTTGAAAAGGATTTGTCCTCAAATCTGTAGAATCGTCATAAGGGATTAAATCAGAAACATTAAATGTAGCACTCACATTATATTCCCCTGGTAAGTTAATCTTGTAGGCGTTGTCATTCACTTTCTCCAACACATGAAAAGGACCATCTCCTCTTGGTAAAAGCTTGGACCGTCCTTGGGACGAAAAACGTTCCTTTCGGAAATGAAACCAAACACAATCTCCCACATCGAAGGTGACTCATTTCCTTCCTTTGTTTGCTTGCTTTTCATACTGTTGTGTCCTTCGTTCTAAGTTGTCCTTTACTTGTTGATGCAATTTTTTTCACATATTCTGCTTTTGCTTTACCGTCCTTGTTCATCACCTGTTCCTGTGGCAAAGGCAACATTTCTAGAGGAGTAATAGGATTAAAACCATAAATAACCTCAAACGGTGACATCTTAGTAGCAGAATGTACATCATGATTATAAGCAAATTCAACATGTGGCAAACAATCTTCCCAAGTCTTAATATTCTTTTTAATGATGGAACGAAGTAAAGTAGATAAAACCCTGTTAACAACCTCAGTTTGTCCATCAGTCTGGGATGACATGTAGTAGAAAACATAAGTTTCGTACCTAATTTGCTCCAAAGAGTCCTCCAGAAATGACTCAAGAATTTCACATCCCTATCAGAAACAATTGACCTAGGAATACCATGCAATCGAACAGCATCTCTAAAGAACAAGTTAGCCACATTAACAACATATCAGTCTTATGGCATGAAATAAAATGTGCCATCTTGGAGACCCTATCAACCACAACAAAAATAATATCTCTATTTGTCCTAGTTCTTGGAAGTCCCGAAACAAAATCCATAGAAATATCAATCCAAGGAGAATCAGGAACAGGTAAAGGTAAGTACATACAAAGTGGTGAAACCTTCAATTTTGCTTTCTTACAAGTCACCCAACGTTCACAGTACCTTTCAACGTCTCTGCGCATCTTAGGCCAAAATAGATGCTCCTTCAATGGTTGTAACGTCCATCATGCTTGTAGAACTTTCCATCTGCACCTTTCTCACAAGCATTATACTTATCTCTAAAATCAGAATCATCAACATACAAGTCACAAATATATGCAAATCCAATCAAATGTGAATCAAGGTAATTCAAAAGCACATATCTACGTGATAAAGCATCAACAACGACATTATCTTTACCCTTTTTGTAACGAATGACATAAGGAAAAGACTCTATAAATTCAACCCATTTAGCATGTCGTTTATTCAATTTATGCTGACATGTGATATATCGTAAAGCCTCATGATCAGTGTGAATCACAAACTCCATAGGCAATAAATAATGTTGCCGAATCTCCAAAGCCCGAATCAGTGCATACATATCCTTGTCGTAGACTGGATATTTCAATGTTGCTCCACTAAGCTTTTCATTAAAGTATGCAATGGGCCACTTGTCTTGCATTAACACAACTCCTATACCAATTCTAGAAGCATCACATTCAATTTCAAAAATTTTATCAAAGTTCGGTAAGGCTAACACAGGTGACTTTGTCAAGCAATCCTTAATTTTCAAAAAGGCATTTTCTTGTTCTTTACCCCATAAGAAGCTAGAATTCTTCTTAATAATTCCAGTTAAGGGAGCGATAATAGAACTAAAGTTAGGAACAAACCGTCAATAGAAACTAGCTAAACCATGAAAAGATCTAACTTGAGTAATCGATGTCGGTCGTGGCCATTCCTAAATTGCCTTTATCTTCTCAGGATCTACTTCAACACCCTGTGCACTAACAATGTAACCAATAAATGTAAGTTTGTCAAAAAAACACACATTTCTCTATGTTACCAAACAATCTTTCTTCTCGCAAAGTCTGCAAAACAGCTCTCAAATGTTCTACATGATCCTGCAAAGTCTAGCTATAAATCAAAATATCATCAAAATATACAACACAAAACTTTCCAATAAAAGATCGCAGAACATGATTCATCAATCGCATTAAAGTACTAGGTGCATTAGTTAAACCAAAAGGCATTACTAACCATTCGTACAAACCTAGCTTTGTTTTGAAGGCTGTCTTCCATTCATCGCCTTCTCGCATGCGAATCTGATGATATCCACTCTTCAAGTCAATTTTGGAGAAGATGACGGCTCCACAAAGCTCATCTAACATATCATCAAGTCTGGGAATAGGATGACGATACTTAATTGTAATCTGATTCACAACTCTACAATCTACGCACATCCTCCAAGACCCATCTTTCTTCAGCACTAACAACACCGGAACAATACACAAACTCAAACTCTCTCGAGTATAACCCTTATCCAACAATTCTGTCACATGTCTTTGAATCTCTTTAGTCTCTTCGGGGTTAGTTCGATAAGTTGGTCGATTAGGAATAGTAGCACCTGGAATAAAGTCAATTTGGTGCTCAATGCCACGATGAGATGGCAATCCCTTCAGTGTTTCTTCCGGAAACACATCCTTAAATTCCTGCAGAAGGGAAACAATCGATGCAGGCAAATCAAAAGGAAACTCAGCCAATAAACAACAATCTTTAAACATTAAAATAAACAAAGATTTGTGAGATGAAAGACATTTCCTGATTTCTCGACTGCTTGCATAAGCATTCATCTTTTTCTTCTCCTTTACAGCTTCCTTACTCTTTTTCAGGCTTGCTTGATCTTCCATCACTTGACTCGGTGTCAACGGAGCCAAAGTAATCTTCTTACCTGCATGCATAAAAGAGTATCAATTTCTAAAACCATGATGCATTACCTTCTTGTCATACTGCCAAGGGCATCCCAAAAGAAGGTGAGTAGCATCAATCGACACAACATCAGAAAGGACCTCGTCCTTGTAATTTCTGATCGAAAATGGTATAACAACTTGTTTTCTTACTTTAAGTTCTCCACCGTCATTCAATCATTTCAATTTGTACAGATTCGTATGTTTTTTCTTCTTGAGACCTAACCTGTCAACCATCACTGAACTAGCAAAATTAGTACAACTACCACTATCAATAATCACAACGCATACCTTATCTTGAACTTTGCATCATGTGTGAAAAATATTCTTGCGTTGTTGCTCGTCCTGAACCTGTTGCACACTCAGACTTCGTTTAACAACCATAAGTTCCATTACCTTACCAGTTTTGGCAAATTTTAGGTCATCCTCTTTATCATCTTCATCAAGGTTTTCATATAGTTCTTCTTCAGAATCTGATTCGATCTCTACATCATCTCGCATCAACATAGCCCTACGATTAGGACACTGGCTTGCAACATGTCCTCAACCAAGGCACTTAAAACACTGGATACCTTTTGATCGTTCTTGTGCCACCACTTTTTGTTTACCTTGCCCATTATCAACAACAGGAGGCTTTGGCTTGCTGAATTCGCCATGCTCCTGAATTCGAAGTGGCGCTTATGGTGCTTGTTTCCTAGCATCGTTAGGGGTATACAATGGATTTGTAAAAGATTTAAATGGATTAGTATTACCTCGAGTAGAAACTTTTCTACATTGTTGTCGCTCTATATTCATCGCCATATGCACCATATCATCCAACTCAACATAATGAGGCAATTCAACAACGTTAGCAATTTCAGAATTCAAATATGCCATAAACCGATCCATAGTCGCCACACGATCCTCAACTATGTTCGCACGCATCATGGACTTCTCCATTTCCTTGAAATAATCTTCAACGCTCCAATTGCCCTGTTTCAAAGTTTGTAATTTCTGAAATAAATCACGATGATAGTGAGAAGGAACAAACCGTTTCCGCATGATACGCTTCATTTCGTCCCATGTTCTCACTAGTCCTTCACCCGTACGTCGTCGACCAACCAGTAATTGATCCCACCACAACAGTGCATAGTCAATAAACTCCAAAGTTGCAAGTTGATATGTGCACGCCCAACCTTAGTTATTGCCATACCTTAAGTCACACAATTCCAATCAGGGAGTTCTACTTAATACTCTTTATTTACTCAATTCATGTGCTATACTCACTTGCTATCTCATATTATATACCTATAATGTTTATTTCCTTATATTACTATTGATAACTTAGTAATTAGTATTGAACCACAACTTTATTTAGCTTATATTGTGCATAATTAATATTCAACACATGTTTTGTAACATCATACTTATTAGTTTAAGTTGTTTCTTTGCAGGTTATGTTAAACACAGCTTAAGGGACTATCGACCAACTCCGTTTTAGCTCAAATGCACCATTTGAGCTCAAAACAAAGAATCATTGTTTGAGGCACTTACCAGCTTCCGATCAGCAGCAAAATGTACCAAACACTCCTAGGCAGCGAATGAAGTGGATGCTAGCTTCGTTCCAGCTCACGAATCCAGATTAAGCTCAAAACAAAAAATGGTGAATTTCCAATTATATGGGATTCAGATCAGCTCCTACACACTCTTATGGATTAAGGAGAGTATTATGACCCTAAGGATCAGTTCACTCAGTTAGGGGGTTAGCCGTTTAGCTCAAGTCATCACTCAAAGATGGTGAACTTTCAGCTAGCTAAGTCGGCTAGCTAGCTCAACTCAACCCGGCTCAACCTTAGTTCATCCAGCTCATCTTAGGTCACCCTACAACCTTTAGCACAACCATGGAAAGACATGTTCTCTCTCCAAGAGACACAACCGACCAACCATGGAGGGAAACATGTTTTGGGCACCAAAACAAAGAGATAACACTCTTCATTGGGAAGATTCTTGATGGTCCACTTTTGTGCCAATTTCGAGTAGGGTACAAGTAGAATTGGGCTTTGGTGTCTTCATGAAAGTTTCTCCTCTATCTATTATCTTTCCAACTCATGTTGAATCGCATCATTACGATATCAGGAACTCGAGATATGTCAAATTTACGAAAGATTGTGCAGGCTGGAATTTTAAATAGAAAAGTTACAACAATTATTTGAAGGAGACACCATTAAACCAAACACTTAAAGAGGGAGACACCACCAATTGAACAGGCACCAAGGCCACTATTCAGACAACTTTTCAAAGGGAAATGTCCCTTGGCCACACCCTTTCATTTCCTATAAATATGTAGTCATTTTGGCATTTGATAGACAACTTTGAATCAGATTATTTAGTTTGTGAGTTAATCTCTCATTCTTGTTCTTTTAAGAACTTTATCGACTTATCAAATCATCTCTTTGATTTGTGGCATCACCCTCTATCCTTTATACTTTAGGTTTCTGGACTTACATTTCCAAGAGGTCTAAGTGCATCTACCACCCTCATAGTTGCAACTAGATTGAGTTTATGTTCTTATAACATAAGTTCAACCTTTTCCCCATGGAATACTATTATTCCTACATCATATAAACACCATCCATCTTCCATTTTCGTCCACCATTCTTCATCAGCCCTTAACTTATCCTTCCATATCATTTACTTCATTTAAACACCTCCATTTCCTTGCTTAATCAACCATCAACATCCCCCGCGCATTCTCTTCACCAAAACATCATCCTTTTCTTCTAAACAATACCTCACACCATAACCTCTTCTTAAATCAAAATTATCTTATTTCCATCATCTTTTTAACATTCTTTTGTTTAGGAAACACGTGTGATACAAGGCTTGCTTGCATTCTAAGTTCCAGGCAATCAAAGCTTCTCTCTACAAGCATCTTTGGAGAGTTGGAGCATATCACTAGTCGTACTTTCTTTTGTTTCGAGTAATTGTAACACTCGAAAACGTGTTCAATCTTACTTTCCCATGTCAGATAAGCTTCTGGATCTGAACGTCCTTGAAAAGAAGGTATAAGAACTTTTATGTTAGAAATATTATCATCAACTGCACGTCCTGGTCGTTGATTCATTCGTGGTGATTGTTCAACGTCGTTTTCATCATGATTCTCATTATGGACAGATTGGGAACCACCCTCATTTATCTTGTCCAAACGAGATTGCAGAGGCTCTAATGCATTCTCTAATAAATGTTGCATAGTACGTGTAAAAGCCTGCATTTGCAAATCTGGTGGTGGGTCTCCACCATGACTACGATCATTTGATCCTATCATATTAAAACAAAAGAAAACACACAAAAAAAAACACAAATAACGGGTTAAGTAAAAACGAAAGTAAAAAGTCCTCACTGCACACTCACAAAAACCTCTCTGTTTTCACTCCAAAGAAATGTGCACTCAAAATGTAACACTCTCGCTCGTGTTTCACTTAGGAGAATGCTTGAATGGCTCTTTTTATCTCCCCTTCTGTTCTCACAACACTCAGTGCCTTTTTCCCTCACAATTTCTCTATTTTCAGTTCTTTAAAGGACTAATCCAACATTTTCAAACCTGTTACAAATGTGTTACTAACAAGAAACACAATTAAGGAAAAATAAAGATTTAAACGAAGAAAATGAAAACAAAAGAAGAAAAGGCTGGAAATTGAAGAATATGACAATGAAAAGAAGGAAATGTAATTTTTACTGCAAAGAAGTGTTTTACAAAGCTCCTATCACCGATCAAACAAGAACAATTTGTTTCGTCAGATTTTCAAGCACTTCAAATCACATAGTACAAGAACTTGTACAATCTTCATGATTTCATAATAGAAACACAAATTACTTTTTTTCAATTTCTTTTCAATATTCGAATCTGATTTTTAAAAAAAAATTGAAATTTTCTTTTCTTTCTTTTTTTTTTTAATTTGACTTTGACTTTTTGGTCAAACTTTGACTTTTTTTTTATTTTTTTATTCTTTGTTTTATACTAAATTGTAGAAAAAGTACAACAAATCCAAACCTAAGCTCTGATTAACATATGATACGATGTAACCTGTCGAAACAGACTTTCTTTGTATGTTACGGATCTAGGAATGTTGTAAGCATATTTGATATGATCCTAATCGGCACCTATTTTCTCTATGGTTTAATCACATCATTAAAAATCTTTCAGAATGATTTTAAGGGAGTTTTACCTTACTTTATCTTCTATTATCTAATTTATGCATTATATATATTGACAAGCATGCTTTTTCTATTTAAGAGATGCTTCGTGATTGCATAACTACATCTTTATAATTATTCTAAGTTAGCGTATTCTTAATATTAGCTAAACTATATTATTTTAAGCTCATTTTAGCTTATTTCAATTCGTTTCAACTTACACATTGTTTACTTATTGTTTTAGTTATTTTAAGTAAAGATAATAGTCTAAGGAAGCTTAAAGACATCAAGGGTAGCTCAACTTTGCTTGGAAAGGATTATGGTAGCTCGTAGCAGCTCAAGAATAACTAAAACGCAAAGGAATGCAAAGGAACTCAAATGGAGGACTATTTTAGCTCGTGAACTTAAAAGGACTATGAAGAGGAGCTCAAGAACATAAAGGCCTAGCTCAACCAGCTAAAGTTAGGTCCAGAAAGCTCAAATTGAAAGCAAAATTTAAGCTAGCTAAGTCAGCTGGCTAGCTCAACTCAAGTCAGCTCACTCTCAGCTCAATCAGCTCATCTCAGCTCACCCTACAACCTTCAGCTCAACCATGGAAGGACATGTTCCCTCCCCAAGGTACACAACCGACCAGCCATGGAGGGAAATATGAATTTCACGCCAAAAGAAAGAGGCATCACTCTTCATTGGACAGATTCATGATGGTCCACTTGTTTTCTAATTTCGAGCAGGATACTAGTCGAATTGGGTTTCGGTGTCTTCATGAAAGTTGTTCCTCTATCTCTTATCTTTCCAAATCATGTTGAATCTTATAAATCCGATATCGGGAGATCGAGATATATCCCAATTACTGAAGACTGTGCAGGCTAGACCGAAAAGTTACAACTCTTCGAATAGATTTGGAGGGAGGCACCATTCAAATGAATGATTATCCGAATAGTTAAAGGCCATTTCGGCCAAAACCCTTAGAAAAATATAAATAGAAATTGGATTTCATTTTGTAAACACACCATTCAGATTAGATAAAATTACTTGTGAGATTTTTCTCTCGTTTAGTTCTTCTTAGAACTTTATCGACTTATCAAGTACTTTTTGTACTTGTGGCGTCAATCCCTTTCTATCCATCTTGATACTTCGGGTTCTTTTAGTTTAATATACTAAAAGGGTCAAAGTCCGTTTATCACCAACCCTTGAAGATCAATAAAAGATTCGGGATTAGGTTTTCTATAACCTAGTTTCTTCCTTGAGTATCTTTAAGATACTATTTCCCTTTTACCATATCACCATCCTTACATATCCTCTCATTCCATCATCATTCCCGCCCCTCTGTTATCATCACAAATCGTTATAAACATCCATTCACCATTGTCAACACCACATATCCTTCCGCTTCCAAATCAGTCCCTAAACTAATCCTTTCGTACTTTATCCTTAATTCTTTATTTTGCAGCCACTTCTTGCGAGAGACTTGCTTACTTCCTAGGTCCTACAATCAAAGTTTGTCGCTCAGCATCATCAACAAGATCGGCACATATCATATGGTATCAGAGCTTTGGTGGAAGAAGCAAAGTGCAACGAAAAACCCGTTCAAGCAATTGTAAGTGACTAAACTTTGTCATTTTCAATTTTTGAGCAAAAAAGAGAAAGAAAAGAGAAAGTCAGTTTGAAAAAAAAGAAAGAACGAGAAATGTCAATTTCAAAAAGAAAAGAAAAGAAAATAAGATTCAAAAGTATAAGAGCAAGGGTGAGAAAGCACAACAACATCATCTTCAACATCAAGCCGAGAAGCCATTTCATCTTCAAGACTTTGATTGTTGGTGAAGGAAGGTTGTAAGTTTTCTCGTAAAGTAAGTAACCCCGTTTTCATTTTTTTTCATTCTAAACATTTCTTTTCATCCTATTTCCTTTCTTTTTCTTTTAAACTAACAATTTCAGTGACGCACAAGTACAATTTACTTGCCTAAGTCTTGAGCAAGTTCTTCTAAGAACTATACACGAGAGAAAAGAGTGGAAAAAGACAAGAGAGTTGTGAGATCATAAGAGAATAGTAAAAGCCATTAAGTCCTAAGAGTGCAAACATAAAGAGAGCATAAGAGAGTAATTTTCCTTGGAGTGAATTAGTGAGGCTTTGTTAGGAAACATATTGGGTAAGGATTTTATTTTCATTATTCTAACCATGTCACCAGAATCTTGTGATTTTTCTTCCACATCAGGACAAGTTCTCGTTGTGAAAAGAACATTAAGATTAGAAGCGATGAATGAAGAAGACCAACAAAGGGAGAACATTTTCTACACTAGATGCCATGTGAACAACAAGATTTGCTCTTTAATAATTGATGGAGGAAGTTGTACAAACATAGCAAGCACTTTGATGGTAGAACAACTCGGTCTTGAAACCACCGAACATTCAAATCCATATAAACTATAATGGTTGCATGATGGAGGAGAATTAGAAGTCAACAAGCAAGTGAAAATTCCATTTTCCATTGGAAGATACACAAATGAAGTCTTGTGTGACATACTACCTATGAGTGCAAGTCATATTCTTCTAGTGAGACCGTGGCAATACGACAAGAGAGCAGTTCATGCCGGTTACACCAATCAGTTCTCATTTATATTTGAAGGAAGAAAGATCATCCTAACACCTTTGAGCCCAAGTCAAGTACATCGTGACTAGGAACAATTATCTAAGCGAATTGCAAAATGGAATGAAAAAAAAGGGAAAACAGGAAGTCAAAGAAGGTTCGATGGAAGAAGAGCATTTTAAAGAAAAAGAAACCATCGGAGTTGAAAATGAAAATGAGGAAATGAAAATAGTTGGAGTTGAAAATGAAAATGACGAAATGAAAATAGTTGGAGTTGAAAATGAAGAGACTAAAAATGAAATTGTGAATGAAGAGTATGTTGGAGTTGAAAATGTGCGAATTTAAAAGGAAGAGTGTGAAGAAGAAAAGTAGATTTTATCTAACAATTATTTTCTTCCTATTTTTGAATTTTCATTTTTATAGGATGATAAAAGGAAGACCCCAAGAGATGCTCCAATTGCATTGTCGATCTTAAAGGAAACTCAACAACCAACACCAATTAAACATCCACCATGGTTTTCTATTTTCATTCATTTGGTTAATAGTTACTCATTCTCTGACTATGATTTTTTTTTTTGTAGCAAATTGATTCACATACTTGGTGTTATCCTACCAAACTACGATGACAAGTTCTTTTGTCATTCTAGGGCTAATTGGTGCATCAAAATATGTCATTCCAAGAGAGCTATACAGTTAAGACTCTTGAACAATCATTATGATGATTCGAAGAGTGGGGATGAAAAGTTACATGTCTTTTCCAAAGAACATGATGTTTCGAGCTGAGGAATGATTCAAAGAACAAGTTTTGTTCTTAAAAGTCATGGCGTTGCAAAAGGAGGATTCCAAAGAATTAGTGCCTATTTAGAGAAGGATGACACGAGAAAATTGAACACATCACTTGGAAGGAGTGAGAATTCGTCCACCCTAAAAACAAGGAGGCGTCCATTAAAGAACAATTTCGATTTGAGGACAAATCGCCAAAAAGAAGGGGAGGATGATAAGATCCTAATCGGCACCTATTTTCTCTATGGTTTAATCACATCATTAAAAATCTTCCAGACTGATTCTAAGAGAGTTCTACCTTACTTTATCTTTTATTATCTAATTTATGCATTCTATATATTGACAAGCATGCTTTTTCTATTTAAGTGATGCTTCGTGATTGCATAACTACATCTTTATAATTATTCTAAGTTAGCGTATTCTTAATATTAACTAAACTATATTATTTTAAGCTCATTTTAACTTATTTCAATTCGTTTCAACTTACACATTGTTTATTTATTGTTTTAGTTATTTTAAGTAAAGATAATAGTCTAAGGAAGCTTAAAGACATCAAGGGTAGCTCAACTTTGCTTGGAAAGGATTATGGTAACTCATAGCAACTCAAGAATAACTAAGACGCAAAGGAATGCAAAGGAACTCAAATGGAGGACTATTTCAGCTCGTGAACTTAAAAGGACTATGAAGAGGAGCTCACAAACTTAAAGTCCTAGCACAACCAGCTAAAGTCAAGTCCATAAAGCTCAAATTGAAAGCAAAATTTGAGCTAGCTAAGTCAGCTAGCTAGCTCAAATCAAGTCAGCTCACTCTCAGCTCAATCAACTCATCTCAGCTCACCCTACAACCTTCAGCTCAACCATGGAAGGACATGTTCCCTCCCCAAGGGACACAATCGACCATCCATGGAGGGAAACATGTTTGGGAGCCACTCCTTGGAGGGAAATATGAATTTCACGCCAAAACAAAGAGGTATCACTCTTCATTGGACAGATTCATGATGGTCCACTTGTTTGCTAATTTCGAGCAGGATACAAGTCGAATTGGGTTTCGGTGTCTTCATGAAAGTTGTTCCTCTATCTCTTATCTTTTCAACATATGTTGAATCTCATAAATCCGATATCGGGAGATCGAGATATGGCCCAATTACTGAAGACTGTGCAGGCTGGACCGAAAAGTTAGAACTCTTCGAATAGATTTGGAGAGAGACACCATTCAAATGAATGACTATTCGAATAGTTAAAGGTCGTTTCGGTCAAACCCCTTAGAAAATTATAAATAGGACTTGAATTTCATTTTGTAAACACACCATTCAGATTAGATAAAATTACTTGTGAGATTTTTCTCTCGTTTAGTTCTTCTTAGAACTTTATCGACCTATCAAGTACTTTTTGTACTTATGGCATTAACCCCTTTCTATCCATCTTGATACTTCGGGTTCTTTTAGTTTAATATACTAAAAGGGTCAAAGTCCGTTTATCACCATCCCTTGAAGATCAATATAAGATTCGGGATTAGGTTTTCTATAACCTAGTTTCTTCCTTGAGTATCTTTAAGATATTATTTCCCTTTTACCATATCATCATCCTTACATATCTGATAAGTGCTCAACTCACTATCACTTTTTACTCCTTTTATGGGCATTAATCACCGAATATACACCCACTCAGACCAATGCATATACTCAATGTGATATATTTAGAAGTTATGCTTACAGAGTTAATATTTACAAAAAAGGCACGTTTTACTGCATTTTTATATCTGTGCAGGAGAACCAGTGCCGCGACAGCGACAATGCCGAGGCTTGACCTGATGCCGAGGCAGCAGCAGGAAGACAGGAAGCAAGACTGTAGGCGATGGAAAGATAAAAATCCAAGGAACGTGTTTGGACTTAAAGCCCATGGATCGGAGCTGGCTAGGATAAGGAAAATCCCTAGAGAAGACCACGCGGGAAAGCCCCCTTAGCCGAATTAAACTTGGAAATATTTTAATTATGTACTTGACTTGTTCCCTACTCCAAGTTGTATTCTACTTAGGAAAGGTTTGCCCTAGGTCTAACCTATATAAAGACCTAGCCACCCAACGTATTACACACGGGATACCTAGGGAGAGAGCCGAATTCTATACTTGTCTTCTTCCTCTCCATTATGTTCTAAACCTTCTTAGGGATTAGGTGAAGGTTGTCGAGTATATGTGAGAGGAGATTGTACTTTGTCTTTGATTAAATGCAATAAAATTATCAAGGTTTGCTTATCCTTTGTTATTCCTTGTTCTCGCATTCAAGCTCGGGAGAGAAGTTTGTGAGTAATCTATTTATCTAAGCTCGGGAGAGTTAGATTCACGAAAGGGGTAAGTACTGTGTTTCAATCGCGAAATACTAACCCGGCCTAGGGATAGGTTGAGAGTTTCAGCGGCTAAAAAAAGTGTGAGATTGGTTGGTGAGTATAATTGGTTCACGCCGGGAGGTATCATCAAGGACTAGTCATCAACAACACTCTGACTTAGGGATAAGCAGAGTCATTCAAGGACACTTTGCCGAACTTTGGTAAAGTCTACCCACGAGCAAGGGATTGCCGCGGCAGACAGTATCGTCGCTGCCAAGGCAGTAAACTGCAGTGTTGCCGAGGCAGTGGTATACGATTGCATTGGACAGAGACAAGTCAATCAAATCCACAATACAACGCAACTGGATCCTGACCCATCTTTCTCTATTATTAAATCTCTTTATTTTTGTTTAGTTATTTTAGTTTCGATAAGCCAACTCCAATCACTTTTGTTTTTACTTTTCTACAAAATAAGAAGGTGAAGAAGGCATATTAAGTCTACTAGTCTCTGTGGAGACGATAATCCGATAATACTTATCACTTATTACTTTCGATGTGTCCACTTGCACTAAACGCGAACTTTTGACACGCGACAAGTTTTTGGCGCCATTGCCGGGGACTGGCAACTAAATTTTGTTTTCTTTATTTTCTTGTTTATTTTTATTTTTATTTTACTTTTGCTTTTCGTGGTGTATGACCAGGGCCAATCCAACCAACCCCTGTACGAGTTAGATCCAGAGATCGAAAAAACAAGACATAGGTTGAGGAGACAGATCCAAGAAGCCATGGCAGATCACCCGGCAGGACAAAACTTACTTGCCGGCAATGGAGGACTTCCGCCGCCACCTGGGCTGTGGCAGCTCACTGTCAGAGATTTCCTGGAGGAGGACTTAAATGGATTAAACCCAGGAGTTGTTACACCGGAGATTGAAGTAGCCCATTTTAAACTCAAACCTGTTATGTTCAATATGCTTAACACTATTGGACAATTTGGTGGGTCTGCAACTGAAGACGCAAGGCAGCACCTCAAGTCTTTCATGGAAATTTGCAACTCTTTCAAAATCCAAGGAGTCCATGAAGACCCTATTCACTGAGGGATAGGGCGAAAGCTTGGTTAAATAGCATTCCAGCAGGATCTATTGGATCTTGGAGTGAACTCTGCCGAGATTTTATTACTCGTTTTAATCCAACTAATTTATATGATAGAATTCGTAATGAAATCACTTCTTTTCGACAGGCAGATGACGAACCAATGTACGAGGCATGGGAGCGCTACAGGGAGCTATTGCACAAGTGTCCTTTGCATGGATTTCCCCTATGGACACAAGTGACTATGTTCTACAATGCCACGAATGCCACGACAAGGATGATGTTAGATGTCTCGGCAAACGGAACACTCCTTGATAAAGCACCTGAGGAAGCTATTGAAATACTAAATAAACTCGCGAAGAATGATTTTCAGTTTCCTACATCTAGGCGAGGAGGAGTAAGACGCCAAGCCACGGTGAATGAATTAGACACATCGAGTTCAGTGGCAGCACAATGGGCCTCTCTTACCAAGATGGTGCAAAACCTACAGTTACAAAAAATACTCGTGAGGTCAAGGTAATTGATTCCTATTGTGACTTATGTGGAGGTAACCACAGTTCCTCTGACTGCATGAATCAAGAGACCGGAATGTACGTTGGGAACTACAACCGCAACAATATGATGTCCAACACATACAATCCCTCATGGAAGAGGCATCCAAACTTATCATGGAGCAACCCTAACAATGCCTTAAACCCAATCACCCAACCTTCAGGATTTCAGCAACCGATGCAACCACTGCCGCAGCAGCAAGCCCAGCAGTCAATGTCGTAGCAGCAGATGCAGCTGCAACCGGTAAGTTCACTGGAAAACACTCTCAAAGCCTTTATGATGAAAACTGAGTCATACATGGCAGAGAACAATAATTTCATCAAAAGGAAAGATGCTTTTATGAATAGAACGGAGATGAGGTTGCAAAATCAAGAGGCGGCCATTAAAACACTTGAAACCCAGGTTGGGCAGTTTGCTCAAAACATAAACACTAGACTACAAGGAGGACTACCTAGCAATACTAAAGTTGCTAAGGTAATGGGCCATGAACAGTGCAAAGCAATCACTACTAGGAGTGGTCTACAGCTGAAGGAAAAGATCCCAGAGAGCCAAATTCGATCAGCAGATCAAGCAAAGGTAGAGGCTGAGCAAACTGATACTGATAACACTGCCCCGGCAGAAAGTACTGCAGCTCCTAAGTAGCCTGTCGCGGCAGCAACAACTCCAGTGGTGCCAGGTATTAAATTTTAAACTAATGAAACTCTGGATGAGATGAGACCACCACCACCTTTCCCACAAAGGTTGAAAAAGCAAAAGCAGGACTAGCAATTTAAAAAGTTCCTCGACATCTTAAAGCAAGTCCACATCAACATACCGTTCATAGAGGCAATTGAACAAATGCCTAATTATGCCAAGTTCTTAAAGGATATGGTATCAAAGAGGAAACGAATAAGTGAGTTTGAAACAGTGGCTGCTACCGAGGGATGCATGGCAATGTTGCACAACCGCATGCCACCGAAGTTAAAAGATCCTGGCTGCTTTATCATACCTTGTGCGATAGGTAAAAGTTATGAAGGTAAGACCCTATATGACCTTGGAGCAAGCATAAATCTAATGCCCAAATCAGTCTTTCAAAAGCTTGGAATAGGAAGGGCAAAGCCTACAACAGTCATGCTCCAACTAGGAGACCGATCCTATGTGCAACCCGAAGGCAAAATCGAGGACATACTGGTAAGAGTAGATAAGTTTATTTTTCCTGTTGATTTCCTTGTCCTTGATTGTGAAGCAGATTGTAATGCACCGATCATCCTTGGGAGACCTTTTCTTGCAACTGGACGCACCTTAATTGACTTGGAAAAAGGAGAGTTGACAATGCAGGTCAATGACCAACAAGTCAAACTCAATGCATTCGACAATTTAAAAAAATATGATGATCCAGAGGAGTGCAAGGCCATCCACACAGTAGACACTAAAGTATCCTTCCTTGGCAGCCTACTCGGCAGGATATTCGGCAAAAAGATTAAGCCCAAAATGGATGAACATACAGCAAAAAGGAGTGGCCCACAACCGATTCACAATTCGGGCCAACGAGAGAGAATCAACTTGGGAGATGTATTTACATGCTCTCCACCAGTAACCTGATCTTCTCTCTTTTCTTTATTAATATATTAGGATTAGTTTAGTTTATTTTTATTGCTTTCGAATTTATTTTTGCTTTAAGTATTTTTCTTTTGTGTGTTTAATTTTTTAGGACTAATAAGCAAGAATAAAGGAGAGATAGTTCACAGCAGGAACTCTGCCGAGGCAGAAAAATAGTGTCAGGGCCGCAGTAGTCTCAACGGGCAGAATAGTGTAACGGCTAGTCTGCCGTGATTCTTGCCGCGACAGAAAAGGTAACGGCAGTAAAGAGTAACAGCTACAAAACGGCTAGTGGCCTCGAACGGTCACAAGGCCGAGGCCTATATAAGAAACCCATTCCTCTTGAACTATTCACTCTTGCATTCTTGTTATCTTTAGCATTCATAACAATCTCCCTCTCACATTACTCTCGGCCTACTCATAATCTTCGTGAAATTTCAGATTCTTTTCAAGAAAAACTCCAAGAAACCACATCTCTCAATCTTGATGGCAGCATACAAGCGATTCGCCCCAGCCAACGTTGAAGATCGTTTCAACCGGTCTTTCATCGCTCGACAATTATGGGAAGAACAAGGTTTCCAGCATGCAGACGATGAAAATTACGGCATTGAGCACTACCTCTTTGACAAAATTAAGTACCAAAATTGGGAAATTTTCTGTCTCCAACCTGCCCAAGCGAATGCTACGATAGTGCGAGAGTTCTATGCGCATGGGCCCAACAAACACTCCCTCTTTGTTCACTGTCGCGGCAGGCCAGTCCAATTAGATGCCGAGACAATCAACAATTTCTACGGCCTCACTCCTGACAGTGATATCCACACCAAATTCATGGAAGACATCACTGTCGAGGACTACGAGCTCATCAAAAATGATATTTGTTACGTGAACACACCATGGGAAACCGGTACCCATAGAGGATCCGTAACAAGACAAAGCCTCAAGCCCGAGGCCAAGATGTGGAACACCTTTGTCAAGCGACGCCTCATCCCAACGTCCCACAATAGCACGGTGGACCGCAAAAGATTGGTGCTTATCCAATCAATCATCAACAAGAGGACCATCAACGTTAGAGAAATCGTCCTAAGGGAAATTCACGAGTGTGGTAAGAAAGATAGGGGACCATTGTGTTTCCCATGTTTGATCACGGGTTTATGTGTTGTTGCAGGTGTGCCCATTGAAGATACGGACGAATATACTCCCCCACGGCGAGGATGGACCAGGGAATTTTGTCACAAAGTCATGCAGATCACGCAAGCGGAGCCAGTCCAAGCAACGCCCCATCAGTTCACTGCTGATACTGCTGCCGAGGCCCAATACACGGCAGACATGCTAAACACTACCCACACCTCTACCGCAGCAGACCCATACCAGGAGATCTTGCAAAGGATGGCAGCAATGGACCTCAAGCAACAAAGGTACATGGAGTACCAAAGAGATTTCAACGGCACATTAGCCCAGATGATGCTGCACGCTTTTCCGGACCAAGGAGCGCAATTCCCAGAGTTTCCCAGCAATATGTTCGACATAGCCGCCCCTTACACCGAGACTAAACCAGCTCCGGGAGGACCAAGGTCGTTCTTCCATGCAGACCATCAGCCCCAATACCAGGCTACCGGCCCATCAAGGGCTGCGGATTCTGTCGCGGCCTCGTCTACCAGCAGAAGACCATCCAAGCAAAGGGTCATTTTCAGCACTCTACCCCGATCCCCAATCATTATGGGCAGTCTATCAGCTGAGATAGATGCCTATGTGCACCAAGGCTCCACCGCTGCCGGACCAAGTCCACACCACACCGGAGGAGCAACAGCAATGGGAGGAGGAACGAACATAATGTTAACCGAAGAGATGGCCGATGTGGAAGAAGGAGAAGAGGTGGAGGCCCCAATGCAACGGACACCACCCACACGAGTCCAACCGCCTCGGCAAGCAAAAGCCCAACCATCGCCTTCCCCAAGGACAAAGCAATCGGTAGCAAGTCCGAGGAGAAAAATTGTTACAAGCAGCTCTTCACAGTCGCTTTAAAATTGTTGTTCTTAATTCAATATTAATTGCTTTTATTGTTTCTATTTGCTGCTTATTCTATTCATATTTTGTTGCCCGCTTAATTCTTCAAATCTAAAGCATTGAGGATAATGCTTGGTTTGATTTGGGGGGTGTAGATTCACTATGAAGGCAGCAATCTACTATCGCGGCCTTGCCAAAAAGGGAGTATTCCAGTGATTTTTTTTAAAATTTTTATGCTCCCCGCCTTACTTGAACTAACTGCCTACACTTTTGCACTGCCTATCATCAGTATTGCCTTAGTTTATTCTTTAAGGCTATAGAAATCTTTCTCCTTACCATGTTTAGGTTCTGTTAAGAAGGATTAACCTTAGGATACTTAAGGCTGAAGACTTACAAGCTTACTATAGGAAGAACTTTAAACACTTTTGGACTTGTTGGATTAGAGGAATTTTTTTAATAAACTTAGGTGATAAAGACTTAGATTTTTGGGAAAGTAACTAGAGGTGCCTATCACCGACTCTAGAAAGTCTCTTCTTCATGCTAGAGGTGCCCGAAATTGGCTCTAGTATGATTTAAGGAATATCAAAAAGAAGAGAACACTTAACCTAATTTTACTTGTCTTGAACTTAGAGTTTATCTAAGAAAGCCCTTAATCAAACTTGTCCACAAAAACGCACACACTCACAATTCTTATAGTTTGTTTCTAGGTAAAACCTTGGGTAGCCGAATGGTTAAGACTAAAGAATAGGCCTAGCTATGGTGGGGAGAATAGATGGAAATGTAAGACCAAGAGAGATTAGAGTCCGGCAAATTGATGGTTTGCATTGCTTGAGGACAAGTACTAGTTCGAGTTTGGGGGTGTGATAAGTGCTCAACTCACTATCACTTTTTACTCCTTTTATGGGCATTAATCACCGAATATACACCCACTCAGACCAATTCATATACTCAATATGATATATTTAGAAGTTATGCTTACAGAGTTAATATTTACAGAAAAGGCATGTTTTACTACATTTTTATATCTGTGCAGGAGAACCAGTGCCGCGGCAGCGACAAGGCCGAGGCAGGACCTGATGCCGAGGCAGCAGCAGGAAGACAGGAAGCAAGACTATAGGCGATGGAAAGATAAAAATCCAAGGAACGTGTTTGAACTTAAAGCCCATGGATCAGAGCTGACTAGGATAAGGAAAAGCCCTAGAGAAGACCACGCGGGAAAGCTCCCTTAGCCGAATTAAACTTGGAAATATTTCAATTATGTACTTGACTTGTTCCCTACTCCAAGTTGTATTCTACTTAGGAAAGGTTTGCCCTGGGTCTAACCTATATAAAGACCTAGCCACCCAATGTATTACACACGGGATACCTAGGGAGAGAGTCGAATTCTATACTTGTATTCTTCCTCTCCATTATGGTCTAAACCTTCTTAGGGATTAGGTGAAGGTTGTCGAGTATATGTGAGAGGAGATTGTACTTTGTCTTTGATTCAATGCAATAAAATTATCAAGGTTTGTTTATCCTTTGTTATTCCTTGTTCTCGCATTCAAGCTCGGGAGAGAAGTTTGTGAGTAATCCATTTATCTAAGCTCGGGAGAGTTAGATTCACGAAAGGGGTAAGTACGGTGTTTCAATCGCGAAATACTAACTCGGCCTAGGGATAGGTTAAGAGTTTCAGCGGCTAAAAAAAGTGTGAGATTGGTTGGTGAGTATAATTGGTTCACGCCGGGAGGTATCATCAAGGACTAGTCATCAACAACACTCTGACTTAGGGATAAGCAGAGTCATTCAAGGACACTTTGCCGAACTTTGGTAAAGTCCAACCACGAGCAAGTGATTGCCGCGGCGGACAAGTATCGTCGCTGCCAAGGCAGTAAACTGCAGTGCTGCCAAGGCAGTGATATACGATTGCATTGAGCAGAGACAAGTCAATCAAATCCACAATACAACGCAACTGGATCCTAACCCATCTTTCTCTATTATTAAATCTCTTTATTTTTGTTTAGTTATTTTAGTTTCGATAAACCAACTCCAATCACTTTTGTTTTTACTTTTCTACAGAACAAGAAGGTGAAGAAGGCATATTAAGTCTACCAGTCCCTGTGGAGACGATAATCCGATAATACTTATCACTTATTACTTTCGATGTGTCCACTTGCACTAAACGCGCACTTTTGACACGCTACAATATCCTCTCATTCCATCATCATTCCCGCCCCTTTGTCATCATCACAAATCGTTCTAAACATCCATTCACCCTTGTTAACACCACATATCCTTCCACTTCCAAATCAGTCCCTAAACTATTCCTTTCATCCTTTATCCTTAATTCTTTATTTTGCAGTCACTTCTTGCGAGAAACTTGATTACTTCCTAGTTCCTACAATCAAAGTTCGCCGTTCAGCATCATCAACAAGATTGGTACATATCAATATTCATGCAACAAGAATAACATAAAAACAACAAGGAAAAAATGTCATATTCATGATGAATTTAGGAAATAAAAGTGAGAATGAAAATAAAAGAAAAATAAGAAAAAGATGGCGTTTTGAATAAAAATCGAGACAAGGAAGATGAATGCTTCAAGAAACATCTATGGCAACAATTCAAGCGTTCAAAAATGGTGAAATATGATGTTGGAATCGGTTGAAAACGCTAAATGCGAAAGAACTTGCACAATATACTGAGCAAACCCGAATCAAATCTGTTTAACGTCAAAAGGACTTGGACCCTCTAGATAGTTATCTAGGAACCTGAAGTATCAAAATGACAATCAAAAACAAGTTTGAATGTCACAAAGTTCTAAAAAGAACCAAAGAAGAGAAAATCTCTCAAATATAATTTTTATTTCAATGTGTTTATCCTTTTTACAATGTTTGTAATACAAATATATAGAAACAAGAGTGTCAAACCGAAATTACATGTGTGACTAATATTAAAGGAGTTTAAAATTTAAATTTGAATGAAAATAACTACTTTTGGAAGCCAAGCTTTCTTAGCCACATATTTTGAACGAAAATGAAATTTAAAACATGCGTTTATTTGTTTGAAATTCAAACAAATAACTCCTTCAAGTCTTATCTCTTCAAAAACAAGGGTGTTGTTTGGCTTGGAGTCCTTTGAATGCCAAAACATGTGCACAAGGCTTCCATGGGTGTCTCACATGCATGGCACACGCCTAGGACACCTTTCCTTCGTGTAGGATAGGTTTCAGCTACTGTAGGTCACTTCAGCTTGAGTTGAGTTGAGATGGAAATAGAGTTGAGCTGAAACGAGCTAGCTAAGAGTGTTAGGAGTTGAGTTGAGCTTAGAGCTAAGACTTTAAGTTGCCTCGAGCTAAGGTGAGTTGCGTGCACTCCGTTGGACTTCATCTGAGCTGAATAGAACTCACTTGAGCTGGAGTTTAGCTGCATACACTTGCTTGCGCTAGAGTTGAGTTGCATCCACTCTCTTGAGATGGAGTTGAGCTACATACACTCTCTTGAGCTGTTGTTATCCTATGTTCCAACATGTAAACATCACAAGAATACATCAAAGTATTGTAAACTCAATGGAAACATAAATACAAGGTGTAAACACTAACAAACTTATTCAATAACATACATGAACTTATAAATAAGTTAGAAACATAATAAACACTATCAAACCAATCCTTAAAACATACCTAATAGCATATATACATACTTAAACATATATAATAAGTACTATAGTCTAATATGTCACATATCAACATGCAACACATTATAAAAGCTATGTTCTAAGGTATAAATATTATCAAATGAATCTGGAATAGAAGCACAAGTAAGGAAAAGAACTTCCCTGAATATCTTTGCCTTAGAACGAGTAATAGGTCCTGGTGGCAAGACCTCCGAATTAGATTGTGCTTGAATAGATGTGCTAACATCAATCCTGATATCGGATTGAGGTGATTTGATGTGATCCTAGCTGACACCAAAGTCTTTCAAGCCAAGCTGACATCAAAAGAGCCGAAAAATTAAACACTTGTTCTAGAATCGAGGATCTAAACAATTCAAGTTCAAATGTGCCTTTTCAAGCCTTGAATTTGAACTTGAAGCCTTGGCTATCTTTTGAACAAATGCAACATGTTACTTTTGCATTTTAATACATGCATTTGAGTGCTAGCTTAGGAGTGTGTTGCATGTAGTTGCATGAGCATTTAGCTTGCATGAGTTTACATTATTTTGCATATTTAATTTTTGAATTTTTTTCTCATGAATAAATAAGGCTTATTGTTCATTTAAATATATTGTTTCACTTATGTTTGTTTCGAACATTTAAGCATGTTAGTTCTTTTAAGCTTGTTAGTTTAATTAATGCATTTCAGTTTATGCATGTTAGTTCATTTAAAGTCTTAGAGCTTATTGATGTTTGTTATTTCATTAAGTGAGTTATTTCATTCAATTAAACCGGTTCATTTAATTTAATTAGCTCATTAAGTTTCTTTCAAGCATTTATTTTATTAAATAAATATGTTATCTAATGGTTGCTCATATATTTTCAGCTAGGGTACTCATTTGAGATCAAATGGTTGATCATTTTCTACAACAATGACAAGCCATTTACCACCAATTGAAGACACTTGAAGACACCATGATGGCTGATCAGTTTTCAAGGCATTCAAGGGATATTTACATCACATAAAGACTGTCAGTTTCAACAATGTTACAAGGCATTGAAGAGCTCCTAAATGCACCACTTAAAGAGCTAATTAAACACTACTTAAGAGCTAATTTAACACACCATAAAGCTGATCAGTTTTTATCAGAGAAGATATGCAATGAAAGCCTTCATTATCACCACTTAAGGGAGAGTAAAGGCAAGAATTAAAGCAACACTTAAGGAGGGAGTTCAAGGAATATCAGTCAACTTGTTCGCCATTTTTGGATTAGATACGGGCATATTTGAGTCTTGAGATCTTCTTCAAACTTATTCCCCTATTTCTTAGCTTTCCAACGCACTTTTAATAACCTCAATCCGATATTAGGAGCTTAATATATGATTAAATTATTAAAGACAGTGCATGCTAGAAATTCACTACGAGAATTGTCACAAGATGCTTCTTCAACAAATTCAAGAGGTCATTTAATTGCTGAATTCAATGCTTTATCAACAGCCCATTAAAGGAGGATGAATGATAACTTAATCAAGTTCATTAGTCCAAGGGTTTCTCCATGTGGATGATATGTATGTCTACATTCATCCTATGAATGTCCACTTTCATCCCTTTTAGATCAAACTTTTTGGCTGTCAATTGGAGATAGGATAACCTAAAAATTAATAGGCCTTTAACACTAGAATAATGAGCCTTTAATATTTGTCTAGGCCAATCAATTTGTTGTTGCCTTATACCTATAAATAGGCACCCATTCCATTGTAAAAGATAGAACTTTTGGCATATATTATAACTTGAGAGTGTTTCTCTTTTATAGTTCTTTTTGAACTTTATCGGCTTGCAAGTTTGTTCTTGTGGGATTCATCCTTTTTCATCTTTTTATATTGTTGGTTCCTAGTTCTTATAACTAGAGGGTCACAATCCATTAACCTTTCACCCAAGTGACGGTTTAAAAACTCTTAAGGAACGGGTCTTCACTTTTTAGTGTTGGTTCCTCCTTTGTTTAAACCGCACCATCAATTACATTCCTTTTCTTTACTTCCATCATCCATACATCCATATTTTCCATACTTCATCCTAAAAACAACAACCATATTATCATCATTCCATTTCACCATACTATCTATCCATTTCATAATACTATCTATCCATTTCATATCATCTTATAAGTTTTTTTTCTTTTGATTTCAGTTACTTACTAGAATCACGATCGGGCAATCACATATACAAATTCGGATATTCCTCAACCGGATTTGTATCATTTGGTATCAGAGCTAAATCGATTTAGTAAGTTGTTCGATTCATCTCCCAAAAAAATTGAAGAAAAAAAAAAAATCCAAAATCTCAAAAAAAAAGGTTCAAGAGGGAAGGATCGTATCTTAAAAGTTTAAAAAAAGGTTTGGTTGTATTTTTTATCACATTTTCTTCAGATTCCTATTTTTATCTTTTTTACCATCCGTTTGCTACCTATTTCTTATTTTCCTTTTCTAACCACTTATTTCAACCGAATTCCACAAAGAAAGCTTGTTGAGCCTTGAGTAAGTTCTCTAAGGACTTAGAAAAGAGAGCAAGAGTGGTAAAAGGCAAGAGTGCACATCAAGTAAAAAGCCTATCCCAAGTGCAACACGAGTGTGAGTGCATTTTCTTTGGAGTGGAAAGGTGAGGATTTGTGCTGGTAAGGTTTATTTTTTTTTTATTTATTTAATCATGTCACAAAGATCTTGTCATAGTGGTGAAAGAGTTCATAACTTGCAAAACCAAGCCTTACTACAAGAAATGGCAAAGGTGGTGCAACAAGTTTTTGATCCTATTCACAAGAGTTTGGATCGCCTTGAGATAGTTTATCATCCACATCCATTAAAGGAAAAAAGAAAAATAAATCAGAGAGACAACCCTCAATCTGTCTCTAGTTGTACATCAAAATGGAGTCAAAATCTTGTGAGAAGAAATTCATCTCCCAACCAAGAGGCATTGTTCGAAGTTCCAAGTCTATCAAGCTTAGCACATGTTCGTTCAATTCCAGATGTTTATCACGGAGCAAGCCAAACACTTCTATTTGTTTTAGCCCCGAAAGTCTAGCTCAATTTCATAAGTGTTTTGATGATTCTGTCAAAGAAACACAATTGCAAGAGTTGCTAGAAAAAGAACATGTTTGTCAAAATGAAAACGAAATTGAGGGAGAAGAGAAAGAGATTTGTGAAAATGAATAAATTGAGTTTGATGTAAAATCAAGTGAGTGTGAAAGACAGGAAAAGAATGATCTTGAGAAAGAAATTGTTTTTGCAAAAAAAGAAGAGGAAACCAAATTGTTTTGCACTAACAAAAATTTTCGTAATCTTGCTTTGACATTTTCTCAGGATTCTATGGAAATTATTCCAAGTGGAGACATTGAAAAATTAAGTGCGAAAGTGGACACACCGGGTTTTCTTTGCACTAATAAAATCAATAAGTCTTCTTCTTTGTCATTGTTTCAAGATTTTCATGAGGAATAATTAGAAAATTTTTCAAGGAAGTTGCCCTTAGTCAAGAACAGCATTCCTCCACCATCAACTCAGAGCATTCAACTTCCATGGTTTGAAAATTCTTTCAATTTTGTGATAGTGTTCTCTAAAGCTAACTTTGATTTATTTTTTAGGTAAGTGATTCTATTTCCAAGTGAATTTGATTGGAACAAAAATGATAAGTTTCTTAATCGTTTTTGGGAGAATTTTTGGAGAGAAATGAACACAAAGAGAATAACATATCATCTACCATTTAAAGAATTCCACAATGAAGATGATTATGCCAGAAACTATGCTGAAATTGCAAAGCTTAATATATCCACTTCATTGAGTGAAATTTTTCCAGAGTACTTGAAAATTTGTGATGAATGTTTTTCGAGTGAAGTTGTCTTTAGCAAGCAATTTTTTGTCACTAAACATCCACCATCTGGAAAATTTGTCAGGTTTGATGTTCTTAATCTTCATGATTTTATTTCTTTTCTTACTATTACAATTTTAATTGTAGAAGTTGAAAGGACACATAAGTTTGTGAATGAGCTACACCGAAAGGATTTTAGAGAATTATTTTCAAGAGACTTATCAAAAGAGCAAATCAAGAACTCCAAGCATCAACCATCAATTAGGATCATCAAGTATCCTCCATGGTTTGACATTTTCTTCGACTTTTTAACAATATTCCCTAGAACTAATTCATTTTTCAGAGAAAAAGATCGAATAGAGGGAGTATCGTGGACCAACATTTGGAAGGATATTTGCAAGGATGTGAAACGTGAATTGTCTGCCAAATCAAGAGCAATATTTTGGAAGAGCATGAATAAGTGGGAGGATTATTTTTCATTTTATAAATTAGTATACAACCCTTCAGCACTATCAATATGTTAGCTCCCACAATTTTCAAACCATAGCACATTTGAGTTTTCTAACCACCCATTTTTGTTTTCTTTTCCTACTAATCTTGTTGAGATTGTAGATGATCAAAGAAAGCTCTACATTGAAAAATGCGAGGAAACAAAGAGAAAAAATTCAAACATGATGAGAACATATATCACATGAAGAATAAGCAAAATATTTTTGAACCCAGAGATTGGTTTTGGTTCAAAAGACGAGTAAAGAAGTTTCCTGTCCAACAGAAGTCAAAGTTGTTCCCATTTATAGCAAGCATCGATTTGGGGATAAATCGCATTCAAGAAGGTGAGGATGATGTGATCCTGGCTGACACCAAAGTCTTTCAAGCCAAGATAACATCAAAAGAGCCGAAAAATTTAAACACTTGATCCCGAATCGAGGATCTAAACAATTCAAGTTCAAATATGCCTTTTCAAGCCTTGAATTTGAACTTGGAGCCTTGGCTATCTTTTGAACAAATGCAACATGTTACCTTTGCATTTTAATACATGCATTTGAGTGCTAGCTTAGGAGTGTGTTGCATGTAGTTGCATGAGCATTTAGCTTGCATGAGTTTACATTATTTTGCATATTTAATTTTTGAATTTTTTTTATCATGAATAAATGAGGCTTATTGTTCATTTAAACATATTGTTTCACTTATGTTTGTTTCGAACATTTAAGCATGTTAGTTCTTTTAAGCTTGTTAGTTTAATTAATGCATTTCAGTTTATGTATGTTAGATCATTTAAAGTCTGAGAGCTTATTGATGTTTGTTATTTCATTAAGTGAGTTAGTTCATTCAATTAAACTGGTTCATTTAATTTAATTAGCTCATTAAGTTTCTTCCAAGCATTTATTTTATTGAATAAAGATGTTATCTAATGGTTGCTCATATATTTTCAGCTAGGGTACTCATTTAGGATCAAATGGTTGATCATTTTCTACAAGAATGACAAGTCATTTACCACCAATTGAAGACACTTGAAGACACCATGATGGTTGATCAATTTTCAAGGCATTCAAGGGATATTTACATCACATAAAGACTGTTAGTTTCAACAATGTTACAAGGCATTAAAGAGCTCCTAAATGCACCACTTAAAGAGCTAATTAAACACTACTTAAGAGCTAATTTAACACACCATAAAGCTGATCAGTTTTTATCAGAGAAGACATGCAATGAAAGCCTTCATTATCACCACTGAAGGGAGAGTAAAGGCAAGAATTAAAGCAACACTTAAGGAGGGAGTTCAAGGAATATCAGTCAACTTGTTCGCCATTTTTGGATTGGATAAGGGCATATTTGAGTCTTTAGATCTTCTTCAAACTTATTCCCCTATTTCTTAGCTTTCCAATGCACTTTGAATCACCTCAATCCTATATCAGGAGCTTAAGATATGATAACTTAAGATATGATAGCTTTCCAACGCACTTTGAATCACCTCAATAGTCACAAGATGCTTCTTCAACAAATTCAAGAGTCCATTCAATTGTTGAATTCAATGCTTTATCAACAACCCATTAAAGGAGAATGAATGATAGCTTAATCAAGTTCATTAGCCCAAGGGTTTCTCCATGTGGATGATATGTATGTCTACATTCATCCTATGAATGTCCACATTCATCCCTTTTAGATCAAACTTTTTGGCTGTCAATTGGAGATAGGATAACCTAAAAATTAATAGACCTTTAACACTAGAATAATGAGCCTTTAATCTTTGTCTAGGCCGATCAATTTGTTGTTGCCTTATACCTATAAATAGGCACTCATTCCATTGTAAGAGATAGAACTTTTGGCATATATTATAACTTGAGAGTGTTTCTCTTTATAGTTCTTTTTGAACTTTATCGGCTTGCAAGTTTTTTCTTGTGGCATTCATCATTTTTCATCTTTTTATATTGTTGGTTCCTAGTTCTTATAACTAGAGGGTCACAATCCATTAACCTTTCACCCAAGTCAAGGTTTAAAAACTCTTAAGGAACGAGTCTTCACTTTTTAGTGTTGCTTCCTCCTTTGTTTACACCGCACCATCAATTACATTCCTTTTCTTTACTTCCATCATCCATACATCCATATTTTCCATACTTCATCCAAAAAACAACAACCATATTATCATCATTCCATTTCACCATATTATCTATCCATTTCCTATCATCTTGTAAGTTTTCTTTCTTTTCATTTCAGTTACTTACTAGAATCACGATCGGGCAATCACATATACAAATTCGGATATTCCGCAACCGGATTCGTATCATGATTCAAAGTGCGTTGGAAAGCTAAGAAATTGGGGAATAAGTTTGAAGAAGATCTCAAAACTCAAATATTCTCGTATCTAATCCAAAAATGGCGAACAAGTTGACTGATATTCCTTGAATTCACTCCTTAAGTGTTGTTTTTATTCCTGCCTTTACCATCCCTTAAATGGTGATAATGAAGGCTTCCATTGCATGAATTCTCTGATAAAAAACTGATCAGCTTTATGGGGTGTTAAAGTAGCTCTTAAGTAGTGTTTAAATAGCTCTTTAAGTGGTGTATTTAGGAGCTCTTCAATGCTTTGTAACATTGTTGAAACTGACAGCCTTTAAGTGGTGTAAATCTCCCTTGAATGTCTTGAAACTGACCAACCATCATGGTGTCTTCAAGTGTCTTCAATTGGTGGTGGTAAATGACTTATCATTCTTGTAGAAAATGATTAGCCATTCGATCCAAATGAGTGCCTAACTGAAAATATATAAGCAACCATTAGATGACAACTTTATTCAATAAAAGTGAATGCATGAAACAGATTTAATGAGCTAGTTTAATTAATGAAACTAGTTCATTGAATGATCTAGTTTAATTAATTAACTCACACACTAAATGAACTCATAAACATAAGAAAACTAACATACTTTAAGTGAACTATCATGCATTAATTAAACTGATGAACTTAATTGAAATAATATGTTTAAATGAACATCAAGCATTATTTATTCATGCACACATGCTGAAATTAAATTTAAAAACTTAAGAAAGAACTCATGCAAACTCATGCACAAGTAAGAGGCTGTATTGTTCCAACAAAGTTGGTGTTGCGTTCTCTAATTTCCAGCCTTGAATAAATAGATTTCCCATGGCCTCTTGGAATTTTTTGGTTTTAGAACGAGTCATAGTTCCAATAGAAAATTCTTCTAATTCATTGTTGGTTGTGATCATATCATTCCCTCCCTCTTGAGAGCGATTTGTCCCCAAAACGTCATCTACATCAAGTGGAGATAAATCAGCCACGTTGAATGTTGCACTGACATTAAACTCACCTTGGAAGTCTAATTGATAGGCATTATCATTGACACGCTTGATCACTTGAAAAGGACCACCCTCTCTAGGCATTAATTTTGATTTGCGTTGGGCTGGAAATATTCTTTCCTCAGGTGCTGCCTAACCCAATCTCCCGGCTCAAATGTAATTCATTTACGTCCCTTGTTAGCTTGTTGCTCATATTGCCTAGTTCTCTTTTCAATATTCTCCCGCACTTGTTGATGGAGTTCTTTGACAAATTCAGGCTTGTTTCTTCCATCGTTATTCACAATTTGATCAACGGGCAAAGGTAATAAATCCAATGGAGTCAAGGGATTGAAACCATACACTATTTCTAATGGAGACATTTTAGTGGCAGAATTAATAGACCGGTTGTAAGCAAACTCCACATGTGGCAAGCTTTCCTCCCAAGTCCTCAAATTCTTTTTGATGATTATCCACAACAACATGGATAACACCTGGTTCACCACTTCAGTTTGACCATTTATATGTGGATGGCAAGTTGTGGAAAACAACAACTTGGTTCCAATCCTGCTCCATAATGTTCTACAAAAATAACTTAAGAACTTCACATCTCGATCAGATACGATATTTCTTGGAACACCATGCAATCTCATGATTTCCCTGAAAAATAAATTAGCAACATGTGAAGCATCATTAGTCTTATTACAAGGAATAAAATGAGCCATTTTAGAGAATCGATCCACTACTACAAAGATGGAATCTTTGTTTATTCTTTGTATGAGGCAGACCAAGTACAAAATCCATGGATATGTCTACCCATGGTGCATTAGGAATAGGTAGTGGGGTATATAGGCCATGGGGCATGACTTTTGACTTGGCCTTTCTACATGTGATACACCGCTCACATAGCCTCTCAATATCTCGTTTCATCTTTGGCCAATACAAGTGCTCGTGAAGCATGTTCAACGTCTTCGCTACTCCAAAATGTCCCATGAGTCCTCCCCATGTGCTTCCTTGAAGAGCAACTCTCGAATGGATCCTTGTCATATGCAAAGCCTCCCTTCCTTAAATAGGTATCCATCGTCTCTATAAAACTTATCATGTGCACCTTTCTTACAAATTTTGTATACTTTACCAAAATCATGGTCAGACTCGTATAATTCCTTAATTAAAGCAAAACCCAACAATTTAGAGTATAAGGTGTTAAGAAGGGCATACCTGCGTGATAGTGCATCATCAACAATGTTTTTCTTACCCTTTTTATACTTGATCACGTAAGGGAAGGCTTCAAGAAACTCAACCCATTTGGCATGTCTCTTGTTTAGCTTATGCTAACCCTTGATGTGTTTAATGCCTCGTGGTCTGTATGGATGATGAATTCCTTACACCATAGGTAATGCTGTCAAGTTTCCAAGGCCCGAATTAGTGCATTATTCTCCTTATCATAGGTCAGATAATTGAGTGTAGCTCCACTCAGTTTCTCACTAAAGTAGGCTATGGAGCGTCCTTCTTGAGATAAACTGCTCCCATTCCTAAACCTGAAGCATCACATTCAACCTCAAAAACTTTGTTAAAATCAGGAAAAGTTAATAATGGTGCATTAATTAAACAATCCTTAATCAAGTTAAAGGATTTCTCTTGCTCCTCACCCCAAAAGAAGTTGGAATTCATTTTAATGACTCTAATTAAATGAGCAACTAAGGTGTTGAAATTAGGTACAAACCGACGATAGAAGCTTGCTAAACCATGGAAGCTTCTAACTTGGCTAATGGATGTTGGTATAGGCCATTCTTCAATTGCCTTAACGTTCTCTCTATCAACTTCTAATCCATTTGCACTCACAAAAAAAACTAAGAAAACAACCTTGTTAGTGCAAAATATGCATTTTTGTAAATTAGCATAAAGTCTTTCATTACTCAAAACATCTAACACTGACCTTAGATGCTGAACATGTTCATTCAAACTCTTGCTATAGATAAGAATATCATAAAAATACAGTACACAAAACTTACCCAAGAATTGTCTAAGGATGTTATTCATTAGTCTCATGAAAGTGCTTGGTGCATTAGTTAGACCGAACGACATAACCAACCACTCATATAATCCTTGTTTCATCTTGAATGCAGTTTTCCACTCATCCCCTTCTCGCATTCGAATTTGATGGTAACCACTTTTAAGATCAATCTTAGAGAAGACATTAGAACCACTAAGCTCATATAACATATCATCTAAATGTGGAATAGGATGACGATACTTTACCGTTATTTTGTTCACCGCGTAACAGTCCACACATATGCGCCATGTACCATCTTTCTTAGGCAAAAGTAGTACAGGTACTGCACAAGGACTGAGGCTCTCTCTAACATAACCCTTTTTCATCAAATCTGAAACTTGTCTTTGTAGTTCCTTATTTTCCTTGGGGTTAGATCGGTAAGTTGGTTAGTTATAAATGATAACACCAGGAAAAAAGTCAATTTGATGCTCTATTCCATGAATTGGAGGCAATCCATTTTCTTTTCTGGAAATAGGTCTTCATATTCCTGCAACAATGAAACAATAAAAGATGGCAGATTTGGGTCAAGATCGTTAGTGCTTAAATAACTCTCCTTGTAAATAAGTACAAGAACCATCTTTTCGGAAAACAAATTCTTTCTTATCTCTTTTTCTTTATCAAAAATGTTAACTCTTTTTTTTCTTCCTTCTCTCTCTCTCTCTTTTCCTCTCGAATGTTACCTCACACTCCTTTGCTCTTCTCTCAATTTTGATATCACTCTCTTTGGGTTTTTCAAAGATTTTTCTTAAATGAAGTTGATCTTTGTAAACTTGCTTTGGTGAAAGTAGGGCTAGAGTGATCTTCCTTACTTCATGGGTGAAGGTATACCGATTGGTATAACCATCATGTATGACTCTCTTATCGAACTTCCATGGTCTTCCTAACAAGAGATGACCGGTGTGCATTGACACAACATCACATAACACCTCGTCATTATACATGCAAATGGAAAAAACACAATAACTTGTTTGATCACTTTAAGTTCTCTATCATTAAGTCACTACAACTTGTAGGGATGTGGATGCTTGGTTGTTTCTAGGCCAAGTTTATCTACCATTAATGTACTAGCCACACTAGTGCAGCTACCACCATCGATAATGATAAAGCATAACTTTCCATTAATATGGCAGCAAGTATGGAAAATGTTCTCGCGTTGCTGATCCCCCTCTATTGCTTGCATGCTTCGGATTCTTTTAAAAACAAGGACCTCTCCATCTACGGCATGTTCCAACTCTTCTTCTTCCTTAAATTCTTTTTCATCATCTTTCTCCTCCTCTTGGTCAGTTTTGATCTCTCCATCATCACAGATGAACATAGTGTTGCGCATAGGGCATTGGCATGCAATGTGACCTCTCCACAAACACTTGAAGCATTATACATCACGGGATCGAATTGGCATGGCTGGACTCTTTCCCTTGCTGGTTTCAGCGATGGGTTTGATATTCTTTGATGGTCCGGATCGATTATTAGGAGTAAAGGATAGACTCTTTTTTAAGTTACTTTGCCCCCATTTGGAAGTAGAACCTCCATATGAACCTTGCATCTTCTATTTCCACATAATGTTGCAACTCAACAATGGCTGCAATGTTAGGATAATGACCAGATAGAAACCTTGCTATTGTAACTTCTCAATCCTCATCAATGTTGGCTCGGATCATGGCTACTTCCATCTCTTTATAATAATCCTCAACACTATGATTGCTTTGTGTAAGGTTTTGAATCTTGTTAAACAACTCTCTATGGTAGTGAGCTGTAATTAATCTTCTACGCATCACAACTTCAATCTCATTCCATGTAGAAATAGGATGTTCACCATTACGTCTCCTACTAGATGTCAATTGATCTCACCATATAAGTGCATAATCCATAAAATCAATAGCTACGAGTTTTACCTTTTTAAGCTCTGAATAGTTATGACACTTAAAGATGTGTTCAACCTTCTTTTCCCATGCAAGGTATGCTTCTAGATCAGTTCTTCCTTGGAAAGGAGGAATGGTAATCTTGATGTTGCTGAGATTATCATTTACTCTTGGACGTGTTCTTTGGCCTTGTTGTGCCATACTATTTTGGGATGATTGATCATGTTCATGCACATCATCAACCCCTTCAGGATACTCCTTATTACCATGATAAGCTTGTGAAATTTCAAGTTGGTCAATTCGTTCTAATAAGGGCTCCAATTGCTGTTGAATCATCTTTTCCATTGCTTGTAGCAATGCTTGGTTTTGCAAATTAGGAACTCCTTCACCACTGTGATCAGATCTTTGTGACATGATTAGATAAAAAAAATTTAAACCTTACCAGCACAAATCCTCACCTTTCCACTCCAAAGAAAATGCATTCACACTCGTGTTTCACTCGGGATAGGCTTTTCCCTTAATGAATACTCTTGCCTTTTACCACTCTTGTTCTCTTTTCTAAGTCCTTAGAGAACTTACTCAAGGCTCAACAAGCTTTCTTTTTGGAATTCGGCTAAAACAAAGTGCTTAGGAAAGGAAAACAAGATATAGGTAGCAAACAAATAGTACAAAAGATAAAATAGGAATCTTGAGAAAATGTGATAAAAAAATAAAATCAAAACTTTTTTTATACTTTTAAGAAACGATCCCTCCCTCTTGAACCTTTATTTTTTTTATATTTTGGATTTTTTTTTCAATTTTTTCCAATTTTTTGGGAGATAAATCGAAAAACTTACAGATTCGTTGTAGCTCTGATACCAATTGATACGAATCCGGTTACAAAATATTCGAATTTGTATTTGTGATTGACCGATCGTGATTCTAGTAAGTAACTGAAATTAGAAATAGGAATTTCAAAATGAAACTTATAAGGTGATATGGGGTTGATAGATAATATGTTGAAATGGAATGATGATAAGATGGTTGTTGTGTTTAGGATGAAGTATGGAAAATATGGATGTATTGATGATGGAAGTGAAGAAAAAGAATGTAATTGATAGTGCAGTGTAAACAAAGGAGAAACCAACACTAAAAAGTGAAGACTCGTTCCTTAAGAGTTTTTAAACCGTGACTTGGGTGAAAGGTTAATGGATTGTGACCCTCTAGTTATAAGAACTAGGAACCAACAATATAAAAAGATAAAAAGGGATGAATGCCACAAGAACAATCTTGCAAGCCGATAAAGTTCAAAAAGAACTATTAAAGAGAAACACTCTCAAGTTATAATATATGCCAAAAGTTGTCCCTTTTACAATGAAATGAGTGTCTATTTATAGGTGTAAGACAAAAAAAAATTGATTGGCCTAGAAAAAGATTAAAGACTGATTATTCTAGTGATAAAAGCCTATTAATTTGTAGGTTATTCTATCTCCAATTGAAAGCCAAAAAGTTTGATCTAGAAGGATGAATCTGGACATTCGTAGGATGAACGTAGACATATATATCATCCACATGGAGAAACCCTTGGTTTAATAAACTTGATTAAGTTGTCATTCATCCTCCTTTAATGGGTTGTTGATAAAGCATTGAAATCAGCAATTGAATGGCCTCTTGAAGTTTTGAAAGAAGCATCTTGTGACTATTCCCGTATTGAATTTTCAGCATGCACTGTCTTTAATAATTTAATAATATCTTAAGCTCATTGAGGTGAATCAAAGTGCGTTGGAAAGATAAGAAATAGGGGAATAAGTTTGAAGAAGTTCTCAAGACTCAAATATGCCCGTGTCCGATCCAAAAATTGCGAACAAGTTGAATGATATTCCTTGAATTCCCTCCTTAAGTGTTGTTTTAATTCCTGCCTTTACTATCCCTTAAATGATGATAATGAAAGATTTTATTGCATGAATTCTCTGATAAAAAACTGATCAGCTTTATGGGCTGTTAAAGTAGCTCTTAAGTAGTGTTTAAGTAGCTCTTTAAGTAGTGTATTTAGGAGCTCTTCAACGCTTTGTAACATTGTTGAAACTGATAGCCTTTAAGTGGTGTAAATCTCCCTTGAATGTCTTGAAACTGACCAGCCATCATGGTGTCTTCAAGAGTCTTCAATTGGTGGTAAATGACTTATCATTCTTGTAGAAAATGATCAGCCATTCGATCCCAAATGAGTACCCTAGTTGAAAATATATAAGCAACCATTAGATGACAACTTTATTCAATAAAAGTGAATGCGTGAAATAGATTTAATGAGCTAGTTTAATTAATGAAACTAGTTACATTGAATGATCTAGTTTAATTAATTAACTCACACACTAAATGAAATCACAAACATAAGAAAACTAACATGCTTTAAGTGAACTATCATGCATTAATTAAACTAATGAAATTAATTGAACTAATATGCTTAAATGAACATCAAGCATTATTTATTCATGCACACATGCTGAAATTAAATTTAAAAACTTAAGAAAGAACTCATGCAAACTAAAGCAAAAGTAGGAGGTTGTATTGTTCCAACAAAGTTGGTGCTGCATTCTCTAATTTCCAGCCTTGAATAAATAGATTTCCCATGGCCTCTTGGAATTTCTTGGTTTTAGCACGAGTCATAGGTCCAATAGGAAATTCTTTTGATTCGTTGTTGGTTGTGATGGTATCACTATTTGAACTCATGAAATTTGATTTATACTTATTTTGCGATCGTTTTGTTAGGTTTAAATTGTGTATATCTCATGAGTTTATAGTAAACACATTAGAATTTAAATCGAATAAAGTGCTCTGAATTTGAGATTAAGTGGTTTAATCATATTCAAAAGCCTATAATTAACTATTAGGACGCGTATAGTTTCATTGAATCTCATTTTGTGGTCGGTTTGTTCGATTTAAGGCGTTCATGTCTAACTGGGCTTTTTAGCGAACCCGTTAGAAATTTAACCGAGTAAAATACTCAGAAATTAAGATTAAGTTGTATAATTTGGTTCAAAATCCCATAATAATCTATTTGAACTCATGAAATTTCATTTATTATTATTTTGCGACCGTTTTGTGAGGTTTAAAGTGTGTATATCTAATGCGTTTTATAGTAAACACATTAGAATTTAAACTGAGTAAAGTGCTCTGAATTTGACATTAAGTGGTTAAATCATATTCAAAAGCCTGTAATTAACTATTAGAACGCATGTAGTTTGATTGATTCTCATTTTATGGTCGGTTTGTTCGATTTAAAGCGTGCATGTCTAACTGGGGCGAACCCTTTAGAAATTTAACCGAGTAAAATACTCAAAAATTGAGATTAAGTTATATAATTTGGTTCAGAATCCCATAATTATCGATTTGAACTCATGAAATTTGATTTATTCTTATTTTTAGACCGTTTTGTTAGATTTAAATTGTGTACATCTAATGAGTTTTATAGTAAACATATTAGAGTTTAAACCGAGTAAAGTGTTTTGAATTTTAGATTAACTGGTTTAATCATATTCAAAAGCCTATAATAGACTATTAGAACGCACGTATTTTCATTGAATCTCAGTTTGAGGTCGGTTTGTTCAATTTAAAGTATGTGTATCTAATTAGGCTTTTTAATTAACCCTTTAGAATATTTTTTTGAAGGAAAGGGCTTCATTAAACCCCCTATAGCCAGTCACCTCGAGAGGTGAGTAGGCCCCTATGGGGAAAAGAGTACCCATGGTTTTATTGAAAAGAAGAGGAGAACCACTCCGAGTTTACAATGGCCCGAATAAAGTCGGGAAAGATAAAACCAAATGAAAAGGACATAAAAGAACGCAAAGCCCTAGTAGCTAAGATATGGGCTACAGCGTTTGCGTCTCTAGGTACATAACAATCTTACAATCCGACACAGTACCAAGAGTGGAGCGGATGCGGGACACCAAATGTCGCACCGTGGAGTGATCTTGGTGATGAGCATTATTAACCTTGTTGGCAATGGAAGCTGACTCAGTTTCAATGATCACATTAGTCCAGCCACTAGTAACCGCAAATTTTAAACCTTCCAAAATGGCAAGAGCCTCGGCAGAAGCTGAATCCGGGCAAAAAACGAGCGGCAAAGAACAACCACCAAGGATGGAGCTAGAAGAATCCGGAGCGATGACGCCTACAGTTACACCCTTTAACACGGGGTCAAAGGCGCCATCTTTGTTATTCTTGACGAAACCAAGGGTCGGTTTTGTCCATCTAGAATGAGCAAAAGTGGGCTCGGCTAGTTGGGAGCGTTGATGGGAAGTGTCATTGATTGATGTATAGTCATTAAAGAGAGTTTGGGCATTGGAAACAATTAACCAAACCGGTTGGAGATGGTTGTTATGAACAAAATCATTGCGTCGGTTCCATAAATTCCATAGTAGCGTTATGAGAAAAGAGAATTGATTTAGGGAAGGAAACCCAGCAACTTCGGTAAGCCATTGGTGGGGAGAAAAAGAGGAGGTGGAGAAAATTCGAGCGGGGAGTCCTGCCAATTGGAGTGTCGCTTTGGCACTGGGACAATCCCTCATAGCATGGATGGTGGTTTCAGTAGTTATATTACAAATCGGGCATACCCTCATACCAAGATTTGCTTGGAGGAGTTTATGACCCGTTGGTAATGTATCATGACATAAACTCCATCCAAAGGAACGAACCTTTGGTAGAGTGCGCAGTTTGTATAGAATTTTCCCGAGTTTAGAGGGCCTATTGATTGGCCCTGGCTGTAACTACAGGAATTGTTAACCAAACCGTACCATATAGATGCTAGAGTCATGGTGACCCCAAAGAGTGGTGTCTTTTATGTCATTGATAATGGGTACATTAAGGATGGTATTGGCATCTTCATAAGAAAAGTATTCTTTTACCTTTGATTTGTCCCATCGGGGTAGGTTAGGCACCATGAAGGTACTTGCTCGAAGAGGGACTTCGTCATTCACCTCATAATCACCATAAAAGTGCACAGGCTGAGAGCCGCCCCATTTGTCAAAGTGGATCTGAATTTGGCTGGATATGTTTGGTCGTTTGAAGAATCCATTGCAAAGTTTAGAGATAGCTATGCTAATTCCTTTCCAGGCAAAAGAAGGTTTTCGATTGTGATCAGATTCAAGGATAGAACTTGTGGCATAGTACTTGCATTTGTAGACCTGGCTTAAGAGGTTATCAGGTTCATAGATCAAACGCCAAATTTGTTTACCTAGTAAAGCGACATTGAAGTGGTGAAGGTCACGAAAACCTATCCCTCCTACTGTTTTCGGCATACAGATGGTGTCCCAAGGGAGCATATGCCAACCTCGTTTGTCAGCTTTTCCAGACCACCAATATCGGCGTATTGAAGTAGTCATATCATCAATAATGTTTTGTGGTAGTAGATTGGATGATTGATTTAAAAAAATTCTCTACCACTAAAGGAAAGAAGGTGTCTACCCCACTTACTCAGGCGGGCATTCATTTTGTCCCTAGTAAAACCCAAGGTTGCAGTCTTGTTTTTCCCTATTAAGAGAGGGACTCCCAGATAAATGCCTGGATCATCAACTTCTCCTACGTGAAGGATATCATTAATTTCCACTCAAAGCGGTGTGGGGGTTTTTCGGGAAAAGAAAATAGTAGACTTTTCAAAGTTCACCGCCTGCCCAAACGAAGTAGCATAAGTGTGTAAAGCATTTTTAATCCGTTGAGCTTCTGCATCTGTATTCTTGATGAATACAATGCATTCATCTGCAAAAAGGAGGTGGTTAATGCGAGGCCCATTCCTATTGGCACAAAGTCCTAGGAGATTACCATTTTCTTAATCAACATTGAGTAGTGCTGATAGGCCTTGGGTACAAAACAGAAAAAAGGAAAGGAGATTGAGGGTCCCCTTGCCGCAAACCCTTGTGAGGTTTAAAGGGCGGTGAAAGGGAATCGTTGACACGTACTTGGAAGGAAACAGAGGATATACATCTCATAATAAGAGAAACCCAGTGGGTATTAAAACCGAGCTTAAGCATAATTTGCTCAAGGAAAGGCCATTCAACACGGTCGAATGAGGTCTCATCGGTATGTAAGGTGTGGATAAGCTCATGTGTATTGAGGATATTGTCAGTGATGTTCCGCCCTTGGACAAAAGCAGCTTGATTGTCACTTATGCATAGAGGTATAATAGATTTCAGACGATTAATAAGTACTTTCGCAACTGTCTTGTAAATGACTGTACAGAGGCTAATAGGTCTAAGATGGCGCATTGTTGTGGGTTCGCTGATCTTGGGTATAAGAACAATGATAGTACGATTGACCTCTTCCATATTAACCGACCCTCGTAAGAGTCCAAGGCAGAGGTTTATAAATTCCTAGCCAAGGATCTCCCAATGCTTCCTAAAGAAGCCATTTGGGAAACCATCAACTCTTAGAGCTTTCCGTGGATCGATATCATGGAAAGCAATGGTAACTTCGTCTGCTATGAAATCCTTAAGAAGGTCATTATTCATCGGTTCAGTTACAATAGTGGGAATGTTATCCATAATGGAAGATGCAATAGTAGGAGAGGAGGACGAAAAGAGGTTTCGATAGTAGTCAATTGCAGTAGACATGATATCTGTTCTATGTGTTTGCCACATATTCTGGTTATTGAAAAGCCCAGCAATGTGATTCTTCAGCCGTCGACTATTTGCTCTGTCATGAAAGAAAAAAGTATTTTTGTCACCGTGTTCTACCCATTTTGTCCGAGCTCGTTGGGACCAGTATATTTCTTTTGCATTTAACAAGCTATCAAGCTCACTTTTAGCAGAAGTAAAGTTTTGGATGTCCGCATCAGGGAGATGTCGCGTGAGGCACATATTAATGAAATCATTAAGTTGTGTGATACGTTCATTGGATTTAATACGTTTGTTAATTTGCCAAGAGGCTAGAAATCGTCCAATGTCCTTAAATTTATCAAGGGTCGAGCGAGAAGAGTTAAACCAAATCTCTCTAATTCGCATGAAACTTTCGGGCTATCAGCCCAAAAATTCTCATAAGAAAAAGGTTTTTAGAATGGTTGGGTCGGAGTGCCCGAGATGGATTAGTATCAAGTAGGATGGGAAATGGTCAGATCGTGCCTGAAAGAAAGATGTAGCTTGAAAGTCTGGAAAGGAGTTAAACCATGCAGAATTACCAAGAAATCGATCGATTATTTCCATAATTGTTTCTGTATTACGTCCAGATCTAGTACAAGTGAACCATCCTGACGTTGGCTGGCAATCAAAAAGATCATTCTTAAATAGACAATCTCTGAAATTATTAATTTTTGATCACGCTCGACAGGTACCGCCACGTTTTTCATTATCATATAGGATTTCATTAAAGTCCCCTGCTAAAAGCCATGATAGGGAAGAGACTGAATGTAAAGAATCAATTAGTTGCCAAGTTTTGTATTTGTTTGCAATTTTAGCGAAACCATGTAAACTGGAAAAATGAAATTGTGTTTGACCAAAAGAAATAATAACAATAATATGACGATCCGAGTAAGAAAGCAAATCAATAGAAGTTTTATTATTCCAAATAATATCTAGCCCTATACAAGAAGGGTTGGATTCAATGGCTATGCATCCATGCATTCCTAACTTAATCCTAATACGGTCCATATTTTATATGATTAACCTAGTTTCACAAAGAAATAGAAAGTCAGCATCATGCTTTGAGACATCACGTTGTAAAGCGTGAACTGCCTCAGTGTTGCTAAGACCTTCACAATTCCAACATAATAGTTTCATTTGACTCGGCAAGGTTGATCACCGTCAACCTCCGCTGAAGAGTTTTTTCCGCTGCTCATCCTAGCTTTTTCAGAAGAGGCCTTAGCCGATGATCGAGTCCGCTTGGACATATTGCTCTCATTGGAGGGTGGTGTGCGTTTAGTGCCTCTACTCGAGGTTGTTCTAACAATTCGGTTGGGGATTGGCGTAGATTCCAACCAGTTAGCTGCCGCCTAGAAGTCCAGATTATTAGCGAGATTTGTTTCTAAATCTTGGAGGTCCAGTTCCAACAAACTGATATCTTCGGTATCATCTAGAACCGAAGCCTTCGGATGCGTAGAAAGTTTAGAACCTTGTCCCAAAAAAACCATTTGTACTGGTTGAGGGGGACACCGACGAGCGTTCAGGCGATTAGCAACAGTTGGGATACTCTCAGAGCTAGGCATTCTCCCTATAGTAGAATTAGGATGAGGTGAAGGTTTAGTAGATTCGTTATTCTTATTGGTGTCACCATGGTGGTTTGCTAAAGTTTGAGAAGAAGGTGGTGTTCCACAAGTGTTAGAAGGGGAAGTGTTTATATAATGAATCTGCCCTTTTTGCATAGGTTGAGCCTTCTTTTCCTTGGGGACAAAACGGAGCCAGTCCCCATATTGTAGTTGTTCAGGACGTGCCTTGACTGGGATAGAACAAAATTCTACCGAGTGACCAATTTTACCACAACAGTGACATATTGTGGGAAGATGTTCGTATTGAAGAAGGCAAAATCTAGTGGATGGCCCTCCGCCAATAGCAACACAGCGCCCAATCTGCTTAGATGCATCTAACGTTAATCCGACTCGAAGGTAATCAATTATATTGAAGTCAATTTTCCTGGTGTCGATTTTTGTGACTATTCCAATCAAAGCCCCAAGGGACTCCCCAGTGTGTTGGGAGGATTCCTTAGAAGCAAGAAAGATAGGGGGAATGTTGTAGATACATACCCAAATATTCATCGTCTGAAAGAAGTTTTCGTTTAGATTTATGTTGGGGTTGCCCTGCGCAAGGGCTAACCATTCATTCTTATATAAGTCCAGGGTCCCCTGGCCAGGATATCATCTTTAATCTTCTCATCTTTAAAACGGATGAGAAACAAATGTGGCTTCAATATTCGCATAGAGATTAGTTTGGCCGAAGTCCGAATTCTAGTAAAAGCTTTAATAATCACCTGATCACCAATATCCTTTGAGGATCTAAGGTTCCCAAGTATAGTAAATTGTGCTTCCTCTTCAGAGGAGTCCCAAGAGATATTTGGTTGAAAGATAGCAGCCTGTTAATCTTCGGTGAATTGAAAATTTTCTAATTGTTGGAGGAAAGATTTAGAATCCATGGGTGATTGATCGGGTGGAGTAAAAGGATAGTTGAGAAGAGAGAACGGAGTTGGACGTTGTTGTAAAGGTATTGTGATGAAGGAATTATGAGAGGAAGAGATGGTTATATATAGGAAGTAGTAGAGAGTTTGAAGTATATAAGGATTGTTGCAAAATAGTATAGAATAGGTTATAAGAGTTTGATGATAATTAAAAATGTTTTGAAGAGAGAAAAGATAGATAAGATGAGTGGAAAACTTATTAAAAAAAGTATTATTAGGAGTCCTCATTAAGATTTGTATAAAAGACTTGTAGCTATTATATAAAGGCCGAGAGGTGATCGTCACCAATTTAGTTGAAGAGGCAAAATAGAACCATGAAAGGTCTAGATAAAATAAAACACCATGATAGGTATTGGAGATATCCCTATACAAGGGTAGTACATTAAGAAAAATAAATAAGATGCTATAAAATAAATCATAGTATAAAGGATAGATAAAATTGAGGAAGATAATAGAGACAGAGTATAGAAAACATGATCGAACAGGTGGTAAACCAATGCGAGAATGAGAAACAAAAGAGCAAAAGCTCACATAGAATATGTGAAGACCGAAAAAACTAACCTATCGGAGTGACTGAAGCTGGTAACACCACAACCAAATATGTCACCTCCAAGACGGAAAAAGGCACTGTTGGCTTTGGTTTCAAACACCTTCCTCCAGCGAATATCGAAACAGTCCCATACTATACATATAGTTCTTGATCTTAAAGTCAAAGAGATTGAGGCCATTGAATCATCAAAAACAAAATTCTGACGACTAAGGAAACTCATAGCATGCAGGGCTGCAGCGAAAGTAAACAGAACCTCGCGTCGTAGAATGAAAACCATGAAGAAAGTAGAAGGATTGTCCATCATCAGCCCTTGACAGGCATTGAAAAAAATCGTAAAGATACATAAATTTAATATAGATAAAAACACAAGAGAACAAATTAAGTTTGAGATTAACTCCTTCCATGAATGAAACTCTAGCCAAAACACAAGAGTCCACGTCATCTTTCCAGAAGTAAAGGAACATAAAAAAACACAGAGAAACAGGAGCCAAACGTGGTTATGATTAAGCCATGGGCTGATTTGGTTAGCAGACCCCGTAACAACATTGGTGGCCGAAATGAAAAAGATCGAAACATCAGGAAAGTCCCTATAACAAACCATCGAATATGGATTGTACCGTCCAAAGAAAGACGTAAGTACTAAGAGTAAAAAAATTAGAAACGACAAGTCCCCATAGGGGTTGGTAAAGAAACAACGGTGGCCGAAGAAAAGAAGACAAATCTTGAAAGACTTGTTGGTATTATCAGGGGAGTAAAGATTCGGTTTATCATAGACGCTCCAGGAATAGGACACCAGATCCATCGGATGTGGATGAAACGTGGAACTTACAGTAACCACAAACAACTTTTGTAATGTCCATCGTAAATATCAGGGAAGAGCTTCAAAGTTTAAAACGAAACAGGAAAGATAATTACTTGATAACAAGACACCAGAAAAGGTGTTGGAGAAAAATCTGTTAAAAGGTGGTAAAGCAGCGAGATGTCGAGCATCTAGGGCCAAAAGATACTACTTGTTTGGTGAACAATATAGAGAAACGTAATATCTATAATAACAAAAATAAAAAGAGAAGGGATAGAAACAAACAAGATGTGTGGTGCCAAAGAGAAACAAACGGATACCCAAGGAGCCAAGAAAAGCTCTAACTTTCGCATTGACTTAGCATCAAGATCGGTAAAGAAAAACAGGACCTCCAGATCAAGGAGAAAGGCCATCGTGAACAGGAGCATATTCCAAAGATATAGATACAAATATAGTAAACAAGAAGGAAATCGAAATAGAAAAACAGGATAGAAGAATACCCAAATCGATTAGAGAACCTTAAACAGATCGTTTCTTCGCAAAAATAGTTGTTGACATGAAACTCTACAGAAAGACAAAATAATGGAAACTGAAATAGTGAAAAGGTATCGACAGTACCTTTGTATAAAAAAGTTAGATGTGTTTGCGTCTTCCTCTCCTCGGGGTGAGAGTAAGTCGATGATGGAAAGGGCTCGTCCAGTAATAGGTTGATGGCGGCGGCAAGGGAAGGGAGGGGTGACAGCTGTAGAAGAGGGGGGAAGAGAAGGAAACATGGGATAGAAGAGAGAGGTGAGAGGAGAGGAGAGAAACAAACACACCCGTAGCCGTTGTAACCCTTTAGAAATTTAACCGAGTAAAATACTCTAAAATTGAGAGTAAGTTGTATAATTTGGTTCAAATCTCATATTTATCTATTTGAACTCATGAAATTTGATTTATTCTTATTTTATGACAGTTTTGTTAGGTTTAAAATGTGTATATCTAATGAGTTTTATAGTGAACACATTAGAATTTAAACCGAGTAAAGTGCACTAAATTTGACATTAAGTGGTTTAATCATATTCAAAAGCCTATAATTAACTATTAGAACACATGTAGTTTGATTGAATCTCATTTTATGGTCGGTTTATTCGATTTAAAGCGTGCATGTCTAACTGGGTTTTTTAGTAAACCCGTTAGAAATTTAACCGCGTAAAATTCTCAAAAATTTAGATTAAGTATTTGAACTCATGAAATTTGATTTAATCTTATTTTGCGACCGTTTAGTAAGGTTTAAAATGTGTATATCTAATGAGTTTTATAGTAAACACATTGGAATTTAAATCGAGTAAAATGCTCTAAATTTGAGATTAAGTGGTTTAATCATATTCAAAAGCCTACAATTAACTATTAGAACGCATGTAGTTTCATTTAATCTCATTTTGTGGTTGGTTTGTTCGATTTAAAGTGTGCATTTCTAATGGGGCTTTTTAATGAACCCTTTAGAAATTTAACCGAGTAAAATGCTCTAAAATTGAGATTAAGTTGTATAATTTGGTTTAAAATCCATAATTAAATATATGAACTCATGAAATTTTATTTATACTTATTTTGCGACCGTTTTGTTAGGTTCAAAGTGTGCATATCTAGTGAGTCTTATAGTAAACACATTTGAATTTAAACCGAGTAAAGTGCTCTGAATTTGACATTAAGTTGTTTAATCATATTCAAAAGCCTATAATTAACTATTTGAACTCATGTAGGTTCATTGATTCTTATTTTGTGGTTGATTTGTTCGATTTAAAGCGTACATATCTAATTGGGCTTTTTAGTGAACCTGTTAGAAATTTAACCAAGTAAATTGCTCTAAAATTGAGATTAAGTTGTATAATTTGGTTCAACGCCCATAATTAACTATCTGAACTCGTGAAATTTGATTTATACTTATTTTGCGACCATTTTGTTAGGTTTAAAATGTGTATATCTAATGAGTTTTATAGTAAATACATTGGAATTTAAACCGAGTAAAGTGCTCTGAATTTGACATTAAGTGGGTTAATCAAATTCAAAAGCCTATAATTAACAATTTGAACTAATGTAGTTTCACTAAATCTCATTTTGTGGTTGGTTTGTTCGATTTAAAGCGTGCATGTCTAATTGGGCTTTTTAATGAACCCGTTAGAAATTTAACCGAGTGAAATTCTCTAAAATTGAGATTAAGTTGTATAATTTGGTTCAAAGCCCATAATTAACTATTTGAACTCATGGAATTTGATTTATACTTATTTTGCGACCGTTTTGTTAGGTTTAAAGTGTGTATATCTAATGAGTTTTATATAGTAAACACATTTGAATTTAAACCAAGTAAAGTGCTCTGAATTTGACATTAACTGGTTTAATCATATTCAAAAGCCTATAACTAACTATTAGAACTCATGTAGTTTGATTGAATCTCATTTTTTGGTCGGTTTATTAGATTTAAAGCGTGCATCAGATTTAAAGCATGCATTTTTTATTGGGCTTTACAGTAAAACATTTGAAATTTTAGTTAAGTAAAATACTATAAAATTGAAATTAAGTTGTATAATCAGATTCAGAAGCCTATAATTAAATATTTAAACTCATAAAATTTGAATTAATCTCATTTCGTGACCGTTCTATTGGGTTTAAAGCGTGCATTTCTGATTGGGCTTTATAGTAAAACAGTTAAAATTTTAACTTAGTAAAATACTCTAAAATTGAAATTAAGTTGTATAATCAGATTCAGAAGACTATAATTAATTACTTAAATTCATAAAATTTGAATTAACCTCATTTTGTGACCGTTCTGTTTGGTTTAAAGCGTGTATTTATGATTGGGCTTTATAGTAAAACAATTGAAATTTTAACCGAGTAAAATACTCTAAAATTGAATGTAAGTTGTATAATCAGATTTAGAAGCCTATAATTAAATATTTGAACTCATAAAATTTGAATTAATATCATTTCATGACCGTTTTATTGGGTTTAAATCATTCATTTCAGATTGGACTTTACAGTAAACAATTGAAATTTTAACCGAGTAAAATACTCTAAAATTGAAATTAAGCTGTACAATAAGATTCAAAAGCCTATTATTAAATATTTGAACAGATAAAATTTGAATTAATTTCATTTTGTCAATTTTCTGTTGGGTTTAAAGCGTGCATTTCTGATTGGGCGTTACAATAAAACAATTGAAAATTTAACCAAGTAAAATGCTCTAAAATTGAAAAAAAGCTGTAAAATCAGATTCAGAAGCCTATAATTAAATATTTGAAATCATAAAATTTGAATTAATCTCATTTTTTGATAGTTCTATTGGGTTTAAAGTGTGTATTTCTGATTGGGCTTTACAAAAAAGCAATTGAAATTTTAACCGACTAAAATACTCTAAAATATAAATTAAGCTGTGTAATCAGAATCAAAAGCCTAAAATTAATTATTTAAACTCATAAAATTTGAATTCATCTCATTTTGTGACAGTTCTGTTGGGTTTAACGCGTGCATTTCTGATTGGGCATTACAATAAAATAATTGAAATTTTAACCGAGTAAAATACTCTAAAATTGAAAATAAAGTTGTATAATCAGATTCAAAAGCCTATAATTAGATATTTGAAGTCATAAAATTTGACTTAATCTCATTTTGTGACAGTTCTGTTGGGTTTAAAGCATGTATTTCTGATTGGACTTTACAATAAAGCAATTGAAATTTTAATCGACTAAAATACTCTAAAATATAAATTAAGCTGTGTAATCAGAATCAAAAGCCTAAAATTAATTATTTGAACTCATAAAATTTGAATTCATCTCATTTTGTGACAGTTCTGTTGGGTTTAAAGCGTGCATTTCTGATTGGGCATTACAATAAAATAATTAAAATTTTAACCGAGTAAAATACTCTAAAATTGAAAATAAAGTTGTATAATCAGATTCAGAAGCCTATAATTAAATATTTGAACTCATAAAATTTGACTTAATCTCATTTTTTGACCGTTCTGTTTGGTTTTAAGCGTGTATTTCTGATTGGGCATTATAATAAAACAATTGAAATTTTAATAGAGTAAAGTACTCTAAAATTGAAATTAAGTTTTATAATCAGATTCAGAAGCCTACAATTAAATATTTAAACTCATAAAATTTGAATTAATCTCAATTCGTGACCGTTCTGTTGGGTTTAAAGCGTGCATTTCTGATTGGGGTCTACAGTAAAATAGTTGAAATTTTAACCGAGTAAAATACTCTAATATTAAAATTAAGTTGTATAATCAAATACAGAAGCCTATAATTAAATATTTGAACTCATAAAATTTGAATTAATCTCATTTCGTGACAGTTTTATTGGGTTTAAAGCGTGCATTTCAGATTGGGCGTTACTGTAAACAATTGAAATTTTAACTTAGTAAAATACTCTAAAATTGAAATTAAGCTGTATAATCAGATTGAAAAGCCTATAATTAATTATTCGAACTCATAAAATTTGAATTATTCTCATTTTGTGACCGTTCTATTGGGTTTAAAGCGTGTATTTCTGATTGGGCTTTACAGTAAAACATTTGAAATTTTAACCGAGTAAAATACCTTAAAATTTAAATTAAGTTGCATAATCATATTCAAAAGCCTAAAATTAAATATTTGAACTCATAAAATTTGAATTAATCTCATTTTGTGATCGTTCTGTTGGGTTTAAAGCGTGCATTTCTGATTGGGATTTACAGTAAAACAATTGAAATTTTAACAGAAAAAATACTCTAAAATTGAAATTAAGTTGTATAATCAGATTCAGAAGCCTACAATTAAATATTTGAACTCATAAAATTTGAATAAATCTCATTTCTTGACTGTTCTGTTGGGTTTAAAGCTTGCATTTCAGATTGGGCTTTACAGTAAAACAGTTGATATTTTAACCGAGTAAAATACTCTAAAATTGAAATTAAGTTGTATAATCAGATTCTGAAGCCTACTATTATATATTCGAACTCATAAAATTTGAATTAATCTCATTTTGTGACCATTCTGTTGGGTTTAAAGTGTGCATTTCTGGTTGGGCTTTATAGTAAAACATTTGAAATTTTAACTGAGTAAAATACTCTAAAATTTAAATTAAGTTGTATAATCAGATTCAAAAGAGTATAATTAAATATTTGGACTCATAAAATTTGAATTAATCTTATTTTCTGATCGTTTTGTTGGATTTAAATCATGCATTTCTGATTGGGCTATATAGTAAAACAATTGAAATTTTAACCGAGTAAAAAACTGTAAAATTAAAATTAAGCTATATAATAAAATTTAGAAGCCTATAATTAAATATTTGAACCCATAAAATTTTAAATTAATTTTATTTTGTCAACGTTCTGTTGGGTTTAAAGCGTGCATTTCTGATTGGGCTTTACAGTAAAATAGTTGAAATTTTAACGGAGTAATATACTCTAAAATTGAAAATAAATCTATATAATCAGATTCAGAAGCCTATAATTAAATATTTGAACTCATAAAATTTGAATTAATCTCATTTTGTGACCGTTCTGTAGGGTTTAAAGCGTGCATTTATGATTGGACATTACAATAAAACAATTCAAATTTTAACCGAGTAAAATACTCTAAAATTGAAATTAAGTTGTATAATCAGATTCAGAAGCCTACAATTAAATATTTGAATTCATAAAATTTGAATTAATCTCATCTCATGACAGTTCTGTTGGATCTAAAGCGTGCATTTCTGATTGGGCTTTACAGTAAAATAGTTGAAATTTTAACTGCGTAAAATACTCTAAAATTAAAATTAAGTTGTATAATCAGATTTAGAAGCCTACAATTAAATATTTGAACTCATAAAATTTGAAGTAATCTCATTTCGTGATCGTTCTGTTGGGTTTAAAGCGTGTATTTCTGATTGACTTTACAGTAAAATAATTAAAATTTTAACCGAGTAAAATACTCTAAAATTTAAATAAAGCTGTATAATTAGATTCAAAAGCCTAAGATTAAATATTTGAACTCATAAAATTTGAATTAATCTCATTTTTTGACAGTTCTGTTGGGTTTAAAGCGTGCATTTTTTATTGGGCTTTACAATAAAACAATTGAAATTTTAACTGAGTAAAATACTCTAAAATTTAAATTAAGTTGTATAATCAGGTTCAAAAGCCTACAATTAAATATTTGAACTCATAAAATTTGAATTAATCTCATTTCGTGATTGTTCAGTTGGGTGTAAAGCGTGCATTTCTGATTGGGCTTTACAGTAAAACAGTTGAAATTTTAACTGAGTAAAATACTCTAAAATTGAAATTAAGTTGTATAATCAGATTCAGAAGCCTACAATTAAATATTTGAACTCATAAAATTTGAATTAATCTCATTTCGTGACCGTTCTGTTGGGTTTAAAGCGTGTATTTCTGATTGACTTTATAGTAAAAGAATTAAAATTTTAACCGAGTAAAATACTCTAAAATTTAAATTAAGCTATATAATTAGATTCAAAAGCCTAAAATTAAATATTTGAACTCATAAAATTTGAATTAATCTTATTTTGTGACTGTTCTGTTGGGTTTAAAGCGTGCATTTTTTATTGGGCTTTACAATAAAACAATTGAAATTCTAAAACGTTCTGTTAGGTTTAAAGCGTGCATTTTTTATTGGGTTTAAAGCGTGTATTTCTTATTGGGCTTTACAGTAAAATAGTTGAAATTTTAACCGAGTAAAATACTCTAAAATTTAAATTAAGTTGTATAATCAGATTCAGAAGCCTACAATTAAATATTTGAACTCATAAAATTTGAATTAATCTCATTTTGTGACCGTTCTGTTTGGTTTAATGTGTGCATTTCTGATTGGGCTTTACAGTAAAACAATTGAAATTTTTTTGAAGGAAAGGGTCTCATTAAAAAAACCTATAGCCAATCACCTCGAGAGGTGAGTAGGCCCCTATGGGGAAAAGAGTACCCATGGTTTTATTGAGAAGAAGAGGAGAACCTATCCAAATTTACAGAAGCCCGAATAAAATTGGGAAAGTTACAATCAAAAGAACAGGAAGTAAAAGAACGTAAAGCCCTAGTAGCTAAGACATGGGCTACAACGTTTGCCTCTCTAGGTACATAACAGATCTTACAATCAGGTAGAGTACCAAGAGTGGAGCGGATGCAAGACACCAAATGTTGCATTGTGGAATGATCTTGGTGATGGGTGTTGTTAACTTTGTTGGCAATGGAAGCAGAATCTGTTTCAATAATCACATTAGTCCAGCCATTGGCAATAGCAAATCTTAAACCTTCTAGAATAGCAAGAGCCTCGGCAGAAGCTGAATTTGGACAAACAAGAAGCATAGAGCATCCACTGAGAACAGAACCAAAAGAGTCTCGAGCAATGACGCCTGCAGCAGCACCCCTTAACACTGGGTCAAAGGCCCCATCTGTGTTAATTTTGACGAAACAAGGAGCCAGTTTCATCCATCTACCTTGAGCGAAAGTAGGCTCAGCTAGCCGGGAACGTAGAAGGGAAGCATCATTAACTAATGTATAGTCATTGAAAATTTTTTGCGCATTGGAAACAACTAACGAAGCCGGTTGGAGGTGATTATTATGGGCGAAGTCGTTACGGCGGTTCCATAAATTCTATAAGATCGTAATAAGGAAAGAAAATTGATGTAAAGAAAGGAAACTAGCAACTTCAGAGAGCCACTGGTTGGAGGAAATATGCGAGTTAGAGAAAATTCGAGTAGGAAGCCCTGCCAACTGGAGCGCCTCCTTGGCAATAGTACAGTCCCTCAATGCATGGAGGGTGGTTTCAATGGCCATGTTGCAAAGTGGACAAACTCCCATACCAAGATTGGCCTAAAGGATTTTATGGCCAGATGGGATTGCATCATGACATAGCCGCCATCCAAAGGAACGGACCTTAGGTAAGGTGGGTAATTTAGAAAGAATTTTCCAAAGCTTAGAGGGCCTATTAACTGGCCCTAGCTGTAGTTGCAAAAATTGGTACCCCGACCGAAAAAATATATGCCAGAGTCATGGTGACCCCAAAGAGTGGTGTCCTTTGTGTCATTAATAATTGGTACATTAAGAATGGTGTTAGCATCTTCATGGGAGAAGTATTCTCTTAACTTTAGTTCATCCCATCAGGTCATGTTAGGTAGCATGAAAGTACCTGCTCGAAGAGGTACTTCGTCGTTCACCTCATAATCACCATAAAGGTGTATAGGTTGAGAGCCT